>CM066580.1:16927662-17527662 GCA_033816785.1 Picus viridis | reverse complement strand
CCCATGGGTTTGATGAGTGGACATGATATTTGGTTCCATAGCAAATCAAGGAAGCTGATCATTTTGTCCAAGAATTGAAGTGCTACAGGTGTTCTGAATAAAGAAAAGAAAAAAGAACATCCTATGGGATATACATAACTATTGCATGTAGCAATGACAGACTGTGGGGCCTTTAGTAGGAACAGATAGACAAGAACTCAACCTCAAGAGCAAATATTCCGCTTGCTGGTGTAGCTAGGATGTCCATGAACTCTGATGTAAAAACAGTCTTACAGCATGCAAGGTGCCTTTCATCGAGCTCCATTAAATTGCTGTATTAAGATGCCAGCTGAAGTGCACAACCATTGAGCATAATATAACTGAAACAAAGGGATCACATTTTTTACTCCCTAAGTGAATTCAGTATCATTCAGTTTCAATCAATTTGTTGAAAATGGAGTATCAACGCACAAGTCTGTTTGAGCAGTACTTAAAAACCATGCAAAGAAACAACATTCTTTTGGAAGTTAAATCCCAAAGAGCAACCAGAGGAGTTATGCCAAGAAAATGCAGGTCTGCTAATAAAGGAGCCTGTATACAGCCTGCAAAATGGACATCTAGAATTGTTTAAAAATAATACAGCACAAAAGGACAACATTTGCTCATTCCAGATGCCTCATTCCACTCATTCTCTCTGCATTTTGAGGCTCAAGTTGCATTCCTCAGAGTTTTCAAAGACTTCAGAGAGACTTAGTGTTTTCATAATACATGCCCTGTGATAATGACAAGCTTAGAACAGCCTCTTGAGGCTAAATATTAAGCTGTATTTTCGTGGAGATACCAATAAAAAGGAAGACCATAATGCAACATTAAATCATAGGGAAAGGATCAAAATATGACAACATATACATTTTATATGTGTATAAATATATGCCTTCATTTTATTGGTACACATTTTTATGACGTAGAAAAAAGCAAAATCTTGTGCAGCCGTACCTTAAAAGCTCTTACCACAGAACTTTGATCCAAATTTCCCAGGTTTTATACTAAAGGGTTTTTTTCACTGCAGCAAGTTTTGGATACAATTCCATATCTTCCTGCCTCAATTGCTTTTCTCCTCATCTAGAGATTTCATCTTGTGTTCCCAGTGGCAATGAATTCACTAACAAAATTTCCTGAGACCGCATGATCTGTATCCTCCCTTGATCATCCTTGGTCAAAGAAGTTTCTTGTTCTGTTCAAAGGCAGAAGACTTCTCCTTGCAACTGCTTCCTGGCCAAATAGAGAGAACTACCCTGCATCCCCATCTGCTGCCCATCAGCCCCATGCAATAAATCCTTCCTATCTATCTCAGGCATTTCTGCTGTGCTTTCTATAAGAAGCGTTCAAGATTCTGTGACACACAGCTGAATCATCTCAGACAGTACTAGCATGAAGACAAAGGCAGGGCCAAAGTTCATCTCCCAGATCTCTTCTAACAGTATTACTTTGGAAAAAAAAAAAAAAAAAAAAAGAATCATCAGAGCAGAATTTGAAGCTTAAGAAAAACACCAACTAATTTCATCAGCTGCTACCTGCTATGCAGGCAGGGCATTCCCAGAGTTCAGTACAGTCCTATTCTAGTCTTCTTAATCAAAATGTTATATTAAACATCATATACAGGTTACCCCTTCACAATTAATTTTCCTAGCAAGCACCGTTGGTGACAGCTAAGAGCAGCAAAAAGAAAAGCCTGTAGGAAGGTGTCTGAACTCTTGCACACATTTCACATATGAATGCTGCAAATCAGATTTTTCATGAGAGCACGTATAAGAAGTCACAGTAGTATCAAGCCAGTATATACACTATAACAATTTGTGTATTTAATGTTGGTTAAACATTAAAAAGCAGTTGCCATAGCTACTACCTATATTAAAAGTTATTGTGGATATTTCCGAGTGAAGTGTGTATATACCTTGGAACTGACAAGAACCTGTTTATAAACAACATAATGGGGTTCATGTCCTGCTCAACTGCCAGCAATGAGCCCTGTGAACCCCTATGGTTACTATGAAAGTTAGATTTCAATATGTTACATGGGAAATTATCCACACAGCCCCTGTTCAGGCTAATGAGAGTTACAATGATAAATCTTCAGCCATGCGTAGGAACACACCTGCCATTAGCTGAAATCTGCAGCAGATCATCTAGTGCCTGCAAACTGTTACTATATTGAGAGTGTTCTTTGAAATGCTGCAACATTCTCTGTGCATCCACCTATTTCCTAAACACCCCAATGGAAATGCCAGGGTTTTGCAGTTTGGTTTTCATTTGGGGGTTGGTTGGTTTGGTTGTGGGGGATTTTTTCTTGGGGGGGGGGGGCGTGGGGGGTGGTTTTTTTTGCTGTTGCTTTTGTTTTTAAGTCCTTTAGGGTCCCTACAGATTTTTTTTAATTTCTATTTCCTCCTATAAAAGATGATCTGCAGAGGTGTTTGCAATGCTTTCTTCACCAGAGCTTGCAGCAACATCTTAAATGAAACGTGTCAGAAATCAATTTTCTCCCATCTTTACGTATGGCTACACACTAATCCGTTATTTCACAAGATGCAACAGCAATATTTAAGGCAAACCGGGTATTAAATTAGTTCTGTTTAGATCTTCTGTTGTAAACATGGCTTGTAGCATAAAGCAAAGCCTTTTCTTTTTTGGCCCCACTCAGAATTCCAAGTATCTCAATTATTTGCAAGGACAAAAGACAAACTACAGCACTCTGACAATGTATTCTGCTGATGTTCTTGAGCTTGAGGGTTTTTCCCCTCTAACTATAACCCCATTTTAAACAACTGTAGAACCAGACTACCACAAGGCTGAATTCCTTTGTAAATACTGTGCGACTTAATCACTGGAGGATATTTTTCTGTGTCAACCAGCATTCCTCTTACACAGTGGAACTCTGCTTTGTTTAGTTTTCCCCCTCTCACAATGACAAGGACTGTGTGGTTTTCAGTAAGCATACTCCCTGAATTTCCTGTTTTCTATGGCCTCATGATAGTTTTTCTTTGATTTCACAGAACAAATCTCAGTTTGACACTACACATTAGAATTTTTTTTCACCCTTTTCCTAGTAGCACTCCCAGGATACCATTCCCTTTTCATCATTTTCTGCAGCAAAAGCCATACTGACTTCAATGAAAGAAGGCAACAATTCAGCCTAATGTTGGTTTTTAAGACATACAAATTGTAATGTGATTGAATTGTAGGGTCTAAACATTCAGTTATACCCTAAGACCTTATCTGGGAAAGTGTCTTTCATAGCCAGCAAAATACTTGTTTATATCAGTACATTATAGAACTTGGAGGCTGGCCAGAGATTTCAGGCTAAGGACCAGGCCTGTTCTAAGGTTCAGTTCCTTAAATAATACAACAAACAAACAATTCCAAACCCCCACCACCACACACACAAAAATCCCCAAGCCCACAAAACACTACAATCCAAAACTTTTTCAGGATGTAGTCCTGGTGTGAAGATCAGACTCCCCCAATGAGGGTCTGGCATAGGTTTTATCCATAGGCTGTTTATCTAGGTTGTGATCTGATCAGGCCAAGGAAATACTCATTGATTCACATTGCTTCTGATACTTATCAGCTCCCCCAGGGTATTTCCCTGGGTAAATGAAATCGGATTATGGACAAACAAAGCACATAAGAAGAACCTCACAAGTATAATAAGGATTAACTTAATATGTCACTAATAAGAAATTGATCCTAATCAGAAAGCTGCTCTGAAGGAGCTAGGAATTTGACCACTGTCCCCAATTGTTTCATTAGTAGATCAAATTCCTAGGAATTAATTAGTTAGAAGCAAGTTCCTACTGAGATCAGTGGAAATTGCATGCCCATATACCATTAAGAATATGGAACAACAATGCTAACTTCTGAATCATGGAGAAATAGCAAGATATTTCATGTTAGCTATTAAGTAATCAGCATCTTTAACATCTAGGCCATTGAAATGTTTTCCTAGCACCCATAAACAAGTCACATTTCTCTAATTAACCACAACTACTACTTCAGATCTTGTGTTTAATGAGCACTAGCCTCTTTATTTGAAACATCAATTAAAGATTAATGTTTTGACAAGCACCGGCCATAGATAAGTCAAAATGAAGAATGTGCTGTACTTCAACATTTTTGTTTCATTTCTTGCTAAGCACTTCAGACATTGTGAATAAATGAACTGGAAAAAGAGTAACTTGGTCTCTTGCAGTTGAGACAATTTCTCTCTAATAAAACTCAGTATTTTAAAATAAAGAGTTAACATACTGTATTTCACAGTCACATATGAGCAAGACTTGCAACCCTTTTACAGTATATCTAGGTGGTAAACAGGAGGTAAAACCTTAGCTGAAACATTAGAACCACAGACCTTTTATAAAATCATCCATTCTGTCACTGCCATCAAAAGCAGCCAGTATTTATACAGATACTATTAGAACAGAACCCAAATCTCTCAATCTTTAGCATCTTCACTCTCCACATCACAGGGAAATTGGCTCAAGTACTGCTATATCCTGAAGCTGAAGCACTCATGGCAAATGAGAGATGGGGTGCCTAAAATCCACAAAAGTAGTCATCAGGATTACATTTCTAAGTTACGTGTCGCTAGGGCTGCTCAGACTTCCCACCAGTCAAAACATTCTCAAAGTTTTGCCTTCATGTGTATTCTAAATTCTTTAGACCTTCATCTTGACTGGAGTGGCAGCAGTGCAGTCTCCATTCTGAGAGAGGCTGGGCTCCAGGAGAGCACCAGGAGCATGGAGCTTTAGCTTATGCTGCACAGGTGCACTTCCATCACACATAATCTGCGACCTACCATTCTATATAACTAATATCTAAAATTTCATGGAATTATTGTAGCATTGATGTCCAAGACTCTTGTGCATTCCATGCTTCTCAGGAAGTCTCCAGCAATGGAGTGCATGGATCCAACATCTATCAGACACAAGTCCAGTGCTCTAACTTCCTCAGCACATCCATAACTGTGTATCTGGCATGATGACACCAACCCCTCATATCGCAAACAATGCCTTAACTAACAGCAGTTAACACATTATTGTTTGTATATTAAAGAAACAGAAATTCTCCATAATCAAATTTACCATCAACTAAGCCTAACTTGACAGGATTAGTAATGGAAGAGATTCCTAAAGGTCATGGTGTGGTTTTCTTAGACATTAATTTTACTTTCAGAATCAAAAGGCCATTCACCTCTAAAGCTTTGAACAAACATTGAATGTAGCTTTAATCTGTACTCATCTTCCTAGTGAATAAGACAGGTAAAAGCTGCTTTTTGCACATTACCGAGGTGCTAGGTGACAAATCATAACAAAGTTACAATCTGGAATAACTTGTGTGCCTCAAAATGCCCAATTTCTAGATGAAGTCATAGGCACTAGTTTGGAGGAGGGTGTGTATATTTGTTTTCTTGAAATAGCTCACAAATTGCCAATACAGACCCAACACAGGTCTGCTCTCAAGGCTTCTATTAATCAGAACTCAAATTATGACATCATCCTTTAGTGATTTTGTACCACTTCAGTCAGATAGGAGCTTCACTGGCTGAAACTGAGATCTCACTAGAACCAAGTGGTCATTTTAGTTACTTGTTAGGGTGGGGAAGGGATACAAATAGCTTGGATAGCAGCCAGCTAGAGCAAGTGAATTTTGGAAGCAAATCTCTAAATGATGTCATATTTCTGCTAGTAAGAGATTTTTTTTTTGATGTGCATGTTAACATGAAGATGTTCTCCACGTCTCATGCAGCACTGAATGAATATCCAGGAAGTGTCTGTCCAAGTTTAGGCTACAGCAAGATAGTAGCTGCTCAACATAATAGGCAACTCCAATAGATGCTGGAAAAGTTAGCACACTCATTAATAATTCCAGAGACACTGACCTTCTTCATTCCAGTATCATCCCCCATCTTGCAATACCAGGGATTGCCCTGACCTACATGCAGGACCTTGCACTTGGCCTTGCTGAACTTTGTGAGTGTATTGGTTGAAGCTGAGGGACAGAAAGGACACAGCTCAGACCGAGCTGGATTGTGTATTCTACACCATGCTTGCATCACTGTATGACAGAAAAGGGCTTGACCAGGGTTTATGGGGCTTGTAATATATTCTATTGCTTGTAAAGTTTCCTGTTACAGGGTATTTTTTTGTGTTTCTTCCTCAGTTTCCAGGCTGGAGTTCATCCCTTCTGTTCTGGTTTTGGTTTGTGTACGGTGGTTTTCATGGTTTTGTCTGCCGTATTTGCAGATATATGTATCTTTTCTCCTGGGGGCTGTTGTTGTTTTCTCCTTTTTGTGTGTGTGGTTTTGGTTATTTTCTGTTTGGGTAATCTGATATCCCTGCAATAAAGTAGTAAATTATCCTCCTCTCAATGGACATTTCAACTTTTTCCAGCTCCTTTCCTCCTTGCCCACCTAGAGGGGGTGAGGGTGGTAGGAGAGAAGGAGAAAACCCTTCTGTTGTAACTGGATTACTGGAACTCAGCTGCCAGCTGAGCTAAAACCAGGACAATGAGGTTCTAATAGTCTCATTTTTGAGTTTGTTTGGGTCTCTCTGGACAATATCCCAGCTCTCAGACATATCAACTGCATGACTCGATTTGGTGTCATCTGCAGACTTGCTGAGCATGCACTCAATCTCACTATGTCATTAATGAAGATATTAAACAGCACCGGTCCCATGATAGATCCCTGTGGGGCACCATTCTTCATCTGGATATTTAATCACTGAACGTTAACCTCTGGGTGTGACCAGAGAACAATTACTCATGTCCACTCAATAAATCCATATCTCTCCAATTTAGACAGAAGAATATCATAGGGGACTATGTTAAAAGCCTTACAGAAGTCCAGATAGAAGACATCCACAATTGTTTATTTGTCCATTGATGGAAGGATAGAAGTCCTCTAGATTGGTTAGGCAGGAATTGCTCATATATGTGTGTGTAAATATTGAGAGAGATGAGGAAGGAAGAATAATGGTAAAAAATTGCACTACCACTCCCAGCAATTTAAGTTACAGGAATCATAAGCCCCTCTATCTGCAGTTTTCACTGAAATGCATGTCACCTACCCAGTTTTAAAAGTGGAAGTCACTAGATGCTTCAGACAAGAATACGGAATGACAATGAAAGAACACTTTTAATTTCAGTCTGAGACTAGCATAATTACATTTAAAACAATTATGATGTGAAGGAAGAAAGCCTTGAAAAGAGTCATTAGGAGCAGTTCACAAGGGAAGACAGTGAATGCTTTTTAGAGTAATTTGGCTAGGGAATCAATTTAAAAATACATTTAAATGTCATCTTAGGTGCTGAGTACTACAGAACCCAAGTCTTTTTGTAGATTGGGCCTAAACAAACGAGTTAGAAAGTTTTCATGTAATTCACTTCCAGCATCATGTCTGAGTACACTGTGTTCTGGAATGGAAACACATACTGTCTCATTTGGAACGCAAATCAAAGAGAAAAGAAAGAATATTTAGAGTCAAAGAAGCCTACCACATAAGTAAAATGTCAAAAGAAGAGTTCTGACTTATTAGTGGAAAACAAATATGAAATTAAACCTTTTTGAAGAAAATGCTACTCTTTCAGGGCATTTTATTCAGTTGGATTTCACAGAGTACCATCAACAATTCAGGACAATTATGTGGTAAACACAAATGCGCCAGAACTGACTTTTTCTTCCTCTTTTACAGTCTCTACAAGTATGAACTAAAAGAATGGGACAATGGTTTTAAAAGAACTTCTTTTTTACTATTTATAAGATGAAAACATAAGGAAATTAAGGACAAGAACCAAGTATTCAAAATGGAGTTTGTTTAGAAAAATCAGACTTGTATCCCAGAGAAAATTTTGTTCATTTCAGGTTCAGCACTACTTGAGCTCTTATTTTGAAAAACAAACAAACAAACAAAAAGCCCCAAACTCAAATGCAAGCCCCCAAAACCACACCAAGCCTCCCCACACAGACAAACAACCAAACAAAAAAAGCCCCCAAACCACGAAACATACAACCCAACACCCACAAAAGACCCCAACCAAATAAAAAATCCAAATGCTGAGATACAGCTAGTTCAGACAAAAAAGTTTCTCTCAGCATAGCACGTGGAATAGAATCTACAGACTGCATAGTCCCAGTTGCTGCTTTTTGCAATGGAAGAAGACATTTGAGCCTATTATCTGCTGATTAAAAGGTCAGCAAGGGAGATACAGGAGGAAGAAACAAGGTTTCCCCAGTTCACCCTTACCTTTCTGAAAGAAACACACCTAAATCCAGCATTTGAATAATTAGACATACAAGTTGAGAGAAGAGGGTCTGATCCCAGCATCCAGAGTAACACTGTGGACAAATGCTATAGGGTTCAGAAGTGTGCAAGGATTCATTGTCTCCATCAGTTCTACTTGTCCACTATTGAGCTATTTAAACCTGATTGCTGGACCTAGAAATGATGCATTTGTCACACAAATCAATTTCTTCAGCAAATCACTGTCTTTCAGATCATACAGCATGACAATTCTACAAACTGGTTTCATAAACTGTCAGGCACCTACTTAATTTTTACTATATCAAATTATGTATTACTAGTATATAATCACTTTTGGTTGAAGACTTCTTCATATAGGCTTTAGAAGGTACAAAGCATCTAAACTGTGTTATAGTCAAAGAATTTTACAAGATAATAATTTATTCTGCGTTCTCTAAGATAATGCCTAATCTATACAACTGTCATGAGTTTAATTGACTAATGCTTAATAGGGATTTCTAAAACAGATTAAATCAATAGCATTAAGCAAAAAGACAGATTTCTAATGAGGCTCATTGATTTGTTGGCTGATTTTTAACGATTCCAGAATGAGCAAGAAATGTCTTATAAAGGAGAATTACAACATCCCAGTAGAGCTTTCTTGCCCTGTAGGAGGAGTGCTGTGTGTTGCTTTCAGTAAAGAATAATTAATTAGTATAAGCACCTCACTATTTTAATTTCACATTTGACAATTCAGGATATCCTTAACCTAGAAATTGTGAAAAGCTGCTGAAATGTACAAGTAAGGCTATTTTTCTGGTTATGGGATCCAAGCATGATGTAATTGATTGGGTCCTGCAGTCCTGAGCTCATGAATTCCATGACCAGTGTGCATACTGAAGTGCACTATGAACTCTTCATTGACTACATTTCCTTACAAAAGGAAGTCTGCACAGGAAACAGTAAACCCCTATGCCTACCACTGCCAAGACCATGATACAGGTCAACCATGAAGCAAACCTCCACTATTGAATACAAAACAGCAGTTTCCATAGTTTTCTATCAGCTTCCAAATTGACTTTAAACAAGCAGTTGAATTTCTTTGTGACTCAGTTCTCCACCTAACATTCATTCTTATAGTCAAATAGCAAAAATCTGTCGTTCAGTTCCTCAATATTCTCAAATTTGTGTTTGTTTTTTTCCCCCCATCCAAACCAAGTTTTCATCACACATTGTACAGTTCAAAAGCAATCCTGCAAACAGATTAATTTTTATGGTATTCAGATGCCTATTTTTAAGAAACCAAGGACCTACTCAGTGCTTTAAATAAGAAAAAGCCATCAGAAAAAAATTAAATCTTGACATTTACTGATTTCTCCTCCTAATTTTGCCATGATAATCCTTAGCAGATCACATTTTTTAGTTTCAAAATATTTCCTAAATTTCTTTCCCAGGATGAATTCCCTCAGCTCAACTTTTTTTTCCCTTAGCTACTTCTGTCAGAATTCTTTTGTTTAGCAATGGCCCAGGAGCTGACCTAATGTCTCCTTTATAAGGTAAATTAAAAAGCTGAAATCAGTATTATAATATTAAATTATCCTGTTAATACTAAAATGTATCTGTATTCTATTTATCTGTGATCCAATACCTCTCCAACATTTTCCAACTAGAGTCTTTAAGCAGTACACAATATATATTTTTCCTGGATAATGATTAGACAGCCAAGGTGAAAAACAACACAACCAAAACCACACAACAAAACCAACCCACACCACCACCCCCCTCCATGTCTAATCATTGATACAAGCCATCAACTTATTTTCCCTAGTCCAGCTTCTCATATGACCTTGTAAGTAGATCTGCCATTTCTTTCCTCTTGTTATGCACAGAAGGAAGAGAAGAAAAATATTTTCAAAATGCTGACATTTGAAAAATGTTGACCAAATTCATCTTGAAAATGTTTGATCTCAAGCCTGTAACAGCCACTAGCACAAAAAGCAGAGAAGTGCTGAGGTTAGTAGACAGACTAAAAAGGCAGGGTTAAACCTTCTGTCCAAGTCCAGCACAAGTGCTTGCACTCTGAGTTTTGAAATGTCTCACCTCTATTTCAGATGGGTATTGCATTTTTCAGTCACTTCTCTGGAATACTGCTACACATTACTAAAGAATTGTCACCTTAGTAACAGTGTATAAGGTGTGGATTGAAGTCATCCCTAAACCTTGCAGTGAAAACCACTACTTCAGAGTTCTGTGAGTGGTTTCTGAAAACCAATACACCTCGACCTAGGGCAAGTCTAAACATCAGAAAACCTGGCGTATCATTTTAGAAATTCAATTAAATACTTTGAAAGTCCTTCCAGGTCACACCATGATTTCTTACTGCAAAAAGGACCAAACAAGAACAAAAGCAATGACAAAACCAGAAGCAGTGAAATTGAAAAACAAACACAGCCATTGGCAAATGGATCAGCTTTAGCTAGACAGTCACACTAGTCAGATTCAGCATGAGTCTGAGCAACTATAGGCCTGTTTGGCCAGGACATTCAAAAGACAGGTTATTTTCTATTCCATTTATGCTCCCCTGTCTGCCCTTCAACAACTATTCCATTTCCCTCTTTGAAGTATTTCATATAATGCATTTCTTCTCCTGCAAAAGTTAGAAGGCACATGACTAGAATTTTTTTTTTAATCTTAGGGTTACATGTTACCCAGTCACTACATATCATCCAGTCATTAATTCATACAGTCACAGTCTCAAGCTGCACCAGGGGAGGTTTAGACTCAATGTTAGGAAGAAATTCTTCATAGAGTGGTTGCCCATTGGAATGGGCTGCCGGGGGAGGTGGTGGAGTCACCATCATTGGAGGTGTTTAGGAGGAGACTTGATGGGGTGCTTGGTTGCATGGTTTAGTTGATTTAGTTGATTAAGTGGTGTTGGATGATAGGTTGGACATGATGATCTTTAAGGTCTCTTCCAATCTGGTTTATTCTATTCTATTCTAAAATAATATATGTTCTTTCCTGTAATTTCTCTACCATGAATTGTTTCAAACAAATACCATGTTTGACTTGCAATAGATTTCATGATAAAGGAAGAAGATATGAATGTGCTGGAAGGTGTCCAGAGAAGGGCCACGAGGATGATCAGAGGGCTGGAGCACCTCTCCTATGAGGACAGACTGAAGGAGTTGGGGCTGCTCAGTCTGGAGAAGAGAAGGCTCCAAGGTGACCTCATTGTGGCCTTCCAGTATCTGAAGGGGGCCTACAAGAAGGCTGGGGAGGGACTTCTCAGGCTATCAGGTAGTGATAGGAATAGGGGGAATGGAATGAGCTGGAGGTGGGGAGATTCAGGCTGGACGAGGGGAGGAGGTTCTTCACCATGAGAGTGGTGAAGCCCTGGAATGGGTTATCCAGGGAGGTGGTTAAGGCCCCGTCCCTGGAGGTGTTTACAACCAGGCTGGATGAGGCTCTGGCCATCCTGATCTAGTGTAGGGTGTCCCTGCCCATGGCAGGGGGTTGGAACTAGATGATCCTTGTGGTCCCTTCCAACCCTGACTGATACTATGAAACTAAGATATATTGTAGAGATTTTCATGGTGTATACCTTCAGAGGGAAGATATCTTACTTTGGGATGTCCACTTTTACAAAGATAAATTCCCAAAATTAATCTCAGTGAATTGCATGTTCAATTAGATACCTATTAATTTATCTCTATAAATCAGAGAGCTAATTCTGAAGAAACCAGAGCTGCTCTACATTAAAATATACAGTTAAGTGGATATCATGAATAAATACAAATGATGAAGCAGCAATGATTTTCAAAGTGGGAAGAGACATGAGGAAATACTTGGAAGATTAGACTATTTTGTTGGAAATGAGAAACATTGTGACTACAAAGCCCACAACATGTTGAGGACAAAAATGCATTGGTTCACCTCACAGAATCTCTTGCCCTACGGATGTCTCACCATTTGGGCTGTTGTGCAAGTTCACAGCCTTGCCATCCCACTACAAATGGATGCGGCCTTCAGGCCTTTTTGAAGCTGTCAGGATCTAGTTTTCTTCAAATATTTGGCATTTCCAGGATATATATATATTTTTTTTTTTTTTTTTAATCACAAATACATTTTCTCAGTCCCTTATACTGTTTAGTATGCCATAAACAAACATGTACCTATTATCCAGTACACATTTCAGGGCAGAACACGAAGCGGTTACCTGAAAGCACAGAAATTCTGCCTATATGAATAAATACCAAAGCTTCAAGAGATGGAGTTAAATTTCCTCTGTCATGTAACCTCATTTTCCTTGTTAATTTTCAAGAACGAGTGTATTAATTAACAGTTATTTGGAAGCATATGAGACACATTCTACTCTCACTGACTTCCTAAGAATTCAAAGCTAGTGTGCATCTCAGTTGTTCCATTCAGCAAACAGGGGATAATATTAAAATTGGAGAAAACACTATTTTTTAGAGCTCTATAGACTTTTTTTCCCCACTGATACATAAACAATCATGTATGAGACTGATTTTTAGTGAGTGGATAGCAAAGTAACTATCTCCCTAGGAACATTTGCAATCACTCTTAATAACTACTGAGTTTTTTAATGAGCTTACACTTCTAGTGATTTTTAAACAGTGTCTCAGCCATCCTAGGAAATGAATCACTGCTTCCCAACAGACTTGAAAACATCTTTTTGTAATGTGGAAGTGTTCTGCAGACAGCAATGATCTTTTTGACACCAAACTGCAGTGAAAAATAGAGATTGATGTGTGTTAGTATTTTGTTTACTTAAACGCCTTCCTGGCCTTTGTATTCATGCAGTATTGAGATGTGAACTTTTTGCTGTTTAAACTAGCCTCAATGCAGCATTGAAAATTCAGGAATACTGCTACTGTTTCATGAAAGTTTGAATAAGAAACTTTGGCAAAGTGATTTCAACATCAGCTACAAAGTAGGAGAGCGTTTCCCTTCTACACGCTTCAAAGGGCTTGTTAAAAAGCTAACAGCTTCCAGCAGCTTCAGTTTGGCTATCTCTTGACTTCAGTTTGGTTATTTCATTTTACTTGTTTTATTTATTACTGCTTTTACTAAGACAAGAATGGCAAAATCCCCAGAAAGTCTTTCTTGGAAGTGTGTGCCAGTAGTAAATGAACACTTCAAATAAACCCCATTCCAAAAGTATGGTCAATAACATCTGCAGGTTTCATTGTGAGTCACATCAAATATAGTAACTATTGATGGGAAAGTTTTCATTTAACCTGACTGTAATGGAAAATTTGGATTTCAACTAAATTTATTTTTTACAACTGGTGAATGCTTTTTGACAAGGAAGTGTGCTTTATAAAAAAGTAATTTTTACTGCAGATGAATTATCTTAAGGTCCCACACATTTCCTGTTTCTCCCCTTTGAATTCTCCACTCCTGCCAAACAAGCAATTTAAACATTTGCAGATGTGCTACAAGGGAATTCTATTCAGATGCCTTCACCCTCTTCAATGTCATGCAATTCACATCTGATCTACATCTTCACTGATGATTGCAAACAAGACAAAAAAACCAGACAGGCCAGCAAGAGAAGGCAAGGCATTTCTTAGAGACAGTGACAAGCCTGCTATTGACTAAGCAGGAGGTACCAGTCAGAAATCTTGGTGTTTACAATTTCAACTTAGGGATTTCTGGAGGCAAATTTCTGTTTTTAATGTTAATATCCTAATGCTTATTTTCTCTACAAAACTACCTATTTTTTCATGCTGGGTTGTACTATTAAACACTCAACATTTCATGCCAGGAAAGCAAAGCTCTTGACACCATACATTAAAAAATAATAATGCCATACATCTGACTGCTTTGGCAATGGTCTTGACATACCAGCTGCTTGCCTCTCCCATTGCAGAAAGAGCTAAATACATTTTTTTCCTACTAAAGGGAAGAGAACTAAATTCAGCTCTACTAATTGCATTTTAGTCACATGAATTTATGCCACTCAGAAGGTTACAAATCTTTATCATTGCACACCCCTCTCCTTGGAGAAACAGGAGAAATTGTAAAAGGCTGGTCTTTATTTTTGCTCACTACAGAAAGAAGGACATATGGACTTACGCTGGCACTTTGAATTAATGATTTAGGTTTAATTACTCCTGCAGAAAACAGAGCCCACGTATCACACTAAGTACAAGAAGCTCTTCCTTCAGTTTCTCCATTATAACTGTAACAGTTTAACCAATTACAAGAAGGTAGATTTCTACTTTCGCTCTTGTTACTTTTCCTCAGATTGGGACACAACACTAAGGCTGTTTTAAAAAAATATATAAGCTATTACAACCCTTTATTTGATTTTTGTTCATCTTAGAACTATGAGCTGACAGCTTCTTCAGTTAAATTCAATTAAACTAGGTTTACACTGAATATTTCTTATTTCTGTCCCGGCAGTGCCAGGTGATGAGCTCATAAATGATGTATAAATGCTTTTAATGCTCATGTTGTCTATTTTTCTCTGCTAAATTTGAAGCCACAATAGCCATGGTAAATAATTCAATATTGGAATTTCAATGGAGAAAGGACAAAACAAATTGTTGGCTTTTGTTTGTTTGTTTGTTTTTAAAGGACATATAGATGCAGAGAGATTCTGTACACAGTCCATGAAAATCTAGCCTGACAACATTACTGGATCAGTTACTACAACAGTTCTGATTAATAAATGATTAAGACAGTACTCTTCAGAAATACCTTTAAGTGATTGAAGGTGATCTCACAGAAGAGGAAATATGATGAAAGTATAGAAAATAATTTTAAGTCTAACCAGAAAGTAAGCTTTAACTTATTTAGTTATTTTAAAGGATCTATGAAATGTACCAATAAGGACAGTATTTCTCCTCCTACATGAAAGAAAGGACTTGAAGTGCAATAAGCATAAGAAACAGCTTTACAGAATAGATGGCATTTTAGGAGTACTTGTAAGGGAAAAAAATTCAATAGCCAGATTACAGGTAATAAAGTGACTTTCCAGGTAATGATTATCTAGTCAACTGGTAATAAAAATCAAACCAGTTTATGTATTGGTTATAGTCAATGCAGAATGCAAAAATCTCACTACTGTAGTATGACTGGCCCATACCCAGGCCCTACCTTTATAGGTTTGCCACCTGTGTATGTATATTGTATGTATGTTTATTGAGTTAGGTTTTCATAAGCTAACACCACTAGATCGAGCATACTGTATAACTGAGAAACAGAATTCTGTTATATCTATGCTATAAACAACAAAGCTTGAGCTAAAGAGTAAAAACTTTAACCCAAAAGGGAATAAAAGTACACGTTAAATGTAAATTAAGCAGAAGGCTGAGATCAGCCACTATTTGATTTATCTAGAAGGGAGAAAGGTATTTTAAAAGCTTCTGAGGTGAAGAGAAGAATGGATTATAGTGGCATGGATACAGAGGCCTGATTTACTAGTAAATTGCATAAGCAATAACCCTATTCATTTTAAAAGTCACAAGCTTTTACCTTTGCTACCCTGAAGGACAATATACTTCAGTTCCTGCTTTGGATACATTTCAAGGGAAGAACAAAAAATTCTTCATTTCATAGGTGTGATTCCTCTGAATGCAAATGAATGCACGAAGAATGCTAATAAAATTCATCCCCATAAAGTCTCAGTCAATTACAGCTGCATATGCAAGGGGCTGGAGGACTTGCATACTAAAGGAGACCAGGGAAAGATGTCCATCATATTTCCTTGAAACCTAGAAAATATAACATGCTTGCTTTGTAGATAATAGGGTTTTTTGAAGAGAAAAAATAAACCATTTCTCTGGTGGAAGTCAGCTTTACTCAGGAAAATGCATAGCCAGACATAGTCAGATGGTCTTTTAGTCTAATTGAGTAATATTCTGGAATGTTTGGATTCTCAAGATTTACTGCATCTGTGATGACAGCAGGCTACTTCCTGGATGGCAACATATTGGATATAAAAGCTTTTCATTGTGATAGAAGTTGACAAAGTAGTACACAAGGTGCAGATCTTGCCTCGCACCTGTCTCTCCCTGGCTCTTCACTTATGAATATGATGATACATCTCGAACTTCTGGTTGTGAAGAGTTTGTAAATCAAATAGATGGCTAAAGGCAGAATTGTGCTTCATAAAACTCACTAAATATCAACATAATGTTTATAAATAAAAAAATAATTCTCATTATCTTTCCCATGGGGTGAGGCTTTTCAGAAACATATTTTTTTTTTTTTGTTTGTTTTCTTTAACTAAAAACTGACAAATAGAAATAAAAATTTTCTACCTGGAAAGTGTCTTTCCCTATGGAAAACATTTCGTTATCGATGCTGGGAGATCTTGTTGGCAAATGGGTACTTCATTAACAGTTCCAGATTTCCCCCTACTTAAGTGCCAGGACATAAATAGAAATATCAATACCCAGAGTCCTCTTCCTCCCTTGCACAAAATTTCAAATATTAAAGAAACTGTAATATTAAAAAAAAATTTCCTAATTAAACAGAAATAAAGTGGAAACAAAATGCAGCACATGGAGCATGGGTCTTGGCATATCCTTAAATCAAAGGAGGAACTGGATTGTTCAGATGTCTTGAAGAAACTGGCACTTATCTGCCCATGAAGGTCACTTAAAATCACAAAGTGAGCTACAAATGGCTACATTCTCCAGAACTGGACCATTGACTGCTTTGGGATGCATAAAGCAACTTGCTAAACACAGCTGCTATGCAAGTTTAATTAGATGATTGTAGGGTTGGTTTCCCACCACCCTCCCCTCCTCCCTAACAGGGAAAAATGAGAGAAAGGTGGTTTATTATAGTCTGCTACAGAGAAAACCAAAATTATTTTGCAGACAGTTGCCTGCCTGAAGACTTCTTTATATCCTCTTTGCTCTACCTTTAGAATCGTAATTTCTTTGCATTCCAGACAGTAATCTTAACTGTAAGATAAGTAAAAGTCAAGGTAATTGTAAGAGTGATGGTGGCTGATTTAAAGTGTGCTATGTACAAACAACAGATTGATTATCTTGTTTTAAGCTGAGTACATTGAATAATCAATACTCAAGACACCTTATGAGCTTGTATTTTGTATGATTCAGATATCACTTCTCTAATTTCTTAGTTGTATTAGGGGGATTTTTTTCCCAAATCATGCAGGTTGCACTCTGGAATGTAAAAAGGGGTTGCATGGAAAGCATATAAAATTCTCAGTCATGTCAGTGTTTCTCTTTAAGGGATGCAATATGTCTGGAATCTGATTTAATTAACATAGCATACATCTGATTAAACCATTAATTATTAAAACCCAAACATCAGACAATTTTTTATTAACTTTATCTATTTACATTGCATCAGAAGTGCTGCTGTGCTGTAGTCTCAGTGGATTCTCCAAAGCAGCAGCTGGTTGGCTGCCCATCTTCCTACTTAGATCCAGGCCATGCCAGACCCTGTAGCAAAAAAAGATTTTTCAAAGGGAAGGGCTTTATTCTGTTCTGGAATAACAGGAAAGACTCCATTTGGAACAGTTTCATTGCAAAGTCCCTGTCCTGCATAGATTAAAAGTGATACTTGTACATAGGCCGCGCCTTGAATACTGTGTCCAGCTCTGGGCCCCTCAGTTTAGGAAGGATGTTGTCTTGCTGGAACGTGTCCAGAGAAGGGAAACAAAGTTGGTGAGGGCTTTGGAACACAAGCCCTATGAGGAAAGGCTGAGGGAGCTGGGGTTGCTTAGCCTGGAGAAGAGGAGACTGAGGGGTGACCTTATTGCTCTCTACAACTACCTGAAGGGAGGTTGCAGACAGGCAGAGGTTGGCCTCTTCTCCCAGGCAACCAGCACCAGAACAAGAGGACACAGTCTCAGGCTGCACCAGGGCAGGTTTAGGCTGGATGTTAGGAAGAAGTTCTATACAGAGAGAGTGATTGCCCATTGGAATGGGCTGCCCGGGGAGGTGGTGGAGTCACCTTCATTGGAGGTGTTCAGGAGGAGACTTGATGGGGTGCTTGGCTGCATGGTTTAGATGTTGGGTGGGTTGGATTGGTTGATGGGTTGGACGCGATGATCTTGAAGGTCTCTTCCAACCTGGTGTATTGTATTGTATTGTATTATTGTATTGTATAAGTCTGTGCTCATACACATTTCCACCAGAAGTCAATGTGTTTAAAATGAAGACTGAGTTGAGGTTCAATATCAATTCTTGAAAGTCCAAAGGTATAATAGAAAAAAAACCAAAGCAAACCCACCACACAGACAGGCTACCCCATTACCCAAAAGGTGGTTTACAGCGCAACCACACCAAACCCTCCTGGCTCTGGTATGGTGCAACACACATTTTGACTCCAATGGCTGCTAGCTCTCAACATAGAATAAAAGAGAAGAGAATAAACCAGGCTGGAAGAGACCTTCAAGATTATTGTGTCCAACCTATCATCCAACACCACCTAGTCAACTAAACCATGCAACCAAGCAACCTATCAAGTCTCCTCCTAAACACCTCCAATGATGGTGACTCCACCACCTCCCCAGGCACTCTCTCTGTGAAGAATTTCTTCCTAACATCCAGTCTAAACCTCGACTGGTGTAGCTTGAGACTGTGTCCTCTTGTTCTGGTGCTTAGCTTGACACTGATGCCTTACACTACAAATAATTTCAGTTTTTCTGAATATGTATATTTATTTTTAACCACAGCACAGATATATGCATAGGATAATTATATTTTAGGATGTATTGAAGTAATCCAAAAGCATAAAACATGCAACAGGAATATGTAAGGTATTTTGCCTTTCTGTATATGGATGTATCCTGGTATGTGGCAAAGGAAAGCAAAATATATTACTGGGCAAGTCAGTGCTGTCAGATTTTTATATTAATATTAAAAGACAAAAGAGATTAAGTCTAGAAGATAATAAATTTTGTGAGAAGCAATTAATTAAAATGAAAAAGCTTGTATGCTAACTAACCATCTGCCATCAAGGGAATAGATTTACCTGGTATTAATTTTAGAGATAAACAAAGAGCTGAAATGCAAGACTGCACATGGCAAACTTTGAGAACAATATATTCATGTGCAAAAGGAAAAAGTATTGCTGGTGGCATTTAACTTAACACCTTTCACCTACCTTCACTGTCTGGAAATTAAAAACAGGCTACAATATCTTAGGAATAGGTGTTTCATGCACAGTGCACAGTTATCTTTCAGGACTATTAATTCCTTATGATATAGATTTTGACCAGCACTTGGTACAACCTGTTAGAGCAGATTGCCCCAAGAAACAATACAAATAATGAGTGGGAAATCATGAATATTCTGGACTGGAGGTAGTTCATACTATAGCTACATTAGACTAATTTTAAAACATCTACGTTATGAATTAAGAGCTGCAAGAGAAGAAATACTTCAGCATAAGTACAGATGACAGAACTTGTTAGAAGTGGGGCTCCACAGGCTCTGTTAAAACTGCAAAAAGCCTGCACCAAACTCTAAACTTACTGTTGGATACTGGTCAATGGAGCAGCAGAAATAAAGGATGGCCAACAGATAAAGATTTTGATCTTCATTTGTACTGATCTCACTTCCAAGTCTCTAAGTAAGTTTCTGATACATTCGCAATGAAACTCAACAATACCTGAAATCACACTGATTGTATGTCAACAATATCTTAACATCCTGTCAGATGTACTGAGCAAAGGCACACTGCCATTTCATATCTATGAAAAAAAACAAACTTTCACACTTGTGCTGATTCATACTGTCTTTGAAGCTCTGCTTCAAAACAAACAACAGCTATAAAGCAGCTATTCATCACACAATTCATTTGCATTTAGGATAATATTTAAAGTAAGGAGAGGATGGAAGGGAAAAACACATCATGAAATGAGCTGAGAAGAGAGCAGGTAAAGCTGCTTCTCTCATTAACTAGCATGTAATTTAATGCTCATGAACATGCAGAAAGCCCTCTAGAACAATGCACACAAAAAGCTGAAAATCTTACTTGTTTTGTAGTATAGATTTTCGAATCCCTTGTCTACTTATTTGAAAGTAGTCATCTGATTCTCAATGATTAATTTCAAAGAAGCACTCCTTAAAGGTACAATATCTTAGATGAGACTAGTGAGTTTAGAGTGGTCTGCCTGTATTTATTTTGGTTCAAGATCTGGGGTATTGAATTGGATTAGATTAGGAAAAGCAACATTTTGAAACAGACTTAAAACAGCAGAGTGCCGTGTGAGAAATCTCAGAGGCCATTTTATATTCTCTAGATATTTATATAATACCAGTTTGTATTCCTGGAGATGGTCAATCTATTCCTTTAGTTAGAGAAATTCAGCTGTTCTGTATCTGCTTGTTTCTAGATGAAGTAAGTACCCCACTAGATATTGATTTATAAGCATTTTAAGCATTAAAATGAATAAAACCTTTTTCTTGACACAAATCAGTTTTACAGTACCAGAAATAACAGTATTTTTTCTCAGTCTATATAATGTTCTATTAAGCACAAGGATTTCTTCAGTAGCAATAAAAACATAATGTTATTTTTAGTTCAAACAAAGCAAGGTTTTTCTGATTTCACATTTCCTATTTCCATCACCACTTCTTTCCCCATCATGTTTATTTTCACTCCTGCTAAAGCAAAATACCTGAATAATGTACAATATAATGAGAGTATAGATACTATATTATGAAGGAGGAAATGTCACTCTTTCATCCCTATCAACCACCACCAAACCTATTTTTTTCAGTTCTCCAGCATTAATCTAAGCAGTTTACAGCACTGTTGGTTCAGAAATAGAGTACAGGTGGATCCCCAGTAAAATTACTTGCATAGCTATGATCAAAATTCAGCTTAGTCTCATAACAATTCTGTTAATGCACATAGGAAATGCTATAACAGTAATCTGCATAAGGGAAAAACCAAACTCTAAAAGAGGTGAAGATTGTAATGCTGTGATGCTTTCAATTACCAGAATGAACCAGCTAGAAAGGGTGGCTGCATTGCTGCACAAAAGTGAAGAGCAGTGAAATACATACAGACACACAACAAAAAGAACAGCAGCCTGTTTGGAGATCTATGTATTACACCAAAACATAGAAAAGAAAGCCAAGAAACTTTGAGAGGGGCTTTTTCAGTTAGACAAACAGCAAAGAATTACTGACTTTATTGCCTAGAAAACAGCACCATTTTGAGCTCTGTTCTTATGCATAATGTTTTGCATAGAGATAATAATCTATTTTACAAGGGTTCTGAATCAGCAAAATTATCCTGTCAGTTTCTCAGCACTTCCATGACACAGATTCATTACATCAAATTCTGTTCTCATTTCTGAGACTATAAATATCAAGTAACTCTGCTTTGGAGGAGATGGTGACAGTTTATAAGCTTTAGGATGGCTCTTTGCAAATTACTCTAAACCATTGTATACATAACACATTTCTCTGTATAATATCTTATTAGAAGGGGATTTCCTGAATGGTAAAGTGTTGGCTCTTGGACTCACAACTATACTGAATTCTCATATTCAACAGCAGAATTTCTGCTGAGAGATTTTTATGCAGCATTGTTTTTTCCTCCTGACATTAGAAAACTGTGTTGGCCCTTTACTATATGTGGGAACATGTTTTCAGATCCTACAGGCTGATCCATGTTTTAAACCATAAAGAAAAATAGGTTAGATGGATAATTTGCCTAAATGCATAATTTGCCTTTTTTAATAAGTCCATGTTTGAAAAAAAGATAAAAAGGTTAAAATATTTTCCTTTTAATCACAAATATAGCACATCCTAACTCAGAAGGAAAAATTGTTTTACTTGTACTGACAAATTCTTCACTGACTTCTGATATGACAGACCTCAAACACTTCTCTTCATGGGAGTTTCACTTTTATATCAGGATAAACACCATCAAGTGTACACTTCAGAGACTCTCTTCCTATGGGTTAATTGAAATAAAATCTTTGTATTTGCTTCTGGCTTTTCACCTGACTTCACCCTTTTGCTACCCTTACTGACAGTGAAAGTGATGTTCAGTCTCTTGACATTTCAGACAACTGAATTAAAGATGACACTACCTTTTTATTTCTCAAGTATACAGGTTAAATTTAAACCATGTAAAAGCTGCCAGTGTAAAAATTCAACAGAGCTATGGTCATTTACACAATTACTGTGTCCCTCATGCTTTTATTCTCTGGAGAACCTGAGCTGTTTCAAATCAATAAACAATCATGAAGCCCAGTAACTCAGATCATAATTCTTCAACCTTTAGCTAAAAGTCCACGTAATCACGACCAAACATATAAATGCAACACAAAGAATCCCCTCTGTCATTTTTGGTTTGTGCTTTGCGCTTCCATTGTTAACATAAAAAATATTACAACTAAAACATTAATAAAAAAACTTTAGTACAATCATTGAAATAAAACTTACAAATGAACTGGCACAGTCAACAGTTAGATTAATTACTGTGTGGACAACTTTCTCTTGTATTGTGGTCAAGCAGTGACCCACTGTCCGTGGGCTAAATAACACTTCCGTAGAAATCATACGAACCTAAAGCATCCAAGTGATTGATCTCTCACACATGCAAGCACCCACACACTGTCTGTCTCTGTTTTTCACCCCCCTTAAAAAACAAAATGTCACTGATATTTTTAGCTACTGATTTATGTTAATGGCAGAATGGTACTAACAGATGATCTCAACATTTCTTACAAGATAAGGTTGGCTTTGATAAATAAACACCAATGAGTAGCAGCCAGAATTTAACAACTTCTTTCCATGCCTTGAATGCTGTTTCTTTGCACAACGACTCTCTCTCAGTAGAGATGCTCATGGGTTGTTTTTTTTTCCCAGTTTGAAATACTATAGCAATTTTGTGACAGGTAAGACATGATTTTGTATTAGAAAGCTTGTGTTTGTTCTTAAATTTGAATAAGTGAAACTGTTGGTTTCAGTGAAGTAAGGCTTCAGAACAGGGTTACAGATCTGTTTGGATGACTCGTGAGACTTTGCCAATATGAACACCAACTTCGCAATGCTTATGTAAAGGGTCATCCTTTCATAAGCGATGTGCCCTGCTATCCACACTTCCCTAGTCCAACCTCACTCTGAAAACATGAAGAAACTCAGTTCTTAGAAAAGAAAAAAGTAGGTTGCTACTAGCAAAATAACTTTTCTTCTTCCTTTTTTTTTTTTTTTTAAACAATTCAGGTTTCCAAATGTGGAGTTTTTAAAGTGTCATCAGCTTTCTTGGTCCAACTGAACATGGAGGTTACTCCCCCTCACAATAATTCAAAAAAGGTCAACTGTCTTTAAAGATTCTAGAGGCAAGATCAAATCAAAGATCTGGAATTGAGTCAGGTCTCAAGTGCAGCTCTATTTAACATAACCAAGCATATTGCTTATTCTCAGTTCTTGTCTCTGCAAAATTGCAGGGCTCTGAGCATTACTTTTGATGCCATTAGAACTTTGCACTCATTCTTACAGGGCTTGACCTAGAGAATTCCCAAACATTCTCAACTCATCACAGCTCTCAAAGCTCCAATACTGCAATTCCATGTGCAAGAACGAGGACTTCAGTGCCCAAATATGACAAGCCAGGTTATTTCTGTTTTTCTTCTGATTTAACATAGAACAGTCTTCAACCTGATCCCACATTATGATTATAGCCCTGCAAAGACACACCTTTCTTCTTGTGCTTATCTTCACACATTTCATGCTTTTTCAGTCAATTAAGCAAGCATGCATTTACTGCAGAGAAAACATCAAGGAAGTCCTACTTCTGGTGTAGAAAAGCTATATGTGTACATATATCCCTGTATCAGCCATGTTTAATTCTGGGTATAGGATTCCAGAAAAAATAGGTACAGACTGTACAGCACTGCCTTAATGCCATGGGTTTAACCAACTGAATCTGCTGATGGGTATTCAACACCATGCTGACATCATCCACCTTCAAAATGAAAGCACTGGTTGGAGTAAAGCATCGTGGAATTGGATTGCAACATGAGAGGCTTCCTGTTTGCATTTGCTGTTTCCAGTCTGGGGTGCAATTAAAGGCCATCGAAAGCACCACCTTGTCTATTCAGACCAAGTAATGTCACACCTGTTTGAGACAGAGTCATTAGAGACTATCATCCAAATCATACCACATACACTGTTTTGAAACAATAGAGGATTGGGCTATCAAAGAGATGAAGAAAGTATCTCAGGCTGCCTAATTACTTTTTCCTCCTTCTTTCATATTTTCCAGATCACAGCTAAATGGGGAGAAAAAAAGCAAAAAAGTGGCCTAATAATGTCTAAGCCATACTGCTCAAAGTTACATTGATTACCAATAATACCAGAGTTTATTTATTATAATATTTCTGGTAAAAGTGCCAAAATCAAAAGGCATTGTTACTCTTCTGCACACAGCTGTTTGAGATCAGATAAGCTTGTGATTTATGTAGTTTTCCATTTCTACTATTTTTTCAACATTTTTTCTTCTTACCTTATCTACTTCAATATTTTTCATTTCACAATGATCCTCTCTCAGCACAATATATATAGTGATTTCATAAAACCATTTAGCAAAACAGTTAAACATTATGCTAAGCTACTCAAGGCAGCTTAATGGCAGCACCCAGCTAATGTGACCACTTTAGAATGCAACTGTTCCTTTCAAGCACACTGTGCTGTACACACTGGACTATAAAGAAGTTTGATAAGTCAGCTACTCTTTGATCTTCTGACCCTACAATTAACTCTCACATTTCAAGAGACGAGATTTGTTGCCCTTTGTGTTTTTATGCCTGACTTTCTTAAAGTACGTTTTGCCCTTGTAACAACAGAGATTTTGCAATGAACTCAGTCTATAAAGAGTCAACAAGATTAGGCTAAAATGCAATAATGAACAAGAAAGGTTCATTTAATGTCTGGATGTTGTCTGTTAACTTACAGTGTGGTCATGCACAGTACTAGGGAAAGGCACAGCCACTGGAAAAGAATGTCAGTAGTACTGGGAGATAAATCTGAGATGGGTAAATCTGTTCAATTGCAGAACATGACATCTCTTCTAATCTATCACTTTCTAAAAATCATAGCTTTCCTTCTCGTAACGATTCCCCCAAAGCTAATTCTGACCTTATTGCTTACCTGCTTAATTTTCCTGGCATCTGTAGTCTTTTAACTGAAAAGCTACTTACAGCCTTTCATCCACAGGTCCATGACCTTCATCAGTTGCAATTTTCCCTTCGCTGACTGAACAGAGAAGGCAAGGCAGCACATGAGAGACTTTATCCCGGCTATCTACCATCACTAGTCTTTAGAAAAGACCACAAACTCAAAGTCACTTTACTATGGGCAGCGTGTGAGATCTACTCTAAAATCATCCTAACAAAAATAAAATTAAATATCTACAGATGAACTGAACCACTCTCCAAGTCTGGTATTTCTCAAATGTTGATTTTTTAGGAACAGCAAATTTAGAACTAGAACTCGAATAACTTTGATATTTATTTAACATTTGGCTAATAAGAATCTTTATTCACAAAGATTAAAAAAAAATATTAGAAGAAATACCCATTGTATTCTTTCCAGACTTATACTCAAAGAGTCAGACCCTGGCTTTAATATTTTAAAGTGCATTTTAAGTTTATTCACTTGATGCTACTACACATAAACTAACATTAAGGGGCAAGTCTCTGTTGCTTTCATCGACCCTGTTTTACCTGATGAGCTGAAATACACTTTCACGGTTTATGAATCTTTTTACCTCAAAGAACAAGGTGAAGTCATCATTCAAGAAGTTACTTCCATACTTACTGGATTTTAAGCCTTCATATTTAACTGTCTTATTAAAATGTTTATTTCAGAGTAATCTTTCAAAGATTGTTATGAATGGTATTGATGAGGATTTGTGCTACAGTAGTGCCTCGCTGTGCCCAGAAATGAAATCTTGGTTATGCAACATCACACAGAAAGAGTAAGAAAGAATCTATTGAAAGAGGTGACAAATCTTAAGGCTGTCTTGAGACATTATTAATGAAGGTAAAATGCTCTGAGATTCAGTGATAGGACATATCTGAAAACTATGCCTTAAGTGATAATATAATGAAATGAAGCCTTTAAATTAAACTAATGAGACACATGCAGGCCTTTTTCCTTTTGCAGCACAAAGTGCTTTTCTCTCCACCATTTCCATGATTCTTACTGTAGCATCTGCGTATTTGAGAGGTATTTTTCATCTTACTTTGAAATCAAAGTGTTTTATTAAAGTATATTCATCTAGAATGCATAGTTTACATTTTATACATGTTATTCTTCCAGAAGTAGTAATCAACATTTATTATGAACCTTTGGAGCATGTAAATAAACATAACATTAGGCTTCTATTTCATCACCTCTCCTGCAAAATACACATTACTAAAATATCTAAAGACACTTAGGCTTTTAAGGATTGTATTTTATGTAATACACAACAAGGTTTGTCAGGATTTTCTTTTGATCATATAGCTATGTAATACTGTTAAGTCATACTGTTATCAACAACTGAACTATAAACATGTTGTCTTTGCTTTCATAGCAGTGACAGTCAGTATGTTCTTCCTAAAATATAGCACAAGCACCTCTGAGGGGATTATGGAATTTATAACTACAGCAAGCTTACAGATGAGTGTGGCCAAAGGGAATCTAATGCATCTGCTTTATCACTGTAAAAGGAGGAGAGCAATGCATGGCAGTGCTGCAAACAGCTGGACATACCTAGCTGGCAGGAAGAAAAGGCAAAAACAGTGCTCATGTTCCATGTTTACTGTGTGAGCTGACTAGGCAGGTGCTTACCTACAGTGATGCTATTTCAAGACCAAATCCAAAGTCAGTTTAATTAATTATATATATATATATATATATATATATATATATATATATACACACATACATACATAAAGGCAGCTATATAAATCTTAAAACTGAATTTGCAGGAGCAAAAAGTGCTTGGGAACATGTGTGCTTCCAAATTCTTTATGATGTTTCCTCTAATACAATCAGACTCATGGGTCAGGAACCAAACTTCTGTGGCAGCTAAGGTTCAAAACTTCAGATTGATAGTAAAGTTGTCTACGAAGCAATGGTGTATTTCTGAGCTGCCTTTCGCAGAGGGCTGCTAAATAGTTGATTGGTTTCTTAGAACCATGCTTTTCTCCAGAGCAGAACAAATTTCAGCACAGCTACCCCAAGATCTTTAGCCTGGAAAAAAAAAAAAAAAAAAAAACCCAAATAAAATTAATAAAACTTTGGAACAGCAAATCTAAGTCTGGTCCTGTGATTTCTAACAATGCCACAGGGACAAAATTGAAATATATTATGGTTATGATATGCCAATCTGTGTTTTATTTACATTTTCATGAACACAAGTTGAGAAGCAGGTAGATGACTTTTACCACAACACCCTTCCTGTGGATAAAATACAAAAAGTTCATTTTGAAAATATTTGTGCTGAGGGAAAGATAACCATTCATCACTTGGCAGTAAGTTTCCAGCCATATTAATCGTGCACCCAAGATGATCATATACTTTGTGCAACTTTTTGTTCAGATGACAGTGTCTTCCTGTGAGTAGCATATATACTATAAAAATAGGCCACAAGAGGACTTCTATAAACTCAGTTCCCTGGTTTTAAACAGATTTATCCATACGAACCAGCTACAGCTTCAGGCATATAACAGAAAAAAATAATTCTGTGCTGCAAGAGCATTGGGGTTATAAGGCCAAGCACACATGAGTTCAGAAATGCTGTCTCTGAAGTATCCTGCATAACCTCACTTGGACTTTCTTGTGCTTGAGCAATCAAACCTGATAATGCTGAGGGCCAAAGAAAACCCCATGAGGCCATAAGAGACCCTGGATTCACTCTAAGGTTTGAGCAAGGCACAGAAAAGTCTAAAGAGATCTAGTCTAGAGCGACCTTGGACATCAGATCCAGCCAGCTGGAGGCTTCCATCATGACCTCAGACTTTTCTCCAGAGCAGATGAGGCTACTCAGCAGCTATCATTGCTCAATTAGGCAAAAATGCTCCTCTTGTCTCGTGCCCTGTAGCACCCAGAGCTGGGATGTAGTAGCAGCTGCCAGTGCCTCTTGAGGCCAGAGCAGCACAGATGGGAAGAGGCTGCAGCTGCTGGGGCATTGCCCTCCCTACTCCCCACAGGAGGGGCAGCAGCATGGGAGACCAGGGAAGCCTAGCTTTCTGGGACAGCAGGGATTTAGCAGTGACAGCTCAGCTCTTTGTCAGAACATCGATGTCACAAGAGACTGCATTTGGCAGAAGCTGCTGCCAGAGAAAGATGGCCAAGAAGTAGCTGAGCATGGAAGTCACTGCAGTGGGGATGTGAAGTGTAGCAAGACATAACCGTGTGCCAGGATCTTGATCCAGCCTCAAAATACCTCAGGGTGAATAATCCTGAAGTTTGTGATTACGTACATCATAACTCATACCTTAACTCTTTCTACCTCCTAAATCACTATTCTTAGCCTTATACCCTGTTTCTCTGTCTCTCATTTCCATTCTAGTTTCTCTATCCAGCTAATGCCTCTCTCCCTCTCTAACCTCTGGATTCTAGTAAAAAAATTTCCCATCTCTCCCTCACTAGCTCTTAATTTTACTCTTCCTTTTTACCAAGTCTCTGTACTTTCTTCCACTGGGAGGGAATTTTCATCCACAGCACAAAATGCAGGGAAACCCTGTCCTTTACTCCAGGTGCCTTGGGCTGGAATAGTCTGCATGAAGGCTAGCATGTACTGGTATTCTTACACACACACACACCCCTTCCTGGATCCATAACTTAAGTAAACTAATTATTGTTCTAATGAAGACAAGAGAAGGTACTTCTCTGACATTAGAGCAACATTTTAGCTAAGTTTCTACTGCCTACTACAAACTGCATAGGTCCTAGCCAGTCTTCACCTATATATCCATGGAGGATAAAATGCATTTTCTACTAAACTCATTCTGGTGTTCTGGTTGACACTGGGAAATATGGCTTTGGGCAGATACCTGACAATGCAATTTTCAGACTGAGTGGCTAAAGTGTTAAAAAGCTAAGAAACCCTGATAGCAATTTCTTGCAATGAGATGCATTGGATAGCCACATGTATGATCTTTACTAACAACAGTATCACACTATATCAACAGGTTTATTTATTGCAGAGAAAAGACTATTTCAGACATCAGCAACCTACAAAAACCACCTTTCACATAAACTACTATTACCTTTAAGGCTACAGTCAACCTAATCTGAGCTCTATGCTGTACAGGCAATTGTGTCCATGAAACCAGTACTAAAATCAAACAATTTATATTTGCAAGATAACTTACCTAATGATATTTTGCTTACCCTTATCATTGCCAACTAGTAATTTCAAAATGCTACCCAAGGGCAAACTGGAAAAACAAAGAAACATATGATGACTTTGATGTTGTTGTCCCTCTGGTTGCTATTAATATTTTGGAGAAAAACATCTTTGAAAACTAAGCAGAGAGAAAGAGACTGAGAGAGGCACTCAGAGAAAAGCTTATATTCTGAAGAAGCCAGAAGGCACCAGATAAAAGCTGATAAAAAGTAGGTCAACTAATGATTCAGAGCATCCAATGCTCACTAAACCCTGCTAACAGCAGCAGGGAAGATGCAAATGAAAAAGCTAATGTCAAATTCTTTAATATAGGGGAAACATATATAGTGTAAAATATTGGATATACATGCATCTGGGCATGAAAATTCTACTTATACTGAGAACAAAGCTCCACCAATGATAATCTGTATTTAGGATTCATTGGGAATTCAAAAGATTAACTTTGAGCACCCAACTTTTTCCTGTCTGGATACTGAGACTTGTGATGTGAGGTGTGTCATCATCCCTGCTGCTTTCATTTTCCATGGGGCACTCAAAGTGAAAGCCAGTAGTGCTCTCAGTAGCAGCAAAAGCGGTAACATGATTTTAAGCATTAACATATCTCAGTTTTCTTTTGTATGACTCATGAATATGACTTAGGTTTAGTCAGTAGTGGAAACAACTTCCTTACAGAGTAGATAGCCAAAGCTTAAAATAAAGGACAAAAAGGAAGGTAGCTCATTAGATAAAGATCTCTTTTGTGTTTATAAACATCCTTAAAACCACTGACAACAAGGATTCATGAAGTCTTCCACGGGGTGGTGGGGGTGGTGGGGTGGTGTGGAAACCACATTCATTTATAAATGAAGCTTCTTGCAGCCTGTTTCTGCAATCAACTTATTAAGAAGCTGAGCAAGTTAGTAGGAATGCATAAAAATTTCAGTGTTAGAAAGTGACACCTCATCAGCATAAATAAAGGAGGCCAGAAAAGTACAGAAGTCCTCACCCTTCTCCAGTCAGCAATGCTGACACACAGGCTCATGGATAGTTTTCCCTTCACTGTTTGTGACTGCATAATAACCCTGTGACAACAGCAGCAATTACTTCAAAGCAAAAAGGCAACTAATTTATTTTAGTTATGTTTGAATGTCTTTTGTCAGTTTGAAACCAGGGAAGCCAGTTCCCTTTGACCAACTGGTTCTCCCCAGACCACAGACAAGGGCTCCATGGACTACAGTCTGACAAATTCTGTGGCAGACATTATTGATTTCGTAGCTCCTTCTACATAGAAGTGTGAAGCCTGTGACATTTATTACTGCAACAGCACTTGTTTGCCAAATCTTTCATTTTGGGTTTATTTTTTGACAAAGTGTGTATTCACATGAACTTCAACAAACTCTCGAGCAATAAAGAGGCTTCATCAGAAAATTCACTAACACTTGGTGGAAATTCCAGGATCTGAAACCCTAACCAGCTCTGGATCAGAGACTTAACCTTTCATGAAATGACATCAGCTGAAAAGCTGGCCTATTATGTCAGAGGTCAAAACCACTAAAACCATTGTTCTGTGTCAAAAAATGTGAAATTATGGTCAATTTTAATGTGACAGAATTTATAAACAGAACTAAAGGCTCCAAAATAGACCTCAGAACTGATTGTTTAAACCTTGGATTTGATTAGATAAGCCAAATAATGAACACAAATACTATTATTTAAACCAATTTTTATATATATATATATATATATATATATATATATATATATAAATTGAGTACTAATCCTGTTGACACTGTATGAAAAAAAGGAAAACTTCAAAAGACTTTTTTTATTTCCAGAAAAAAAACCCCAAACAAACAAACAATAAAAACACAACCCAAAAACATTTACACAAAAGCATATAGTTGAATTTGGAAAGAAAAAGGAATTGCATATACTATTTCTAGCACTGCCTCCATTTAAGCCCATTTCTGGGCTAAACTACAGCAGTTGTTCTATCACCCAGTGACCCCTGCCTAGGAGAGAAAGGGAATCAAGAAAAGGAGAGAAGACCCACAGTTTAGAAATGAAAATGGATTTAATGAAATAACCAAACCAGTACCAATATCAAGGAAAAGTATATAAAGGTTATACTTACCCCAGTACAAAGGGCAGCAGACTCTAATAAGAGCCCCTCTTTCATCAAACTTCCTCCTTTATACTGAGTGTGATGCTCATGGTATGGAATATACCTGTGACCTGACTCATGTTAGTTCTCCTGGTTGACTCACAACTGCTAATGGCCTGAAGCTCATGGCTGACCTGGGATTCTGGCCCCAAAAAACAGGACAATTGCACAAAATGCTTCAGCTTATCCCAAAGATTAGTTTTAATTTATTTGATAATTCTTTTTCTTTATTACTATTGTTATTTGTTCCAATTTAAAATAAAATATATTGGGAAATGAAAAAGTAATTTTGTGCCCAGATCTGCTGAAATTAGGTTATTGGGATATTCTTTTTGAATCCATACTCCCTCAGAATTTGGTGGGCCAGATTAATTTAGACTAATTTATAGCCACTGATGTCATTGTGTTCTTCAAAGGAAGGATTTTTATTTTTTTTTAAAATGTTGGCATATGCTAGTAACATCTCTCAGCATTTGGAGTAATTCTAACGTGCTGCTATCAGCACTCAATCAGAGATACTCTTTTTTTCAGGATCCTTTTCATGCAGCTGAGTGCAAGGTCATTGTGCCATGCTTTTCTACATATTAGCACAACACTAAGGCATCATATTTTACCAGAAAATTGTAAGATATATACCATGGTCTCCTTCAATCTCAACAAGTGAGTCTATGAGTCATTCATCACCTTGGATTTGCTCAGCTCCTGTCACATCTAGGCTCTATTGGCAGCTGGAGGCAAATGGCATGCATTGCTCCTCTTTATATGCTTGTGTAAAACACAGCTGTGAGCTGACATGCTTTACAGCATTAAGAATAATGATGTGATGTTTAACCTACCCGTCCTATGAGGGCATTGCTTTTACAAGGGCAGAAAAATTGCTGACAGACCCATTATAGCTGGACAATTATTAGCGTCTATCCAGGAGATGGTTCCTGATACTCACGTCCAAGGGACATTCCAAAAGCCAGGGTCTTTTAGAGATTAGTCATCTGGAAAAGTCTGATCAGCAGCTATGGTCATTAAATATCAAGTCTGTGATACTTTGGAAGTTCATTAGCAGGGCTAATTGTAATGTGTCAGCCAAGTAGGTGGCCAAGTCAAATTTCCTTCCTTACCTAAACGAAGAGAGTCTTTACATTGAGAAGGATGGATGCCACAGATGGGGAGGAAGCAAAGGCTCAGCAAAGCACTGCAGTTTGCTCCCAGGGTGTTCACAATGTTGCTCCCCTGTTCACAATGCTGCATCATCATTTTTTGTGCATGTAAATAACTTATTCCCTTACAGCGAACAGGTGGTGTGCCATTTACACTTGTAAAAATATCTTTCTAATAATGCTGCTTCTGCATGCTCAAGAAACATTAAAGGCTAACAATCCTCTTTATCATAAAACTAAATAAATCCAAATCACATTCTGAACTGTGCCCAGTTCTGGGCCCCTCAGTTTAAGAAGGACATCGAGACACTTGAACATGTCCAGAGAAGGGCAACAAGGCTGGGGAGAGGCCTCGAGCACAAGCCCTATGAGGAGAGGCTGAGGGAGCTGGGGTTGTTCAGCCTGGAGAAGAGGAGGCTCAGGGGAGACCTCATTGCTCTGTACAACTACCTGAAAGGTGGTTGTAGCCAGGAAGGGGTTGGTCTCTTCTCCCAGGCAACCAGCACCAGAACACGAGGACACAGTCTCAAGCTGCACCAGGGGAAGTTTAGGCTGGAGGTGAGGACAAAGCTCTTCACTGAGTTATTCGTCATTGGAATGGGCTGCCCAGGGAGGTAGTGGAGTCACCATCCCTGGAGGGGTTCAAGAGGGGACTGGATGTGGCACTTGGTGCCATGGTCTAGTCATGAGGTCTGTGGTGACAGGCTGGACTCAGTGATCTTTGAGGTCTCTTCCAACCTTGGTGATACTGTGATACTGTAATACTGTGATACTGCAATAATACAAGAGCACCAATAAGAAATATGAATTTTAGATGCATTTGACAAGTTCAACAGCCAAGGCAGGTACTCTCTACACAGAGATAATTCTCTAAATAACTTTACTCAAGAAAAAAACACACACATATATTTATGGTCCTACTCAAATGGACTCAAATTAAACTGCAAATGGATTCCTTTGCAGTTTAAGACATGGCATACCCACAGGAATGCAATTGCTGAATGCAATTTGTGTTTTACGAAAAACAAATATGTGCAGTTTTAGCTAAACTTTCACAGCAGGAAGAAGCTCTGTTCTAAAGAGGTACTTTGGAGCTCCTGCAAAATGATTAATAGATAATATTATCCAGGTTATTGGCCTACATCTACAAAATACTGTGCACTTCTGATTTGTGATAAGCATAGCCAATTTATGTCACTTTCAAGTACACTTGGAGAATCAGGGACTTCTAAGCATCTTATTGGAAAAATCACGCAAGTGTTGCAGAAGCAAGTACGGAAGACTGGAAAGTAGCACAGGTGATCTTGCTTGAACTCTCTAAAAAACTGTCAAGTAAGACTAAGAAATTCGGCACTGAGCTGACCTTTATTTATAAAAGGATTATAAAATATCTATTATGCAGTAGTTCAGTATCATTAATAAGGGAACTTGGAGACTTCAGGTAGCATAAGTACAATTACTGGGAATTATGCATTCTGCACTTTTGGGGGAAGCTTGCTTTATTTTTAACAGAGTCAACAGAAAGAAGTGTGGCACTATTGCATTAGCTACCTGTAAAGACACGGTTCCTTTCTCTTAATTCAAGGTCAGTGTTCCAACCTTTAACTGTCTATACACTTCTCACCTCTGAACTTTTGCACCAAAACTGCAAGCAAGCCAAAAATAGAAGGAGGTTAACAACACATTTCTTTCATCAAAAATTCCAAACCCATCATCAGCTCTCTCTCTCCCCATGCCTGGATCACCGATCAGCAGAAAACGGAAGGAGGGAAGAATCACTCTGTACGTAGGCTATTTATAGAATTCTCGATTTTGGTGTCTCTGGTTGCAGTTGCAGTTAGGATATTGGACAAGGTGTATCTCAGTGATGGGCTGATGGAGCAGTTCTTGTAAAAGTTTTCTGAGGAGTCACACATTTACATTCATAGCACCTGATGAAATTCACTCTCCATCTGCTTTACACACTCAAAAAGGGAGGTAATTGAGTCAAAAGAACAAAAATCCCTTTATCTAAATCCAGATTTCAATTATTCAGGCATTTTCCAGCAAAGCTATCTCAAGAACTGTTACTGGCTATTTACTCCATGCTACTAATATTGGAATGTCTATCCAGAATTCAGGAGACAGATGGAAATTTGTCTGTGACTTGAATCAGCCGGAACCTGTATACGCATTTGGCATGACACTGAGGCCAAGCTCTGCTGAGTGGGTGGTGTGCTGAGCTGGGCTTGCTGCCACATTAGTGGAAGTAACATGAAATCCCATCACTTCAGAGGTTTTTTACATTTACCTCAAAAAAATACTATGTAGAGACACTAAATAATGTGTAGTCTGTGATTCTCTTGCATGCCTTTTCACATATCTACTCAGAAGTTGTTAAGTCATGAAATAGTCACTGACTCAATGTGAAGAGTTTAAACAAATAGGTTTTCAGTCTTCTTCAGCAGGAACCTTCTTGACTTGCAGAGCTATGTATCGATCTGTACACTTCCCCACGCATCAAACAATCAAACTATCATCACATCTGTTGGCTTCTCAGATATAACTGGAAATAACAAAACATTCCAAGCAGTGAATAAAGGAATCATCTTACAGAATTTGATTCTTTTCCATAGTAGATTAAAAATCAAAACAAAACAAAACAAAGCAACAACATTGTCCAACATGGTGCAAGATCAAGCTGCTGGTGGTCAAGATGATTGCAGAACAAAAAGAATTAAATGGTTTTTGGAACTTCTCCCAGCCATTCCCTAGAGAAAGAAATTCTCCCCAGCACTTTTCTTCTGCTGATGGCACTTTGAATATTGCATATTGTGGAACAAATGAAAGACAGACATGGAAGATAGTATGTGAGCAGGGCTAACCCATACCCTAGGCTTTCTGGCAGTCAGCAGCAGAAAATTCATGAATCACTAACACGCACATTCATGTTGTCATCAGAGTTACTCTGTCCAGCATTATGGCCTGAAGTGGCCTGTGCAGTTCCTTGAGAAAGTAGAAGCTGCCTCATTTTGCCCAAGCCAAATAGTTTTGTTGCCATAAGGATGCACTTGGCATTTGGTGTAATTCTGTGGATTTTTTTTTTCTTGTTCTTTACTCCTTTTATTTTCTTTTATTATTGTGAAACCACCCAGCTTTCACAAACTATTTTTATAATAACACCTCGAGCCAGTTTTTCAAAGTGACACTGGTTTTGACCAGCTCTGTTGGTGGTGCTGTACCAAAGAAACACACAATTTCTTTGAATTCATTTGGACTCCTGAGTGCTGGAGGAAAACACAATGCTTGAAATCAGGAATGCATTGTTTCCAGCTGAGTGCTTTGGTATGAGGCTACCCTCAAAATCAGCACAATGCTGATTTAAAATCGCTGGGCTTCCTCTGCCTAGCCCTTCATGCAGTCTGTCCTTTTCATTCTTCTTTACAGCAAGGGTTCCTTTAACTATTTAGAGATATGTTTTCAGCTTCTATTAATACTTCCATGTTCACTCACTTTTCATTCTGATAACCTTGCCAAAAGCAGATTTTGTCAGGTGAACCAATTTCCATCATGTTGGAGAGATTAGCTTAGCTGATGTGAGTTGTACACAAGAGGCTCAAATGAGCACTAGTAGGCTTGTCTGACAAATACAGGCTTTATTTCTTCTTTACCTCAGCTGGGCACAGGAACAAGAGATTGCCAACTACTCACAGAATGATGCGATGAGAAAATCAATTAAAATAAACACAGCTTGTGGCAGAACAAAGACACTGAAAAGCTAATATTTTTTTCTGCTATCTGGTGCATAAATCTAATGCTCTGTTAAATTTCAGAGAGGGATGTTTTCTTTTTTCTTTAAAGGCTTATAAAAACTCCATGTATAACTGAGATGTTTTCAGTGGCAATGATGCAAAGGTCCATGGCACAGCAAACAGCCTCTTGCACCTGATAGTACGAACATTCTCTCGAACAGCATCTGAGAAGTCAACATTTCTGAGCATCAAGAAAACAATGAGGCTTCAAACCTCACATTTTTACTTCTAACCTACTCGTAGCCTTCAAAATACCAAAGAACAGAGGTATATAGCATTTTACTTCAGTGTCACCATGTGAATTAGGACATTTCTTTTGAAAGCACAAGTCCTGGACCATGCCTAGACCATGGCTATTGCTTTCATGCCGAAAACTATTCTGACATCAGTAATAAAAATGCACCATGTGGACAATAACAAATAAAACCATGTAAAGACACCTCCCTGTCACTCTTTCAATTCCACAGGAATTTCAACCTAATATGCAGTTACAAATCAAGATGTCTTATTTTATAACCCTGGCTACAAAAACATGCTAAATTTGACATTTCACTAGGTTCTGAAATTAATCCAGTTGAGACTCAGTAATCAAACTGGTTTTGCATTGTGATTTTATGTTTGTGCAACCTCCAAACAGAAGTCAAAGCCTAGTGTCCTTGAAAGCCTTTGTACTGAAAATAAAGGAAAAGTCAGTGGAAAAGTCAGCATCAGTTTAGAATTTTGTACATTTCCCTCCTGTTTTCAACCACCATAGTCTCAAGGCAACGTTGTGCTCAGAATGCATTTGTCCAATATTACAAGAAATAGATAATTTTTTTGCTTCATTTTGGTTCATGCATAGCTGTGATTGCTTCAGCCTGGACAACCAATACACAAGGAAGTCACTCAAACACTTCCCAGTTCCTAGATACTGCTATATAAAGGCTTATGGGCTTAACCTTTTGAAACTGAATATAGCCAAATGCAGACGATAACAATCATCTGTGGGCAGCTGACTAGTATTAGCTCCTTCTATCAATTCCATGTGGTGACCAGGTGCAAAAATTGGCTGGCTTCACTGCGAGAGAGAAAAAGGATGAGTCTTGGCAGGTGACTGTACCACTTTTTGGGAAATGGCCATAACTAGCATTGTCCAGCTGGCAAGGGAGCCTCAGTCAGCTGGGTGCTCACCTGGGATCAGTATTTTCCTCTGGAAAGGAATCTGATGTTTCTTCTGTTCCTATCATTACAATCAGAGCTCCCTGCTCAAGCACCATGTGAAGTTTATGTGTGGAAATTAAGCTGTTCATTCCAATCATTTCAGTATCTAAAGCATCCTTTTGCCCTAATCTAGACAGTCATCTTCATGTCAGCCACATTCCTGAGGAAAAATCTGTCTGACAGGGTACACAGAGTGATAATGAAGAGTTATTTTACTTTCATTTCTAAGGCAGAAAGTGACAACTAGGGTCACTTGATGCATCTGCAAACAAACAAACAACAACCAGAAAAAAACACACCACAACCAACCAACCAACCAACCAACCAACCAACCAACCAACCAAAAAAAACCCAGGAAAAGGAAAAAAAAACCCAAACAAAACCATATTTGGACCACATGGAAGCACTTTGCTGTGGGCCACTGAAGAGTCTATTCAAGAGACGAGTCGTTCGCCATTGGAATGTGCTGCCCAGGGAGGTGGTGGAGTCACCGTCCCTGGAGGTGTTCAAGAGGGGATGGGACGTGGCACTTGGTGCCATGGTCTAGTCATGGGGTCTGTGGTGACAGGTTGGACTCGGTGATATTCGAAGTGTCTTCCAACCCTAGTGATACAGTGATACTGTGATACTGTGATATCCACCATCACCCTAAGGTAACAGCTATGTTACAATTGAGTCACTAAAATGGTATATTTTGAACACATGGGGTTTGTGTTTTCATTACACCTCAGCTTCCCTTTTTATCTTCTGAAATCAGAGGAACTGGTGCAACTACTTAATTCATTCCTATCTGTCTATTCCATAGGGATTGGTAGGGCTGATAGGCAATTAGATGTATTACTCATAAGAGGCTATTTTTTTATGTGGGAGTGGTTTCTACCCACAATTTATTCCGAGCCATTTGTCATACACTTTACAGTATGATAATGCAATCTTTTTCTATAGAATAGCAACATTCTTCAGCATTTGTTCCTACATTATACTTACGACTATCCTTATAAATAAGTGATACTTTAGATGAGAAAACCTGTTATTCTTAAGGGATATCTCTAAGTGCTACAATTACTACATGAAACACGCTGAAATGAGAAAAAAAATATGTGTGGGAGGTAAATATGCTGACATATTTACAGCACTGATATATCAAGAATGGGTTAAAGCTCTGATTCATATCTTGCACATAATTGGAATCCAACTATTTGGCTAGATTTTCATTTTTGCAAAATGTATCCAAACACAAACAGGATGAAGCGTGCTTCAAATGGGAAGAGAAGCCATTTTAAGTCGCTCTGAATCCCTTTATTTTTGCCTCTCCTACTGGCATGGCACCTCTTGAAACTTAATCTCAGAATACTGCACAGTTGTTTCCTCTGGCAGCAGTTTAATCTGTTGTGAATTAAGGCCCTGATCCTCCAAGGAATTAGACACATTTAAAAGGCCAGACCATGCCAACAGCAGGATAAGGCATTCTGCAAAGTTAAATCTTGCAAGTGTTTTCAGGCTTGGGGTGTGGACCCTGATAGTAAATACCTAACATGTACATCAGTGCTGGCTTCAGTGATTTATTCTATTACTCTCTTGGCATAGAGCATCCTACCAGGTTCTACTAACTTTAAGACAGCTGCAGGCTACCTTTGCATGAGAGTCATGGTAAAGCTGAAGTACATTGTGTAAATTAGACCTCACTGACCCAATGTCATTGGAGAGGGCTCAAAACCAGTCAAAATTTCTATTAATCCCACAAGTTACTATAGAATGCCTGCCCCACTGCAGAGTACTGTGAGAGTACTGGCGTATGCAACGTGCATGGGTAGGAGTGAGGTCTTCTTTGCCAGTACCCTATTTCTCCCTCCATAGCAGAGCATACGGCTGAGGTGGAGCAACTGATTATTTTGCTAAAACAAGGGAAGAAACTGCCCATAACCTGAAGTGGCATCACTACCCATGTACTTATAACTTAGGAATTCCTTTTATTCCATACAAGCAAAGCCTGAATCAGGTCAGAGACTTGTGTTGCTTTGTAAATCCAATAATTATCACTGAAGCTGAAACACAGTCAATCAGCTTTATGGTTCTTGTACCACAGAAAGGCGTCTCAGGACATCCTTTCCACAATGCTAACCTAACCATACCTTAAGGCTGTTGTAATATGATTAATTTTTTTTTCTGGTAGTGGGACACAAAGGTCTCTAAGGTCCACAGAGACTGGCCTTATTGTGGGCAATATATGCCTTTACACACAGGGAGAGGCACTTGTGCTGTACGATATGAATACTGCCATATGCTCAGCATTGATTACAACATCAAAACAGCACATAAGGAAGGGAATTGATGAGAACAGCAGTCAGCTCTGAAAGCAAGCTTCCTGTCAATATTTTTATTACTTAAAAATACACTGTAGTTTACGTTTTCTACCCCCCACCAATCTACAAATCTAAGTCTTAGTGAGTACAATATATTCTCCCATTCTACTCCAAAGAATCTTACATAGTTTAACCTTATGTAGAGCAATTCCTTCTTCCCCCAGCATTTATTCTTAATTTCCTTTCCACATGTGGGTGATCTTCCTGTGCATTTATATATAAACAAGAATTTCTCAACTATTTTCATATAAGCTGTCCTTATTATGTTTGTTTGGTTTTGGTTTGTTTGGGTGGGTCTTTTTGTTTTGTTTTGTTTTTGTGGGTTTTGTTTGTTTGTTTGTTTAATGTAGATACTGTTGCACCATAGAAAAAGCTTTATGAAGTCTATAAATTATAATCTGCATTTAGAATTTAAAATTTTCAGTTTTTCAGCTGCATACTGCTGGGTTTGGTATATAACAAGTCCATCAATTAACTTTTTCATTTAGATGCTGTACCCTGCTCTTAGACACTTCCCATATGACCAGCTCAGAGATGATACAGTCTAGTGGTGCATGCCAGACAATATAACAAATTTTTACTCATGACTGAGGTTCATCCAATACAGTTTTATTCCTACACTACTTCTTGTACTTTTAGTGAGAATTTTGATTTTCATTATTTTTTAATTTTGCTGTGCTTCATTTTCTCTCTCTTCTTTCCAAATCTGTGTGGCCACATGACACCTGCTCAGGATTTCTGTGTGAAATGGTAGAATAGGATGCAGAAGTACAAGCTGTGTATATAATGCTCCCTCGGACCTTGAGTCCTGTCTGGCTCTCCACCTGCTCACGGAGATAGCAAACGGTATATGTTCCCCTCTCTTAGTTAAAAAGGTCATATCCTGCATTTCTAAGGATCTGTCCCTTTCCAGTTCTTTTCCTCCATAAAACTGCAGTCAGGCTGTATCTTATCTTGCACTACAGCCTGAGTGATTATTTAATTGTTTGCACCTGGTATTTAAGAGTTCCTGTCTCATTCAGTTAATTAGACATATTTAGAGTCTGATATAAAGCCCCACAAAGTTAGTGGGATTTTTCCAGGGGATTTCTATCAGTCGTCTAATAAACTATTTCACATCAATTTCATATTTTTTTTCCCTCTCCCTGTTTCCAAATGTGTTGAAAAGTGTTTGATTTTAAATTCTGCTCAGACTTAAACATTCTTAACATTTTGTGGCAGGCATAAAAATCTTTAATTTTACTCCAGGCTCGTTGGAATCACATTAGTTTTCTCTGTTTACACAAATTTTTTAAAGGTTAATAATTAATTATATCACATTGAAAGCAGACCCTGACTTCACAAGAGATTAAATAGCAGTTGTTGACCTTTAGTTTGATGTACCAATCTGATGGTTTGAGAAAGCCTGGCACAACTTTTTGTTGAAGTTCGGAGACTGTTTCAGTGTGCAAACTCCATTTTGAGCTTACATTTTGTCTGTCTTATCTTCTGCCATTCTATTGGTATCTTGTGCTAAACAATAGAACATCTCTCCACTTTTATGATCATTTATTTAAGTGATAACACTCTCAAGAAAAAGCCCAGGGTAAAGCATGTTTAAATTCTGATATTTTAGAAGAGGGAATTAAACACTTCTGGCTTGAGGGGAAATGTAGCTACAAGGACGCTGGTCTCAAAATCTCTCCATAAACTGAGGTTTGTAATAGGTTCCTTAGCCATTGTATAGCAGAACTACATAGAAGAGAGAAACTTGACTGTAAAAGAAACCATGCACAAGAGAAGGAAAGGGATCACAGGAGTCTTAGAGAAAACATTCAATCTAATTGAAAGATGTTAAGGGTGAAAAAAAAAATAGTTTGATTTGTCTAACTTTTGCTAGCTAAAGCGAAGAGTAGGCCAGCTTTTGAGACTTTTACAAACTTTATATGCCTATCATATCCCATATTGTGTTCTTATGGAAAAATACTACATAAGTACAGATTGCTTACAGAATTGGAGCTTTAGCAAAACCCTTATGATTCCTAATTTTGTCACTGTTCAGGAAAATATTTAAGCAGCTACGTAAGCCCCATAGCACTTTTAAAATGGGCTCCAATTCAACTCACTGATTAAGTCCTTTTCTGAACGAAAGATTTTATGGCAGAAACTAAGGTAAGCCAATGGTCTGAAAATTAGTATTCTGCCTGTTAAGAACCTTGAACAAACCTTCATTCTAGTGGTGAATAGTTTGGGTTTTGTTTTGTTTTGTTTTAAAAGTTGGTTAGGAAATATATCACAGTATCACAGTGTTACCAAGGTTGGAAGAGACCTCGAAGATCATCGAGTCCAACCTGTAACCACAAACCTCACAACTAGACCATGGCACCAAGTGCCACATCCAGTCCCCTCTTGAACACCTCCAGGGACGGCGACTCAACCACCTCCCCGGGCAGCCCATTCCAATGATGAATGACTCTCTCGGTGAAGAACTTTCTCCTCACCTTGAGCCTAAACTTCCCCATGCATTCAATGCATTCAATCTTTCAGTATTAAGTCCAAAAGAGATACTGGCATAACAGGATACCTCTGCCCTCATATTCCTCATAAAGTCCTCTCTGAAGCCTACATATATGTAAATAATTCACAGAAAATGGGTCAACAGAAAGTAGAAGACAGATGACATTTTCATGCATACCACGAATAGTATCTTATGGCAATATGCAAACACAGAAATGTTCAAAACCTTTGCTCTCTTCATGTGTGAAAGACATCTCTGAAATTTGTATGGTTTTTTTCTTCTCTTTGATTCCAAGCCTGTGGCTATGTGAGTGGAATGTGGAATAGGATTATTAAGTAACGCATGGGTTTAGCGCAATGGTTGAGTAGACCTCAGCAACTGTGACATTTAATCTCTTTCTAGAAAATATTTAACAAATGCAGCAGATCAGTTTCCTGTGAATGGAAAACAAAGATTTATCTCTTCTGTGGAACTGCTAGGTAACACCTTTCAAATCTGAATAGCATTGCAAAGCTTTGTGTGAAATGGGCTTACAATTCTCCTTCAAGTACTAGAAATGTATTTAGACACTGCAGATACTTTGAGATACAATCAGAGCAATCCCTTTCATATTTAATAAATCTATCTAATCATGGGTGGTAGAAGCATTTTAAATGTTTTTCAAAATTCTATTTAAAAATCTTAAACCTACATATTTTTGAAGTTGTTGTTGTTTTACCTTCTATTATTGTGTGCCATTTCCTCACTGGCTTTTAAATGATGCACTAAAGATGCTTTAAACCCTTTAAGAGTTGTTTTTCATGGAACAGAAAAGTGGAAATTAAGATAATAGACTGCTGAACTCACAACTCCCTTCTTTTTCAGGACAATCAACCACACTAAACAATAATTAGAAACAACAAAACTAACTAAATAAATAAAATACAAAGACTAAAGAAAATGGAAATATGGCCCATTCTAGATAACAAATGGTCCACCTCTCAAATGTTAAAGCACTCTTAAAACAGTTTCCATGGGAACAGAAATTTGGCATAGTTGTGAAAAACTCTTAGGAGGCAGCCTCAACCAAGACAGATGGCTAATTTGTAACAGGGGAATATAACAAGAAGGAAAGTAGGTTGTATAGCCCCTTAAACCTTGACAATGGGTCCAAACAAACCTGGTCACAGGGCACATCTCAAAAAAAACCCAAAAAACCAAACCAACCAGGTGACAATATTTTCAAAAGCAAGTAGAAAACTTCCAGGTTACATGAAATATAAAAAGGCTGCCTAGATCTTTCAACAGTGCTGTTTTGGCTGTAGGAGACTGAATGTGGCCCCCAAGTGTGGCAGTTACTCCCAGGTTGTTTCATTTAAGTGGGAAAAATTCAAAAAGGCTCCTGAATGCCTCTAGCCTGAAAAAACTGTATTTTCTATTAAACATTTTTTACGGTGGTACATGGGCATGGAAGGTTTCCAAAGGAGTACAAGCTCCACAAAATACCAGAGATAATCCCATGGTTCAAGTAAAAAATCTATTTGGGTACTGAATAGATGCAACCAGGACATTCATTTGGCATTAATCAGTTGATTAGTTTTAGTTCTTTATCTTCAATACTTCTTGATCTCTACAGCCTTTGAGTGCCTTATGATAGCTAACACCTCCTCCATCTCTCACAGGGAAGGAATGGTTGTTGCCCTATTCTCTTATCAGGAAAACAAATCCCCAGGGTAGCATGGTCCAGATTCTCACAGATAACACAGCTTAAGCACCTAACTCCTACTGAATGAAATACAAACATTGAGATACGTTGCTGTATCTGTATCTGTGAATTTACCATAGTACAATAAGTAACCGGATTAATGATGTAGTTCTGAATTTAAGTGTTTTACTATCACATGTGTCTCTAGAAGCTATTGCATATCAGGCCACTTTTCCACTGGCTTTGATGAAAGTGTATTGATAAGCATAATCACCTTGGTGATAGATGCCTCCCAGATGATGTTTTGAGGAGACACTCTCATTAGAAAGTCATTGTTCTGGAATTAGTTCCAGCTCATACCAAACCATTAGTACCTCAATCTACTGCACATTAAAGCTGAAATCCTTTTCCCAATGACAACTGCAATATAGTTTAAGTTTTATCAATTTAATGCTACAGTAGAAAACATTATGACTGATGCTGGAGGAAGCTTTCTTCATGATTACAATAAGAATCAGCTGTGGAAGATAGTTGGTTTATTACATGCCTAGTTTGTAGATACTGGTCATAAGGCACAGAATCACACAGGGTACCATGCTGGGAAAACACAATGGGTCCTGCTTCTCTGTTGGTCAGTGACACTCTTATGGAAGGCAAGATGCAAGCAATCACAATGCTTGTATCAGATCTGTCCTGCATTTACATAAAGTACAAAAACTAACCCAGTGATGTGCAGTCAGATAATAATAAATGGCACCAAAAAAAAAAAGTGAATAATTCTGTGGATGCATGATGCCACATTTAACACTGAAAGGTTGCTGGTTTGTACCAATAGTTCATAATGAAAGCTCAGTTCAAACCTTAGTTACGGGGAGGATACTAACACTCCATAACACTGTCTTTCATTTGGACTGATTTTTAGTTTTGGATTCAAACTAGCTACTACTTCTCATGTCAAATAATTACATTTTTCTTCTACCACCTGAGCACAAGCATCTCAGGGAAAAAATAAAAACAACCAACCAACCAAACAAACAAAAAACCTAAAACCAAAAAACTCCCAACAAAACGCCATGAAAGTCTAAAAACCTTCAACATTCTGTGTGTCCTAGAAAAACAGCACAGAGCATAGGACCATAGGCTGTGCTGTAGCACAAATTCCTTTAGATATTATACATAAAGCAGTTTGGAATCTTTTCAGATCAGATATGATAAGACCTTGGTGAATCAAATCAGTGAGGGACATGTCAGAAGCCAGGTAGGCATTATGGTTTTATGATTCTTATTCAGGGGAGGTTTAGGCTGGAGGTTAGGAGTAAGTTCTGCACAGAGAGAGTGATTGCCCATTGGAATGGGCTGCCTGAGGAGGTGGTGCAGTCACCATCACTGGAGGTGTTCAGGAGGAGACTTGATAGGGTGCTTGGTTGCATGGTTCAGTTGATTAGGTGGTGTTGGATGATAGGTTGGACACGATGATCTTGAAGGTCTCTTCCAACCTGGTCTGGTCTGGTCTGGTCTGGTCTGGTCTGGTCTGGTCTGGTCTGGTCTGGTCTGGTCTATTCTATTCTATTCTATTCTATTCTATTCTATTCTATTCTATTCTATTCTATTCTATTCTATTCTATTCTACAAAATGAAACCAAAACCAACAACTGGGGTCCATCATAACGGTAGTCCTTTACAATCTCTTTGATGGTCTAATACAAATGACTCTCCTGCTCTTTTAACATTTAAGGACTGCATTCTTGGCTAATGACATTTTTACCATGCTTAGAGAACAGGCAGCTATCATTAGACCTAAATCAAAAGGTAATTTCATCCAACTGGAAAAACATTCCTTTTATCTTGCATGGCAGTGTAATCCAGCTACTTTGTTGACTTAGTTTGATAGCTAACTACTGAAAATTGCAGATATTTTGTGTGTTGTTTGTTGGGTTTTTTTCCACCTCAGTAAAGGTCAGACACATGAGGAATGACCACTGTGTCTGAAGCCAGGTGAGGCAACCTAGAGCAGAATCCAAATCCATAGGCTGGCACTGAGAACTATGAAGCCTTCAACCTGACAACTGATACAGACACATCCTCCTTCCAAAATTTAAGGGCCTCACCTGAAGATGCATGCATTGCTCTCTGCTTAGAATCCTGACTCCAGAAAACTTCACTTCAGAATAAGCATCTGTCTAAAGCTGTATGGTCTTTGCTTATTTTGTTTACGAAGCAAAGGCAGTAGCAGTAGCAATGTCATTGTCTATTTTCCACATTACAGATTTCTATCTGAAACACAGTCAGGAAGAGGGAAACAAGGCCTCTTTTCCTCCTCAGCTTCAAGGAACCTATATCTCCTTTTCTCAAATGCCAAAAGAATGCCCTAATCACCACATATGCACATGGATGCAGTGAGACAGTTTTTACTGTTTGCAACAGTAAATGGCTGTCATCTGTTTAAAAGAAATGCAGTTCCATGTGCAGTTCATTCCTGCAGTGATGACCTTCTCTTGTCTGGGTTCAATGCCAGAGCTCACACAAACTGTAAAACGCAGAAGAGGAAATAAAATGAAGCATCAAATTCTTCACTCTTCCTTTAGAAAATAATAATAATAATAAAAGAAATTAAAAAAAAAAAAAAAACAACACCCAAACAATAGAGGCAAAGTTTCTGCAAAAATGTGTGTGCTGTATTTTCCCATGAACTGGAAGTTAGTAAGTCACAATACCCCTCCAGAGTTGGGGTTCACCAAGGATATAGGATGCTGTAGCTGCTTTACAAAACTAATTTTAAATGGGAGTTCTAATGTGAGTGCAGAGTTGATTTTCAAAATAGCATTGTATTATTATGTCACCTGAAATTAAATGTCTCAGTGTTGGTATCAGTTTTGAAGTGGAAATCAGGTGCCTAAGTCTCATAGTCACTTTTAAAGTCTTTCCCTCATATGCCTGTTGCACCAGCCCAGAAGCCCTGACTGGTGATGTAATTATTTTACGAGACACATGCTGTATAATGATCACTTTCTAAAAGATGAAAGACAGTGTAGTCCTTCAAGCTAACATAAAGGAAATGTTTCAGTAACAATTTGTAAAGAATCCTGTAAGAGTCATAACCTCAGCTGGTTTAAATTGCCAGAACCAAAGAAGGGAAACAAATGAGAATGACAGCGATAATAAGAATGAGGGGAAGGGGAAAGAGGGAAAGGGAAAGGGAAAGGGAAAGGGAAAGGGAAAGGGAAAGGGAAAGGGAAAGGGAAAGGGAAAGGGAAAGGGAAAGGGAAAGGGAAAGGGAAAGGGAAAGGGAAAGGGAAAGGGAAAGGGGAAGGGCAGAAAGGGAAAGGGGAAGGGGAAAGGGGAAGGGGGAAGGGGGAAGGGGAAAGAGGGAAAGGGAAAGGGAAAGGGAAAGGGAAAGGGAAAGGGAAAGGGAAAGGGAAAGGGAAAGGGAAAGGGAAAGGGAAAGGAAAGGGAAAGGGAAAAAGGGGGAAAGGGAAAGGGAAAGGGAAAGGGAAAGGGAAAGGGAAAGGGAAAGGGGAAAAGGAAGGGGAAGTTCTGTATTCTGTAAAACTGAAGCAATCTAAATTGATTAGATACTGCCTACAGGTGTCTGTAAATTTCACAATTGCAGACAAGCATCATTAAAGTAGTTTGCAGTAAATCCATACAGGAAATAAGTAATCAACTATTTGCCAGTATATAAAGGCAGCATAATTCAGACTACAATAAGTAAATACTCTGGAAATCTAAAGCTAGATGCTAAAGGGCTCATCTTCAGGCCTATATATTTATATTTGATAATGACTTTCAGTAATATACTTTCTTTAGTTATAACCTCCAGTGACTTGCAAGCTTTCTGTAAACTATTTCTGCCCCAAAAACAGTACTTGGGATTTAATTTGTATTTATTAATAATTTATTTTTCCCAAGCTGTGTCTGTAAAATTTTAGATTGGAGAATGGAGCCAAGGCACAGAAGAGTTGGCTAATGAAAGAATAACCCTACTTTCTTCTGGGAATGTGACAGGGCACAAAAAGGCTGCCCTGCTCCTTCTGTGCCCCAGGAAAGGCTGCCAGCAAAACCCAGTGTGACAGCCATGCTGTGAACTCAACCACAGCACAGACAGTGGTACCCAGCTGAGAGGGTGAGACAGCAGCCTGCCATCCCTTAAAGAATAACGAACACTGTACTGATAGATTTACCCCAGCATATGCTGCTTTCTGAATGTCAAGGAAGATGAATGCTGGGAGAATGGGTTTGCTGTTGTTTGGTTTATTATTTTTAATACCACAGTCTTAAAACCAACTTGCATTATCTCAGCAGGATCACTAAGAGACCTGATATCAATAGTCAGCCCCATATTCTAGCTAAAAAGAATCAGATTCAAAACTGCATACGCACAAAACCAAAATCAGAAAGTCAGTCAGAAAGAAAACTCCAGCACACAATGTCACAATTCCTCCAGCACCACCTGGCAGGAGAAAATTGAGGGCAAGGACTATGCCACTCGATCAAATACTAATTTCATATTCAGGTAAAGGAAAGTGTTGCTAAAAGGGTAGATCTTATCCTGTTTAAATAGATCTTCAGTGATACCAAACTATATGGTGTCTATCAGGCACACTTCCATACTGGAAAGTATTTGCTTCATTCCTCTGCATGACGGTTCTCGTTTTTTATAGGGCTGTATACTGTCAGTTTTAAACACTGGAATACTACTAAAGATGAACATGTCTAAAACAAGCTAAAGAGAGAATATAGTGTCAGAGCTTTGAAGGTTCTTGATCATATCTTTGTGTGAGGTTTGACAGGTCTGTAATCTTCTTTTCTAGAGAATCTCATCCAAAGTGGAGAAGCAAACTCCAGGTACACAAATTCAGACTCTCATTGTTTCTCTTTCCAAAGTGATGGTAATAGATATAATGCTAATAACAACAGTAAATAACGGTATGATTCATCCTCTTACAGGGGCCTCTTTCAAATCTTATCCCTGATGGATTGCTGCAATATCTTCACAACTTTAGAGATAGAAATGAGGTCTAGAAATATGACTTGATGGGGTGCTTGGTGCCATGGTTTAGTTGATTAGGTGGGTTGGATTGGTTGATAGGTTGGACGTGATGATCTTGAAGGTCTCTTCCAACCTGGTCTGGTCTGGTCTGGTCTGGTCTGGTCTGGTCTGGTCTGGTCTATTCTATTCTATTCTATTCTATTCTATTCTATTCTATTCTATTCTATTCTATTCTATTCTATTCTATTCTATTCTATTCTATTCTATTCTATTCTATTCTATATATTCTATATATGCAACAACATGAAAGTCAGTTTGTAAGTCAATTCCACCACACTAAAGATAATCTGAAATTCTGGATCCAGAGCCTTTACAACAGTCACAGTTTCTCTGACCTGTAAGAGTGAATCTGCTCTGCACTGGACAGGTGTCACTGTTCAAGTCAGTTCCACACTAATGACAAGTATGAACAGCCACTAGCCTGCAGCATTGCAGCTCTCACTGAGATGGTGACTGTGGTAAGGCTGGTGGTCAGGGTAAGTTCCCTGTCATTTTGACAGCTACTGCTCACTTTGTGGGGAGTCCATCCAACACTCACCTTCCTTCTATGAACAGTGGTTTTGTCACCTGGCCTAAGGTGGGAACCAAATTCAGCTACTGGTTCTCAGCCAGGAGTCTACAAACTGTTTTCCTACTATGCACTGTAACAGGTTAATGTCATAACAAATTCAATAGAAAATATATTGGAACAATACTTTAAAAAAAAAAAACACCCCAAACTTTAAAAATTGAAGGCACTTTTTAGTTACTAAATTAGAATCTAATACTTTCATAAATAAGATAAGATCAATCTTTCCTATCTTCTCTGTCTTTTGGCTTCAGGCCATCCTATTTCTCCAGCCTAATCTGTCTGTTCTCACTGGAAAGAGAACAGATTTGCAAAACTCTAGTTCAATAGCAGTACTTTCTAACAATGAACAATTTTTTCTCTTGTAGCTTTGTACACTTTCTTGTAGCTAATGCTCATTAGCATACATTTCCTCTTTGTCAAGGTAGTTATAAATACAAAAGTCTTTTGAGTGAGGGACACTGACACAGGCTGATGTACACTGAAGTATGGAAGAATACAAGCACAGTTTCCAAAAGTTTGCAATTTGACATTTCTGCAGAGTGGAAAGGGATGCTGATTGATTTCAATGGGGTAAAAACTTCAGGTAACTATTATAAAGTGTCTATGGCTATAAAGTTGACTTGGGAACAACTTATTATAACCAAGAAACAATATTCTTCAACTGCTTTCCAGACTGGAGGCAGCTCAGAGGTAGAAAGAGATCCATCAAACCCAGATGCTCCCTGAGGCAATTCTGAAGTTACTCTTCCTAACAAATAAATTACAAACTTGCAATCAACAAAGGAGGATTTTCCCACTCCATCCTTTTCCTCAATCAGAAAATTTAGGGCAGAAAAGCCTTAAGTAGGTACACTTTTCTGATTTTGCTTGGAATGGCATATTGTTCTGCTACATATTCTGCTGCGCTGATATTTAAACAAATTTGACACTGCAGTTCAGGCATATTATTCTAATAATAATAAAATCCCTCTGCTGAAGCAGTTTCATACCTAGTCATAGATAGCCACTGAAAGATGAGAGTGGAATGATACAAGAGTAACAGATGTATTTACATAGTATAAAACCACCAGTAGATAAATTATTTCTTTTAAGTAATTAGGATGCAGTTCTACAATAAAATGCAGAGAAACTAGGGAAATGAGGTTTAAATCAGCCAAGGGTCAACTTTGGAACAAAGATATATTGTTCTTCACAGAAAGAGTGATTTGCCATGGGAATGGACTGGATGAGGCACTTGGTGCCCTGGTTTAGTTGATAAGATGGTGTTGGGTGATAGGTTGGAATTGATCTCAAAGGACGATGGGTTGGACTTGATGATCTTGAAGGTCTCTTCCAACCTGGTTAATTCTATTCTATTCTATTCTATTCTATTCTATTCTATTCTATTCTATTCTATTCTATTCTATTCTATTCTATTCTATTCTAAATTTTCCCTGTATCTGGTCCATACACTCCATAAATTCTGCACCTTCATAGATATGATCTATAGAGATGCTTACCATGCATATTAACCAATCCTCTGTCAGTTTCCTCCTGCAGCTGTCATGGAGGCCTTTGGAAAGATGATGGATTAACTGAATAATTCTTTTCTCTATATGCTGCAGACCTCATTTGTATCCATAGGAAGCTTCCATTACAATGGTCTGGCAAATGGCACAGCACCCACAGCAAGCAGAGCAGAGCATCCTACACATGAATGGCTTTGGTATCTAGCAAATCCTTTCTTACACTTTTCTGTCCTAGCCCCACTCCTAGGACATACTATGTATTTTTCAATACCAATCAATTATATGGTTTCCAAATTACGTTTCAAATGAAAAAGAAATAATCTTAATAATCTTATGTTGTTTTATTTTTTCAGATTCAATAGACACAGAAAAATTTATGTGACCATCTAAGTCCCATGCCCCCCATTCCCCTGTGCTTCTCCCTCTCCCCATGAAAACACATAAATGAATGTTAAGAGCACTTTACAGTAGAATACATTTATCATGTCACATGAGGCACTCAAAAGACAGGGGAAGAAAAAATATGTCATTTCCTCGTTCAACTTTCACATAGTGCAGACAGATACTCATTGTGGTTTAAATGCTGCATCTACTAAAGAAGGATTTTTACAGCAAGGGAACAGGGACAAAAAAGACCATGTAGTTTCAAGGACTAAACCAATGAGATATTACTGTAAATATTTCTGCCATGTGTTATAATGAAACATAAACAAGAATAAAGGGGTCATGCATAAAAAGCAGTAAGGTAGAACATATATCTACCCAGAAATGTATCTGATATAATATCTGATGTTAGAAGAATACAGCTCTAGATCAGCAGCGAAATTGATTGAATGATGTTACCTGAACCTAAGATTAGCAAAAGGGGAAAGAAAATGAGGAAATATGGGGGAATGACCCATAATATCTATCTTGAGAACCCTCAGTCCCATCAATCATCTCTGCTAAGATTACACATTGCTGGGGAGAAATTGGTCTGAAATGTTAATGATCTCATGATTTACATTCAACCAGAATTCTTTCACTTTCGTCTGCAGCCTCAGAAATAGCACACAAACTCCAGAGTTCGGGGGTGGGGGGTGGGTGTGGGGGTGTGAGGGGGGAAAGGCAGAAGGAGAGGAAATCACAGTGTCTTAAAATCTATCCTATTTTACAACACAGGTTGTTGTTATTTGTTCCTGTAGCAGCAGTAAAAGAGGCCTGTGCTATTGCGTACAACACAATAGATGCTAAAAGGTTTCAAGGACTTCAAATGTATGGAGGTGATGATTTTAATTCCTAACAGAATATAAAAGCCATGATAGTGGCAGTGAAGTTTTAGAAGAAAATAAACCTCCCCAAAACAAACAAAAAAAACCAGACAAACAAAAAAACCCCACCCCAAACCAGAATAAAAACTGCCCTGCAAGGAAAATTTTAGGGTTAGCCAATCAAATTAACTGTGTTAATTTTTAGTATAGAAAACATAAAACAGAATTAATGTTATTTTTTTAAATTCAAGTTAAACAACATATTATTTCTAATTACCAGTTGACTCTGACTCCAGGGCTGTTGAACTGCCACCAGAACTGTTCAAATGTTCCAAAAAAGCCCCCTTTGCTATGACAGCTTCCAATCTGGAATGCATGCTAACTTATACCAAAATCTTTTGCAAGCTGTGTCAACTCTCAAAATTTAATTCTGAAGAAAAACATTTCAAAATCTCTTTTATCCCCTTACTGAAAGTAAGAAGACTATTTTTTGACACAGTTATTTCTAAAAGAATTAATAACAGTTTCTTCTTTGCGTGATTCAAGTGTATTAGGGTATGATTCCTGTGACAACATCACCCGTTTGGGATGCAACGAAACAAGGGAAGACTGTTCAGTGTACTCATCAGAGAAACAGTTGTTTCATGGAGTATAGTTTATACTCCAAATAGTGTTTCATGAGCAATTAAAAAAGAAACATCTCTGACACAAAATAGTGTTTGCTGGAAGTACCAACATGAGATAGAGAAGCAACTGACTTAGAAAGGTGAGCACAATAATGGCACACAATGAGAAAGATGAATTGGAGGAAGGCACTAGAGAGACAAAACAAAGGAAATGGGAGATAAAGAAACATGGAATATCACAAGAGGAAAAGAATGATGGAGGAAAGCTAAGCAAAGTGCATACAGAAGAATGACAGGAGAGACAGAACTTACTGAGAAGCCTAAGACTGAATTAAAATACACAATATTGAGAAGAGAGGGCAAGCAACCAGAGAATGGAAGAGGGACAAAAATGAAGCCTTCCAGTATCTGAAGGGGGCTAAAAGAAGGCTGGGGAGGGACTTCTCAGGATATCAGGCAGTGATAGGACTACGGGGAATGGAATTAAGCTGGAGGTGGAGAGATTCAGGCTGGATGTGAGGAGGAGGTTCTTCATCATGAGAGAGGTGAAGCCCTGGAACGGGTTGTCCAGGGAGGTGTTTGGGGCCCCATCCCTGGAGGTATTGAAGACCAGGCTGGATGAGGCTCTGGCCAGCCTGATCTAGTGTGAGGTGTCCCTGCCCATGGCAGGGGGTTTGGAACTAGATGATCCTTGTGGTCCCTTCCAATCCTGACTGATACTATGACACTATTGTCTTAAGACATTAAAAAATGATAGTAGGAACAAATAGTGGAACACTTTGTGTGATTTTTCCCTTCTACACTTCTCCTACTTGGGGTTTGAGCATAAATCTTTTAGAATCCCTGAAAAAACCCACATTAAAATCAATAACTCTCACCATCACTGAAGAATCCCTAAGTAAATGCATATTTTTATGCATTTTGATGCCTCATATATATAGGAAATTGCTATTGAGGTGTAGCTCATAATTTTTTTCAGGTCAAGACAAGTTTCCCACAATGCTGGAAGTGTGTTTTCCTACTTAACTTCCTTCTCCTACCCTTTTGATTCTTCAATAAAACAAATGAAGAACAAATAATGCTCTACATTTTGAAAGCAGTTCCTCAGAGACTTTTCACCATTAGAGTAAATGTAATGAATGAAGTTTTCATGTGCAGCAGGAATGGAGCCAAACAGAAAGCCATGCTCCTTTGCCATTTCTTGGAATGGCAGGCAGAAAATACACCTAAGGCTCTTTAGCTGGCACTAATACACCATGTAAAAAATATAAACAACAACTTAGTTGGCAATTTCCATCAAACAAGCTGATTCTCAACATGCTGCATGTTATAATGAGGGAAGTCTACAAAGTGCCAGAATGCATCTGATGTACTTTAATAAGTATTCAAACAGAGAAACTGGTAAAAATTACTTTGGAAGTCAGACTTTTTGTTCAAGCAAGCAAAAATTTAACTGAGAGACAAAAAAATATTCAAACTCACAACCTAAAAGCAAATGCAAGAATGAATCAGCTGCTTTTGTTAAAACAAAACAAAACTACCATACTAAAAATACTGAGTCTATAGCTTCCACATCTATTAATCAGTGTTTTCCAACAGAATCACACGTTAGAAAATAAGTGTAAATGATTTTATGGCTTTTATGTATTCACAGTATGTATCCACTTAGTTTATACGTGTCTGTAAGTGCATGAACATTCATTGTTTTCTCTCTTTTAATTCTGTTTCTCATGAATCACACATTATTCCAAATCTGTCCTTGATCTCTTCATTTAGCTTAAACTTCCACTTCTTAGTCTGTAGATTACTAATTGCACATAGCCATGTGTACAGAGATGAGACGTCACTGTCAGTGTACACGGAAAATGCTTGTGTGTGTATTCAGCTCCACAAAGAAATGGCAAAAATCTAAGATAATTTGTATTTCTCTGCATAAAAACAGCTGTAATGATTAAAAATAATTAGATATTTTAAAATAGCTAGTATTGTTCAACATAGCTAGCATCAGCATTTGGAGTACCCGAGAAGTGGGTGTAAATTGCTATTAGATCACTTTGTAGTCATTTTACCCTCTGAAGATGACAGCATGGAACAAGGTTGAATTAATCACTCTCTTTTAAATTAGGGTTTATTATCCTCTTCTACTTACCTGAGGAAGAGCACATATTAAGTGTAATTGACTTGTTATTAGACAAATCAATAGTCTCTTATTTCTCCCTCATTTTCCTTTCAGCTTGGATACACAAGCATCTATCAAATTCCAAAACTCCATAGTGAAATAAGCCCTGAAGGAGGCAAATCAAAATACTGTAGAAGATCTTAGAAAACTGGCCAACAGTACTTTGGTACTGGAGGGAGTACATTTTTAAGTAGCTATTTATTTATGCTGCAGTTGTGTTAGATGGATCACTCTAGTTCACATCACGGGAGCAGAGGTGTCACCTCTGCAGGACTGAACTGCTTTGTGGAGCAGTAACAGAGAGACATCCTGCTTTTTATGTCACTTGCTTACATCTGCCTACTACAAATCTCTCAGCTTTTGCTAATTAATATGCTGATCAATGACCCCTGTGTGGAAGAAATTATCTCTTAGATTCCCACAAAACTGAGCTGCAAGCAAAATTATATTTCTTCCTATAAAATGAGGTGTATGTCATACCAGTACACAGCTTCTGAGAGGAAATGAGTCAGCAAGCAGGAAAATCTGCTGAAATGGATAATTAATGGAAGACTCTTAAAGGGCTTGCTCATTACTGGTTGCAACCTGTGCCTTATTGTGTTTGCAGTTTCTTTTCAGGAATGTGGAGTAGAAAAAAGAGAAGGGGAGCAAGAGAAAACACGCAGTCAGGGGACCTGAGACACTGCATCTTTCAGAAGAGACACTGAGTCGACTCATTTCTGAGTGTTAGCACTGCATAAAGCTCCACAGAAAACAGATCCTCATGGCTGTATGCGAAACTCTGCAAGGAAGGAAACCTCTAGAAACCTTTAGAGCAGGGCTTTAAACCAAGTTGCTGGGGGAGGGGATGCTCAATCAATCCCACCACTACCACCTTGAGGCTAGTGCCAGCAACGGATTCTTAGAGCCTGGAGAAGGATTGCAGACCCAGTGTAGACTTCTAGGATTTTATGCAATGTACCCATTCTGCCTAAGGTCATACTTCAACTAAAACTTAGTAACACATCGTTTGCTAAAATGCATGATAAGAATCAAATGTTCATTGGACCAGAATGCATTATACTTCACACAGTATCTCATTCAGTTTACCCATAATAATAGTTATCTTTTCTTTTTGTTTTAATAAATAAATATCTGCTTTAGTGTTACATTATTTAAAGATGCTCTAGTGCCTTATGCTAACCAGATGAACTTATTAACTTACTATAAACCTGTCACAATACCCATCCATGTAGAATTTTGCTGTAGAAGGTATCCTCTCATGTAAATGTTTGCTATGAATACAAATATAAATATTTGCATTTGTACCAGTACAATCTATGAATCCAAAGCTTGCAAGTCAGCAGCGAGCCAATGCAAAGACTGCCAGAGCAAAAGCATGAATCCTTTAACTGAACCTCTTCCTTTCTTTGGTGAGTTCTTAAATTACGCTTTCTGAGTGATCTGGCAAATTCAGGAAGGTGGTGAATCCTTTCCCTGCCTGCCTGTGGTAGAAATCAGCAGGGAGAAATGACTAAGCTTACCTCGCAACAGGCAAGCTAGCAGAGAGAGAAACTGCTGAGCACTTGATTTTATTTTAATTTTTATTTTTTAAATTGAATTATGGAATTTGGACTGAATTAAACTGCTCTGTAAACACTGTATCCACTCCTTGCAAGGAATCTACACTTAGGAATGGATTCAAAGCTCACAGTAATGACCTGACTTCAGTGTTTTTCAGTATCTGTTTTGATTATGCTGCAGCAGTGCTTAGGAGCCCTAACAAAAATGTGGTCTTATCTCCCTGCAAGAAAGAAGAGCTCCTTTGAAAGCCTTACACTGCTAATAAGCAGCTCATGTCATCATCCTTGTTTAATCATTAGGAAAATGCTGTCAGTGTTGCTAAATGGCTTCATGGAAGTTAACCAATGAATCATTTTTTGGAAACATTTTAAGAAATGCTGAATCTTTTTCTGCAAACTTTTGAATGAATGAATGACCAAGAACTGAACAAATTTGTAGTAAACAACTTCAGATGAGCCCAAAGCGGACTCGGTCCAATTTTCTGGGGAATTAGATCACTGGTAAACAGGATTCATGGCATCATATTCAGTGAAATTTCTTGCAAATAATTAGTGTTCCTTTTATCTTTCTTAAACTGCTTCTGTGACAAGGTTTTACTATGGTTCCAGCTATTACCCTTCGAACATTTGGTCATGCTGCCATAGAAGTAGCTATTAGTAACTTGTCCTCTGCTGGGATTTAAGTCATCATGAGTAGTCAGCGAAGCAATGCAGTTTGAGTTCATCCCTACAGCAGCAGACCCTGTCTGCCTTTTATTCTCCGTATGGCTGAGTCTATTGGCAGTGGGAGCCCTCCAGCCCACAGAGACAACGGTGATTTTGGAGCTGTGGGATTTGCTACTTCTCGCTAGGATCAGGAGAGGTTCATGTGAAAGCCTTCTTTCCCACTTAGCAGTGTAAACAAAACACAGGCTCTTCTTTGGTTTTTTATACAATGACCTTCAACAATAAAGCTTTGGTTTAACCTCATTGGTGAGGAAAAGTGGTTTTGTATCAATGCAGTGTCTGAAATTAACACTCATTGGTATTACTGGATTTTCACTGGGAAGCATTTGATTGTTTTATCTGTCAAATGACAACTATCTCCTTTTCATTTCATCCAGCTCCAGGATGGTAAGCTGTAAACATGTCAATTTAGGAAATTCTGTGTAGGCAAAGGTGTTAATTTGAGACAAACTTTACTGCCTTTGAGGGAAAGATGCATAAGGAAAACTGGTTTAAAAAAAAACCCAAGCAACAACAACAACCAAACCACATGAAATTTCTTACAAAACACTAAGAGTCGGTAAGAACATACTCAAGGCTCTTCAGTTGTTCAGCATAATTACCGAAGAAGCATCCTGCCCACATTTTCATTTTGAAGTCTCAGAGAATGTGGCAGACAGCTTTCCTGTTTGTCAGCCCCACATCTACATATCATGAGTCATATTATTCAATTAAATGTGTTGACAATAGCAGTGATCTCTATGCTGGCTTCTACAGAAGTAAGACTGAACAGTACTTATGCCAGCCCTCCACACATTGTGTTCAATAGCTTTTGCATCCTGTAACACTGATAACAGTTTTATTAGATTTATTTTATTGGAGGTAGGCTACAACTGATGGATTGAAACTTAAGCTTCATCTCAATTCTCAGGTCATAACACAATGTCATTAAAAAAATTGATTAAAAATGGTAGAAGGGAGGAAAAATAAGATCAATTATTTTAATTTTATAATGCAAATCCTTAGGTAAGCCTCTTCACTGTCTTCTGTATCTCTGTCCTCCTGTAGCTCTTTCCTGTCATTGTCCTGGGTTTGTCTAGGATAGGATTAATTTTCTTTACAAGAATTTGGGAGATGCCACACCCAGCATAGCCAGATGAAACAGCCAGTGAGGTATTTGATACCAGAAACATCATGACCTCTATAGAAGAGGGCTGGCACAGGTGGTCATGGCCATTCCTTTACACTGGCTTTTGGCATGTAGGTTGGTGATGTCACATGTCTTGTTTTTATATAGTACTTTCTTCACTATTTTTGTTATTTACTATTACTGTTCTTTTGTTCTTTGTAGTGTTCCATTAAACTCTTTTTATCTCAGTCCCCGGGGTTTTGCATTTTGCTCCCAACTCTTTCCCATCCTACTGGTGGGAGGAAGTGAGATGGGCCACTGTGTGAGCAGCCTTGTGATGCTCAGCTATGGCTGGGCTTAAAGCCACAACATAGTCTTAACGTACATCTTGTGTTGCTAAAAAGAAATTTTGATACTGAGAGTAAGAAGCTGGAAAATAATTACTACTTCACATTTGGTAAATTACAGTGCTTGTAGTATTTCCTGTATTACCTAGCTTTTACATAACATCATAACTGGAATACTGAAGTAATGAACCAGAAAATAGGTATAATTTATTTTTCCTTTCTTCTGTACTATATTCAATGGTACTGCCACCTGCTACAGGCTTTTTATCATGTTAATTATTTTTTTTTTTTGGAGTTAATTTCTAAATCACTTAGATGTATTTCTAAAGGAGCAGTCTAGTGAGGCAGCCTATAAATGACAGCTGAAACAGTTCTCTATGTGAAGTCCGAGTAGCAGAGGGATGATCTGTAATAGTAAACATTTCAGAGCACAGCATGACTAGAAAGTGACAGAAATCCAGAATCAACATGAAAGATCCTAACTGACATAGGATTACTGCACCAATCTGAGCAGGCTTGTTTACTTGTTTAACTGCTGGATGTATAATTTCTATAATTAGAGTCTGACCGGCTAAGCAATATTGCAATGCAGCTGCAACACCCTGAAGAAATTTTAGACAGGCTATTAAAGAGTGATTTATGAAGCAGGCTTTTGTTCAACCAAGTGATTAGAATTTAATAGCATTGCCTACTTAGTGTTGAAACCGAACAAAATCGAGCTAAGAAACAATAAGCAAGCAGGGTTTTTTTTTAAAAAACATATTTTCTTATTAAAAACATAAACAAACAAACACCACCACCACCAAAAAGAGCAACGAACCAGGGGAAAGAATAAACACTGTAATAACTTCTGCACCGGAGATATGGAGAGTAGCATCATGGTAAAGCAACCAAAAACCTTTCAGCTTCCATCTTAGGCAATGTCTCACCCAAAATGTTGTACTGAAGTGCTGAAAATACTAATTTTCCATTCGAGAAAAAAAAAAAAAAAAAGAAGAGCTGAAGTAATGATGTCCACAAAGGCTTGTTTCTGGGAGTCGAGGAAATGGAGAAAGAATACCTAAGAAAAGTGCTTTGAGAAGGGAGAATTCTTCAAATGTTATACTTTAGAAGGCCTTTTTTTTAAATGAAAAGCTTATTTTTTTCTGATGAGTTTTGGAAAAACAAAAGATAGGGGAAAGAGAAAGAAGGGGGAAAAAGTATTATTTAAAGCATCTTAGAGCTGATAGCAACATTTTTTCTTACTAAACTAACTTTCTTACTAAGTTGTGTCCTGTCAGTTGTCAGACAAGCCTGAAACCTGATTCTCATTAACTTTAATGAGAGTTGTTGTGTTTTCAGGTTGTTTCACCATTAGTACACATTTCTGTTGGGAAGAAAACTGTCTTATTCATACAGGCCCTTATAGCAATGAATGACAGCAGGTCCACTTAGTGCATTTCTAAAGGCGTTGGTTCAAAACAACTTTGCACTCAGCAAAAAAAGAAATTATTGGAGTCAAGAAGACTATAAATGCAGCACAAATAAGTTCTGCTCATTAGCAGATGGATTTGAAGTACAGATTGTAGCTGACAAAAAGTGCACACAATTGCAAATAAACACTTAGTACACCTACTCACAGCATTATGTTATGCTCTCTCAGAGAATTGTGTGTGCTGGGCAAGTGTTCAATAATATGCTCAGAACACAGCAATGGCTGAGATTTATGCAGAAGATATGGGAACATTCCCACTGAATCCCCACCAAGCAGCTCTTTGGACTTATGTTTAGGCACCTGGATCGCTACAACACTCTTAAGCACTTCCTCTAGTACAATATAGAAAGTCCTTGAGTGCAAACAGTGGAACAAAAGATACACAATAAACAGGCACTATTGGGAAATCCAGGGGATAATTTGGGAACAGTTGTCTCTCAAATTTTTTTGTGTTTACTACACCATGTGATTCATCCTAGTAGCTGACCTCTTGATTTCTTGCTCTCATAATTCTCATTTCCTGTATAAGGCACAGGCTTTTGGGAAGGATTGAAGGTGAATAGCCAAGACGGGCTAAGAAAATTATTCTGCACTTCATAAAATTGCATGAAAATGGGAGTGAGGGGAGGAGAGAGAAGCTGGTAATATTTGTACTGACAGAGATCAATGAAGTATGACATTTGTGATGTGAAGACGCATGAAAACTCTGCAGGAAAACAAAGGCTTGATAAGATGACCTTGATGAACGTGTTGAACAGAATTAGAACTGTAAAGGGCAATCTGACTGGTGAATTTCATTTGTGAGACACAGAGAGACAGGATGATGTTTTTAGGAAAGTCAAAATTGAGGAAAAGGTGTCAGTACCCAAATCAAAGATGCAAGTCTGAAAGTTGGAGTATCTGAGAACAAACAAATAAAACCAAACCACAAAAAAGACAAGCAAACATAACACTTAGATGAAAGCAAGGATGCTGGTTTGAAACTTTTCCAGCAGTTAAGAGAGCTTGCTTAATTGAACTGTGGTCCAGTTTCAAAAATTGTGGAAAATACAGCTGATTGAGAGAAAACTGGAAAAAGTGAAGGTTATCAAACAGAACCTGGAGAGGGGAGAAACATATGAGCCAGGTAAAATGCTATTGATAATTTCTATAATACACCAATAAGCAAATATTGGTTTTCCCTACCTGTGGCATCAGGGCTCAGAGTCCTGGAAGTGGTCTGAGGGTGTCAGCTGTTGTAGAAATCATACTGGAACATATCTGAAGGCTAGCTCACAGAGAATTGCTTCGTTCTCAGAATTAGTACTTTATGTCTGGAACATTCACAGGAAGAAGCTTTACAACATAAAACGCAGAGTACGTCAGGTTCTCTGCAGTGAAGAAGGGATTCTATATTCAGGTAACTAACCGCATCGGTAGCACAGAGGGAAAGTAATAAAGTCTTTTATTTAAAGGTGGCAAAGAAATAACCTGCTATTGTGATTCAAAGTGTACAGATGAAAGACATTGGTAACAACTTCTAGGGAACTTAAAGGGTAAACGAACTCATCAAAGAACCTTTTGATGAAGTGCCTTTTAGGATTGTGGATCTATTTGTCAAAATACCTTTGAAACACAGTGTTTTACTTCTTGCTTTGTAGATAGCTATGTAATTTTCCCCCAGCACTATTACACTTTAACTATAACCACATAATATTTTTGTTTCTGTTTTTTTTTACTTTCTCTACACCAAATGAAACACAATTACTCCTCTTCTGAAAGCCTCTGAATAGCTCTTAACGTGAATTAAAGTCTTCAATTATGCAAAAATCAACAGCATTAGCAAAAATACAGATTTACACTATATGAATGAAGAAACTCCAAATGTTCTGATGCTAAACAGACAACCATATGTTTGACCACAAGTTTTCATAGCACAAAATACTTTGAAAGCAGCCAAGCAAAAAAAGTAGTAGCATTACTAGGAATTTAACTGAAAGGGAAATTTAGAAGGAATAAATTCTTCATTTGGCATGTCTTGCTTCATCATTAGAATTTTAACCTCTGAAGTATCTGACAGCATCTTGGGTTCTAGAACTTCGTGGTTATGTCTACAGTAAAGATAATTGGGAAAACAAATTATTATGATTTCTCTGTTTATCAAAGGATAATGGAATCTGAGGATATTTTGCAAGCTTTCTAAATGTGAACGTGAAATTTTAAGGCCAGAGGTGGAACTCAAATAATACTGTCACAGGAGGATGGTGCGATGTTAGATGGTTTAAATCTTGTGCTGTATCTATTCTGTTGTACAGAATCATAGAATCAACAAAGTTTGAAAATACCTCAAAGATCATCAAGCCCAACCTGTCACCCAACACCTCATGACTACTAGATCATGGCACCAAGTGCCACATCCAGTCCCCTCTTGAACACCCCCAGGGACGGCGAATCCATCACATTCCTGGGCAGCCCATTCCAATGGCTAGCAACTCTTTCTGGGAAGAATGTTCTCCTCACCTCGAGCCTAAACTTCCCCTGGCACAGATTGAGACTGTGTCCTCTTGTTCTGGTGCTGGTTGCCTGGGAGAAGAGACCAACCCCCACCTGGCTACAACCTCCCTTCAGGTAGCTGTAGAGAGCAAGAAGGTCTCCCCTGAGCCTCCTCTTCTCCAGGCTAAACAACCCCAGCTCCCTCAGGCTCTCCTCATAGGGCTTGTGCTCGAGGCCTCTCCCCAATCTCGTTGCCCTTCTCTGGACACATTCAAGAGTCTCAATGTCCTTCTTAAACTGAGGGGCCCAGAACTGGACACAGGACTCAAGGTGTGGCCTAACCAGTGCTGAGTACAGGGGCACAATGACTGCCCTGCTCCTGCTGGCCACACTATTCTTGATGCATGCCAGGATGCCATTTGCCTTCTTGGCCACCTGGGTACACTGCTGGCTCATGCTCAGCCAGCTGTCAATCAGTACCCCCAGGTCCCTTTCTGTTTGGCAGCTCTCCAGCCACTCTGACCCCATCCTGTAGCACTGCAACAAGTTCCTTCTAACAAGTTCCTCCATCAGATGAGGATGCCGAAAGAAGCAAAATGACACAGAGCACCCATTCTGTAAAACTCCTTTGAGAACATTAGCATGAGTGTTCATCATCTGCTCTGTGATTTCACAAATCTAAGTGAAGACTGGTCTTCCATTTCAGACTGGTTATCATCTATATTTTTCTTAAGGACCACTTCTAGTAAAAGGAGACATAGTGCCTCCAATTTTTAAGCAAGCAACAAAATTAAATAAAAAACCTCAGATTCATCAAAAAAACCCAGAAAAGTGTTCATGTTTAGCCTGTATCAGGGACTAAATCATAGCAGTTGATCTGCCACCCAACATAGAAGGAAGATCACAAAAAGGAGAGAACCATGAGTTAAAGTAAACGACTTAAGGAAACGGCCAAACTAATGTTGATGCTCATGTAGAGTATACAAAGCTATACTCAGCCCAATGAGTATATGATGTTCACAATCAGTGGGAAAGCAGCCCTCAGGAGCAGACTGGCAAGCAACCCCCTCCAGGGATGAGGAGATATAGAAGAAGGATAAGGAGGAGCAACATCATGAGGAGCACTCAGACAGGAAGAACTCCTGTCCTCATCAAACTTCTGCTTTTATACTGACTGTGACATTTATGGTATGGGAGATACCTGTGAGCCAACATCCGTCAACAGCTCTGACTTACAAATGTTAATGTCCTGCAGATTGTGGCTGGTATTTGAATCTGTTCCAGCCAAACCAGAACAAATGGTTAAAGCATAGTTTCCATAACTGAGAAAACCTTCCAGTGAGAGAAATGAAGGGTGGTTTGCCCTAAAAAGATGATGCTTAGCCAGTGGATAGAATGCAATCTAATTTGTGAAACTGTATAAGCACTTCTTTCTCTAACTAAAAAGCTTGGTGAGTACTAAATTAATATGCTTCCCTTTAGGATATCTTTCCCTTGGATAAAGATTTTGTCTCCAAAGTCTCAGAGCTTTGTACAGATTCTTGTTGTAAGCAAGAGCCCTATGTGGAACAAAGCCTCTCTTGTGGATTTCACTGAGTTTAAATAAAGCCCATTAAGATAAATCCAGTTTTCCCCATTTTGAGATGGAATGTTATTATTTTTAGACTAGTCTGCCAAATTGTTTTAGATGCATAATATAAAATTAAATCTATACCCATTCTCATTTGGGTTGCATTCATTTCCTCAAAGTCAAATCTTGCTTCATTTGTGAGATTAATGGCATTGATTTCAGAGGCTTAAACCAGAAAAATACCTGCACTTAATGGAACAATTGTACCAATCCCTTTCTGTCCATAATGTATATATCAATGGTAAAATTATCTTCCCCCACTCCCAGCAACAACCTTTTCCTCCCTCCCCAGTCTGGTAAATGAATTTGTTATGTTGCTTTTCAGATAAGTGCAAGCTTTTCAAATAAGAGCTTAGTCTCTGACCCCTCTTTCAAGCTGATTTTATCTTTCATTTCTTTCTTCATTTGTTTCAAGCTGAACTTTACTTGGCCCCACATCTACAGTAATTGAAGTGTTTATAAACCAAGCATGATGCTTAATTTTATCTTATTTTAAAGGGTTTATTGCTGCAAAGGATGTTTAAGTGAAAGTTAGAGGCAAGACATGTTACCTTTCAGGCCAGTAGCTTGCTGTATGTGATGCTGAATGCTTGCTAGGATGCAAGAACAAGCAGCAACTGAGACACAATATTATCAGGGACAAACAAATCCCTGTTATTTAATCTGTAATTCTAGTGGAATGAGAGTGAATGCTATGTAGACCTCTACAAATTTATGCCACTGTAACAGTTGGGGGGAGGGGGGGGAGGGTTGGAAACAGTGTTTGTGATAGGCTTTTGATGGGTTTTGGTTTATTAATAGTGTACATATACAAAAGTCCCAAACAACCATGACAGAGACCAAGGGTGAAATTTGGCATAATTTCCTGTGCTCTGCTAGCAGTACTGCCAGAGTGACTTAAAATCTCCTCTTTGGCAGTATGAAAAGGAACCTATTACACCACATATGTCTCTGTAACTACAGCCAGTTCCAGCTTTCTTAGGCTGAATCTTTACTTTACAGTTCTCCTGACATCACACAGACATACTGTAATTTCTAATAAATCTATTCCTTATTAAGTATGATTTTTCCTCTTCTCTGTACTTCAGTTGTAGATTTTCCTGAGTGATTGCATATATTTATAAGATCCATTTACTCACTTTATATCCAGATGGCTTCAACACTCCACCTCCTAATATTAATTATCTTTGTTAACATTTATTGCATTGTATGAAGAGACCAGTCTCCTTTGTCCTCTTTGCTACCAATTCCCATTATTGTGAACTAGAAATCCCTGAAATACAAATACACTCAGTGCTGGGATTTTTCTGTCTGTTCAGATGTCAGAAACTGTATATGACTGAAATGATACTTCTCTTCTTTGGTTTTCTTTTGCTATGTGGCTTTCCAGTGGTGTATTTGCATTTCTTGTTTCTATGCCCTCTAAAGTCCTCTTTTCCCTCCAACTTCTCTGACTTTGTTTACCTCCCCCTCAACTAACTTTCAGATACAATAAATGATGCAGCGAGACTGGCAGGCTTCATGCATCATCTTAAATTGCTTTTGAGTTCAAATTTTCCACCTTAGTCCTGTGCATGCCAGAATGCAGTGTGTATTAAAATACATACCTGAAGAGAGTAATAGCTTTTCCTTACAGATAAAACCTATGAAGATCCATAGGAGGCATGTGGGGAAAATTACTTTGGGCTGAAAAAGTAAGAGATATTTTATTACTCCTATATAATATGTCCCTAGCAGATATAAAAACAGGTTTTGGACTCACACTAGTTTGGGGCTTCTTTTTGTTTGAGGTTTTGGGTTGTTTAGAGGTAGCCAGTAGAGTGGAATAATCAACTGGCGATTTACTAAGGCTTGTTTGAACTTCCTCAGATCTCAGTGACACACAATTATGACAAAATAAGGAAGGGAAATCCTGGATGGAGTGGAAATAATCGGGAGGGGCATGGAGCACAACTGTACATCTGACGAGTTGGCTAAAATATTTTCTCCATGTCAAACAATTTATGCAAAATGCTTTCCTAAGTATAGCACAGAAAAGTGACTGATTTAATGTGCTACATTTTTTAAAAGAGACTGTAATGTAAAATGCAAACAATCCAAATAGAAGATAAATTTTTCCTAGTATTAGATTTTTGCAAGAATTCCTTATGGCTTTTTTTCCCCTCCTAATAAACTGAAAAAGACAGAAGTCTTCAATTTACAAGTTGTAAGAAGAGCACCACCTTGGTTCACATGCAACTACTTTATTTTAATCTTGAACTTCTTTTTTTCTTATAACAATATTTGTTTTTCAAAGCCCATTGAACTGAAACTGTATATAATTGATTAAAAATACATTTTTTCCTATTGATTAAAAAAGGAAGAAGAAAAGCTCTGCAACAGAAGAAGAAAAGTACTACAGTACAGCAGTACTATCTGGTGAAAGCTTTTTGTCCTGCAATCTTTGGTTACTTCTGGAAGAAAGGATGCTACCTCTTTAAAGTTTTGGCATATTTTGTTTGTTCTTGAAGATTTTTAATGTGGTTTTTTTGTTTGTTTGTTTGTTTGTTTGTTTTAAAAGATGACTGTAATCTTTGAAAAATTACTGAAAAAGTCATGAGTACAAAACTATATCATCTATCTCACTTTCATTAGCAGAGCATGTAATCACCTACAGTTTATTTCTATTGTAGAAAGACTGAGAAGTCCATTAAAAGTAACATACAAAGCCCAAGGTTTTTTGAGTGTAAAAAATTTTCCTTTGATCCAGAATAAACAACAAGCAGCAGCCTGCCACTCTAGAAGATTATTGCAGTCATACACTTTCTAGTACTAAATTCCACTAGTGTGTCCAAAGAAAAGAACAAAGAAACCCAAAAAAGCAGGAAGGATATTTCCTGGGAATGAGATGCTGAAACAAAACACATTAAGGAAACTGAGGTCACTGAGAGGACCTGGCTACCACTTCAAAATGCACAAGGCTGGGCGAAATCACTTGCATGTAATAGCGGGAGGAGGGTGGATGCACACAAACACACTCACAAATGTATCTGCCTCCACAGTCTGTGTGGAAAAGGAACAGTTTCAGAGATGCATCTCTCAACTCTACAACATTCCACAGAGTAAACATGTAGATTTTTAGACAGAGAGATATACAATTGCTTTTTCTACTTTTTACTACAATTCTTTCAACAGAGGAAAAGGAGCAACTGTGTATATTGCTTGGGTAGGTGCTAATTCAGTTACATAAACTAGTTCCATTTGCCAGCATAATACTCTCTAAAATACTGAAACATGAGTTTAAGCAAGCGTATTTCACAAGGATCTGGATTTAATATGTAGTCACTGAGCCAAATTTACTGGTAAATGTAAAATAGCAGGCTCCAATGTGAAATAATTAACACTGTAACCATCTTATATATGGACACTATTCTGAAGTTAACAGTACAGTAATTCTATGCTAATAAAATAAAATATGCAGTAACTTGCTTCCTTTAACTATCATATTAAATACCAATTAAGATTATAACATGGATCACAAAATTAAATGTATTTATAATAAAATGAACCACTTCAAAAAAAAAAAATAGGAGAAAATAAAAAAGAACCACTATGTTGTCTGTGAGGACTCAAACAACAAGGTACTTCTGAAAGTCTCGTGGTTTTGCTCTGTTTAGGAATATTTTTAGCTAAAGCTACCACTTGCAGAATAAAATAACAGTAATAATAATAATAATAATAATAATAATAATAATAATAATAAAGTTAATTTGAGACTTATTCTTTCCAAGTGCTTCTCTACAACTACCTGAAGGGTGGTTGTAGCCAGGAAGGGGTTGGCCTCTTCTCTCTAGCAACCAGTACCAGAACAAGGGGACACAGTCTCAAGCTGCACCACGGGAAGTTTAGGCTTGAGGTGGGGAGAAAGTTCTTCACTGAGAGAGTCATTTGCCATTGGAATGGGCTGCCCAGGGAGGTGGTGGAGTCAACATCCCTGGAGGTGTTCAAGAGGGATTGGACGTGGCACTTGGTGCCGTGGTCTAGTCATGGGGTCTGTGGTGGCAGGTTGGACTCGATGATCTTTGAGGTCTCTTCCAACCTTAGTGATACTGTGATACTGTGATACTGTGAAATAGTGTACTGGTTTCAAAGGGAATGTCATGGGCCTTAAATTACCTTGGTTCACCATAAGCCTTTTGCTGAAACAAAACTTTTAATTATTTCCACAGTCTAGTCCTACAGTTTTGATTTCCATCTTGAAAGTTCTAGGATGTTCTAGCTAACAAGACATTTATCTCAAATACAAATTAAAATAACCTAAAATTTCATTTTGAAGGGTTTCACTCATGCAATTGTTAATCCAAAATAAATCTTTCAGAACACTGTCCATTCTTCAGCAATAGCTTCTAGTTTCCCTAGTGTAAAAGTAGTTTTATTTGGTGTCTTAAAGGAAAAATCATAGAATCAATAAGGTTGGAAGAGACCTCAAAAATCATCAAGACCAACCTGTCACCCAAGATCTCATGACTACTAAACCATGGCACCAAGTGCCACGTCCAATCCCCTCTTGAGCACCTCCAGGGACAGCGACTCCACACACCTCCCTGGGCAGCCCACCCCAATGGCCAACAAACCTCTCTGTGAAGATCTAACTAACTGTAACATCACTAACTATAACATCAATAGGAAGGAAACAAGCAAGCATGGAATTGTACTTCTTATTAGCTTATGCTGTTGGGATGAACACATGAAATCTGATTAAACATGAACAAGATGTATATTTAACAGTCCCCTATAAAAAATAAGTTCTTTCCTCATGTCTAACAGAAGTGCTGAAATTCAGTAGTACTTAAGATAAACAATCTAGCCCAATGTTTGAGCTCTCTGAGTACTTTGTTTTCGTCAATAGCCAGCTTTATATGCTCCCTAAAGAGGTACAGTGTTGCATTAGAGGACCTCTGGAGTTACAAGATCTGATCCAGAGCTAAGAACACATGTTCTAATCAGCATGTTCCTTGGCTAGTCAGAAGAGCAGCTGTAAGAGCAATTCTTCCACAGTGACCAGAGGTAGTTGCATGGCTATCATATCAACCAGCTATGATTAAAATCTTGACCCCAATCACATTGAACTGTAATTACAGGCACTGGTGTTGAGTGGATCTCTTCATCTCTGTCCTGATGATATGTCATCATTATGAAAGCTATCCCTTTAGGGATACTGTCCATATTTGCTCTGCATTTCAGCTTACCCTGAAATCTGTTCTCTTCACACATCTGGATGTAAATGGTTTGACTCAAGAGAAGATGCATTCATTATGCATTTTTTTCCCCATTACTGATTATGATGCACATGATGATTTTTATGTTTTTATTACTATTTCTGTGAAAGAGAATTAAAAATGGACCTCTAAATCACATCTGATTTCTATACCATCATTGTGACCAGGTAGTTTTTAGAGCAAGATGCACTACACATTTTTCCTGACAAAGACTTCCTTGAAGTGCTATAAATGTTCAGAAAATAAAGCTGTGAAATCATGATGTCTCTCAATGTAAAAGGCTCAAATTTGGCCAAGGAGTTATGCACAATGAATAATTCAAACAATTCTAGTCATATGCCCAGTACTGTATAAAATTTAATTTAAGAATTTAAGTATTTGCCTCTTGTGTGATTTTTATGCCTCTAATTTAATACAATTTCCTTTCTCAGAGAAATTACTGCACCACATTTTGACATCTGTTCTTCAAAGAATTACAGAGAGGGTTCTTAAAAAATATACTTTACAGTGTTTTATATAAACCTGCCCACTTCTATCAGTCTCTACAATAATTATTTTAAGTTATGAAGGATTTCTTTTCATTTTATTCATATTCATCAGCAGTGGGCAGATCTCAGAAGTATGTGGGTGACTGAAGAGAGCTCCGAAATGGAGGATTAATGTCTACTATCTAGTGCTGCAGGGAACAGAAAGGGAAAAAGTAGAAGCACTCTGTATACCTAATAACAGTTCAGGAGAGGAAGTGTAGCTTCTAGATATGTTGGAGCTGACAGTGTATTTTAGAGAACATAATAATTTAGCCTTCAGTATTAAACATGGAACCAAAATGTTCTCTTTTTTAACAGAAGCAAAGAAAAAGGAAAAAATAGAAAGAGGAAAAAAAAATAACAACACAGAACCAACCAAACCCCACAACAATAGTGTTAACAATTATCAATTCTATTCATTAATACTGGTCATCTGTGTTCCATGAAGAACTTTATGAACAAGAAAATTGTCTCTGTTTTCCCAAAAGATAAACTGTTGTACAAAAACTAAGACAGATTAACAAATTAAAAACTCTTTCCTCTTCACATCCGCTAATGAACCCTATGCCAGTGTGTCCCTCATATGAAGGGTGCATGTACCTCAATGGATGGGGTGCTTGGTGCCATGGTTTAGTTGATTAGATGGTGATGGATGGATAGGTTGGACTCGATGATCTCAAAGGTCTTTTCCAATCTGGTCTATTCTATTCTATTCTATTCTATTCTATTCTATTCTATTCTATTCTATTCTATTCTATTCTATTCTATTCTATTCTATTCTACTCTACTCTACCCTACCCTACCCTACCCTACCCTACCCTACCCTACCCTACCCTACCCTACAGGCTGAAAATCAAAATGCTAAGTTCAAATATGCAATATTTGAAAAAGAACAAATCCATTAACTGCCTTGGGGAAAAAGCCAAAAGTGTCTAAAAAAATATCAAAGGAAAAGGAAACAGATATCAGACTTTATTGCATTGCTCACTACCCGTAACATGACATAGCAGATGTGGAAGCTGGCAATTTCAAATGTCAATGTATTACACAATTTTCTGGGGAGCTCAGATCAATACACCTGAGAAAAATGCCCCCTACAAGAAACAAGCATTTAGACACGAGCTTAACTCTAATTATCTGGTATTTATGCAATCAGAAAACATTTGTTGTCATTGCTTACTATGTAATTGTATTTATTAAATGCAGTAATCACTATTTGTTTTTCACAATTACAAACACTGCCAACTACTTTGAATGCAATGTGCAGCAGAAGCCTTTTTGGTTTGCAATCTATCCCTCTCAGTGAGTTTATTTCATTTGACAATAGCTGCAACTGAAGGTTACATGTCCGGGAGAATAAACTTTGCTCTAATTGAAATACAGAAAGTTGTTTATAAAATTGCCACAGTTTTTCCCCTTTTTCCAAAAGGACAGCAACACTTACAAGCATGCCACAGTTGCTCACCTGTAAAAGATCATCTTGCAACAGCCTAGGGAAAACCATCTTGCCAATGTGAGAAAACCATTGTGTACCGCAAAACTTCTCTATCAAGTCCAAAACCACCTGAGACCTGACATCTGATATCACCACCATATTGTCTGAACATCCTTGGCTGTTTATATACAGTTTCAGTGACCACTTTGCTAAATTCCTGATGTATACTTGTTCAGACCATTACCAGATACCAAAGCTGCTCTTATTATAGAGAACAACTCAGTCCCAACTCCTGTAGACAACACACAACTTATGACATAATAATAATCATATGGCAACAGATAATTCAAATTTCCTGAAAGCATTACAAATGTAAAATACCCAGATTGCACACTAAGAAATCTCTGAACAAGGATGGTTTTGCTTAAGGATAAATGGGTAATGATCCAGAAATTACAAAGATAGTTTGCAGCAATTGTCTTTTTTAACATACAAGAAACCAGAGAGGCACAATGATCTGAAAATGGATGCCTGCCTGGCACAAAACCAGATGCCTGCAATATTTTAAAGCAGTTCTATTTATATATGACATTTTTGTAAGGAGTATTCAATATATGCTTGAGTAGATATAGTGTCCAGTTCATCAAGTTTTTCAAACTCACTCTCTCCATTATTTCAGTAGGACACCAAGGGGCCACATTCTGCTTCCAAGGACAAGTCCTGCAGAATGTTGAATCATAGAATCATAGAATCAATAAGGTTGCAAAGGACCTCAAAGATCATCAAGTCCAACCTGTCACCACAGAACTCATGACTACTAAACCATGGCACCAAGTGCCATGTCCAATCCCATCTTGAACAGCTCCACTGACAGTGACTCCACCACCTCCCTGGGCAGCACATTCCAATGGCTAACAACTCTCTCTGGGAAGAACTTTCTCCTTACCTCAAGCCTAAACTTCCCCTGGCACAGCTTGAGACTTTGTCCTCTTGTTCTGGTGCTGGTTGTCTGGGAGAAGAGACCAACCCTCTCCTGGCTACAGCCACCCTTCAGGTAGTTGTAGACAGCAATAAGATTTTCTTTTAACCTGAGAAGGAATTAATGGTAAAGTGTAATCATTTTATGCGTTTTTGCTATTTAAGGAGATGCCCAGTCCTGTAAGAATCATATCACAGTATCACCAAGGTTGGAAGAGACCTCAAAGATCATCCAGTCCAACCTGTTACCACAGGCCCCATGACTAGACCATGGCACCAAGTCCAATCCCCTCTTGAGGAGGGAGGACATTGCTGCCCAGAGAGAACTCTCCTGCCCACTGCAGGCTTGAACTCACGACCTTCCCAGTAAGAGTCATATGTGCTACCAACTTAGCCACATGGTCCCCGATATCAAGCAGAAGCTACCATATGAGTGCTTTGAACATAGATACTTAGATGATTAAAGTTTAACTTATCTCAACAGCCACATGGCAGTTCAGGACTTTTCAATCAAGCTATGACTTCCACTAGCTTCTGAGATATTCTTTGGATTTGAGGAAAATCATTGAGGTACAAAACTCCAACATAATCTTATTCTTACGGTGGAGCTAAACCAGGGAACACTACATTTAGTTTGTTTGTACTATGAAAACAAAAGACAATCTTGCTCATAGCATTGAAAGTAATTACACCTTTTCATTAGGACTTGCATAATAATAAACTGCTTTTCAGCATCCCTCTGAACAAAAAGAAGTTGGATCATCTCAAAATTCAGAAGATAATATTTTCTTTTTCCCCTCCAGATTGGCATTTTATTATATCCTCATTGCATTATTTTGCAGCATGGTAAGTACTTATTAAATATTTAACGATGAAAACACAAAGAAAAGGGAATTTGGCCAGTAGCTAGGGAATGTTCTTGTGCAACATATCAGATCATGGTCCAAATATACTCTTTAGCACAGATTCATTCACAGCAATGATCCAATTTATAGATATTTCTCTGTCTCAATCTATACTCTACACCAGAAGTTACGTGTATTCCTGTGAGAGGGAAGGACAGCAGGGTGTTTAGGTAAAATAAGGAGCAAAATCCCTTCTACTGTAAGAGAAGATCAGGTTTGTGATCATCTGAGGAACCTGAGCATACCTAAATCGTGCCTGAGTTGAAAATATTTTCAGCTGTTCTCCCATAGTGGTGTTCTTACACAAGGTGACTTCAAAAATACATTGCCTGTTTATCTTCTGTAGTCACAGAATCATAATATCATAGTATCAGTCAGGGTTGGAAGGGACCAAAAAGATCATCTAGTTCCAACCCCCTGCCATGGGCAGGGACACCCCACACTAGATCAGGCTAGCCAGAGCCTCATCCAGCCTGGTCTTAAACACATCCAGAGACGGGGCCTCAACCACCTCCCTGGATAACCCATTCCAGGGCTTAATCACCAGAATCACCAAGGTTGGAAGAGACCTCAAAGGTCATCAAGTCCAACCTGTCACCACAGACCTCATGACTACACCATGGCACCATGTGCCACATGGGAGCAGTTGTTGATCTGTGAGAGGGTAGCAGGGCTCTGCAGAGGGACCTCAACTGACTGGACAGATGGGCAGAGTCCAACATGATGACATTCAACGAATCCAAGTGCCGGGTACTGCACTTCGGCCACAACAACCCCATGCAGAGCTACAGGCTGGGGGCGGAGTGGCTGGAGAGCTGCCAAACAGAAAGGGACCTAGGGGTGCTAATTGACAGCTGCCTAAACATGAGCCAGCAATGTGGCCAGGTGGCCAAAAAGGCCAATGGCATCCTGGCCTGCAACAAGAATAGTGTGGCCAGCAATGACAGAAAATTTTGTAGAACTGTAATTTAATTTCCATGTATTGTGTACTGAATTATTTTAAATATCTGGGTGAAACTAAAGGAACATCTCTCCATATCTTGCCATAAAATTATGAAAGAAACCTGATCCACATATAAATGAGGAAAATGGTCATAAATGTCTGCAACCCTACCAGACTGTCCTTGGGGAACAGGGAGAAGGGTTTGTGGTTTAATTCAATTTTGTTAATCAAAATCACTGAGAACTATATTAATTGAATAGAAGCAAAACTGCACAATAGAATTCCTCTTTTCTTCCCCTGAAGGACACAGAAGATGTATAAATATTATTTTTTTTTTCCTGCTTTGCAAATTATCTTAAAGAAGAAAATTCTTATGCCTGTGTATGTCCTTCTCTGAAATTAAATATTGATCTCACTTTTTTTTTTTTTGTAAATCATCCTTTAGGCTTTGCAGGAAGGCTTTACTCATATTAAGGGAAAAGATTGTTTTCAAAATCAGTCTAAGAGGTGTCTGATTTTTCCTTTCATTATTTACTGCCTTATATGTCTCAGCCTATAGGTATTTGGGGATTTTGGTTTTGTAAGGCTTCCCCTTCTTCTGTTCCGTTCCTTTTTGTGTTGTAGCTTTCCTTCTGAGTATATATTTTCTGCAGGGGATTGCTCTGGAGATGCAGTGTAAGGAAACTACCTGACACAGAAGATTAATGTAGAAACTGTTTGAACTGTTATTGCATACCAAACAGAGTTCCTTGCCCTCTTTTCATCACTAATTCCAAGGTACAAAACTCTTTTACTCATAGACATTTTTAATCTTCATGTAAATGTCTCATTTTGCTTTCCCTCAAGTGACCTGCCTCAGTAGGTTTTGCTTGGATTCTTGTGGTAGCTATGGTTTTATTTTATCTTTTCATTATTCATTCTTTTCCAAGACATTTTCTTCCATCCACCTGTTTTAATTCCACTCATATTAATTTTTCCTGACCTAAATTGCATATGATAAAGGACTCCCAGTTAAAAAAGAGAAAAATAATAATTGCAGAAATCTGGAATGGAAGGCACTGGGACATGTCTCTCATTTTGCCATGGTATTTTATTTATCAATGGAAAGAAGTAAAATCCTGCCCATACTGAAGTAGAAAATTCATCATTAAAATCATGGCAATATCAGAACATCAGCCTGGTGATAAGAATACCTACATTGCTCCCCTTCAAAGTGATGGGTCATGAAACTTCCTTTTTAATCAAACATTTTCACTCTTAGCCCTTTAGCATGTCTCCAGAACATACTCTTTCAATTCCCATCAAGTTTCTACTCATTTAGACATATTATTCTCATAATTTTATTTCTATTAATGTGTACTTGACATCAAAGAGCTCCAGATAAATTTTAAACCATTTTAGTGAAGGCAGAGATGCAATACACTTTTCTTCATTATTTTTTTTTCTGATCTAGATGCATCTTCTGTCTTTAAAGAGAAAATTTAATCCCTTTCATTTGCTCATGTAATTTAGTTTCTCAAGGTCATACTAAAATAATAAATATCCATTTCAAAACCTATCAAAAATATTAACATTAATTATATGAAAGGTGGTACCATCAAAAATGTTTCCAAAAACATTTTGAAGACACTTAATACACAGAAAATTTACTTTTGAAACAGTTAATGATGACATTCTCTATCTACATCAAGTGGAGACCTGCAATGCTTTGCATGTCCCATGACAATCTCTTTTTTTTTTTCTTTAATTACCAAATAAGTTTGAAGTCAGAGCTTTCTCACTTGAGAGACTAGCCCCTATATTATTATACCTATCCGCTTCTCTTTCATCTGTTCTGAGTTTCAAAACTCATCCATAGCCTAAATGTCCCAGTGCGAATATCTGGCCTAGTTATAAACCCTACTCCTCTTCAGTCCCTTTGTATGATTACCCCTTAATCTCTAATCTAATTAATTTATTTTATGGTCCAAGTTTAGTAGTCTCAGATCTTTTCAATCTCAGTTCAGATTGTTCAACATGAAAACTTCTAGGCTTCCCAAAAAGCATGTTACTTATCCATCCATAGTTGTCCCCCCTATTTTCATACTCTAATGTTCCCAGGTATTTCAACAATTTTCTTCAGAAAAAGTAAATCTTGCCCTCATATGTGTTCATTTTGATTATCCCCAGCGTCTTTAATCTGTTATTGTCCTATACCTGTAGTTTACAGTTCTGGACCTTTAGTATTTCAGTGAAGTCAAATATCTTGAATTTTAACACTATAAAATCACATTCAATACTAAATTACCTACAATGTGGTGACTGAGGGGACTTTGTCTGCAGGGTATTTTTGGCTTATTGAGTCTGGTTTTGGGGATTGGTTTGTTTCTTTTTTGTTGTTGCTGGTGATGTGTTGTTTTTTTCCTTTAGAAGGAAAGGGCAAGCTCTCATATTCCCTAGGAGATCAATGCAGCTGATAATTGTAAGTATTTTTGCTGACTCAATCTGGTCACATTAAAATAACCATTGCATAAGTTTACTATGATTGAAGACTGAGAACATTTGAAATGTAGCAAGAAGTAATTAATTTCAACTTCATAAAAATCTATTGATGTTAAAGAAACAGGGATTACAAAACAGGAAAACCCTTCTAACAAACCCTGGTTATGTTCAACAAAAGAGACTTGTGAGTGCTGAAACATTACCAGCAATACCCTACAATGAGAAAGAAAAAGGTAAACAGTCAAAGAGTCAGGATCCAGTTAGAAATCTTTGGAGCATATTAGGCATGAGATTTAACACATCCAAGTGCTGGGTTCTAGACATTGGTCACAACAACCCCATGCAGTGCTACAGGCTGGGGTCAGAGTGGCTGGAGAGCAGCCATGCAGAGAGGGACCTGGGGGTACTGGTTGACAGTAGGCTGAACATGAGCCAGCACTGTGTCCAGGTGACCAAGAAGGCCAATGGCATCTTGGCCCGTATCCGGAACAGTGTGGCCAGCAGGAGCAGGGAGGTCATTCTGCCCCTGTACGCTGCACTGGTTAGGCCACATCTTGAGTACTGTGTCCAGTTCTGGGGCCCTCAATTTAGGAAAGATGTTGACTTACTGGAATGTGTCTACAGAAGGGCAACAAAGCTGGTGAGGAGTTTGGAGAACAAGCTCTATGAGGAGAGACTGAGGGAGCTGGGGTTGCTTAGCCTGGAGAAGAAGAGCCTCAGGGGAGACCTTATTGCTGTCTACAACTACCTGAAGGGAGCTTGTAGCCAGGTGGGGGTTGCTCTCTTCTCCCAGGCAACCAGCACCAGAGCAAGAGGCCACAGTCTCAAGCTGTGTCAGGGCAGGTTTAGACTGGATGTTAGGAAGAAATTCTTCATAGAGAGAGTGATTTGCCATTGGAATGGGCTGCCTGGGGAGGTGGTGGAGTCACCATCATTAAAAGTGTTAAGGAGGAGACTTGATGGAGTGCTTGGTGCCATGGATTAATTCATTAGATGGTGTTGGATGATGGGTTGGACACAATGATCTTGAAGGTCTCTTCCAACCTGGTCTGGTCTGGTCTGGTCTGGTCTGGTCTATTCTATTCTATTCTATTCTATTCTATTCTATTCTATTCTATTCTATTCGATATTTTTTCTAAAACACCTGCATTCTACCTATTTAGGATTAGTGAATCTTGATCTAAATCAGGAAAAATACTTATTTTGTCAGATCAGTGGCTGAAAGTATCAGTAGCTCATAATAACAGAATATGGGAATTTTATGCTGATTTTTGAATTTAACAGTGTGTATGATTCTCCCAAGTAATGTTATATCTCACCTAAGAAGTATGATCTAGACAGCAGAGAAGGAACTCTACAGAATTCTTCTCAAATAGGATTTTCCCACTTGATTCATGGTAGGGGATAGAGAAGATAAACCTGGTACACGATGAATCATACTCTAGTGGAAAGGCACTTGAATACAACTATGTAAACAATTTCAGCAAAAGGATGATATTTGAACACATTAAAAAAAAACCCCACCCTATGCTAGAAGGCTTGGGAAATTGATGGGCTCATAAAGCACATTTGAAACAGCAGTTTGTTTCCTTTGTTCTAGCATTCTCTTTCCACCAGCAATATAATCCACCCTGGTGACAGAGGAATTAAGATATCCTCTTATATATTTGAACAAATTGTTTTAACTCATGCTCTTTACGCATGCAGAAGCCTGCTCAGTACATCCAGTTGAAAGTGTCCAATTGCATTAGGGAACCAAATTAAAGCTTGTAACAGTTGTAGACATATAATTTTATTTAGCAATACTAAGAAATGTAATATATTTAAGTTAACTAGATGCAACTCTAATCTTTATGGTACATCAATCTGATGTCCTTGTGGAAGAAAACCCTGTGAGAAATTTGCATGTCACTCTTCATTGCATTCCTTTCCAGTTAATACATGCTTTTAGTTGGAGGCTGGGAGAATACACTGAAGGACCACTACCATCCTGGGCTGTATCAAAAGAAGTGTGGCCAGCAGACCAAGAGAGGTGTTTCTCCTCATTGGCTCCACTCTGGTGAGATCTCACCTGGAGAACTGTGTCCAGCTCTAGCAGATTCCTTGTTGCAGCAAATACAGAGGAGGGCCACAAATGTGACAAGAGGGATGGAACACCTCTGCTATGAGAACTGGATGAGAGAGTTGTTCAACTGGGAGAAAATTCCAAGGAGATCTTATTGTAGCCTTTCAGTACTTAAAGGGGACTTATAAGAAAGATGAGGACAGGGTTTTGATTTGGCCTTGTAATGACAGGACATGGGGCAATGGTTTTCAAGTAAAAGAAGATAGATTCAAGTTACATATAAGGAAAAGATTTTTTATGAGTGGGTTGAAACACTCATATACTGCACAAACCCCAGCACCTAAAAATACCAAATTCTCCAGAAAATTACTGAAAATTACATATATTCAGATTCATTCTACTATTTCTTTTGTGTGTGTGTGTGACACCTAGACTTCAAACAACCTGAAAGTTATACCTGTTTCCAAAATAAACAGTGTTCACAGTTGTCCATGTTCAGTATTACACAGTCTTTAGTAGGAAGAGAGCATTTCTATGCCATTCTCAGTTATTCAAATAACTATATAATTCACCTCTAAGAGTATCATCTCCATTGTGTCATCAAGGCAGAGAATTCCTTTCCAAAATAGATGCAATATTTACTCATAATGAAGGCTGTTGCTATTTGCTGTGCTTCCTTTTCCCAGTACTCAAACAGCAAAGTATATAGAGCATCTGAAATCAGTGCACAGAAAGACATGGTAATAGAGTGAGACTGAAGTTCTGGTTTGTATATCTCTTCTTGCTCACTGCTCCAGAGAGTGGGTGTTTATTTTGATTTCTGGAACACAAAACCTGTGGGTTTCCCCCTATTAGTTATGTTGGCAAAGAACAGCTGGGCATGGTTTGTGATTTGGGTGGTAAAATTTGGAGCAGTTTTGCAGTACTCGCATAATATCAGAAGAAACTCCGCATGCGTGATATTTATCATCTATTTCAGGATACCACCTCTGGCTGCTCAATAAAATGACTGAAATTAATAATTTCAGCCTGCAACACTTCAATTTATTCACAGCTGAAAAATATCTGTACAGTACGTCTGCTTCCCCCTGCTACCCCCAAGTCATTCATTACTTAAGCATTCCCATCTGGCCACTACCCCTCCTTGCTCGTTGAATCATCCGGCTCATGCTTCTTTTCCCTCCTTTGTCTGATAAGATATATTGTCATTATCTTCATTGTGTTCCTCCAAGTTTTTGAGACAAATTAGAATGGGGGGGCGGGGGGGGGTAGGGAGGGAGGGAAAGGAGAGATTTAAAACTTTGAAAATCATAATTTCTCCTGCTCATGAGCTCCAAAACATCAATATCCTTTATAATGCTATTTGTCAAGCTATTCTCAAACACCTCACCAATACCATAACAAATGCTACCACCGTGATCAGATTTCAGTTGAACAATTACCTCTTGCTCACACAGCAAACCAATATTGGTAAGATGGAGAAAGCATGACTGCAAGCAAGTCAAATCTTGCTGAATAGGTCATCTTTGCCAGATGGAGGTGTTCCTTTATGTATATTTCAAGTCTGTTAGAACTCTATCAGCCTTCCAATTGTTACCTCTGATATTAGTATGTTGTGGGGGTAAAAAAATCCTTCACAAGCTGGGGTGGAGGAAAGGGATGGGAAATATTTTATTTCATATTTTTCTAAAACTCTAAGGTAATAAATTTGGTTACGTTACTAAAAGTGAAAATCCTTTAAGGCATTATTTTTTATATATATATAAGTAAGTGTATATATATATATATATATATATATATATATATATATATACACACACACACACACATATGCACACACACTTCCCCCTCGGGTATTTATTCAAGGTCTTATGATTCAGAATGAGGATGCAAATATCAAGGTTATGGAATAGACTATGTGATTCAGAAAGGATCTACAAGGATCATCTAGTCCAACTACCTGACCAGCTCAGGGCTGATTGAATGAAAGCATATTGTTGAAAGCATATTGTTGAGGATGCTGTCCAAATGGCTCTTAAACACTGACAGGCTTGGGGCATTGACCATCTGTCTAGGAAGCCTGTTCCAGTGTTTCATCATCTTCTCAGTAAAGAAATACTTCCTAATATCTATTCTTAACTTCCCTTGACACAGCTATGAACCATTACCACAACTTCCAGAGTCCATTTATTGCATTTACTATGGAAGACCCTGTTGGAATGGATATGCATCACCAAGAGCTTGGACTATTCCTGTGGAATCACTGATGATGATAACTCTCTCTCTCTTTCTCTTTTTTTTCCCCCTCTCTATTTTTCCTCTCCTCTTTCTTCCCTTTTTCCCTCTTCTCTGGTCAATTATCAAGAGTTTTCTTTGGCTCTAATAAACCAAACTCACCAGCTGTTTAGTGTCAGCTTCCTTTTATTTGCTCCAAGGGAATTTTTTTAACCTTAGCACCAAGTCCCCTGCTGCCCAGGGTTGGTTTGGGATAGCAGGTAGCAACACCCTTCCACCAGCTTTGTTGCCTTCCACTGAACACATTCAAAGACCCTCTTAAATTGTGGAGCCCAGAACTGCATACAGTATTCAGGATAAGGCCACGTCAAGATTCAGCTTCTGATCCTATGAGGTCAGAAAAAAAAACAAAACTGATTTTCAGCAGGCTAAAAAATAGCATGTAAGATTAGTGTTATGGTTTCCATGCAAGATAAAATATGGTAATTCATCACACTGGTCTCTGCTTTAATTAAATGCAGAACAACATCATCATAGCATTCATGGAGTTTTCCAAGTCAGAAACTAGAGTTTAAGGTCTGAAAGAGAGTTTGGAATGCTGCTCTAAGAGCAGAGCTACTGGCTTACAACATAAACTGCTATTCCCTGGTCAACAATTAGCAGAGCTGTTCTTTCCATTGAGACATGCTCTCTCTGTGGCACACAATATATGTGTGATCTGCTGCCGTTATTAGCCAAAGGAGAAGCTGCAGTATACTTAAGAAATGTAGGCCAGCCAGGAAAAGCATGGGAAAGGAGGGCATGACACACCTATATAACTCCCATGAGGTACTTCAGAGCCTCCTCATTAAGCAGGCACTAATTAGGTTCACAGAGATCCATAATGACATTCTTCTTGATTTGGTTCAATGAATTCTTTCATGTGATATGATTTGACCCAAAATACAATATCTTGTTTCCATTTAATCCAAAACAAAAGCAAATTTCATTTTACCTCCATGTAGCCACACTGGGCTGGGAAGGGGGGAATCATAACAAAAAATAATCTAGTGATAATTCTTTTTACTTCATCATATTATAATGCATAGTAATTTAAGGTTAAAGGTACACTCAAGTATTTTCTGATGAGTTTTGATGATAAAGGCTCACATGGAACACTACAGTATCACACAGTATCACCAAGGTTGGAAGAGACCTCAAAGATCATCAAGTCCAACCTATCACCCACGACCTCATGACTCAGGACCATGGCACCGAGTGCCACGTCCAATCCCCTCTTGAACACATCCAGGGATGGTGACTCCACCACCTGCCTACTTCACACTTCACCAGACCATGTTAACATTTTTCATGGTATAGGATTTGAATAGACAAATTCCAGTTCTGCTGGAAAATAGAGTAAGGATCCAATCCAGTTTTATATTTGTTGATAATACTTCTGTATCAGAGGCTCTGAAATCATATAATTATTACAGAATATCATATCATGAGGGAAAAAATCCCAGGAATGTGAGCAATTACTTTCTAAGAACATAATTTCTACATTTTCTTAATCTTTAATTTTGGTTTAGTTATCACTGGTAGGATTACCACACAATGATAAAAGGCTTTTATTTGCAAGGGTGTTTTATTAGGTGTTTTATTAAGTATACCATTGTTTAGCATAAACTGAGGAAGAGTTATGAAATACTGACAATGGAAAAAATGATCTTCTTTAAATATAAATACATAATATATATATATCATTAAATAACATTCTCCAGCCTCCTTTATACTATGACAGTTATTGATTTGCTTTCTTCCTTTCTTTAAGATGATATGTCTCAAATAAAAGATGATTTTCCTTGCTTCACCACCCGTTGTTTCCAGTACAAAAATCCTGTTAATCTATTGATCTATTTCATGAACCATCTCTATTAAAATAAATAATTGTTATTACTTGGAAGAAGTTTGGGGTGGGGGTGAGGGAAGTACCTTTTCTCTTACCTGGATTAGAATATATCTTCCATTTACCTGCCTTAGTATCATAGAATCATAGAATCAGTCAGGGTTGGAAGGGACCACAAGGATCAGCTAGTTCCAATCCCCCTGCCATGGGCAGGGACACCCCACACTAGATCAAGCTGGCCAGAGCCTTGTCCAGCCTGGTCTTAAACACCTCCAGGGACGGGACACCTCCAGTATAGTAAAAAGAAGTCACCTGCTGTTCTATGCAAAACACATCTGTGCAGTAATGTATAGATTATTTCATTAGACACCCAAATACTCCCAGGAACTCCATTCACAAGACCTCTGGGGTGATGAAATCAATAGAGTGTGTCTAGATGCCTTATATTATTAGTATAAACCGCTGCAACTGTAGCTTTTCCTATTGAAATAAACACTTTCTGCTGTACTTAAACATTGGAGCTCCACCTTTGTGCATATCAAGAAGTAGTATCTAATTCCAACACAATTCTACTTTCTTTGGATATGGTAATGAGATCTCTGAAGGAAACCACCACCATCCTCTACTTAGGATACTGCGACAGAAGACAAGAAACTCAGCCAAGAGTGAAAAGAGTCAAGAAGAGAAACACAACCCATGCAAGAAAATCAATTAGTGAATGGGGATTAGACACCTTGCAGAGCAGCCACCCCTGCAAGTTATGCTTCCTTTGCAGGTGGTACTATCTCTCTGTTCTATCCATGTAAAAGCTGGAAGCAAAAGTTTCTGACATTGAAATGATTTTAGAAGTTTGGTAGAAATCATATGATAACCTCAATGTTGCTGAATATCTGGGGAAAGGCAATTCTGGTCCTTCTAAAGGATGACTGTCATGTAAATTAAGACCAACAGAGCAAGAAGTTTATATTTGGAAGATTAGATCCAAAGAGCTGACCATATAATGAGGCTTAGGCAGGCAACAAAGAAAGCATTAAAAGGAGTCATATCTTTCCTTTTTGACAAAACACGGAGTTATGACACCCAAAGTAGAGAGGCTCCTTTTAAAAATCAAGGTATCCTAGATCTTGAAGGTATGCAGTTCCCTAATTTTCTGCTTTCAAACTTTGTCTGCCTAAAGGGAATAGATGTTTCCTCAGATCTGATGCCTTTCAGCAAAATTCTGTTGTGGGTACTGTGTGGTGATGTTAACCAACCTGTACTTTTTTCCAAAGGTATGCTCCTGTTTGAGCAACTGGTGTTTTTAAGACCAGCGTAACAATTTTCTCCCTTTATACACTTGACTATAGCTTAGTTATTAGACTTTATTCCTTTTATAGCTTGAAGGCCTTTTCCAGCCTGGTTAATTCTGTATTCTGTATTTCCTGACAAGCTTGAAAGGAAAGAACTAAGTAATGACAATACATTGGGGTCCAGTAAAGTAATTGGCTAACATTATATCTCAGATTTGCACTAAGAAACAGGACAGTATGGTTACTCATCTTCCTATTTTCTGATTATCATCTACCATATGCTTAGAATATCTATTTAATATAAAACTGTGATTATTTTACATCATTAATTGATACATTAAATCAAAGGCTGACTCTGAAAATTAAGTTAAATCACACCAATTATGGATTCTTACCCATATTTTCATTCTTACAATTGTCAGTGAAGTTTTTCTCTGACTATGATTAATGCAAACTGATTAACTCCCTCTTTATAATTTTAATCTTTTTAAAATGTGTAAATATATTCTAATATTAGTAGAAAGTCTCAAAATTACAGCTGAGGCATGCATTTTTCTTTTATTTACTGAATGCAATCACCGTTATCTCAACCCCATCAATGCTTTATAAATCCTAAAAAAAACCCTAAAACCCCCCCAAAACCCCACAACAAAAACCCCAACCAACCAACAAAATACCAACCCAAAACCTCAGTCTCTCTACTGCTCTTCTATTTTTCAGTTTTAACTTAATGAAAAATACTTAACCACAGGCTTTTCATGATCTACCAATTCAGTGCATGCCCAGCAAAACAAACAGGTTGTAAAGCCTGGGATCCCGGTCTGGTTTTACAGTCCTGTCAAAATTGGTTAATGTTCCTTTGACCTTTCTAAATGCACAGCTATTGTAATGCAAAATGTACACAGATATGTACAGTGATAAATAACAAGGCTGTGGAGCAAACTTTATAACTTTATCATTCACTTCCTTGCTCATTTGCATCTGACCATATCACACTGAGTCAGTCCTGTTTATTCCTTCTGACACTATTTCTTCAAATCAAAGGGACTATTTTAAAGAAGCAGATTCTGAGTTCTGCTACAAATTCATTCACCTCCAGCAACATCACCAGTATACATGTTTTCCTTTTGCCTGCTTGCCTGTCATCCTTGGTAATCTCTTTTTCTCCATCACCCTATTGGCTCATTGCTTAGACAGTGGATAGGAAGGAATTTAATCATTCATCTAGAAGAATCTGTCAAGCAGGAGATAAAAGCTGTCTTCAGGCTCCTACAAACTGAGTACCAAGTTTTAGCTTTCTCTGTATTAATGACTTGGCAAAATCTTGGGCATGACTTTACAGAGAGAACAGCGGTCCTCTTCCATGTATTTAGTCTCCATGAATTTGTTCCAAACAATTTGCACACAGTATCAAAAGTGCACAGTTTTATTGTAAAAATTAGGGTGTAAACACAGATGAGGATTTGGGTTTACTACTATACCTCTGTGCACGTGTTGTAAAAGTACAATGTGTAAACAGCAAACTTTCCCTGGACCCCTTCTACAAGTAGAGCTAATCCACAAATCAAAGCTACTCTGTCAAGGTCTAAATTGTATTGATGTATTACCTACTATATCACTTCTAAGATCTTCCATAGTCCAAGATGAAGTTAAAATTAAAGACAATGTTATGCTGTGGCATTTGTTAACTTACTTAAATTTCAGCTGAAATATTTTATCTATGGCAGTATTCAGCAAGTCCAAAGCAATGTTTCCAGATTCACACATCAAACCACGTTTATGTAGGAAACTTTTCCCCATTCTTGCTAGCTTCCTTGTTTAGTTCCTGGCAGCTCACCTGGTTGGCTGAAAGCCTGGGACCGCCTGGAAGGCTAAACATGGGCTTCTGACATGGACAGCTCCTAGGAAGGCTGCCAGGTGAAGAGTTTCAAACCCAGACACTGTTTTCTTTCCCCCAGGGTTTTCAAAATGCTTAGGTCTCTCAAAGAAAATACATTTTGAAAGAAAGACTTTCACAAAACCAAAACTACTGTTCTCCAGTCAACTCTGCCTAATATCCACTTTGTTTGCTTCAGTAAACATTGATTAAACATCTCAAAAGTAGTGCATGCTCTCTCCCATTCAATGTGCTTTAAATTCAAGGAGGTATCAAAGTAAACTCACATTTGAAGTGCTGTCCTCTACATGTGTGTCTTAGATTATGGACCAGTACTTAATTTGCTTTACTTTGGCCTGCTTTTTTTAACAAATGTGAATAAAATATTGACTAAATTGCGAGTTTCTCCAGAGGCATTTTGAGGTATACTAAATATATGCCAATTCAGGAGTTAGCATCACTGGTCTTGCAGGTGTAGCTGAGACTCCTACAACAATTAGTAGGCTAATTTTACCTCTCAGAACAAGGCAAATTAGTAGCAGCTACACTGGAATGAACAGAGCTAACTGCCAGAAACAAGCTTTATTTAGTTAGTTTAAGGATGCGAAATGAAGTGCTTTAAAGAAACCAAGATATATGGATCCCACCTCACTCCAAATAAATTTCACTAAAAAAAATTCATGTAACAACTTTTCCTTTTTTTGTTACATTATATGGAAACCATATCATACCTAAGAGGTGTATATATATTATACACAAGTATAATCAATAAGATGAGAAATGTTCAGCAGCACTGAACAATTTGAGCACCTGTGTCAGAGCAAACCAGCAAATAATTTGTATCTTTCAGTGTCAAATTTTCTGCCTGAAAAAGTATATAATATAAATATATATATATTTATATATAATATAGTACACAGTATAAAATATATATAGTATATAATGTTATAAATGGGCCACACAAGAAAATTTCCAAGTTTCTTGTGAGAGTTGTTTATTAAAAAGAAGCAAGCAAGCAGCAGGGAAAAATAAAGAGAAAGAAACAGTGTGCCAGGCCACAGAGACTTCCCCCACAGATACCTCCAGTCTCTGCCAAAAAGCAACTTACAAATCCTAACCTTTCTTTATATAGCTACATCATCTACATGTGCATGCTTATGCTTAATAGAAGGCAGGGATAGGATAATGAGTTCTAGCAACTTCTTGGGCTTCTTGAGCATGCGTCTTCTTTGTGGTAGGGGTCACAGATGAGGCAGGGGAGGTCTTTCTCCTGTGTTCTTGGAGAACCACATCCTCTCACACAAGTACAGCTGCAGCAAAGGACTTATCTGAGGTAAACATTCTATGGCTCCTGAGAAAGTTGGCATGAAGTTCCTGTCTGAAGCCAAAACAATCCGGGCATTTGCCCTCTGTTCTCAAAACAAACCAACTGCCACTACCGCCCCAAATACAGTATTCTGCAACACAAATCACAAACCACTATTGCATTTATAACAATAATATATATAAATATATATATAATATAAAGCATAAGTATATATAATCTATACTTGTAACACAAAACTGAACTTCCAAGTGGGAAATTTCTAAATGTACACCTGAAGAATCTCTAGGAAGTCCTGGAAGGAACTCTAAATTGCATAAGTACTATATAAGCCCCAGAGCATCTTAGCCCATTTTCTTCCCTTTATAACTAAGTTAAGCGCATCGCTCAACAGGGCAAATATCATGGTTTCTACTACTTTTCCTTCAAAAGAATCTGCAGCTCTCTATTCTTAGACCTTTAAGCCTTTTTAAATACATAAGTAGCTCTCACAGTGCTCATATTAGGGCCAGATTTTCAAAGGAGTTTGGCTCTTATTTTAGCACCTAAATAAATCGGCAGATTATCAAATAAGCTCAGCTTGTTGTCATTAAGCATCTTAAGAGCAGAAGGGAGGCAGCATGGATATCTTGAGTACTTTTTTCAAAGTTTGAGCCTTTTATTTTCTCTCACTAAAGAATGCTGGAAATTCTGATTCCAGTTCCAGGTGCCATGTAATTAAACCATTAGTCATTAGGATCTCAAATACCTCATCTTAAAGAAAATAAAAGAATTATCTGGATATTAACAATCCCACACTGAAAGTAAATGAGACAGAGATCATGCCAAGCTAATTTTATCCTTATCTGATTACATTACAGTTACTACCTTAGGTGTCTATGTTATAATCTTGCTTACAATATAACTTTCCCACTCCAAGGTGAGCTAAAAGCTCACCCTCCAGGCCTTGGCTTTGAGAGTATCTCTCTTTCTCCACCATCCAGTACTGCCATCTACTACACTGATGTGTTATGCCAAGACCTTCTGCCTGCTGAAAGTGTCTTTTATACTTCCCCAGCATTTTCACACAATGCAAGGGATTTGGTTTGAAATCCACCAATAAGCACAGAATAAACAGAAAAAAAATGGTAAAATTCTGTTAGGATTTTTACCTTGAGTGGAATTTCTGAGCAACAGAACTGCAAACAATTTAGTTTATGACATGCGATTCGGTGGAGAAATTATTCCAAACAAAATAGTAACAAAATGTAATGAACAGCAACATGACAAAAGATGTAAGACTGCTCACTGAAAACTACTGGCTTTGTGCAGTAAGCTGTTAAAACTGGAGAGGAGACAAGAAAGGGGGAATAGGGAACTATGTGATACAGATTGATGAAGGAGGAGATATTAAAATGAGAAATTCAAATGTAACTTTGTCAAACTTGTACACTGACTTACCATCTCCCTGTACTGTATTCTCATGTGCTTTATGAAGGCTGCATACATGGCTTCTTATTGCCAATTTTCATTTGGGTTCAGGATTTCTCCACAAACTTGGCATTTTCCCAGCTGCTGACATGCTCTGCCGTGAAAGGTTGCATAAAGAGGGCATTTCTTTGTCCTCGATTTAATTCATAAGGTAGGTCCTAGAGGACTTTTTTCAGGTCATGATATGATATGTCTTGCTGATTCATGAGAACTGAGAGCTTCCACAAGGACAAGTGTAAGAACTGTTTTTTAGCTTTCTGAAGTAAAGTGTTCCTGATCAATGCTTTCATTAAGTATTTGGTGAACAGATGGCTACCGTTTATTTAATGAGACCCATGGGCAGGGAGAGTAGGGATAAGTTGAAAGGCATTACTCATAAAGAACCATCATAGGTGCTTGGGTTTTTTTTTACATTTTCATCGGTTTTATTCAAAGTCTTCTAAATCTTTTCCATAGAAAAAGTTATAACCTTAGAAGATTATCATGAAATACACTTTAATCATACTTAAATCAAATCATGAATTGTCAAGTAGCCTGGAGATCACATTTGCTTACACTTGAAAATTACATCCAACTATTGATCAGCTCATTGAAGAAATATTCAGAGAGGGTAGCATAACAACACAGTAGTATTTTAATATTTTATGAAATGCAAATTGCACAGATACAAACAGATCAGCCTCTGTTTGGTTACCATTGCTCTGAAGTGCAAGTACTAAATATAATTCAAGCAATGTTTCTCAAATGAAGCTCATTTACAAAATGTTGGCCGTTTTGCCAGTTTGCTGCTGCTGTAATTTCTCAGATAATTCTTATTGCAACAATTAAAAATGGGCTTTAATTAAAGCTTTCAAAATGAATAACAACATGAGTTTGCTCAAGTCGAACAAAAAATTACTCATCTGATGCTAAACCAGAATCTGTTTAATCAGATAAGTATCCATTTACAAGATTTATCTGAAGAATTTCTCTGACACTTACAGATTTCGGTTGGATTAGGCTGAAAAATATTGCAAGGCTTCTATTTTGGAAAGACTGCAGATGAATTCCATAGTGTTCAGAGACTTAAAACACCAGGACCAGTAGCTATCAATCTCCACACAGCTAGGTGCTGGGAAAGTAGCATACTGACAATTACTGGGTAAACTAAGTTGCCCTAATGCTTCTCCTTGTAATGTTAACCACACAGCCCACTGTCCAAGATAAATATCTTAGATGGGTAACATAGAACACTTGGCTCTAAACACAGCCACAAAGGACTGCCCTCTTCTGAAATCTGGGATGCAAGTATGAAGACAGCTTGAATGACACAAATCCCAATGCTAGAGAAGCAATATCTTTAAGATTTCCTGAAACAATTAGTGACAAATATTTTGTTTCTTGTCAAATTGCTCCAGCTCATACATTCAGATGAACTTAGAGACTGTCAAGAGATAAACCTCTAGACAGTTGTTTACTTGTCCATATGGTAGAACTTTTGTCACAAGCTGCAGAGCAGGTACTATGTATTTCCCAAACTGCGATGGTCATGCCACCACGTATTAATGCCACGAGACTTTAATCAGTGGTTACTATCACTTAATACATCAGCCTGTGAACATGAAAGTCCAAACAACCCCGTTAAGATTATGCCCTCACAGCTTGATTTTCAAAGGTCCTAGATATTTTAATAATCTATATACTTTGTAATATAGCATAACTTTAACATCTAGAGCGTGGCACCCAGAATAGTAACCTATACAAAACAGACATGAGCCAAGTATTGGCTCGTGAGACAAATTAAGATATCAGGTACTGAAAAATCACTAATTTTTCTAAAGCCATGTCTAAAGCAGGTAGTATGCAACCCTTCACAGACTCTGAAGATGTGCAACTTTTACTATCTTAAAGAAGAAAATTTTGTAGTGAAGATAATTTAAAGTAATATACTCTAATAAACACCACAGAAAGAACAAAGTCTCTCTCTCAAAAAAAAAATAAATTTGCAGCCCTTAAGGAATTTAAACTTCATGCCTATGGTGAAAATGAGGTTGCAGAACTGTCTCAGATATATTAAAAATGAAGGAAATTATCAGACGTGGGAAATGCTTGTAATTAAATTTTGAAGACTTATAAACACAACAGCTCCAACACTACTAAATGGAAATCAAATGATGGTGCTTGGTGTTCGGGGACTGAATGATAAGCCACCATTAAATCACCCCCATCTGCTTTTGTACGTGTATACTTGCAAAGTATTATATTAATTCTTGATACTAGAGAGTTAATTATCTCACAAAGGATGCAAGAGTCACTGGCCTTACACTAAAAGTCAAAGATTCCATTTCCTGAAAAAAATCCCATTCTACAGAAATCAACAAAGTGGGGGAAGAATGTGTGAAGGAAGTTGGTTGTCCTTTAGAATGGTGTTTCAGAATTCTAATTCCAAAAGCTTTGTTTGGAAATAAATACATTCTGATTTTAGAAATAAATACATTTTGGGTCAGCAATGTGCCCTTGGGGCCCAGAAGACCAATGATATCCTGGGGTGCATTAAGAGGTGTGTGTCCAGCAGATCAAGGGAGGTTCTCCTCCCCCTCTACTCTGGCCCGAAGGCATCACCTGGAATATCGCATCCAGTTCTGGGCACCCCAGTTCCAGAGGAACAGGGATCTACTTGAGAGAGTCCAACGGAGGTCTACAAGGATGATGAAGGGACTGGAGCTCTGCCTTATGAGGAAATGCTGAGACCTGTGGCTGTTTAGTCTGGAGAGAAGACCAAGTGGGAGTCTAATAAATGTATATAAATATCTGAGGGTTGGATGTCAAGAAGGAAGGGACAGCCTCTGCTCACTTTTGCCCTGTGATGGGACAAGGGGCAATGGATGCAAACTGCAGTACGGGAAGTTCCACCTCGACATGAAGAAGAACTTCTTTCCTGTAAGGATCACAGAGCACTGGCACAGGCTCCCCAGAGAGGTTGTGGAGTCTTCTCTGGAGGCTTTGAAGACCTATCTGGACGTGTTCCTGCGCAACCTGTACTAGACTATATGGTTCTGCTCTGTCAGGGTGGTTGGACTTGAAGGTCCCTTCCAACCCCTAACATCCTGTGATTTCTTAGTCTGACTTCATTTAATGAGCTGTCAGCAACAGGAATTGTTAGTACTACTAAAATCAGTAAAAGTAGTGCTTGAAACAGCCTATCATCTCTATTTAGTTTTTAATTGCACAACAGCTGCCACTTACAACTTTTTCTCTAGAGCCAAATGTTTCCCAGTTTTACTGTAATAGACTGACAACTTCTTTAGGGTCAAATTGTTTCATGTTCTTTCTTCTTATTTGCATAGTTCTGTCACAATCTGTAAATGTCTCGAAACAATCCAGCCTTAAGCGATCCCTTTTTTTGGCATCTATTTGAAGGTACAGCTATAGATATAGGAAGTCCAACCCAGTTGCAACACAGTTGCACTATATAGTTGGGTTAAAGCTCAAGGTACTACTGTGTAATTTTTCCCCCCTATATTTCTCTCCTCCCACAATTACATACATCAGTCTCACTTAGCTCATAGCATATTCCATTATCTAGTCAAATAGTCCTAATGATTCAATTTTCCCACAAGATATTCTGTCATATGATCTCCAAAGAGCATTTATTATAATAGCCAAGAAAAACAGAAGTTAATAAGACACGTAGAATGTGTTATGCAAGGTATTTGTCATGGCAATTACTATTGTCCTTTTCAGATTTTACTTTTGCACTAAACCTCTTAGAGTAATCTCTTTGTCCTGTCACCACATCAGCTGCCTCTCATCTTTCTACAGATCTGACAGAGCTTCATCCTTTACTGTATTCTTCCTTTAAGAAACCTTATAATGTTTTCTTCCAAATCAGGTTTAGTTCAGCAATATTTCTTTTTTTTTTTTTTTTTTTTTTTTTTTTTTTTTAACAAACCCCACAGTTTCAGGAACATCTTTGTATTTTCTGGAAGCACTGTTTGCAGAGATAATTAAGACATCTGGATTTGAGCTGTAGAATCCCGATTACATTGTGATCAAGAGCCCCAATATTAGGTAGTAGGATAGATTAGGAATTTTCTAGGAGATGTTTAATGGCCTATTCTTTTAGGGACACCAGTACTATTAATACACTACTTGTCACTAATAGAATCATAGAGTCATAGAATTGTTAGGGTTGGAAGGGACACTAAGGATCATCTAGTCCCAACCATAAAACAAGAGGGAAAAACCAAACCAAACCAAACAACGACACCCCACCCCCCGCAACAAAAACAGCAAAAAGAAGGGAACAGAAACCTTATAATTTTTGTACATAGTAAGCATGCAAGTACCAAAGGAATGAATTATTTTCTAGTAGTTGTCTGATGTTTAATTGCAGCAATGACAAATTTCAAGCTAATTAAGAATATGCTCATAGGCTTTAAAGCTTATGATTATTTTAAATGAAATGGTCCTAAACTATATAATGGTCCCTGATTCTACACCTAGCATCTGCTTCAAAGCCTTAATTTCACAGAATCATAGAGTGGTTTACACTGGAAGGAACCTTTTAAGTTTGTCTAGTCCAACTCCCCTGCAGTGAGTTAGAGACTTTCTATTTATACAGGAAAAAAAATACTCACTGTCTCCACAAACAACATCTTCTGAAGTTTGCTAGTAAGCATAGAAATTGTGGAAACTTTCAGCCATTCATTCAGATGGGATGACTGAATGGGCAGTAAGAGTGGGTTATTCTACTGCAAGCTAAATATTTCATTAGTATGATCACCCATGCTACCTGTAGGAAATCAGACCATAATGTTGATTCTAATCAATATTTCCATTATTTTCAAAATGTATGACACAGAAAATCCATTATGAAAACAGTGGCACACATCAGATTATGCAGCTGTCAGAACACATAATCATTATGCGTCTGTTCACTGTTCAATAACATGATATAAATGTATTCTTCAGAAAATAATCCTAAAGAGATTAAAAACTCCACTACAGAGAGTTATATATTCCTTAACAACAACATGTATGACATAAACTCTACTTGGGGGTTTGCTAAAGACAGATAAGGTGAGTTGATTCATGGCAATTCGGTCGCTAAAAGTCTTTGCATATCTTAATGACTTTTGCCTTTCTGTCTGTCAAGGTTAAGAATACTATTCCATTCTTTGAAATACTCTGGATAGGAAGCAAAGTTTGGACATTCAACATAACTCAAAACATAATAATTTTATGGTTTCTACGTGACCTTTTTCAGAAATTCTGATTTGTATCCCACATCAATCACTGCTATTTCCAGCTCATCTTGATTTTCATCTGTCTTAAGTGATGCATCTAAAAGAGATTGCATTAGCTGTTCTGGCATCTCTGAGCAAGGACCAAACATTTCCATAGCAACTTGATACTGCTTACACCTCCTTGGTAACCAGTTTAACATAATTATTTATAACACTTACCTGTCTTAATGCTCTAGGGAGGAATATTTTAGGAGTCCACCATTCTTAAATATAGTTGTTAATTTCACAAATCACCATACACATAGAACCATAGAATCAACCAGGTTGGAAAAGACCTCTGAGATCATCAAGTCCAACCTATTACCTAATACCTAACACCTCATAACAGCTACACCATGGCCTGAAGTGCCATATTCAATCCTTTTTTTTAACACCTCCATAGTCACACTTTTATTGTTGTGTAATATAAATAATAACCCCCTTCCCAGATATACAATTAAGCTCTTTCAATCAGCAAAGACTTGAACTACCTGAAGCCCTCAAAATAGTCAAGCAGAAGAGATTTGAAAAAAAGACAGATAATAATGCCAATTTAATTAATGAGCAATATTTAAATGAATCTTAGAAGAATTTTATTTTCACACAGTGTTTTGGTTTGAGGTTACTTTCCTGGCTCAGACACCTGACTCAAAATCTCTAGACTCTGATTCAGATTCATCTTAACCACATATAAAATATACCTAACTTTTAATTAAAGGTAATAACAAAATAAGGTGTTTAATTAACACACCAGATGCAATCCTTTTCAACTTCAGATTTTCTTTTGTAGTAGATGCAACCTGTGGACTAGAAGGCATTACAGTGCTGCAAACTGAACTGTGAACAGAAGTTTGGGGTGCCTCTTCTTCACCTCCCATGACTAAATATTTTTTAAATTACTTTTTAAAATGTTTTCCCCTTCCTAAATTACAATTAATCAGAAAATTACTAGGACTTACTCTCAGCATTAAGTATTCTCCTTCTCTGGGTTTCAGCTGTAAGTGCAGTATGAAAAACAACAGCAAAGAGAAAGCAAAGCACAACCAAATCTATGAGAGATCTGTAAGACATTTTAAAGCATTGTGTGGCTGGAAGGGCAGGTACTGCAGTGAGATGCACTTCTGAGACTGGGTGAAATTGTTGAAAGAAAATGACTTCTTTTTTTTTCTTGACAAGGCAAGAAGTATCTTAACAAGTTAGTTTTAGAGTTACAATATGTCAGTAGAAAATTGGACTGCTATGGAACAATAATTGTACACCTCTCACTTCTTTGCAGAGACTTTACACACTCTGAACACTGTTATCTGTCTCTCTGCACCCAAGTGCTTGTGAGACAGTGAGCACATAAATGCTTATATTCATAACTATGCACATTCAGTACCTTGAAAGGTGCCATAAAAGCATCACTGAACCAAGATAAAAACCTCTTAATGACATTAATTTCTAGTAAAACTTTCTACGCTAAGGAAAATTGTCATTATTTTTTTTTCACTGTTGAAAACAGAGAACAGAGCACAGAGAAAGCAAGGGAGTCTGATGTTTCAAGATCCAGTCTAAAGACACATTTTGTACACTGTAGTATGATGTGTCCTTGCGTATGATGAAAGCTTAAGCCACCAGTTCAATGTAAGGATATCTAGCAATAAACATCATGCCAGCTCTTACATTTCTGAAAGATCAGGTTCAAAGTTTGTTAGCAAGCTCTCTCTCTGAAAGTTGGCTATCTAGCAGATTTATCTGAAATAAGGTAGAGGAATGCTGGGAAAATGGACAAGATGAGTCTTCTGCTTTAAACTTGTCCCTGGAAGTGCCTTCGGTGGCAAAATGCTGACAGAAGAAAAGGACAGACAAAATCCATGAGAGCGAAAGATAAAGCAGTAATACCATAACAGGGCAACGTCCAGAAGGCAGAAATCAGGAATATGATTTCAGGGTGAAAGAAGAACGCCTGTTAAATGGTTTAATCCAAACCTCATTGAAGACAATGGGTAGACTTTCAAAATGGTTTTGATGTGAGGTTTGTAATCTTGAATGACTGCATTTAGAATCACCGCTTGACCAGCATATCAAAAAAGCAGTATGCACTGCTTAAAAAGTGACTTCATAAAGCCTCTTCAGAGATGAAGATGCCACTGCTTCTTTGAAGATACAGTCATTAAAGGATGAAGCATCTGAACAGGCAGTATGAGTCCTCTGAAGTTTAACTATAATCTCCTTATTATTTCTCACTGAGTTTCTGAAATGTTTTCTAGTGAAAACAAGAAGCAAAATTGAGGCAAACAGCTTCATCTGGAAGTTACCTGTAGATTAACTTTACTCCTGGCTCTTTTTGGGTTGGTTTGGTTTGTCTGTTTGTTTGGGTTTTGGTTTGTCTGTTTGTTTGGGCTTTGGTTTGTTATGTTTGTTTTGTGTGTGTGCAGGCCTGATGCTAACAGTATTTAAGCTTTTTACTGTTGCACGTACCTGAACAAACACTGAAACACAGCATAATTTCCTACTCTACATTAGCTGTTTGTTACAGCTGCTTGTCAACCATTGACAGATACATATTTACTTTTGAAAATTCATTGTTCAATTAATTACAGTTATGAGACAGTCCTGAGAAGGAAGATGACTTCTAGTACAAGCTAATCTCTTCTTGAAAAAAATAGTTTTTGAAGCAAAGTGATGCTCTTGTGATTCAGAAAAGAAGCCAATGACACCAACATAAAACAAGTTTGGTCTTTGTGAATTCTGAAGCAAAACCAAGTATGCACATAAATATATTCAAATACATTCACATACACAATGTCTGGAGGTAGATATTAGACACTGAATGAGGCACTCTTGTCACAGTGAAGAAAATTCATCGTTATTTGTATGTTCTGCACAGAAGCAGGGCTGAAAAGGGATACATTTGTATCTACAACTGACGTGTAAAGCTCTGTTCTCTTCACTTAGAAGACTAAATAATATAGACTGTGATGTCTTAAGTAAGAAATATACTGTAGATTTTTACCTAACTTTAATTTAGAATAATTGCATAAACCCAGACATTAATATGTTCGATAAATGACAAATAAGAACTATAGTAAGAATATGAGGCACCAGTAGAGAATGGATATTTGTAGAACAGTTATCTGATTTGTATATATAGAAAACAAATATGGTACAGGTTTCAGAGGTGTTTTGCCTGACAATAGACCAAATTAATTTCCAAGGGAGCATGGTTTATACTGCCTCGTAGTGCTCTATTTTGCAAATGAGTACAGTCAAATCACTGAGCGGTTCCAGGAATAGTGCCAACCTTTTATGAAGAACTATATCAGTCAATCATTCATTCTCCCAGAACAGGCATTCAGTTCACCCATTCCATGACCTAATAGAAGTCAGATTGTTCACGCATTTTGCAGTCTGAAAGTGAGCAAATGTTTGGGAGAAAAAAAATGCCTCAAATTGATTTCAGTGAAAAATTCCTAACGGAGGACAGGAAATTCTAGGCAGCACCAAGGTAAAGCTAAATTTCAAGTTTTCAAGTATTTGCTTGTAAAACCAACTAGAGGGGAGGTTTTGTTTGTTTGTTTTTATCATTGTGTCTATGGTTTATGGTTTTGTTGTTGTTGTTTCTTTTGTGCCCTGCTTTTTTATTTTAAAATGCAGGTGCTCTATTCATGGAATACTATTTGCAATTTCTTTGTATAGAAGATGTAAAAATCTACATCCTTGCCTCTGATTTTGCTGCTTTAGTATCACTTTCAATGTTACGCCATGCATAGGCAAAGAAGAGTTGCCTGTGAAATTACTAAACACACTTCTAAAACCAGTTATATGTTTGTGTAACAGAGTTGATAGAATAGCAGTCTTGATAACGTGGATCATAGCATATGAGTCATAAGGCAGCAAAGCTCCATATTTATTAGTGACATGTCAAGACATTGACAGACTTGTCAGCACAAAATCCAATGGGAAGAAGCAGGATTGACAGGATTTCAAAAGAAAGTTTTGGAAGAGATGTAGGAAAATACCTACAAGCCTTATTCAGAGTCTCATATGGGAAAATGTTTAGCATGATGAGGTCAAAACAAGTCACGCATCAACACAGATTCAGCTGAAATCAACAGGTATCAAATCAGTACTTCATTATTCTCCATTTAAGGCACCTGAGATTCTCCCCAATGGCCAAATTCTGCAACAGTCACCTACAGCATAGTCCGTTTTTCAATTTTCTGCCAGAAATCATTACTGAGATGAAGAAAGGGGGACACCTAGGGTCGTGTTTAATGAAGGACAACAAACAGAAAGGGTTTTTCTGGCTGAATTCTGAAACTGATAGGAAGCAAAGACATAAAAGTTGTGAAAGAATTGCCTATAGTTGATTAATGTGTACTGTCTGGATGTTAATTGTTGCTTCTTTCATCTAATAATGTCAGTGAAATGATTAATACCTATTGTGATACAACTTTGGACATAGAGCAGCCACAGTAAACAGAGAACACAAGAGGGTATTGTGTAAAATCATCTTTCTCCTACAAATGAAACAAAACTATTCCAACTCTGAGAATAAATTTAAAACCTTGTTCTCTTCTATGTCAGGCAGCTGCATCTCTTGTTTCATTAAACTCACAGTGCAAAGAAGAAAAGGAGCATGGGACACGACTTGAAAGCAGAACAACAGAGAGATCCAAATAGAGTGAACACAAATGTTCTGAATCAATCCTTTAAATATTTTATTATCTTATTAAGACAAGGTAATATTGGCATAATTTACTGTAAATCATTCCAGGAGACAAATGCTCCCAAGAGTCTCTATCAAAGCAGACTTTTAATGTCAGTTAATTAGGATTTACGATAGGGCGGAAGCGTTACATTCTCCATTAGTCATATCTGACAAGAGAGCAAACTGCAAATTCTGATTCTTTGCTTAATATTTAGGGTTTCTCTTAGTCTCCATTTAAATAAAGACAAAATAAAACCTATCACATAGGAGATTATGTCTGCTAAAACCAGAAGGGCCTGAAATTCTCCTCCTTTCAGCTAAAGTCTAAGGTAAAATAAGTTATTTAGTAAAGAAAACTCAAGATACACTGAGATATCTTAATAGCTTCCCCTATGCATTGTCTCTTTTAAATTCTGCTGTTGTCTTTCAAATTGTAGGGCTTCTATTCCATATGAAAATGTAGAAGAACACCATCAGATACAATACAGCTATATTTGCACTGATAGTCACAAAGAGTTGACTGCTGAAGCATTGATATTAATATTTTGAAAGAATGGTAGAGAACAAAGTGGGTTTTGTCGAAAAGATTTTGTTGGCAATTGAAATTTCTCTGAAATTTTCTAATCACAAAGGACAATATGATCTTGGCAAAAGGCAACTTAGGAAAACATGATGAAGTACAGGTAAAAATAATGACTGAACCCTCTATTCTCATCAGTTAATGAGAAGATATGCAAAAGCAGTCTTATTTATCATCAGTCAAGTGAAATAAAATGAGTCTTAATAAATTGTAATGATTTTGAACACTTATGTTTGACTAAAATCCAATTGTGAACCATAAAAAAGTCCCATGTTGAAAAGTTTGATAGCTATTGGACATAAAATGGTTAGTAAAGTCTTTTCATTCAACTTTCAAAACACACCTCTGGGACTTTTTAAAAACCAAACATAATAATATATAATTATTATTATCTTTTTCCCCCCATAAATTCATTTGAGCTTGCCTAGGTTGCAAGACTTCAGACTGGAAATTCCTTCATTCCATCAATATTCATATTCATTCAATTTTTAGGTTAATTGTACAAACCACCACTTCCTAACACAGGTTCATAGCCCAGTCCAGTTACCATTGTATATAGTATAGGATCAGTCAGGGTTGGAAGGGACCACAAGGATCATCTAGTTCCAACCCCCCTGCCATGGGCAGGGACACCCTACACTAGATCAGGCTGGCCAGAGCCTCATCCAGCCTGGTCTTAAACACCTCCAGGGATGGGGCCTCAACCACCTCCCTGGACAACCCATTCCATGGCTTCACCACTCTCATGGTGAATAACCTCCTCCTCACGTCCAGCCTGAATCTCTCCACCTCCAGCTTCATTCCATTCCCCCTAGTCCTATCACTACCTGATATCCTGAGAAGTCCCTCCCCAGCTAATTCTCACCCAAATAAGTTCACAGAAATTGCTCACAAAAACCTTTTCATTAAGACATCAAATATTTCACACAACTTTTTCCATCGTAATGGCAACTGATCAATTACAAAATGCTGGCAAGAACAACCGCTACAATACAGTAAGTTTTCAGTGGTTAACAACTATATTGCTAATCAGCAGAAAGAGAAAATACAACTTCTAAACACTGGCATTGAAGTATTTATTCTACAAATTGCAGCTGTTCAATTTCTACATTTTTTATGCAGTTGCTCAACTTGTGTGTATAAAAGCCTGAAATCAATATCAGGAACAAATGATTACAAAGGTAAATTCCCAGTAAAAACAAAACAAAACTAAGCAACCCCCATTATTCCTCACTCTCATCTGAGCCTCCAGATGAAATAGACACCAAGCTCTGTCTTTCTGAAAGCTCAAATGAAAATTAGTTAAACTATCTATGAAAAATGTTTCTATCAACTCGTGTCCCCGCAAGAATGTTTGAGATGCAGTAACAATGCATTTGCCATTCTGAAAGCTGGGCATTAATTCAGCTCTTCAGGGAAAAAATCATATAAATTAAGATAACACCTTACAGTGCCACCTACTGCTAAAGCTAATAATTATTCTGATTTATATTCCATCACCAATATTGTAGTACAAAAAGCCTTTGGAAATAGAATTCAAAAGTGAAGAAATAGATGGTATATCATGGTTAATTACATGATGCAATGGAAATTATTGCTGAATCAATAGCTACATTGATTAGACAAAATTAATCCAAGAAGGTAATTATCAAACTTGGATAAAGTGTGAAGAGTTTAATCTTTTCTTCCCCCTCTTTATTTTCTCTTCCTGGAATTTAATCCTGAGGAAGCACACTTACGTCTTACTGCATGTATGTGCACACTAATCAAAGGAAACCCTCCAACACTACCCTTGTAATAACAGTGCTTGAAATGAAAATGTTGGTACGAGACCTGACATCATATTTCAACATTCTGAAAAGACATTTTGATGCTCTTGCTCAAACAATATTTTTTCCCCTTATAGAACTCCAGTCATATAAATATATAGCAAATAGATAGCTGAACTTTCATAACACACAACAAGTCTTGGGGCAGTTACTAGGTTTACACTCTGAAGTCCAGCACCTGGGGAATAGGAAGGATGAGGTCCATTGCTTTATTAGTCCTTGTATTGTGTTTGTGTGTCAAGGTTTTGGTAGGAGGAGGTGTGAGCTGAGGAGGACCTGAGCTTCAGGTGTGGCACAGTAAGAGGCTGCTAGAAGCTTGCCCTGTGTCTGATAGGGCCAATGCCAGTCAGCTTAGACAGACCTGCTGCTGGTCAAAGCTGACCCCACCAGTAAGAGTGGTAGTGCTTCTGTGCTAATGTATTTAAGAAGTGGAGGAGGAAAAAAAACCAACAAAACCAGAGCAAACAATGCAACTCCATCCAAAGAGAGTGACAATGTATGACAATCTGAGAGAAACATCTATGCATACACTGAGGTCAGTGAGAAGAGAGGGAGATGAAGTGCTCCAGTTCCTGGAGCACAGATTTCCCCTTCAGCTCTTTGAAGTTAACAGTGGACCACATGCCATAGCAAGTGGAAGCCCAAAGGAAGCTGTGCCCCCATAGGAAGGCCATGGAGAGGAGTCCATACTGGAACAGGTTTGCTGGCAAAACTCGTGACTCTGTGTGTATCCCTGAAGGACTGCACCTTGTGGAAGGGATGCCCACTGGAACATTTGTCATGAATTGCAGCCCATGGGAAGGACTCATGTTGTGAGGAGTCCCCCCCCCCGAAGAGGAATAATTGACAAAACCAAGATGTGATAAACTGCAATTCCCATTCCCTGTTGCACTTTGCATCTTGGAGTGGAGGGAGGTAGAATAAATTTAAGCCCAGGAAGAAAGGAAGGGTAGGAGATGGTGCTTAACAGTTACATGCATAATTCAAGTAAAGAGCAACTTCAACATTTTGAGGGTGTTCAACATCAAGATACACTTCTCAAATTGAGGAACATTAAAATTTGTCATACACATATACCCTACATCCAGTGGAATTTATGGTTTGAGAAAAATTCAGCTACAAAAACGGAACTAATCTGTATTCAAAGTATATTAATATTCATATGAATTCTCTTGCCAGGCACTTGATCCGAGGCTCATTATTCTCCCTGTAAGTACATTTTATTACTTCCTTTAAAAGTTACAAAGATCAGTTCCAAAATGTATTGATTTGCTCATCACCTGGTCTTCCTCAGCTACAAGGACTGTTTCTCCCCTGGAGCTGACAGTCTGAACTTTAAACACCTGATAACACCAGCATCACTTTTTTTTCTGGCATATTTTAGCACTTCTATACCTGAGTATTTATGAGTTCAGTATTGAAGAAGTAAAAAATATTAAATGAATGATTACCATGTCAGATTGCAACTCTTGCCACATGTGTATACTTTATTCAAGTGATTCTTTTTATAGTTTTGTTATTTTATATATTAATATCACCAACACTGTGGCAGAAAATATAAAACAAATTAAAAGAAAGAAGGGTTATGATTGCTACTTTGATAAAAAGAAAGATAATTTCACAGCTTTATTTTGGTTACAGAATGACAATCCATCACTGGGCAATCGCGGTAGGTTTGAATTTGGTGGAGTTTTAAATGTGTTTAATACTCTGATGATTCACACAGCAGACTGAGAGTATTGTCAGCATTAATGATTGTTTTGGGTGCAATACTAACTTATACTAAATACAATCTCCTCCCTTATTGAAAGGGATCGCTCATACAACTTATCTTCAGAAAATGGATATTTGCAGAGTTGGATTGTGACTTTGCAGTTTTTCAGCTGGCCCTTTAGGACAGAATAATGCTGGAGTTTCACATTTTGTGACACAGTTCTCAAGCATATCATTGTTAACAGAACATCCCAATGAAAATGTTGCCTGTCTCCCTGAGTAAATCCAATAAACACTCAAATTTTCCCTGATTCAAATATTCATCACACACCAGCTTGGTGTCTGCACAGGAGAACTTACAAAACTTCATGGTTTTTAAGCAAAAGTTTTAGTGTGCTTCTGTTTGGTAGGGGTTTTTTTGTTTGTTTGGGTTTTGCTGTTGTGTTTGGGTGGGGATTGTTGGTTTTGCTTGGTGTTTTGGGGTTTTGTTTGTTGGTTGGGGTTTTTTGCTTTTCAATGTAATATTGCTAACTGAAAAGCACTGATTTGCCCAAGTGATTTTTTTCTTGGAAACAAAGTAGCTTTGTTGACAAATCCACTGAGAAACATTTCTGATTTTTACAGAAGGTCATCAAAATCAGAGAGGCAGTAGCCCTGCAACAGCCACTAAAATATTGGGGTCTAAGGGTTCACCTAAAGAGTAGGAGAAGCACATAAAGATCCCAGCCCTGTTTAGCCTTGCATTTGCCTGGCAGGTTTCCACTCCAGGAGCCATTGGCTGCTTTGGGAATAGTGCCTTGCTATCCAGTAGACTACTGGAACAATTTGACTTTATATGCATAAATATGAATTGTAACTGACACAAACAAGCAAACATAAATGCTCTAATCATTGAGCTATAAAATCAGTGTTTCTCTGCTGCTCTATAGCCCAATAAATATTTTACTATTTAGACAGTGAATGAAAGAAATTAAGACACAAAATACAAACCCTCTCTGTATACCAGTAATTTGGTTTCTGTGAAATCTGGAAGCTGCTCATTTCTCTCTGCCAATGACAGGTCTCTGCTCTGCTCTGCACTGTAAGAGATCCAAGTAAATAAAAAGCAACTTGCATGTCCACCACAGTTTAACACACAAGAAACACGAAACATTAACTGCCACACTTGACACTACGTACAGCATAATATTCCTCATTTTTGCACTGCTCCCAATATACATTCATTTTCTACCTGGTAGGTAGTCTATGGTTGCTTATTTTACTATGGTCTCCAGAAAAGGGCTCTGATATCATTGTCACGTGTTACAAGATATAACCAAGAGTAGTAGTTTTCCCTCTTAGAGCAGCAGGAGGAGTCTTCCAAAATGACAGTTAACTCTGGTCACACACACATCAAGTACTTGCATATTAGGAACAGGTTCTTTACCATGAGGGTGGTGGAACACTGGAACAGGTTGTCCAGGGAAGTGGTTGGGGCCCCATGCCTGGAGATATTCAAGGTGAGGCTTGACAGGGCTCTGGGCAACCTGATCTAGTTGAGGATTCCTCTGCTTACTGCTAGATGACTAGATGACCTTTGGAGGTCCCTTCCAACCCAGACAATTCTAAGATTGTAGCCAAGCTGTAGAACCAAAAGAAGTGCTCTTTACTAACCTGTATTTGAACTGGGCCTTCAGCTATTGCAACAAATACACTACAAAGGAACTATGACAATCTGCATTCAAAAACAGCTTCTGCAGTTTAATTTCCCTGCATTAAATTTGAAACACACAACTGGAAAATAACTTCAGTGCCTTTTTAATCCTATATATTGATATTTGCAGTGTTGATTTTTTTTTCCTTTAAATTTGCTTATAAAAAAATCAGAATTAAAAGGGACCAAGCTTTAATCTTAGAATTACATAGTATTTAGTTGCAAGAGACACACTTGTTTATGCTTTCTTTCCTATGGCAGAGAATTCTTCATTTAGATATGCTGCATGAAAAATAGATCTTCTGCTCCTGGTAAAATTAAATGCTACTGATGCATGCATTTTTCCTGAAGTCTATTTTTGATAGACATCTATTACATTGAATCATTCCAGCTTTTATCAAGCTTTGCACAACTAAATGTTGACAATAGAAGGACCATTTTAGATAAATATTTTTAGCCGAGACAAGACTGAGAGAGCAGAAATCATTCAGTCGTTAATATAATCCAGTTAACATTGCACAGCTGCTCTAGTTCTTTTAAAATACAGCCTGCCTGATCTATTATGCTAACCATAAGTGAATAAACTCATGTAGCAAACCTGGTTTAGTACTTCATGGTTACTGCCCATGACAATACGCACTGACTCTCAGAATTCATATGAAAATGAAATCAGTATTTAACCTTGGAAAGGCCCATGTAATTCATTGACCCAGTCCTACAGACAGCCACCATGTTGGAGTAGACTGCTCTTCATTTTTATAACAGCTGGTAAAACCTGATCTGTATTAAAGAGGAATTTGCAAGCCAGAAGAATTCTTTATTTACAGTAATGAATGTGAATCCTCCACCAATGCTTTCACCTAAATAGCAACATAAATCCAGCTACAGGTTTAAATAAGTGTATTTAATGCAATGTTATTTCTCTGAACCACACGTATGCTGAGTTAACCAGCACCTGTCTCCATATATGCATCACCACTAACTGTCCACACATAAATCAAAATCCAGGACAAAATTTATATTTACACACATTTACCAATGCAGTATAAGAAACTGTAAGTAAGAGAGAAATAACTGTACACTGCAGCTGCAAAAAGTCAGTTGACTCATGTCATTTAAACAATTAAACTTCTGCACACAAAAAACTGAACAAGGAAACAATATGTTTAGTAGCTGCCTCCTACTTCACTGCCTAAATGTGCAAGATTTCAATTACAAAGAGGCTCAACTTTCAGCAGAAATCCTGGATGGTGCAAGACACAAAATTCTGGGGCCACTAAAATGCTTTATAATAATTTCTTCTCAATTCTAACACTAAAGTAAGTGTTCACTGTATAAATTCCACATAGGCACAGGCTATTTAATAAAAGAAGAGAGCAGCCAAATTAATTTAAAGAGATAGGGATGAGGAAGTAGATATCTTTCCAGCAGGATTACAAATCAAGCAATTTCCAGCGAGCTCACGTATTTGATGCAGGCAATAAATGTAGTGCTCATGACTGCTGGCTAGTGTATTTTCAGAGATATGGCAAAATCAGACCCTACATCCTTTACATGGTCTTATGAAATAAGATCTTTAGAACTGAGACCAAAACCCATAAGATTTGCTTGTTCTGCTCCCTGAGCCATAAAATTCCTCAGTCTTGCTATAACAGAAAATGTATATTGTTCCTCTTCAATGAGACACTAAGTGGAATCCAGCCCATCACTACCACAAGGAAAAAATAAAAAAGGAGGGCACAATATGTAGAAATTAATTTATCTCATTACTAGTCACATATGCAACAAAGCAGTTAAAAAGTAAATAAATAAATAAAATGTAAAGTGCCAGAGAAAAGTAGTCCAAACAGATTTAGCTTTCTGTGACTTGCAATTTTAATGCAGACAATCCATGCAAGCACAGCCTTTGGCAGTATTACAGAGAAACTCTTTAAAAGCATTAAATGGCTTATGAGAAAGGAGACAGCAAAGAGGCAAGAGGCACTAGAAAGCAAGAGTGTGTTCCTCATACCAATAGTGTTAGTTCCATCTGAAAAACAACACTGCATGAGCTCACCCACTTGACAATTTACACCTCAGCAAAAGGCAGCTTGCATAAATAGGAATAACGATAGTTTGCTTGGGCACAGCGGCAATGTATATTTAGCTACAAGCTTTTAAAAGTAACTCAATTTTCATTTTGCTCAGATCAACACTTAGCACATTGAGAACCTTCTGCAAAGCTGTATTTACAGGGTGAAAAGTCTTCCTTCGCTGCCTTCCACCTGAGAACTGTGGCCCATTTTTGACTCTACCTTTTACCATGTATAGTGTACAGGGGCACAATATCTGTCAGAAGGTAAATCCAGAACAAGTGCCCACATAAAAGTAGTGCTGGAGAAAAACTGCTTGACACTAGTCTCTCTATTCCTCTACAAGATTTTTTGGGGATGGTGGTGGTGGTGTTTAATAGGTGCAAGATTCCTTCCAAACCAGGAAACATTAAATTTCTTTTTTTGTTTGTTTGGTTTTGTTTTATCTTTTCAGTTTCATTGACATATAAACATTTTTTTCTTTATTACAGCTTTTTTTTCTGCTGAGAATATCATATAAATTCTTCATAGAGAATATTTAGTTTCAGAAGAAAACAGAAAAAATTTGCAAATTCTGTAAATTTGTAGTTGACTTTTTGTTTACCACTTTTATTTATACCCTGTAAAGTTACTTTGTTTTGAAATCAAAGCCATGATAGGAAAAGGAATTAAAAAAAGGTCAATAGGTAATAAATTACTGTTTTAAAGATCAATCTCAAGTTGAACTGAATGGTTTTGTAGCAGTTGCACCCTGAATCACTAACCACACTGTAATAATTTGTGGGCAAGAGGAGCAGGACAGGGAAGGGATAACTCAAAGGCAATTTGTATTTTGAGGATATAAGTTAATGTGCTGTGGAAGACAACCAAAACCATTGAAAGGAGAAAAGAGTGTGGAGCCAAAAGCATGTTAGATAGGACTGGGAGTCTGCTGTTAGTGCTTCTAGGAATGTAGAAACAGCCTAAGCTGACACAATCACCCTTCTTGCTGTACATTAAGCATGTGTCTCCTAAAAACTACATTCACTTCCCAGTGGGGTCATTATCACTGACTGATGGAAGCAAACTTTGGTTATTGAAGTCAAATTATGTAGCTACATGAAGCAGTGGTAACCATTCAGAATAAGAGAAAGATAAGGACGTGATTTATTCTGTTGTAATACGGAATCCTAGGAAATCTCTTGTGGAATTGATTGCAAAGCAAAGTAACATGCTGAGCACTGTCTCTGACTCTGCATGAAGCATATGGTCATCCTTTATTTTATCAATTAGATAAATCACTCCCTGCTGTTATCACTTAGTATTGTTGTGTAATTTTGCAGCATACACATCAGCTTGCATTGTAAACATGATTATTGGGCAAGGGTATAAAAATACCAAGGAGAACAGAGGTTGAACTTTTGCAAGAGATACATCTACCAATACGGTGCTCTGGCAGGGAAGTTGGACTAGATGATCTCCAGAGGTCCCTTCCAACCCCTAACATCCTGAGATCCTGGAGAAAAAAAGATAAAAAACCCACAGAATTCTTGTTAACTAAGAATACAATACTAAGAATACTATACCAAGAATACAGCAAATTAATTTGAAGCAAGGAGCATTTAATAGATTGCAAAATCTGTGACTAACCAGAGCACTTGTATGAAACAATTTGAGCTACTTCATTCTTTGGATGTTTTCTCATCATAAAATTGTCACTAAAGGAATGAGAGATTCAACTGATAAGATATTGAAGACCACAGTTAGCATTGCGGGTGAGGACACAAGACGACTGGATCCTTATAGGTAATTTTTTTGACCATTTAATGCTGTATGGTATTAGGGCTTAACTGGCATACTTGTCAGTGACAGGAAGTCAGAGCTCACACTGAATCTAAGCTAACCAAAACTGGAGTTACCCTTGGGTTATTGCATCCTGAGAAGGTACCATGGAGAGGCTTGCACATCAACATCATATCGTCTCTGTTCTGTGAATAAGACTTGTTTTCAAAGATACAACCCCAAACCCTTAATCCATGATGAAGATTTAGAGATGAAGAGAAAAAAAAAAATAGAGAGGAAAAAGATAAGCTATCAGATTTCATTTATACTTTATTTTGGTATTGGTTTCTTTTGATCAGTAAATGATGTGACAATATAAGTGACACGAATTCACAGGCTGACTGCAATGTTACTTGAGGACATAGAATCATAGAATCATAGAATCAGTCAGGGTTGGAAGGGACCACAAGGATCAGCTAGTTCCAACCCCCTGCCATGGGCAGGGACACCCCACGCTAGATCAGGCTGGCCAGAGCCTTGTCCAGCCTGGTCTTAAACACCTCCAGGGACGGGGCCTCAACATAAGCAGCTATTATGAGCCTGTGCAAAACATGAAACCATCATTTATCCCATTGTCAAAGCACTGTTGTTATTGGCTGGTAACAGTAACAGAAGCAGCAAACTGCTCTCCAAGAGAGAAGCAGACACTAGAGAAGCACCTGACATACTTCTTCATAAGTTAAATGCTAAAATAATTTACACATTCACAATGCTAACACATATTACATGGCATGCAGAAGTACTGTCACAGCAAGTTCTGACAGTAGGCCTACAGAGATTCTACAGAGATGAGTCAATATGCATCTGAAATACGGCCTTTAGTTTAAAGTAATACATGCATAATATTGATCTTTTATTGGGACAAGAGATCAAATTTCCAACCATAAATTACATGAGGACTAAATTCCACCTACCACCACTGTCTTCTAAGGAAAAAAAAAAAAAAAGAGTGTTCTACAAAAGTTTTAAAGTACTTTAAACACTAATTTTTGGAGAAACTTTCTTCCAAAATCAGAATAATAATTTTGCAATCTCAAAAGTAAGAAGAGAATTACATTTAAATCCATTAAGTCCTGGGTGTATAATTTAAGGTTCCAGCAGCCTTTCTCAGGCAAACAGTGGTTCATGAGATAGGTATTTGCCAGACAGGCATCCTGCCAGAGGACATTACTAAAGAGCAAGAAGATTAAACCAAAGCCATCATTTTCAAGAGCTGGAATATTTTGTTACGATGGAAGGTTTCTCCTAGCTTCTGCATTTACAATCTGAAAGCTTCAACTATGTCCAAGACATTTTTTATATACTGAAATTTTTATTATAGAAAGGTTTTCTTCAGAAAGACCTAGCACAAATTGTGAAGCTGTAATAAAGCCTGGTTGTTAGTGGTATCTACAAGAAGAATAAAGAAACAGCAGAACTTTTAGCAACACCCAATTAAGCTACTTATGTTTCTTGCACTGCCAACTATGCCCTCTCTGCTGCTTCTTTTGTGAGCATTAGCAGATATGGGTAATAAAAATGAAGAAGTCTCCAGCATATAAAGTCCTACAGGCCTGATTGCACAGAAATAAAACGTGAGAGCTTTAGCTTAAATGGGAATAAACCAGAACCCACAGTCTATATCCAGACTATGAGTGAATCTGAAGTCAGTTTCTTTCGCATTCTGATTCAAGGATTCCTTTAAGAATTTGGCACGCTGTATGCCTGTGCTTCTGTATTGATGAATCATATGCCATGAAATGAGTATCACAGATTACTACTATTAGAAAACCCATTTGATGTGCATGGGACAGCAAAAAGGCCAACACACTCTGCTGAAAAGAAATGAAAAATTAAAAACTGCATGCTACAACCCCTAATTTATACTGCATGAAAGTGCCGCTGGGAAGAGGTGTTTAAACTCTTCATAACAAAACAGCATATGAATGCGCACGAATAAAGTGTCAATTCTGTACAACATGTTTGAAATGAGCAGTTACTTATAAATAATGCACTAAGTGTTCTGCATATATTAGCAACAACAGCCAAAATCCAAACTTGAGAAAGATTTAATGCTCTAACGTTTGGTCCACTCAGTTTCACTTTAGAGGGAGCTGGAAAACATAGCCTAGAGCTACCCATCACACTCACTCGTCTTGGCACATAACAGCAGGTACAAGTCAGATTTCAGAGACAGATTTTACTTATACATTAGTCAAATGAGATTGGCTTCCTCCTATTTTTTTTTACCCTTCTAAATGAGAAAAGTATTACACCTAGAGAATAAATAGCATTGTAATAGTAACTCAAACACTGAAATACTACAAAGACTCGTGATTTCAGACAGTAATTGTAAAGAGTTGCTTAGTTCGAGGACATTTCACTAGAAATGATAACAGGCCAAACTCTGCCATCCATTTTATCTCTCATATTATTGGCAACTGAGCACACAATTTAGCAGAAAGTTAGAGGTAAGTAAAGTCTCTCATTTGAATCTGGTGTTCTAAAATTAATTCTGAAGTGAGAAATAGCTTTCCTGTTTTGATTTACATTCAATAATTACACTTAATATGATCATTAATTAACATTTTATACTCAAAATGACCATCTTATTCACTGCTGCATCGATTTTCACTGCTTTTGAATTATTTTATATTGCAGAGTTGTTAATGTTTACTCTTCTGAAACACAGCAAATGCAGTAGAACCCAATAAATTATTTACATTTTTAAAGACCAAAATCTATTAACATTTGCCTGGAAGAGTACATTTGTGTTTTGTTCTGAAGCTAAAAATGCAAACTAACATCTCCTGGCTCTATTCTTTTTTCACTCTGTCAGTGTTATTCTCAGAACAGTGCAAATGAGATAAATAAAAAAGAGGGCATATAAAGACCTCCAAAGATAATCTCCTTAACACCATCAGAGATCTCCACTGAAATTTAATTTTCATTTGTTGCAAAACAAAACCACTGCAAACACAGCAATATTAGTATTGAGAAAAAGATCTCAGTACTAAAAGTTCCTCCTTCAGGATTTCAAAGTGTAGAGCTAGCATGGATTCTATTAACTTCTTGTCTCAACCCACAGGTGTACAATCCAAAGAGAAGGCTCAAGGAAATCCTGACTGCATGTGTAAATATCTGATTTGGGGGAGTAAAGATGATGGAGACAAGTTCTTTCCAGTGATAGAATGAGAGGCAATTGGCACAAATTGAAATACAGCAAGTTCCATTCATATGCAAGAAGGAAGGAAAAAACAGATTTCACTCTGAGGGTAGTTAAGGTCCAGAGAGCTTGTAGAGCCTCCATCTTTTGAGATATTTAAAATCCAGCTGATGCTGCTCAAGCATAGGGATTGAATGAGAAAATCACCAGCAATGACTTCCAATCTCAACCAATCTCCAACTCTTTTCTTACGCCAGGGTCTTATTTTAAACAACTGCAACTGTTAAAGTAGTGCAGAGGCTTTGCAATGACAAAGGTACATTCTCAAGGTCAGAATACCAGTAAGGGTAGGGAGGCCTGGGGAGAAAGGGGGAAAGGCAGTTTCTCCATACTAAGGAAAAACACCTGATTTTCAAAATACAGAGTCTTTATGTTTTGTGTGTGTATATATGCGTATAACTCTAATCATGATGTTGTGGTGAGGTCATTGCCTTTGAGCACTGCAATACCAACACACACCTCCCTCCCAAGTTAAAAACAGAACAAAACAAAAAACCAATAAGAAAACAAACCCACCCACCAAAAACCACAACAAAACCAAACCCAAACAGCAATATACAACAAAACAATACCCAAAACCACACACCAAGAGAGGATAAATTTTCTGCTTCAGAGACCAGGTGAGCAGAATTTAGCCTGAGGACTGCTCAGTATTAGTCGTGTAAGATTGCCTTTTATCTAAGTTACTTATAATTAAATCTAATGGAATAACAATGTTTTTACACAGGATTCAATAAAACTACAACAGCATTCATTAAGCAGCTTTTCCAAAGGAAGAACTTGTCATTCTTAGGCAAATCCACCTCTCGAGGTTTCATTACAATGGTACAAATATACTGTGCACAAGTCATACTTGATATCCAGCTCTTCAAATTTGTGAAGTTGCAAAGCAAAGCAAAAGTGTCTGCTTTTTTAGCAACACATTAGAAATACAGTTCTGAAGAGAATGCAGAAAATAACAAAGTACCAATATTATCTAGGAAATGGCATTATGCACATTGCAAGAACCTGTCAGGTCCACTCGAGTCACATTATTTAGTCGTTACAATTTTTCATGTTAGTTATTTCTCGCTGAAGGACTGAACCAGAAGTTGAGTATTTCTGGTTCCATTCCCATGAGGACCACGAACTGTGTAATATTAGCAAAAATTTTAAACAACTGGGGAAAAACTTCTACTTCATTCTATCCACTAAAAACCTGATATCTATTATCTGCTCAATTAACCTGTCCATAAGATGAGTAGGGAACGTAATATATGCTTACTATAGCCTGACACCTTTGTATAAGAAAAAAGAAATAAGATCAGAGATATCACGACTTCCAAATTATCCAGTGTGGCAGGGTGAGAAAGCTCCTCCCCCCACACACAAAAGATACCACAGCTAGGTATTTACCACAGGACATTTAGCAACAACCAAGCAGAAAATGTCTAACTTCCCTTTTATGCACCACACAACTCTGAAGTTGTATTCAAGTTGAACTTCTTCAACCTGTGTAAAGAAGATATTCGTTAAAAGTAAAATCAGCATGAAAGAAAGTAAAAGGGATGTTGACAATCAAGAGACTGAAAGTGAAAGCTGACATCTCCATCTTACATATATGGGAGCTTACAGACATAGGGAGCTATTGTCCTGAGTTCTGTACACTTAGTAAAACAGAAAAAGGCAGACTGTGGAACAGCAGAGGAGATGGCAACACACTGAAAATCACAGTCAGGGGCACAGTCACATGCATTCAGGAAGAATGCCACTTTTGGAAACAAGGATGTTGCATGATATGAAAAAGCAAGAACTTATCAAGAATTTTAGCTGGACAGAATTATTATTTGTAATCAGCTTACAAGTTTGCATTTTAATTTGGGTTGGCAGGGGAGACTACCTTGAGAGTAGCTGTACAGGGTGAGCAAAGTACTGAAGAGAAAGCTCATGGACTAAATCACAAATCCAGGGAAGAAATTTTCTTTTTATTTTCATCCTATACAGTGATAAGTACTAGAAAACCATAGTGAAAGAAAAGTTTCAGAACATGAAGAATGTTTATTGGAGCTTCCTGACAGGTCACAGTTGGTCAAAACATGATGCTTCAAGTAGAATACAATCAAAAAAGGTTTAAGAGCAACACTTGGGCACATCCAAGACACAAATAAATAAATAAATAAATAAATAAATAAATAAATAAGTATGTAAGCACAACATTTTTCCATTTTGTTTCAAGAGTAAACAATTAATAAAGGTGTGGCTAGACCACACCTTGAGTACTGTGTCCAGTTCTGGGGTCCTTAATTTAAGAAGGACGTTGAGATACTTGAATGTTTCCAGAGAAGGGCAAAGAGGCTGGTGAGAGATCTTGAGTACAAGCCCTATGAGGAGAGGTTGAGGAACCTGGGGTTATTTACCTTGGAGAAGAGGAGGCTCAAGGGAGACCTTATTGCTCTCCACGACTACCTGAAAGGAGGTTGTAGCCAGGTGGGGGATGGTCTCTGCTCCCAGGGAACCAGCAACAGAACAAGAGGACAGAGTCTCAAGCTGTGCCAGGGGAAGTTTAGGTTCCAGGTGAGGAAAAAGTTCTTCACAGAAAGAGTAATTGGCCATTGGAATGTGCTGCCCAGGGAGGTGGTGGAGTCATCATCCCTGGAGGTGTTCACAAAAGGATTGGATAGAATAGAATAGAATAGAATAGAATAGAATAGAATAGAATAGAATAGAATAGAATAGAATAGAATAGAATAGAATAGAATAGAATTACCAAGGTTGGAAGAGACCTTGAAGATCATCGAGTCCAACCTGTAACCACAACCTCACAACTAGACCATGGCACCAAGTGCCACATCCAGTCCCCTCTTGAATGCCTCCAGGGACGGCAGGGAAGAGGATGTGGCACTTGAAGCCATGGTTTAGTTGTCAGGAGGTGTTAGGTATTAGGTTGGACTTGATCTCTGAGGTCTTTTCCAACCTGGTTGATTCTGTGTGATTCTGTGATTCACAGTTGTAAGTAAAGATAGCTGAGCAAAAGGAGGTTGAAGGAAAAGTTGGGAAACAGTTCAGGGAAAAGAAAAAATGGCAAACATGAAAAAGAAAAAAAAAAAAGGCAGAAACAATTTTACTTGGAGAGTCATGTTGAATTCTGCCAATTTTCTCATATAAACAAGATTGTGAGGCAATGATTTTATGTAAGTGAAGACTCCTGATAGAATAAAGAAAGGGGAAAAGAAGTTTGTAATGAGGAATAGTGTAGGAAAGACTTAAAAAAGCAAAGCACGGGAATACAAACAACAGTATGGAAAAACAGAATAGTTTATCTAGTTTAGAATCCAGTTCCTGTTCAGTATCTACATTTCATCATCTCATAGTTGAAAAGCTGTTGCTGGAAGGATATGGAATAGAAGGAAGCTGGAGTTACTGCTGCAGAACTTGTAATCATGACCTGAAATAAATAAACAAAAACCCACCATCAACAAATTCACACAGCAATATTTATATGATGCAGAACATTTTCCTCTCCATTCTTATTGCTATTTAAGAGTTAGAAGATTATTTATTTTCTTTGCACCAAATGTCATTGTGCTACACAAAACTTAATGAGCTGTAGAACATCCCAATTTTACATAAGCAGGGTAAAATGTTCTGATTTAAGCACAGTCAGTGACTAAATAACAGGCAGCCACTTGCTTACTACCCTCCCAGGTGGGATGGGAAGGAGAATTGCACAAAAACAATAGTAAGACTCTTAGACTGAGATAAGTTTAAGAATTTAAACATTATTATTTAACTATTTACTTTGTAAACAGTATCATTATAAAATAATAATTATTATTGTTATGTTATTATAAAATTAACAAATAGAGGACACCCAAGGAAGACAAGTGATACACAATGCAATTGTTGACCATCCATTGACTGGATGTCCAGCTAGTCCTTAATCATTTTTCCTTCCCCATACCACTCCCCTAAGTTCATACACTCAGCTTGACCTCCTGTGATATGGAATGTCTATTTGGTTAGGTCAGGTGAGCTGTCTTGACTGTGCTCCCTCCCATCTTCTCATGCAGTTGCTCACTTGTGAAGCATGGAAAACTGAAAAGTCCCTGACTTAGGATAAGTGCTACTTAGCAACAGCTAAGACATCAGCGTGTTATCAACATTATTCTCACACTGAATCCAAAACACAGCATTGCACCAGCTACTAGAAAGAAAATTAACTCTGTCCCAGCTGAAACCAGGGCACAGAGTAATCTCATCTTCTCTCTGTACAAAAGAAGGAATAATTTCCTGTTGACAGGAAAATATTTTACTAAACCAGAGGGAGCAGAGAGTGGCCTTTCATGCAGAATGGGACTGAGTAAAACAGTTTAATTAACAGCGGTTTATAGGTCCTGATGCGTGCTGTGTATAATGAGCATTGAAGATGATTTATAGTCAAGACTTACAAAGAGAATGAAGGCTGGAAATGACAATGAAAACCAGCAGAGCTGCTGGTCATTGTCATCGTGACAAAGTGGAGGTTTTTATTACAACAGAGAGATGGTGATTTTAATGTAAAAGCACTTGCTACCCTGTCACACTGTTCAGCCCGACAAAGCTTCCTCAGAAGATTGTGTACAATGCAGATCAAATCAGCTCAGTAAAGAAAAACTATTAGCTTGTGTGACTGTTCTGGAAGAGGGAGCTAAAGTCATTCATTTTACTGCAGCACTGTTAGCAAAAGGCTGACAGAGGAGTACATGGCTTTCTATTCCAAAGCACCTTTACCTACACGTTTGCATAAACAGCAGCGAGCCAGCCTAGGATAAGTCAGTCTGCACATATTAAACAGATGCAAAAAAAAGGCAGTTCAGCCCTGATAGACAGAACAGAGATATGTTCTCTGCTGCATTTTCTGAGAAGAGGAACTTTGAGGATCGTTTTTGCAGCACCAAATTGCAGATATGTTCTCTCTTTACAGAATGATGTATCGATGTGTCACTTGTTCATGCAGCAGTCCTCAAAGGCTCAGGATTAGCAGCACCCTTTCTTTCCTGACATGGATATGAACATAGAGTAGCAGAGTGGCTTTTTTATGAACACCTCAAGTAAACAGCCAGTATAGCAAACGAATCTGAATCTTTCCTATTTGAGCTTCACTACCAGTAGGTTCTAATGCTCTCCAGAGATTAGGACAAAGTACACTTGATTTGCTTGTACCTCTCCCCTCTCCCCTGCCAGTCTTTCATGAGAGAAATACAAAAATCCTTTAGATCACTCATCACTCACCAGCTAAATATCTGAATACAAGCACATTGATATTATATCTCATCTCTTTGCCCAAGGGCCACTCTTCAGCTCACTGTTTACACAGTCTTCTGGGAACATGTTTCAAATACTGCTGTTCAGAAATGAATATATCATAGCAGAATAGATGCAAATCCAGTCGTGTGCATGCACTATGCTCTAAATAATGCAAGGTATTGAAAAATACATCATGCACATTGTACATTATATCCTAATGAGATTATTTGGTAATGCAAACTATATCAATATTCCAGTAGAGGATTTTCCTAGACATTGAGAACAGTACTCCTAGACACAATACACTATACTTAAAGTAATCTATAAACGGTACCTTCAAAACCAGAGTACATCCTCAGATCAGGGTTATGAAGCAGAAAGCTACTTTCCTCAGTTCAGTCTTGAAATAATTGAGCACTGCAAGTGCTTTAAGTACTAAAAGTAAGTGGGACTTACTGCTGAAGCTTCTGCTGAATCAGAAGCATCTCTATAGCACTCCACATAGTGATCTCTGTACTAATGCTAGAGAAGCAGACTCCAGAGCAGAAACAGTATTTACTTCATTAGCTCTGTTCTGCACAGCATCTTGAATATGGCTAGAAGTATTGTACCATCTCTCAAAAAACCAGTATCCTGCCTCACATTAATTTGCAGACACTAGCTGATTTGAGGGTAAGGATCTAAATGCAGAACTGTGTTCAGCAGTGATAAAGATGGCCATTTTTTGGCCACTTAGGTGAAAACCAGTCCCAGAATGATATAAGGCAGTTTATAAATAAAAAACCCCAAACAAACAAATCATCTTTTTGTTGTGTTAATACTCAGTTTTATACTTACTAAGATTTAATATTTTATCACTTCAACTATTAATAACAACAATTTAACATCAGAGATTTAAAGGAACAAAATTAGCACCGAACTTTCTGGAAGAACTGTGACTGTTGTTTTGTATTTGTTTTATATTTTGCCTCCAGGTTCAGGAGAAAAGAAACATTACAATAGCTTCTTCACATATTCTGCTAACCACTTGATAGATAAAAATAGTGTGTTGTTGTTTGGTTGGATGCTTTTCTCTTTTTTTAAGTAAGTCTACCCTCAAGACTGGTTTTACATCATGCAGAATATGCCATCTGTCACACCCAAGCAATCCTTCACATGAGTGAGTTTTATGTTAAGTAAACATTTGGAATCTAAAAACTCCAAACAAAAGTTGGGTACTTTTCCATGTGAAGAGGGAGGCCTGGAAACAGTAATATGTGGCAGTAATGACAGCTGTTTAACTGTATTTTATGTGAATATAATTCAGCTGTTTGCCAAGAGATATTGCAGACAGCATACAGTAGATTCAAGGACTTACCCTTATTACTGAAACTTACTATAACAATATAGAATGTAGAGTTAAATTGTAGTGGGGTTGTCATAAAAGTGATAAAACTGAGAACCCAATGGAAAGAAAAACGCTGGAAAATAATTCACTCTTCTGAAACAAGGATCAGCAACGAGTCACTGTGCTGTGTCAGATCATATTCTTTTTTCCAGTTTAGAAATTATTACACTGGTAGAAATTCAGCAGGGCTGGGGGGGGGGAAGCAAGGCACTGTCAGTTATCATTGCCATGCACCTAAGACAAAGGTGCTCCTGTCTTCCACCAACTCTAGAATATAGCAGAAAACAGCATGTGATTGCTGCTGTTTCTTACAGCTTGCAGAACGGGAGTGCACAGAGGCATGACACTACTCTTGCATTTACAGTACACATAGGGAAGAAATGTATCAGTCGAGCCATATTCAAATGTATCCACCAAATCCATTTTTTTCCAGGTTAACAGAATGAGACCTCAATATAAATTCCATAGCATAGAGCTCCTCTACAAAGAAATATGTCAGCTGGCAGACGTGCATCTTACTTGTTTGAACCACATTCACTGTGTGAATCATAACGGGTCATGTCTACCATAGCTTCCAAATGTTTAGTGTGACATCTGGTACACAAATAACCAATTTCAATTAACTCCATATAACTGCAACTTGAATTCTATTTCTGCTTGCATCATTCAACAATAATTTGGACACAAACACCGTTCTGTCTACCCTGAACTAGTCTTTATATTTCCTTCAGGTTGTTAATCTCAAAAGTATCATCCCTGCATAGTGTTCATTAAAAGCACAGTGACTATGCTGTCTTCACAAGTGTGGAAGGTTAGGCCATAATATTACAATTATAACATTTTCCAATATTTTCAACTGCTATGTTTAACTTTAATATTAATAAGTTGGGGGGGGGGGGGAGGGGGAGGGCGGGGAATGAGTTTACATTATCATTTGGTGAATGTCATGCAACAGATAGCTTGATTTGTTTCTGGCCAAGGGCATTGTGTTACACATTTGTAAACTCAGTCTCTGAATCCTTTCTTTTTCTAGTTGAAATTGCAAGTACTCTGCCAAGATCAGTTAGAAATGGTATGCACTGAACCATCGTAATTCCTGGATCTTCACACAAGATGAACACATAAATGTTTGCTAACTACTTTAAAAGATTTCAAAGAAAAAAATTATCTGTTCCAATAGGACATGAATATAAAACGGCTACGACGTTGTAGGCTATAGAGGTTTTAATGGGAGCATTTTATCAATGTGCTGCAATTAAGGCCTCTGATGTGGCTGGCCAGGACTTTGTTTTTTAAACTCAGATAAGAATACTACAAACTTTTCCTGTGTTCTACCTCCTCCATCTTGTATGATGTTGAACCTCATTCATTCTTATGCACAGAAGGCATTCAGTGGAAGTAAAATAAGCTATTTAATGTTTTTGATTAAGGCTTCAGAAATTAAAAGAAGGCCAGGACTCAAGTCTCATGCAGATACCCATAAGACTACCAACCTAATAAAAGCTTTAAATCAATATCATGAAAAATGATCCAATTTCCCCATGTTCTTATGTGGTCAAGTGTGTTTGGGGTGTTACTGTTAGTGTGGATCTATAGATATATTAAATAGATTTAAGACTATCATAACTATTAATTATGATGAGAGTCCATCAAGAAAAAATGGAGACACAGCATTGTTTCAGATTCTAAATCTATAACAATCTTGTCTCTTTCCAAATTCAATAGTATTAATCTGATGAAGATCACAAGGCAAAAAGGTCACTCTTACTGATTTCTCTAATTCTCCAGAGCATTTGCAGGAGAACAAGACACGGCAGACACATTATAAGCTGCATAAAATGGTATTTTGAAGTAAAAATGGGCTAAAAACCTTTGCTGGGGTCAGCTCCTCATTAATGAAGGAGAACATGCCCCAGTCTGAAGTCTGGATTGATGTGATTGCACTGAGAGAGACAAAAGGAAACATTAAGAATCTCACTATAAATTAACACAGGTCACTGCATCTCACTCTCACTGAAGTCAACAGCAAATATTCTTCAGCTTTAACAAGACTGCTGATAGGCCCTAAATTATCCTTGGATGTACATCACAGGGCCTGTAACTTCCATCTTTTACTCTGTTTGATGAGAGGTAACCTCACAGATATGTCATCATTTGAGGTAGCATGCCCGTGTTGAAATAAGGAACCTAAAGACCCTTCCTGAAGAAAATTAACACCACTTGAGAGTCATAAACTTAATTTTCCTTCTTTAGTAATTCTCTATTCTGTCAGTCCCTTCTAAATGCTTATCAAGCTCCATCACTAGAAAATGCTAGTCACTCTGAAAAATAATATAATTTGTAAGAATGTTAAAAGAAGGTTCCTACTTCCTGGTCTTCCTATAAATAGTAGTTGTGAACATCCACCTGAACTGGCTCTGAAACCATTATGTAGTTCTTTCTTGTCATTAATGTTTATGCCCCCTTCCCCCTTCTGGATATTCATGGGAGGTTACCAATGCTTGTTTCCTTTAAAATGTCTTGCTTGCATATTCTACCCTTTCCACCACTGCACTATGTTGGTGGCTCAGCTATATCTGTTGCTCTGTGTCATCTGATAATTGCATTAGGCACTTCAACAAGTGAAGGTCAGTTCCTTTGAGCTTCATTTCTTGATTTTTTGGTTTTAAGGCAAATCCTTTCCGATAAGACACCTAGGAAGGATCAGAACATATTTCTAATAAAGATCAGCTCAGCAAGCCAAACATTAATCTGTGCTCTGCTTGCACTCCATCATTTTGGCACGTCAGTATCAAAGGGGAAAAAAATCAGTTACTATCAATCCATTCCCTTATCTCATTTCCACCTGTTTTTTTTTTTTTTTTGGGTTTTTTTTTTTTGGCCATACACACAATGAATAATCCATCATATCCATTATCCAGCCATCAACAATAGGACAGCAGAACAGCAGATTAGTATGGTTTGAATCCAAACTGCTTGGATCAGAATCTAACAGGACGATCTAGCAAAAGCTAGTCCAGATATCCTGAAGGAGAGATTAACAAAAATAGGAAATTTTAAGAAATAAAATTATTTCAGTCCTCTGCAACTGGGGAAGAGTGGGAAGAGAGAAAAAGGGAAGAGTATAAACAGAGAAAAAGTCTTCCAGCAGCAATCATTTAAGCTGCTACAGAAATAGACAGCAAACATGAAATGTGCATATTCTTTAATTTCTCAGTTCACTTTCAAGGAAGCATTTAACAGGGCCATGAATATGGAACCAAGCTGTAGTACTGAATAACCTTTATATGCTTAGGCATGACATAATCTGTATCACTCTTTGCCAGTGTTCTACATTTCAAAGACATCCATGCAACAAGTTCAGAGTGAACTTACAGAAAACCTGTCACTGTCTTAATGAAGACGAGGGGAGGGGTGTAAGGAGGGAGAATTTATACTTGGCTTTTTTGGCAAGTCTACAGAAATTCCCAGTAGGATACAGCTATGATCTGCTGAAAACAGAAAATCAGATTAAAAATGATTTGGGGAAAGATACATACCAGAAAGAAAACATAAATTAAAAAATGACAACTACCATGAATTATGCCTTGCACATAAGAGGCCTGAGCATACCTTTAAGGTCTTAGATTAATAGTGAGTTTGATTAGACTCTGTGTGATGAAAGCCAGCTTCCATAGGTCTTGCTGTATTGCTGTTTACACTGTTCCGGTACTGTAAAACTCACAGGGTCAAAGGGGTAATATCCTTGAACCACTGCTTTCTACTTAAAGTAGTGCTGTGAGTGGCTGAAGGTTACAAATTGCTGATCTCAGTACCACATCGAAACTATCACCTCCAGAGATCAGTAACATAATGGGTGTTGTCTTCACCTACCTATATTTTTCTATTGTTCAGAATCTATACCACCACCCAGAGAATGGAAACAGCTGAATGTCTTTGCCTAGAACACGCAGGCAGCATGAGACAAGTTGTTTAGTTGGGGTGATAGGGCAGTGGGGTATATCTGCACAGTGAAAGCTCAGCTTATGCAGATTACTGAAAACATCTTTAGGGTGCGATGGTGGAAATAACACACCTAAAATTGTATGAAACTATTACATTTTATTTTTTTTCCTTTGAATAAGAAAGAAAAATGTTTTTCATTTCTGAGATACAGAAAAGCAAAATTATAGTTGATTATTTTTTTGTGTGTTATTTGAGGTTTTTTTCCAATTCATTTTTCCTGAGTATTGGAGGAACCATACTGAAATATCATATATACCAAACACCTCTAAGATGATGAACCCAATAGCCTTTTGTGTTATATTAACACTTCCCTCATATAAGTATACAGAACCTGCTCAAAACAGATTTTCCCTTTATCCACTTCCATGTTTGGATAGCTGATTGATGGAATACAAAGGAGAAATGCTGTAATTTCATTGGCTGCTTCTTGTGAGCAGATGGTTCTCCAGATTCTTTTGATTTACCTTTAAAGTGAATATAAATTCAACCTGCAAACAGTATAATTTTAAAGTATAATTACAATGCAAGAGGCCTTTTTCAAAATACACATGCATGGAACAATAGTTTTTATCTACGGAAGTGGTGAGTCTAGCTGTCTGAATAACTAATACAAAGCAGAAGGAGAACACAAGGGAACATTAGATTCATAGCACAGTCATCAACGAAGCGTTGCTACGGTATTTCCCTTTTAATAAAGCTGGCAGCTGTGTGGGGTAAGCTGCCTTTCCTCTCTCCTTCAGCTATGCCTTGTAAAGGCTAGGAAGTCTGATTAACAGTAGCTGGTTTGCAGCAAATTCACAGCAAGCTGGAGATGCAGGACTGGTCCAATACAGCCTGGAAAGGAAATGTGTTTGTTCAGTGGAGAACAGGGCCACATTTTGTTGAAGAGCTCTATAGCACTTCCAGCACCATTATACATGAGCAGGTGCACATCCAATGAAAGCTATCTTTTGCAAGTCAGCAATTTTTAGAAAACATTGGACTGAAGTGTTTCAAGGACCCTAATTTACTATACCCAATGCAAATGAGATAGAGAACTGACTGAGAAGCACAGTCAGATTTGGTAATTTGAACCAGTGAGAAGTTACTTCTATAGATATCTTAAACAGAACTGAAAATGGAAATCTTGATCGTTCACAGCAAAGACCCATAAAATTTAAACAAATCTACACCATCTAAATGTGGCCCTACTCTTCACACAATTACAGCATCATAGTCAATGCATCCACTGACTGAAGTTCAGCAACTAGATTCTGAACCAATCCTGGATCATAATTTCAAATCAGTCCACTAATTCCACTCCGAAATTGCTACTCCCTCACTCCAGTCCATACCTTTGCATATGTATGGCAGCTCCCCTTAATTTACCCAGAGGAATGCAACTGGCATTGTATCCTAACTTTTGTCTAGCATGCTCAACTAAATCCAAACCTAATTATCCTAAATCTCTCAAAAACTGGCAGGCAGGGACCACAAATTAGAATAACTTGCACAAAATAAAATGAAGCATCACTTCCCATTTTTGAAGGTTAACAAAAAGTATATTTAAATACATCAAAAGAAATTGAAAAGGTGGATGATTACTGGTGTCATGACTATTTATAAGGAAAAAATTATGAAGCTGCAAACACATGCAGTTTCTCATCTACTTTCCCCCTTCTATTGGAAATTTGCTGCACATCTGCGATACTACTTCAAATTCTAGACAACAGGAGAAAAATTGCAGCTCATGTACACGAAACAATCAGTGAGTCATTGAAAAACAGTGTTCTTTTACCTAGGAATAAGGTGTGTTTTCTTTACCTATCTGGTGGGGAATAGAGTCACATAGAGGCAAAACTTGCATCCATACAAACTTGTCTGGCCCAGGTAGAGTCTTACAGCAGAGAAAATAAAACCAGAATAATTTCCATAAATGTCTCTCCAGAAGAATCCATTCGTTTCACAACCCATATTTATGAGTTCAATACAGCTATTTAGTTATACAAACTTTAATTACAGCTATGACCTGATTAAAGTATTTGACAAAATTTATATTTTATAGCTTTTCTCTCTCTAAACCATTTATTTTGATACTGTTATCCACAGTTTTCCTGTTTTCTGCTTTGGAGGTCTGTAGAAGCAAATGATGAAATCAAGGATGTTCAGAGGTTCCTATTGACCAACCCTATATTTGACTGCGCAGTTTGCAGCAGGACAAACCCCACTGTTTCTGCTATACTGTGTCTGCCTTGCTTCCATGGTCAGCAGGAACTTTTATGTGAGGTGAGGGCCCACGGGCATGTTGTTCCTTTTGCTGGTGAATGGTGCCTAATTCTTGCATCCCTCCCTAACTTTCTGTAACAAAGAAACAATGCACAAGACAGGATATAGGCTAAATTGATAGAATCTGGTGACCTTTCCCAGGTGAAGTTTCCACAGTAAACATTATAACCTCCAACTCTCCACAGGAACTAGCCCTTCACATAAGACATACTGACTGCAGTACAGAGCCTTATTTTGTAGAAATAGGTGTCACTTCCTTTTTAAATATAGGCAGTCATGCCAAGCATCTGAAAAACAAACTTCATTTGGTGCTTCAAATTAAATGTCTTAAGTAGAATGAGGTGTTCATAAAACAGCCCAAGGTTTTGCAGCTGTACTACTGAGAAACAAAATCTTTTTGCTTACAGATTTGATGTATTAAATTTGTTATTATTATTAAACTTTCTTCCACCACAGCCCTATTATCAGTGATTTTGAAATTAATCAAATCAGAAGTCAAGCTGTGACTTACAAAACTGAGTGTTCCACACATTTTTCAGTGTACTATAAGCAAGGAAGACAAAGAAAAACAAGAAAGGCTTTATTTTAGCTGAGCATTTCACAAAGAAAACAGGCAACTCCTCATCTCATACGTGGACATCTGCCAAGTTGTCACAGTCCAACACAGAAATCCTTTATGCTCCGGAGTCTTGACCCCTGCCCACTGGTCTTAATACAAAGTTTATCATGTTCAAGATTAAATTACTGTCATGCATCTATTTTATTTTAAGGAAAAATATATCATGCACAGCTCAGTGACTACCAGAACTGTACTGAAAATATACATTTAAAAGGACAGAGACCAGGTGTGGAAAATGTCAGCTCAAAATAGAAGTTATGAGAATGTGAAAGAGAGGAGATATAATAGAAAGGTTTACAATCTTGACTGTAATGGTTGTTGTCATGGACAGCTACAATGAAATCCAGACTAACAGGTGAAATCACAGTTCTGTATGATAGGTCTGCTTGCTTCTAGGCAGGTGAATTGATCTGTAAAAAAAAGTGAAAGTTCTAATTGTAAAACTACTAGTACACATATTTGTAAAGGACCTTTCAGTCTTCATTCCTTCATTTTCATTTACCTTGCCTGCAGCTGCTGGTTCTAAAGCTTGTTTAATTCACTGAAAACCGTCAGTGGCAGCTTCCAGGACAGATGAGATTCACAGCTGTATGGCACCTGTGAAGTCAGTTAACCTTTGTGGAAATTTAGGTTATCTGGTGAAAAATTTATTAGGAAAAAAAAAATCTGTCTGAGATGTATCTCCTTAGGGATAAACTGGTTTTTTATCACACCAAAATGATTACATTAGCGGTCAAATTTCACATGTTAATTAAGCACAAACTAAGAAAAAGCCAATTTTATTTAGATATCAGAGGAAAGTTTCTGACTACTAAGACTTGGTATAGAAACAACTTTCACAGACACTGCTATTGACTATTCCAGTCAATAATCCAAAATGCATGAGTAATAATTGTTAGCTCTTGCATTAGGCATGACATTTCATCTCCTCACAGAATCACGGAGTACCTCACTGCAACTGTCCATTAAACTGTATATTAAAGCATATAATTTAAGCAGGGTAAAAACTGCAAAATACAGGTGTTCAGATTGAATTTGTTCTGATTTGTGCCCACGTCTTTTCCTGACAATCTAATCCTATGTAATTAAACTCGTACCTATATTTCTGACTAGTTTTGCTACCTATATACTTGCCCTTCCCAAGCCCTAGATGTCAGCTCCTTCTGTCACATATGAAATTTGCAAAGGTACTAATCAATCTTTCACCCTCATTACTCCTTCTGATGACTCACATCTGCCATGGAGCCACAAGGACATAAAGAGAGAAATAATAACCAGCTTAAAATAACATCCTCCACATGCACTTATTTATTCCCATACTTTACTAAAGAAATGTATTATAATCCTTTCTGGCTTTGATATCCAGTTGCTATATGAGCCAGAAGTTAAATGTTCTGTGCCTTCATTCATTAAGAAAGGGAAGAGGTTGAGTTCATTCAAATTATTAAGAAAGTCAATGAAGTAATTTACTTATAAATTAGTTAATGGAAAGCTCTGGATTAATACTCTTCTGGTACTAAACTAGCAGTACACATGTGCCTCAGATTTAGTTGTTAAACACTTAGTTGGGAAATTCCTTCTTCTCCTGAGTACACTTTATGGTGAATGTATCAACGGTATGGTGAATGTATCAACTGTATGGTGAATGTATGGACAGTATATCAACTATGGCTGCTCTGTCATTATGCTTTTCTGTCACAAAAAAACCGCAAACAAACAAACAACAATAATCCAAACCCACAATAATCTGAAGCAATCAAGAAAGTGAGTCTCAGTCAGAGTGGATAGGATAAAGAGGATGCAAAATAAATAACACAGCTAAACAAATGCAAAATATAAAGCTCTTCCACTCTATACAAATTTTCCATTTTAATGATATACACATTCCCTTGAGTCTGATATCAAATCATCTAATTTCTGAGATATCTTAATGGATATCCAAAAATCTAGTGAAAATACTTGTATGATGACAAGAAAATACATGTATCACTGCAGTATACATATATTTGAGCTCCTAGGTGAGGCTGAGGGAGTTGGGGTTGTTTAGCCTGGAGAAGAGGAGGTTCAGGGGAGACCTTATTGCTCTCTACAACTACCTGAAAGAAGGTTGTAGACAGGTGGGGATGGTCCCTGCTCCCAGGCAACCAGCAACAAGAGGACACAGTCTGAAGCTGTGCCAGGGGAAGTTTAGGCTCGAGGTGAGGAGAAAGTTCTTCACAGAAAGAGTAACTGGCCATTGGCATGTGCTGCCCAGGGAGGTGGTGAAGTCACCATCCCTGCAGGTGTTCACAAACGGATTGGACGTGGCACTTGAAGCTATGGTTTAGTTAGTCATCAGATGTTCGGTGATAGGTTGGACTTGATGATCTCTTTTCCAGCCTTATTAATTCTATGATTCTGTGAAATAATAATAAAAAAAGATACAACTACATTACCTCTGTACATAAGAATAAGTAATCTTAAGCAGGAGTCAATAAATCAAAACTAAAGTTTAAAATGTAACTACCAACCTATGTAAAACCAAGACAATCTCAACTGTGCTTTGTCAGTGCATGAAATAAGGTGGGAGGAAGGTCAAATAGATATTATTTTAACAAATGCCAGACATCCAAGTTATCAGTCTAAGAGCTAATGAGCAGATAGGACATCAGAATTTTGTACTAGAAATTGACATTCATTTGGGGGTTGTATAGTTAATTAAATGCTGTTCATTAAATGCTGTTAATTAAATTTGATCTCATCTCCTCTGGTAATGGGTGTGTTTTGCTATGTGCAGTATGCATTTTTTATGTTTAATTTTGGAATGAAAAGGAATACAGTACATTTTTGATGAACCTAAGATAGTTCTCTTTTCTTTGTCTGTTGTTAACATAGAAAGCAATAAATACCCTAAACTGATCAACATTTTTTGTTGGTAGCAGGCAATTCTGATTTAGAAAGACTGTCAAAAACATTTGCAATTATGAGTTCATTGAGCAAAGTTGCTCAAGTTTGGTTCCTTTTCTTAGTTGAAAAACTAAATATAGGAACATTTGTTTTAAGACTTTCAAATATAATATTTCTCAAAAGAGAAAAGATAAGAATTCTTTCAAAATCAAACATTATCTAATAGGTTTGGCTTTTTTGCTTTCACCATTTTAAAGGGGTTGTTTGTTTCATACAAACCCTTCAAAGCAGTCAAGAGTAAAACCTATTGTGGGAAATGATTAAACCTATTGTGGGAAATGATTGATATCTACACCTAGTTTAAAAAAAATACTGCAAGTTAGAAGCAGTTATGTACAAAAGGGCAATTTTGCCTTGCCAAGAAACACTGTACAGCTGGCCTTACAACTGCTCAGATTACCAGTACAAATACATATCTGAGCAATCCAAATAAGTGTGTTTCATGTCCTGGTAGTGGGAAGTGAATGAACAGTTTTGCACCACTATTCTAATCATTATTTACTGAACACTGTGAAATTACTGCCTGTCTTCCCTAATTTTAATATCTAGGACTAAACCTGGAGAATATCTTCTGCCACTAATGAAGCCAAGAGCACATGCAGATAGCATATGTCTCCAAAAGAAGGAATGTGCAGTACAGGCCAGCTTTGTGACATATTTTGCAGAATTTCACTTTCTCTAGATGATATAATTCATTTGTGCTTTGTTCTGCATTTATCTTCTCCATTTCTAATGATTATTACTTTGTTTAGTTTTCCTGCAGAGTGAAGTACTAATGACAATAACAGAGGAAACAAACAAACAATCACACAGGAAAAAAACGGCACTCTCAGAAGTTTAATCTACACTTCTTAGAAAATAGAGATCTATCTGTATGTTGTAGCCAGGAAGGGGTTGGCCTTTTCTCTCTAGCAACCAGCACCAGAACAAGGGGACACAGTCTCAAGCTGCAACAGGTGAGGAGAAGGTTCTTCACTGGGAGAGTGATTCGCCATTGGAATGGGATGCCCGGAAAGGTGGTGGAGTCACCGTCCCTGGAGGTGTTCAAGAGGGGATTGGACGTGGCACTTGGTGCCACGGTCTAGTCGTGGGGTCTGTGGTGACAGGTTGGACTTGATGATCTTTGAGGTCTCTTCCAACCTTGGCGATACTGTGATACTGTGATACTTCCCTCATTAGCTATCATCTAAGGCCAGAATCTCAAAACATCTCTGTCCAGTACAAGTAAAGGACTTGCTGTCTAAAACAGAGCTTGGTTTAACAGGCACTAGAGCACTGTCTGGTTGGCACTTCTACAGGGACAGACTTTTCTTATTTGATACCATTACTCTAAGCCTTTCTTAAAAGTTCAAAGTTCAGGAAGGCAGCAGGAGTTGGTAATAACAAAATACTTTTGTGCATGACCAAAATAAAGGATGGCAACTGGTAAGGAATCCCACATTGTATTTAATTTCATGCATAGTTCTCAGAATTACATAAAAGTAGTACTAGAATTCACAACATTCTCAGGAAAGATAAAAATTCTTCCACAGCTTTCAGCAGGAAGTAATTGTGTTAAAGCCAAGAAATAAAATGAATTTTCAGATCATGTAAGAAAATGTCACATATGAAGGAACAACATTATGTTTGAAATAAATTTATATCTTCATGAAAAGGAATGTATGAAGAAAAACAGGCAATACTATCACTAGTGATTAAATACTACCTTTCCTGGCTAGGTAACACATTTTGAGTTGAACAAGCTTAGCCTCGAGAAAAGGAGGCTCAGGGGAGACCCTATTGCTCTCTACAACTACCTGAAGGGAGGTTGTAGCCAGGTGTGGGCTGGTCTCTTCTCCCAGGCAACCAGCACCAGAACAAGAGGACAGTCTCAAGCTGCACCAGGGGAGGTTTAAACTGGATGTTAGGAAGAAATTCTTCATAGAGAGAGCGATTGCCCATTGGAATGGGCTACCCAGGGAGGTGGGAGAGTTGCCATCACTGGAGGTGTTTAGGAGAAGACTTGATGGGGTGCTTGGTGCCATGGTTTAGTTGATTAGATGGTGTTGGATGATGGGTTGGACATGATGATCTCGAAGGTCTCTTCCAACCTGGTCTATTCTATTCTATTCTATTCTATTCTATTCTATTCTATTCTATTCTATTCTATTCTATTCTAAATTCCACTTCCAGTAAAGCTTGATCACACAAATGTTCTGTCAATCATGTCTATATTTTACATTACCATCCTTAAATGAAAGGAATTCTCCACATACATTAGGAAAGGGTAGCAATGACATGCTTGCTTTCTTTCCTCTCAAAAATCTGTTGGGCAAATTACATATTTTTTTAAACACAGACTTGGACAGAATGTATGCCTGTTTAATTTTCCAGGTATTTCTCTTTCTCATAGATGACAATCAGTATTTGGGCCTTGACAGGAAAGACAACCACTGCCATCTCACGTTCTGCATGTCACGTCTCTGAGGGACTGAAAGGAGCCTTTCTGGAACGTGTCAAACATATGGCAAAGTCCTAAAAAAAAAATAAATGCCAATTTGTTTAAATGTTATGAATTACACCCTGACGTAAGTGATTCTTATTTTCTCTACAGCATCTGTCAACAGACCACACATACTTCAGCAGCTTCTCCTTGACGTTAAAATTAAACACTGCAAAACTGAACCGAATTTAAAATGAAACTGAAATTTTCTGTGGCCTATCTCTCCAGCCCACTGAGCAACTGTTAACAGCTGCAGAACAGCAGCACAAAAACTGTTTTGGCATGATGAAAGCAGTAGCCTTCCACTCTGCATTAGCTAAGGATTTGGGAGCTTATACACTTATAGGGGCCTCTGCAGTCCCAGTGTAAGAAATTATGAATGAGCAGTTATTTTGCATATGTATGTCTTTTTGCACAGTATGTCTGGTGCATCCCAACGCTGTGTACCATTTATTGCATATTACTCCTAGACACTTCATCAATCTAGGCTACTCCAAGTACAAGGAAAAGCCACCAAAAATAGGAAAACGCAATAAACGTGACAACTTGCATGGGCTTTGTTTTTTTTTAGGGAAGATAGGATGCTTTATCAGTCACTGCTAGATCAAACTGAACTTGGACCATCTACACTCATGACTTAGGAAGACACCATTTCTACCCACTGTCTGGGAAGTTCCATCTCAACCAGTGTCTCACATTAAAGGCATACTGTTTGAAACAGTTTAAAAATGTTTTTATTCCTATGTGATTTGTTTCTTAGACAGATTCTGTCTATAATCTGGCCTTTCAGCTTGCTGGAAGCACTTCCTACAGTCTAGTATTTTTAAATGAAAGTGAAATTAAATCAAGCTAAATTCCAACCAGTTCTGCCTGCCAAGAAATTTCAGAGGCCTGTCATCTCTGGGAGAATCCAAATGGGATACAGTGATGGCAGACTTCTGATTGGAACACAAATAATTTTTACATCAATGAGGATGTGTGGGTAAGAATGTCAGACTTCAGGTCACAGGCAACACAAATTAAAATCATATCCTTTCCACAGCAAATCCTCATGGATGTTAGGAAAGGGACTGTACAAAAGAGAAATTCAGTGTTTCATTATTGCCACCTGAAGACAGAAAACTGACTTTTCCTAAGCTCTGTTATTCCCCCTGTTTTGCATCTCGTCCTTTTATCACATTAATTTTTCCTCCCAATTGTATTTTGGGGATTATTTTTTCCCCCACATTCAGATTAACTCCCTGAATTCTCAGCTAAATGGTTCATTGCATCAAAAATACCAGGGAGTAAATAGTTAACATGGAGATTGATGCACCATTACTGGGATTTCACCATATATCAATGTAGGGCACAATAATCCCATCAAGGTATTCCTTTATCTGACTCTTACTAAAGAAGATTTAATGGCTTCATTTTATAGGAATTTCTATCCATACCTTTCATATGTTTTCTCATGCTAAAGGAAAGTTTAAGTTATGCTCAATTAACTAAACATGCAGAACACATGCACTTTGTAAAGGTTCTGCATTTGACATCCCTAAAATATTACTAGCATTAAAATACAAGTGTAGATGGTTACGAGTATGGATTTCAAAACTGACTGGTACAATAATTTCTCTAATGTCACCCTAAGGTACTACTGAAAGTATTTTTATAGTGTTTAATTTCCCCACTAAGTGGAGCATCAACCATATAACTTATGAAGACCATACTCATAGAAATATGATGAAGCAGAGATTCTTACAACTCCAGTAGCTTCAAATATCCCCATAGTAAGATATATAGTGATTGCATGCAACACACAGAAAGCATGATTAACTTTTCAGCTTGCATAATGCAAGCCACAGCATGTAGCAGAAAACTATGCCAGCTACCAAGCACATCCATTTCCTTTTAGAGTTGGAACCGGTGATGGATATCGGTGTCTTGAAAAATAGCAAAGCCAGAAAACTGGATTCACAGCTCTCCAACTGAAGTAGTTTGTTATCTGGCTTTGACATACACAAAAGGAGTTACAGACTAAACAAGTATTTTAAAACCTCTAGGAGAATATGTGCATTTGTTCAGCCCCACATTAGTCTGGAACAGGGTCAGGATGTTCATTAGGCTTCTTTCTGCTTCCTACTGACCAACAGTTGATACATGAGCTATGTTCCATCAAAGACAGTCCTCATATGGATTCAGTGAAATGGGTAAACTCATGTGTCTGATGCACATGAAAAGTGGACAATCATTAAGTTGCCTAAGGTACTGTTCACTTTTACCTATGATTCAGTACAGCATGGAGTTTTATTTTAAGGCACTAAAGTCAATGCAGTGATCTTCCATGAGAGTGTCTTTATGCCTCAATTCTGCCACCTTATCTTTCTCAGGTAAGCTTAAAAAACTAAACAAAACAAAACAAAACCACCACCACCAAACTAACTCAGGCCTCCTTGTATTATGACCAGTATAACAGACTCCTTTTTTCTCCACTAAGCTACTCTGAAACCCCAGTCAAAACTAATTACCATGGATTCTAATATCTTACACTTTAAGAAGCAGCTCCAGTTTATCTGCTTCATTTCCATATCTCTCTATACCACACAGCCTACAGAGCAGTAGGTTATAATTTTGCACTTCCCTGAAACAAATATATCTCAGGTCCTTTCCAATGCTCACCATTCTGTGATTCTGTGATAAAGGCAAAGGCCTTGTGTGAAAACTGTCCCAATGTCCAAGGGATTCACAGAATCACAGAATCACCAAGGCTGGGATTCAGAGAGGTAAATCTTGCTGATTCACAAAAATGGCTAGAGTGTCCTATTTGTGACATGTTATGATAAAAACCTTGAACTAGCAAAGTTTTTAAGCATGTGCTTAACCTTTAATTCAGTGAAAGCATTCATCTGTTTGAAATGCTTAAATGCTCTGTTGAATTGTGACCCAAATAAAGTGAACAAGCAATGAAAAAAAGAAGCAGTAATATTTAATCTGAAGCCTATTTCAAGAAGCTTCCTCACCCACTGGCTGCAATTAGCACAAGCTGCAAGCATAGTTGCATTTATTCATACTAATAATGATAGCAAAGCACTCATATCTGCTTCCTTTTCTCCCCCTTTCCTTCCCCAAGGACATGCATACCTGTTTTTTACTCTTACCTGTTTTTTACTCTTCATAGCCACCTATCTTGAGACACCTATGGTCACTTCCTCTTTCTGCTATGAAAAACAAGAGAGCTCATGGTGAGGAGTCTAAGATGAAGTTCTGGCTCCTTTACAATGCTTCAGACAAGATAGTTACAATACAGGGAAAAGTTACTCCAGTGCTCTAACTGGCACATCTGCCCTGTTAAAGAAAAGTTCCCAGGTAGCTTTTCTAAACAAATAACCATATGCAAAAGCATTCTGTAGACACCTTGGACATTGCAACCTTCTCCTATGAATAAACTCTCAATTTGCATTTAACTCTACCTTTGTCTGTGGTCTTCTCTTCTTACAGCTGTGGCCTTCTGTCTTACAGATATCTGAAATCTTCCATTTATCACACTATTTTACCAGGCTTGATCTTACCTCTTTAATCTTGATTTTGGCTTTCATTCTGAGTTACCTACTTTATTCTCAGGTGTCACTGTAGACCAATTTGTTATGCTAAGTACTTGCCAAATAAATAATGAGCTTTCAAATGAATCTGTATGCAACAAAGCAAAGATTCAATTATTCCTACCACTATTAACATTTTACTACTGCATCGGGGTCATGGCTGAAAATGAGACAAGTTTAGGATGTCCAACAGCCTCAGTCTCTTACTTGTGAACCATCACTACTGCTAAAACATTGGCATCTAATGATCTGTAATAATGGTTAAGAAGAGGCAATTCTTTGTAGTGATCCCTGCAACTGGACACCTCTGATGTCACTTATTTCAGCACCAAACATAAATTATCACATTTTCTTACAGCTCTCCTTTGGAGAGGAGGAGAATCAAAAGTTTAAGATTATGTGAGGAGAGATATTTTTTCTTTCCTTTTTTTCTAAGCAGTAAATGTCTTGGATTTAATTTTGCTTCTTGTTTGATTGTCCTTAAAACCAACACTTGTGTGACAGCCACAGGCAATGTTATTAGCTGCATTTTGGCCCCCTGTGTGGAAGACTGTATGTTAATTAAAGGTAATCTCCTGTGCAATTTGCAGAGATGACAGAACGTGAAGGAAGGAGGAACAGAAGTGCAAGTAGATGAGGTGACACTATACCACCCTCCAGATGTATGTGGCAAAGGATTCATGCATCTTATTCCCAACCCCTGAAAACCACACTGTGAATACCAATAGCTCAGCTAAGACACTTTGAGGTATATTCATATTCACTTTTCAAAATGTAGCCTGTCTCCTGGGATTGAGTCAGATCCTAAAATATTCTAAGATCACTCACAAATTCCTCTGAGAATTTTCAACACCACTGTAAAGAGGTGGAATATCACTCTTGAACAAAAAAATAAGCAGTGCCAAGGATTTGATTTTTCCCAGTGTTTCTATAGCAAATTAAATCTCAGGATTTGAAAGTACAAGATCAAAATGTGTCATTTGCACATATTTCAGAATTTGCATCCATAATTGCCCATTCACATCTTCTCCTTATTCTATCTACACTACTAGGAATGGACAAAAGGAAGCAGCCACTCAGACCGTAAAGTCCATTCCTTTGCAATCCCTGAAAGTAAACAGCAGTCTATCAGAATCATTATCTACATATCCTTGCATACCCCCAGGCAGAAAGCATTTTCAAGACCTTGGAAAGTACTAAAAATTGAATGTTCAAAACACATGGCTATGAAGTGCCACAGCAGAGAAGGAAGGCTCAAGGGAATCACCAACATCCCAGGTACTGCCAGCAGGAAGGAATTTATAAAAACCTTCAAGACCACACTGCCAAGATTAACCACTCTCAAGTACACATCTGCTTTTGGATATTTAGAATCTGAAAACTCAAAAATCATGTCCTGTACAGTGGCACAGCTCTAGTCCTATTAGGTGTATGAATCCCCGTGACTACAGAGACCCTAGGGCCTAAAAGAGGTGATGTCTCTAAAAGAGGGTTGTCTAAGTTAATGCTGGAACTGAATACCAATATCTGGCTGAGGCAGCAGTGAGGCTGAACCATTCTCCAAGGCATGTGCTCTATCCTCAGACTACATAGTGGGATGGAAGAGTATTGCTCAGCAGACCAGCATCACTCTCTACTTACTGTGTAAAATGGTGATAATGATTCCAGTAGATAGAAGGCAACTCCTTAAAGATCTGTGAGGGTCTGTGCATTTCAGTTGTTTTATGAACTCTTTTGAACTCTGACAAATAAATAAATACAATTAAATACAAAGGAAAAAAAAAAAGGGCAAACAAACCAACAAAAAAACCCTCACAAACCAAATACCAAAAAAAACCAAAAAGCCATAAAAAAAGTACAAGATTATCACTATTGATCTTGTTACTGTGGAATTGTGTCATAAATCACACCACTGACAAAACCCAGCAAAGAGTGAGGTATGCAACACCATCTTGAGATCAGTGAATTTATGTGAATTTCCTGCCCAAAAGAATCCACATGCCATTCATTGAACAGGCATTAGCAGTGTCCTGCTCCTCCTCACAGGCAGGTGAAGTGCTCCCTCACCTCAGCAGCACAGCCCCCATCTTCTCGCAATAACCTAAGCAACACCCACATTGGTCCCTGAAGATATCTTGGAGACACAGGACTAGCTTTTACAGCCCAGAGGCCATTACAGCTACAGAAGACACCTCACAGAGGCAGGAAGGCAGAGCTCCCCGGACACCGTCTCAGGCTGCGCCAGGGGAGGTTTAGACTGGATGTTAGGAAGAAGTTCTATACAGAGAGAGTGATTGCCCATTGGAATGGGCTGCCTGGGGAGGTGGTGGAGTCACCATCATTGGAGGTGTTCAGGAGGAGACTTGATGGGGTGCTTGGTGCCATGATCTAGTTGTTTGGGTGGGTTGGATTCGTTGATAGGTTGGACATGATGATCTTGAAGGTCTCTTCCAACCTGGTTTATTGTATTGTATTGTATTGAGCCTGCTGAGATGTGTAAAGATGGGACCAGAGGCAGATGTAAAGTGAATAGTGCACATGTTGGCTTCTGTGGCCAGAGTTCTTGATTTTGTGTTTTAAAAAAGGGGGAAAAAATCAGTTAGGTAAAGTGAAATGTGGGGAGAAAATGGAAATTACTGTTTCAAATGAAAGGAGGCAAAAGTTTGAATAGTTTACCTACCCTAAGGTAACATTTCTTTTTAATGTTAGAGCAAGTAAAGCACACATAGTATATTTTAAAGTTAGAAGACTTTATATTTTAAAGTTAGAAGACTTCTAACTACTAAAATGTTGTGGAAGAAACAGAAGTGAAAACTTTCTGCACATGTAAGTTATTTTCCTGTTGGGAGGTGAAAAGTTATTTTGTTTTTACCAGTTTGATAGTAAACAAATTGGATAATAGTTGAGGCCAATTTTATAGAAGTTAGACTGCTACTTTTAATTAACATAACCTGATTTATTTGCCCAGATAAATCCCCTTCATGATATAATAAACTAGTTATTTATTTCTCAATGTGTGGGAATCAAAACCAGTCTTGGAGGTCACTTACTTTTGGAGGTTTTGTTCTGTCATTATACACTCATAAAAGTTAATGGTCCTTGCTGCTTGCCTGAGTTCAACATTAAATTCCAAGATGACTTAAGAGAATGTGTTAATTACTGTTCATTACTGTAAGAGTTCATGTGAAGCTACTTGGAAATTACAGTCAACAGAGCTGATGGAGAATATGCTGAGGGGATTTTTAGGTGGAGGGGTATTAATAGAGAAGGTGAGAAGGTCAGTAAAAGATGACCTGTCAAAATTTAAACTTTTTGGCAGTATCTGTGAGGTTCAATGAAAGTTTAATGGGAAAATATTTCTTAGTTTCCAATAGAGATTGTTTCCTGCTCACATTGCAGAGATCAAGTCACTTCTGGAGGTGAAGCAACTTACTGGAGTATGAGAGATTTTTGCTTGAATATCTCTGCTTGATTTGTTCTAGCTGTGGAATCTCTACCAATTTTCCTCTGTGCTGGGAGTACATGCAATTAGCAGCAGCTTTTGGGCTATGTTATCAAGTGCTATTTTTTCTCTACAGTTTTCATTAAAATATTTTTCAAGGGTCTGAGTTTTTCACAATAAAGAGAGATCTTGAAAAGATGACAAGAATTTTGACAGACTTTTGAAGGGCCAGTTGTAAATCCAGGGGAGATAGAAGATCACAACATTTCTTTAGAATTTTGGGGAATCACTATGGTTTTCAACCTTGTAATACATACTGAACTGAAGTCATCTTCTCTTTAATCCAGATCCTTTCAGCAGCCCAGTTTGTGACTCAAAAATAGCTCTAAGTAATAGTTTTGGTTTAATTCCAAAGTAATTTATCAGCAAATTAATGTATTGGCAGCTTTACTGGTTAAAGAGGTCAAGTCTGCTGAGTTGATTAGTATTCTGGTAAAGACACTTGAATTATCCTATCTGAATCATGTGCAGTTCTCATTCAAATTCTTTCAGCTTCAATAATGTCTATACCCAGGGCAAACTGGGATATTTTTAATATACATAAATATTGCCATTTCTGAGCATGGAAATAGAAGAAAGATATGGCATTAGAAGAAAGTGAAAATAAAGTAGCACCCTTCCTGAATACAGGGTCATGCATAGGATGTGGAATATGGACCTAATTACAGGTCATTGTTGAGAGAATATCTCAAACTCCTGAAATGGCCTGTTGAAATCCTGTTATTATCAGTGCCAGGAACAAAACTTTCATTGAGTTTAAGGGCTCTTATTGAATTTAAGACAAGCCTGTTAGCAGATGAACCTGATTTCAGCTGCAGCTTTCTAGCATCTAGAAATGAGATAGCACAGGCCAGGTGATATCTTTGTTTTTCTTTTTGCTGTTTTGAGTCAAATAGAATTAGAAATAAATGTGATATTATAAAATCAGTTAGATAATACACATTAAAAGAGGCTTTACCAAACAGTATTTAGGAGAAAGACATACACTAGAAATATGCAGTTTTCTTTCCTCACTTTTTTTTTTTTTTTAATAAATGAATTTTCCCTCATGAAAGTCTCTATAGATTACCTGAGGAATTAAATGATCTGAAATAATGTTACCTTTTAACTAACAATAAAATGAAAACAAAGAAGCAGCATAATAATGAGCTAACTATTAAAAAGTTCTTAGTGCTAATGTGTGGCAGAGGTCAGAATACTCATGATTTATAATCGTCATCAAGAGAATAAAAGACTGCTAAGAAGGGCTGTTCTTCAGAGAAGAGTTAGAATGCTGTACAGTTAATAGCATCTTCTTCATACAAATTACTTTGTCAGTGAATACAATAAGCCGATCCATTAGACAGACCTATTCAATGTAAATCCACTTAATATTAATACCGAAAAGGTTTAAAACACTTTAGTGATTATATTGTACAGAGCTATTGTTAAAAGGCAGAACTATGGTTGCCCTGTCTCATATTTAGACAAAGCTCCAAAAAGCAGGAATGTGAAGAGGATGGACAGATGGACTTTAATTCATAAGAGAGTGGGATGGGACAAAAGATGTATCTGAATAGTGCTCATTGTCAAAAAACCCCAGTAAGCCTAATCCTGCAGAATGTTCATCAGTCTAACAAGCTACTCTGTCAACAGGATTTGAAGACCATTAACAGGTGGTAGGATAAGAAAGCAGTAAATATGAACCAATTCCAAAAGGTTTATACTTGAATATGAGATACCCTTTTGAATCTATGATGTTGAACACTATGAATTTACATTTATGAGAGAGTCTCAAGCTAGCAGAGCTACCTTGGACCAAAAAGGAAGGCTGTTAGTTTCATTCGTGGTAGTCCAGGTTTCAAAAGCCTCATGCAAAGATGACCAAGATATTTATTAAATGCTTCTGTGACACTGGAAAAGGCACCAACAATTTCCCACACTAGCTACTGTAAAAGAAAAAATCCAGGCAAAAAAACCCCAAACCAAACCAAACCAAACCAAACAACCCAGACAAAATAAGCCCAATGGTACATCCTCAAGTATTGTTGAGAGATACATAGGAGAACACACTATGATTCTCTTTGCCATTTCTCCTCATTAATCTTAATGTAAGCTAAAAAATGGAGTACATTTTTACACATAGATAGGGGATATTGGCAGACTCCAATATGAACCCCTGAGAGAAGAATAAACTTGTTCTACTTCTGTTATTCCTTGGACAAGCTTCTTAGGACAATCTGAATTTGTCTGCTCCATAAAAGTGTATATGCATCCTATTTTCCAATGTAATGGCAAAAGCCAAAGACCCCTCCACCAAAAGGGTAAAAAGGACCACAACTTCTGGGTCCACATGTTGCATGTGCCACAGAAGACTTTGCTGAGATGTACACGTGCCTCTGAAGGACTTGGGCTCTGCCTGTGAGGAGTCTGGTGTTGATATGCTTTCCTTTGGCTTTATTTTCAAATGGATGTTGGGTTAGAAAATAGTTGTTTGGGTTTTTTCCTAACAGTATTAAAGCAAAATTCTAGTATTGTTAGGAGTCATAGATAGCTTTGCTCTATGACATTTATTCTTACAGAACATCAAGTAGATTGCATTTAACCCAGTGTACACATTATGGTGTACAACATTTTTGCTCAATCTTTCATGTACCTTAACACTCACACAAAGTTTCCTTTCCCTTGTAAATGCAGAAGACAAAAACAGTAAAATAACTCCTGCTGCTCATTCAAGTGAGTTGAGTATTGAAGGTTAAATTGACTTGTACTTCAAACCAACCTAAAAATGGTTAAATGCTGTAAGGATTCCATGCCTGGAATATTTTTGTATATGGTTTTGAACATTTTTCCTATCACCTCAGTTAAATTATTCAGTTCTCATTATTGGACTGAGATCAACATATTTGTTGTCTTCAGGCTCGGTAAACTTTCTTGCGTTGCTTTCTATATGCAGCACACCTTCAAGTTTTCTATCATGACCATCACTACTATCCATTTTTAGAATGACAACTCATATTCTGGAGTATTACCTGAAAGCATCGGGGTTTTATACAGCTCATAGATCACAAGGGATTTTAGGTTGACAGTTTCCAAATTAATTTGATCAGAAACAGGACTGCTTTTCACTCAACGTCAGGAGCACAACTAGTATTTGGGAGGGGAACAAACACGTACACACTAAAAGGTAGCTAGAATTACTAAAATGTACCACCAAACTTTCAAGTTTGGCTTTTCTTCCATTTACAGAGTAGTTCAGTACATTTTACTAATGGTTTAGCTGAGATGAATTATTGGAAAAGTAGAAATTGAAAGATTTATTAAAGAATTAAAAAGCCTTCAGGGCTTGAATGCAAGAGTAAAATGTTATTACTTCAAATGTTATTACTTTAAGCCTTTAGTCCTGTTTAAGTCCATTGATGAAAGAAAATTGAATTATTCTGCACTGAAATTGCTAATACTTGATACTAGTTCAAAGAAAAGAAAGGAAAGACCAGAAAAAAACACCTTGCTTTGTGAGGAAACAGAAGAGGAATGTGAATACCGTAGAACTGGAAATTATAATTCAAAACAATATAGACATTTGACTGATTCCTGCCCCATTCACCAATCAAGACTACTATCTTGTTGTGTTTTATGCTCATGAAAGACAAAATAGATTTCTCCTTCCTCACTGGACAAGCAGAAAATGTATGCAGTATGATAAAAATATCTCCAGTCAGAGACGGTGTGAGGATAGATGATGCAGCCATTACTGGAGGACACTTGAATTTTTTTGTGTGTACGTCAGGTCAGGTCAAAAAGGGCTATCTGGAAAAGAATGAAAGGAAATGGTCATAACTAGTGATTTAATAAATAATCACCCCTGACAGCCAGACTAACAGGGTGTAAGATCCAACCGAAGCTTCCTCTCTCAGAAACAAGGTGATAAAATTGTCTTAACGCGCTTGCTAAATCTAATGTGATGTAATTAAATATGAGAGATTAAGTGACAAAAGGGGTTCCCTGGTTGTTGAACTCATATCACACTGATGTTCCTTCCTGCATATGCAACTATACTCTGTTCAGTTCAAACACATGAAACTCAGAAAAATATTTCCTCTGATTAACATATAATCTCTAGGCAGGTTTTAATCTTTCATGTTTGAAGATTCTTTTCAGACTAATGATATTATAAAACTTTAACTATATATATATTGGGGGTTTTGGGTGGGTTTTTTTTTTTTGCTAATTCTTCTGTGGAGGTATTAAAAAAAGAGTGCTTCAAAGTACCTTGTTACTTCAAGGCAGAATTCTTCAACCTCTCTTGATTTACATCCCATGTTCAGGTCAGCAAATGCCAAGTGTATACTTGGTGCTAGATCCCAAACAACGTGAGGCATAAAAAAAGTTTAGTTAAATATATTCAGACATTCTTTGGAAATGCTGTTTCAAGTCAAGGTTACTTGCTGTCAGTACTGTAGAAATACCCTGTCATTACCAAATTGGTTTTAACATCTTTCAGTTCACATAATGCCTATAACCACATCCAGAGGCCTGCTTTTTTTTTTTCCCCTCTCCTCCCTGAATTACATGTTAACTGTTTTAATAGAATTTTCAAATCCACATTAGTAGGGGAAACTGGATTAAAATTGCTGCATTACAATATGGTGGATCCCTGTCAGGCTTTTCAAGAAAGACAATTATAAGCTTTAGGGAGGTGAGGGACAAGTGAGAAAAGCTAATTTGATCCAAATGTGGTAGATTAAAGGCTAAATGGTTTAAAGGTTCATCTCAAAAGTACTGCTGTTGGAATATTCTGACACATTCAAATGCTTAACAGCCTTTTAAAAATTATTACCTTAGAATAAGTGGTTGGATATTTTATCTGCTGCTGCACTAGGATGGCCCTTCAAAGTAGCTAGGAAAAATTAAGTTGCCCTTATAACCTCATTTTTTGTTTTGGTGGTTTTTTAAAAGGGTATAGTTTCATGTATCAAAAACCATTTCTCTGAAATATTTCCATGCTCCTCTGCTTTGTATTTTTCATAGATAAAGTGAGTTACAGAGTATTAACAAGGATTATAAAACAGTAGAAGTAAGTCTAAGTCTAAAATCTGGTAATATATAATGGAAATCTGTAATATATAATGAAGTTTACAGATTCAGCTTTGGGACTGTACATATTACTTAACAGTAATAAAGAATAAGAAGATATTTTAGTAAGAAGAGAGAAAAATGTACTGAGGAATTTGTATGGCATATTGATTCTTCGTATTAAACTGTACCAGTTACTAATGTATTTAGGTGCCCCAACTTCTAATAAAATATCACTTGCAATTTCCTAGTGGGGAAATTTCAACTGTGATGAACCTATGCTCTAAAAAGGTTGCACCACAATAAGTGCTCAATAAATAATTAGATTTGTAAATTCTCTGAACTTGCTGCTTGCCATTTGACCACTTAAAATGTTGTCAGAGAACGTGAATTTCACAGTGACTCTCATTTTCCCACGTGGAGCCAGAAGAATGACCAGAAAGCATTATAAAAATGAATTGGCCTCTTTCCACTAGATGAAAAGGTCATTCTTACAAGAAATATTTTCAGATGCTAATTTCTTCAAGGAAGATCACCTTCTGAGTTCTATTTTAACTGCCCATAAAGCTGATCTGACTTTAACATTAGGTCTGAATACCTCCAGTAGCAAGTGTTTTCCTGTGATTTTTGCTACATGTGTTATACTCAGCTTATAAATATAAGTCTACTGGTCCCTAGGGCAACAGTTTGGTAATTGCAGTCTGTGTCAGGTTTTCTTACATCATTCTTTTGAATTCCCTTTTTGCATTACCAATGCAACAATTATACTTACCAAAACCACCTATACAGGCTCTTTAATATCTCCCCAAGTGCAGAAACAGACATCAGCCTACTTATGCAGGATAAAGTTCAATGTTAGCTTGATGCCTTTATCTAAGAAGACAAAGAGCAAAGGCTTAAATATTTCTGCCTTCATTCTTGTCCCTCTAAATGAGTTTCTGGCAATGAGTTAACCGTGCAGGAGTTTGTCTGTACATCTCAGATGCTGTAATAGATATTTGCTGCTATGTTGATTACCTAGATAATTTTTAATGAATTTGGAAGTACTAGAAGTCCTTAAGGCTCAAACTAGAGAACCAGGCTCTCAAACTCAGACTCTTATTAGACTTGTATACAGCAGTGTCAGATGATGAGCTCAAATATAGTAATTGCATTCAGTCTGTGAGTGGCACCTTGGAATAGTGAAATTTATTTACCTTTAGGAGTTTGAGTTTGAATGTCTTCCTTTAAAAACAATGGTTAATGGTTTAGTTCTCTTAAGCAGCAAGCAGATGCAATTTTTTTCCCTATACTACCACATTCCTAAATGGTCAAAAGACATGCTTATATAGGAATGTAACTAGCTCAGAGGATTTGCAAACCTGGAGCTAATACTACTTTTAATGCATATGAACCAGAAATCTTCTTATGCTGTCTCCCACTGCACAGCCAATAAAATGCTGACTGTATTTTTTTATTACCCCTCAGCAAAAATTTAAACAATGGCACAGAGTTTCACAAAACTCAGCACCTTTGCAAAGATTAAATTTGCTATTTGAAATTTAAAGCAAATAGCTTTAAAGTCTGTGATATACTGCAACTTCAAAAATAAACTTTACAAAAAGGGATTTATTTAGTAGAAAGCAGCTCAGAGTAAAAATTGTCTGTCAGAAGGCAAGAATCTAAACCAAGTTCCTCTCCAAGGAGTAAAAAGAACAAATTAATGATAAATCTGATTAGTTAAACTCTAAGTGGCAAGGTAGAATAGAATTTCCTCAGCAGCCATGTTTGGGTGGAGAAAAAGATTACATAGCTGTCAAAATAAAGAATGCTCTATAAATTTAGCAGAGAGCAACACTGTATATATATTATTATTTTTTCCCCAGATGAGTGGCCATTTATAGAATTGGTTATTTTAACAGTCATGGGTGGTTCAATGTCAAAAGCAATTGTCTCTGCTACTCTGTCTGTGGTGTAGATGAGGGAAAGACATAGGCTACATCTCAATGAATCAGTGTGAAGCTTATAGCCAAACTATTAACAGAACCTCCGAGAAACAAGAGAAGCAGAATTAGTGCTGAGGAAGGCAACAGTTTGGTTGTTCAGTTTCTTCACTATCTCCTGAAAAGCCATGCATTTTGATCCATTTAGCCATGATGGTTAAATTTGGTTAAAATTGCTGCTCTGAGTTCCACTCAGGCTTCCCAATTTTCTGCCTGAGAAAGGTAGTCCTGAAATGTCCTCAGTTTTACAAGTCATGAAAATGATATTCCCCAATATTTTAATGAAACTGATGATACAACTTCCACTCATCAGATGCTAGTCTTGATAGTACAATCATTTGCAATGTGCTCTTACAGTAAAATACCCTGGAACAGAGATAACATTGAAAGGAAGAAAATACTTTTGCTGAAAGTTAATTATAAACTATATCTTTTTCTAATGTACTACTAATAAACTACAATATGTTTCTTATTAATAATTAGTATTTCACTAGGATTTTCTCAGAGTTAAACATTGCATTTCTATTGCATACAAGGCTTGTCTCCTTAAGTGTTTTCTATGATCCTAATACTGCCCAGTTATTTAAGAATATGGAAATACTTTTCAGTCTGAAGAGAGACTATTGCTGGGCAAACTTACCTCATTATGGCAAAATTAATTTTGCATACTTGTATATATTTGTGGCTTTAGTAAAGTGCTATAAATTGAAAAGCTTAAAAATCTCCAGATTTTTTGTGAGCTTGGATATGGGGAGTTAGGTATAGGTGCTGGTTTTGTGGGTGGATAATACCACCCACCACCTCTGAACCGAGATCCCATTTGTGGTAGAGAACTTGAGAACACAGTCTCAAGCTGTGCCAGGGGAAGTTTAGACTCGAGGTGAGGAGAAAGTTCTTTATAGAGAGAGTTGTTAGCCATTGGAATGTGCTGCCCAGGGAGGTGGTGGAGTCACCGTCCCTGGAGGTGTTCAAGAGGGGATTGGACGTGGCACTTGGTGTCATGGTCCAGCGGTCATGAGGTCTTGGGTGACAGGTTGGACTTGATGATCCTTGAGGTCTTTTCCAACCTTATTGATTCTATGATTCTATGAACTCATTTGCTATAGGCATGGGAAGTGGTCACAGAAAAGGAACAACACTCTCAAATTCTGGCTTCCACAGCAGTCGGCAAGCATCAGTGAGCAGACTACCAGCAGTTTAAGAAGTCAGTGTCTGGCTTACCCTCCTGATTCTTCTAAGCAGTTAATGAAGAGTGGCCAAATATAACCATAATCTTTGCATGCAACAGAATGATAATGAAGCGATAAGACACATTATTGACTAAAGCCACAGAAGGTTTATCAATTCCAGTTTCCAAGAGAAAGGTTGTTCCAATGCTGTGGTGATGGTGTCTTGCTTTCTTTTCCTTGTAGTTTGCAATAAATATGCAAGTTTTAAAATGTGAAATGTCTCTGCAAGTCTATTATGACACTGACAAGTAAATCTGTTAACAAGAATGGAAACTGCCCTCTGTTTCTACAAATCCACAGATTTGTGTTCCTAGGATTTGAGGGATAGTACAAATAATTATCTGATCAGAAATAAATACTTGTAATGGAAAAGCTATTTCGTTAACAAACTTTGTTTATCAAAACAAACAGTGGGGATCTGTGTTTCTTTCCTTTTATTAATGTCAGCAGTGAAAGAAAAATTAGTATGTTTTTATTTTCCTCCTCAGCAGTAAAACTGTGTTCAAACAACTTCTAGTAGGACAGTTTTTGTAAACAATCCCTTATCCTCATCAGTCAACTGTCACAGTCATCATCAGTAATCCTGTAATGTTCCAGCACACTAAAATATCAAAAGCCTTTTTTTCCATTTAGCTACTAATTTACACTGCCTTGACAGATGGTATGTTTTGTGCTGAAGAATAACTGGAGAGAAAGAAAATTATTTTCTCTGAAGGGAGTTACAAGTCTCAAAGAGTACAAAACAGATAAAGCCAGGGAAAGCCAAGAAACACATGAAAAGGACAAAATGTCAAAGAGAGGGAAAATGATGTTTGGGTGACATATTCTGTGTAGAGACCGAAAGGAGCATAATGAGCTTTGGAAGCAGATGAGATACATGCTCGCTTATGTGGAATATCTGTCTTGGATAGGGGTGTATATAGGTAAAAAAACCCCAACAATCCATGGTTCACTGTTGTAATGTAGTCTCATGGCAGAAAACACTTGAAAAGGAAATAACAGATGAAGGGAGGTTTTTGTGGTGTGGGGGTTGGAGGTTTTCATTACTCTTTGGTGAGTTTTCAGTGTTTGGGTTTTTTAGTTATTGACATATGAAATCCTGCCAGGACTGCATGGACAGGTTTATAGTTTCAAAATTGCATATTTAGTCATGACTCCAGTTATTTTCATATTAAACTAGTTTTATACTAAAATATTGATTTGTTACATGCTTTCTCACAGACTAGTCAAAGCTTAAGTATATTTTCCACTGTAAAAAATTACTGTACTCTATATATTGAGTTTAAGCTGAATGATTCTATTTTAATAATATATTCTGTTGCCCAATTATTTATTAGAATGAGGGGGGGTGTGTGTGTGTGTGTGTTTTTTTATTCTATATTTTTTCCCAATACCTTATTTGATTTATCAAGCATATCTTCAATCATTAGAAGCCTGATCCATGACCCATGAAATCTATTGGAGTTCTAGTTGTATGAAGTATACGCAAGAAACAGTTTTTCCTCTCTGTTCTGGTTGTGTATTCCTTATGGTTATTTTTCCTCCACGTTTAAGTATTTAATAGGATTTCTATCTATTTGCTATGCTGCTTTTTCTAGCACTGCTTATTTCCTTTCCTGGCTTCTGTTCAGACTCCAAACCCCCAACCATTCAACACCTTCTCTCCAAATAATTACATTTACAAGAATCCAGAACTCCTGCATGCTAAATTAGATTATACTTAGGCTGCCTTGTGGAAGAAGGAGAGGAAGAAATAAAAAAAGCTTTAGTGTCTTATGAAAATCAATTTGAAAAATAAAACATGTACTGTCAATAGCTGGTTTGTGCCTTCAGAACTGTATTCATACTATTTGATATAAACATCTTTCTCCCTTTTGTATATTCTTATTCTGTTCCTCCCAAAAATATTCTTACATTTGCCATCATTTCTTCTGGTGCTGTGAAGGGGGCTGGTTCAAGAGCATTAATCAGCTTCCTAGATACTCGAAGATACAAGTTTTAGTCCTATGATTCTTTTGTCACTTCTATTCCCTAAAAATAATTTACTTTAGCTAGTCCTGAGCAGTGAGTGAAGCCAAAATTTGCTACTTCTGTTGGTAGTGGCTCCATGCCCTGTTGCCCAAGGTAGCTCACTAAACTTGCATGTGCTTTGGGTAATGCTGGTTGTTATCCTGCTCTGTTGGATTTCACGGCTTCAACAAAATTTTTCTCCATAATCATTGGAGTCAATTCACTTTCATTTCCTACTGGTCATAAATGATTGTCCTCCTTTCTTCACCTTGCACACAAAAGGGGGAATGGAGATAAGAGGTGATATCTGTTCCAGCCTAAATGATTCTATTGTTCTATGGTTCTATGAAAAGTAATGAGAGCTAATAGAGAAAAATTAAAGGAAAAAATCTTCATTGTTCATAGTTTCTGGTTTTTAAAGGCTGAATAAGTTACTCAGAAGGATCTGACTTGAAAAAGTCCATCTAGTTATGGGATTTGTTTGTCCCCATATTATAAAACTTTTCCTTGCTTCCTTAAGAATAGCTGTTGAACTGTGTGAGTGGATTTAACTGATTTGCCTTTTCCAGCAAAAGGGAAGTCTTTATTAGTTGTTATATTTCTGTCAGCCACAAATTGCAAACGTTGTCATTAGCATTCAGTGCTCAATAAGGGCTTTTTGTTCTTCTGCATTTGTTCCCTTTTGTTCTTACTGTATGTGAGATCACATCTCACAGTTATTTTTTCCCCCTGTAATTCTGGAAGAGTATGGCAGCTTTGAAAGAGCTGAAGGTGAAAACTATTTGCAAAACACTGAGCCCAAAATAATACAAATAAACAGAAGCAATTGATGGCTCCTGTTAAGAAATATTGACACTTTTAATAGCAATGCTTTTAGTTAACAACACAACCACATTTCAATAGCTATCTTTTAATGGGAGGCAGTCAGTTTTTGTTCCTTGGTAGTTCCTAGCATGTAATTGTTGGAAGAGATTTCTCCAATGGATCTCTCAGAGCTGGTGGTTTGTTTTCTTCTTGCATGGTTACAATTCCATCAGGACCGAAAAAAGCACAACTAAATGGAAGTATATATCTTCAAAGAAAGATGATGTTTTTTAGTCCCTACATGAATGATATTATGCCAAATCCTTGAGTTACATGTTCAGAAACTTCTTGCCCAAAGATGCACAGGGGACCAATAACACCATGAAGAATGAAATCATGGCAGATGTAACTGCTCTGACAAAAGCCTGACAAATACAAAACCCTGACAGACACCTGATGAAAGCCAGGGCTTTCTAGATACCTGACAAAGATCAGCTTGGTGTCTCAAGACAAGAGGATATCGGCATCCAGGCCCTTACCCTGCTGCTGTGGCCTTGTCCCTCCAAGTAATTAGAGTAACCACAGTGAATGCCCCACTAGGATGTAAATGGAGCCCCACCAGAGAATATTTTGAGTTTATTTACCTTGGAGTAAGTGGGCCTTGCAGACTTGACCCCTCCCTTTAGACTGGGATGCTAAGGATACTTCTGCAAATTGAATGAGTCCTCATTTTCCTGACACCTTGTGCATTTTTTTTTCTGGATGTATCCTTGAATGAGTTCTCACCCTGAATTTGAGTGTATGTTTTCTGGGTATCCTCTAGTAGGAGGTTTTCCAGGGAGGGAATGAGTGCACATTTTGGTTCATGTTTTTCAACAGAATACTCCTTAAAGGTTAAAAATTAGTTTTGTAGTAGTATATTCCTGACTCATATTTGAACTTCTAATTTCATTTCATTAGAAAGAATGTTGAGTAATTTTAGTTACTATAAACCCACATTCCGGGTGGTTATGGCTGTCTGTTTGGTGGATGTCTGTGTGACAGAAATCTCAATGCAAATACTTGACCTCAAGAAGGTAGATTAGTTAGAGATGAGCTGATACACCAGCAACTGAATCCAGATCCACAAAAGATAACTGGGAACATCATCAGTGAATACTGCTTCTTCTGCAGAATGCTTGCTTATAAATGTCTGTGTGATATAATGCTTACTAGGAACCATGTTATCTTTTTGGCATATTCGTTGTAAAAGGTAAATAAACACTTGCATCCTTGTTAAGATCAGTCCAACAAGGGAAGAGTGATGTGGCATTTTACAGTGATTTATTGACCATACAAAAAGTGACTGTGATTTTTGTCCGTCACATAGGTTCATAGGAGAGAAAAAAAACCCATCGCTCTGAGCCTCTTGAATCTCTTAGTAATACAGCATTGTCAAATCAGTTAATTCTTAGCCCTGCAATCTTCTTGCTGCTAATATTACACATTAAGATGGCATATCTGAGGAAACAAGGCTAAAATGTCTAGATAGCTTTGTATGAACTTGCAGTGTTAGGGTACCTTCCCTCTCTTAACGTATGCCTCTTTATACATTTAATTAAAATACTCTTTCACTTCTCATTATCTTACTCTGACTTGATTGGCAATAAATTAAATTAATGTTGTCCACTTTGTGTCTGTTTTGCCTGTGATGGTAATTGCTGAGTGCTCACCCTGTCCTTGTCTCAACTCATGAGACTGGTTTTCTTTCCCTTGTCTGCTTGAGAAGAGGGAGTGACAGAGCAGCTTTAGTAGCATCCAGTCAGAACCTTTAGTACACCTTTGAAATCTGCATATTTTTAATATTTATAGAATCCTAGAATGGTTTGGGTTGGAAGGCACCACCAAAGGTCATCCAGTCCAACCCCTCTGCCATAAACAGGGACATCCTCCACTAGGTCTGGTTGCTTGGAGCCTTGTTGAGCCCAATCTTGAAAATCTTCAGGGATGAGGCCTCAGCTACCTGCCTGGGCAACTTCTTACAGTGTTCCACCACCCTTGGGTAAAGAACTTGCTCCTAACATCCAATTTAAATCTACTCTTTAATTTCAATCCACTGCCCCTTGTCCTACCATTACAAGCCTCTTAAACAGTCCCTCTGCAGTCTTGCCACCTGTGTCTGGGCACTGAACCATTGACCACTACCCTTTTGATGATATCATCCAACCAATTGCTTATCCACTGGACAGTCCAACTATCAAACCCATATTTCTGCAGCTTAGGGAGAAGGGTCTTTTTGGTCTGAAGCTGAACACTGGATTATTTACATCTCACGCAGCCCTATACATTCTGGAATCAAGAAAGCCGTGGCATTTGAAACTACGCTGTCAGTGTTTAGCTCAACAAAGAACCTAAAACAAACCCCAACAAACATATTTTGAATAGAGGGTATTTATTCAGCAGGATGTAGGCATATGTTGAAGTTATCACTCCTCAGAGTTCTTGTATGTTTTGAATCAGGGCCCAATATTATAAAATGGTTTTACTTTGTGTAGTACTGGTAATTACATGGCAGCTGTGATGCACCTGTCACTAACCACTCCTAAAACGGTAGCACAGCTGGTTCTCTTAGTGTGGACCTTTTGGGAGGCTAGGCGGTAGAAATGTTTGCCAAGACTAACGATTGTCAGCTCACAAAGTTGTGCCACTGAAGCTACCCCACATTACGGAGTAAACTTTCCGGAGAAAAACAGGTGCTAAAAATGGGCTGCATTTTATCACGTGGCCAAATATTTTCTTCAAAAAATGTAAAGCTTCTGCCTTAAAGGTGAGAATTACAGTGATTTTTTTTGTTTTATTTGCATAGATAAAGTACTTCAGGTTGCTTCTGATATCAGGTTGCTTCTACCAAATGCCAAAGCTGAAACTCTTTAAATAGATTTTATAGACTTTAACAGCCCTTCAGGCCTCCCAGCTCAGTCAATAAGGATGGAATCTATGATGATATATAGTGAGTTACAGAGCATAGGCTAGGGGAATTGCATTTTGAAATCAGACCTTGCCAGAAGGATTCTACAATTGGTTATTATTTAACTCTGTTATCTTCCTACATATAAAAAAGGATACCTTACTGGATGCACTTGAGAGCTAATATTACCTTAAAGTATACTTTTAAAGACAGTTTGAATGTTTGGTTGGGTTGTTGTTTTTGGGGGTTTTTTTTTGAGGATGAAGGGGTTTTCCTGTCAAAATATTTCTGAATCATTTAGCATTGAAAAAAAAAAGAAATGCCTCCTGCTGGAATTCAGAGAATGCTGTTTAATGCCTTTGTGTATTACTGCAGTCTGCATAGTGCTGGTAAAAGCGACACACTGGGAAAAGGAGGAATACCAGCTGTGTACTGACCAGTTTGAGAATGGAAACAGAACTAGGACTGGAATGGAGTACTGGTGCTCATCTACTTGATGCAGAATGTAATACATCAGAGATCCTAGGTTGCTGCTCTCAGTGGTTTTTTGGCTCACTTGGATAGTCCCAAACAACCTGCCTCTTCAGCTACTGTAAGGTTTCTGTGTGTCATGAGGGGCCTTTCATTTAATCTAACAGAAATACCAAATACTTCAAATTAGAAGAAACAAAGGAACTTACCTTCTGCCTTTTGAATACCAAAACCTATTTTGTTTTGTTTTAATTTGTAATTTAATCAGCTTCTTACTGAGAAGACACATTCCTTAAAATGTGGTTTTTGAAAGAAAATATTCTTTTAACAATATTTATTATTTTTGGTGCACTTGGGAACACAGCAGGTGAACAGGATGTGGTGCAGCAGAAAGGCCGTGGAGCTACAGTTTGCATGGCAGTTGGCACAGGCAGGGCTTGTGGAGAGCACATTGAATATTGGCCAGACTGGCAAGCAAGCAATGGCAACCACCCAACAGCAAACCATGGTTACCCCAAACCCCGCACACACCCTGGATGACACAGATTCCCAGGTGGAGCTCTGGTGTGAACACACTGACAGCCGGGGTCAGGTTGCTGAGTGTGCCCTGCTCTCACACCACTGTCAGATGGCAGGGATGAGCATCCTTCTGGGAGGTGTGCTCAGGAAGAAGAGCTCCTCTTTTTGGTGATGGAGCTCCAAGAAGAGGTAAGCTGGTGTAGGACCATCAGAGAATGTGAGAGCAAGATAGACCATTGGATTCTTACTTGAGACAGGTCCAATGGTCAGACAATACTGCAGGGCGCTCCATGTCCATAAAGTTCCAAAACCAATGACAATATAGAGCTCTTGATATTCACTCAGAACTAAAACATGGAGCAGCTATCACTTTTTCTATTAGTTTCAAATGGCAGAAATCAAGAAAACATCTCTAGAGGCCAAATCTGATTTTTCAATCATACAGTTGTTAGCACTGGCCCAGGGGTTTTTTCCCTAGAGTTTTGGAGTGATTGCTGGTTTTGAGTCACTCATCAAAATATACAGACTTAAACCCTGAGGTTTCACAAACACATTCATGAAAACTTAGTTTGCCAGTGAGTATGTATGCTTTTATTCAGCACAAAACTACTTGCTGCAGTGTTATGTTCTAATTAATTTGACCTTTATTCACCTTTTATCTGAGATTCTTGATCTAACCGTCCATTACTAATAGGAAACTTCATATTCCTCCTGCATTGCCAAACCTCTGTTCACTTTAGCCTTCTGTTTTATTTCTGGATGGGAGATTACCACATGAAAGTAGAATTATTCAATATAATGTGATACCAAATGGCAGAGACCAGGCCCAGAGCTTCAAAACCTGAGCCTTTTTTCATTTATGTGAATAATGCAATACGGCTCCTTTACAACACTTTGCATGTGAACCTTTTCCTTTCTGTGAGTTACCAGGGTTACTAAATGATTGTTTCCTCATGGCAATATGAAGTTCTTGCATTTCACAGTTCAGCTGGAAGACAGTTGGCAATGAATGGTACAATGAAGTGGAGCTTCTACTGTGAACTTAACACATCCTTCTGGGATATGACATATCCCAGATGTAATACCTCTAATTCCACAGACGGTGTAAAATGTTGGCCAATTAATATTTGAGCCTTGCTGGTAATGGTGAAGCATCTATTACCATAAATGAGTGTAGAATCAAAGTAGTTTTGATTGGAAAAGACCCTGATGATCAGGAAGTCCAACCATTATCTGAGAAATGTTCGGGGATATGACTAGGTGATTTCTCACTGTCTTGAACACACCTTTTATTAGGAATTTGAGGCTATCTACCACTCAGCCAAAGATTACAGCAATCTAGTAGCAGCAATCTGCTCCCCCCTTTCATAGCTTCCTTAAAACTATCATAGCTTCACATGGAAACTTATCAGTGATATACTGAAAAGTATCTTCAGGAGTCTGCTGTGCTTGAACTATTGTTTACTTTGTCCTCCCTTTGGAGTAGGCTGTTAAAATAAATATGTGGGTTTGTTAATCCACTGCAGTAGTTCCTCTGCAGAGAGTAGCTCCCTCATCAGTGCTACAAACTTAATTTTCAAACCTCTGCACTCTTGCTAAGCACAAAACAGCTGTTGCCATTGCCCACATCTTTCCACAACTACTTGGAATATAAAGACACTGAACAAAACCTGCTAGATACAGTTTAAGATCCTTCAAATAAAGGAACATAATTATTAAGCAATAACAATTGAGTTGCAGGCTGTTAACCCAGTCAGTCATTAATCCCAGAGAAATCCTCTGTGCTGAACTTTTTATTATTATAAGCACAATACAAAGAAAAGCATCAATCCCACAGGTGCATTGACTCTTTAGTGAGTAATACTGCTGTGGTTATATTGCGTGCTGTAATTACTGTGTACATTAGCTAGTCTATTCTCACTGTAACACAAGTAATAGCCAGTAGAGAAGGGAGAGAGATGCTTCCTAAGTGTTAAATCCAAATATGAGAAATATTTGTAATCCCCATGCTCCAAGTAGAGCTACATGAAATGAGTCTCACTTCCCAAAGAGGTACTTCATGTGAATAGCTGTTAGGAATGCTCTCTTGCCTCATAGTCTCTCCCTGCAAGCACCAGGCATACACTTCCTACCGTGCATTAGAGACAGAGTAGGCCAGTGCTTGTCTTGTGCTCTGAGCCTTGTGCTCTGGGCCACAACATTTCCAGCAGCTGGTTTTGAGAAGAGGTGTGCCAAAGTGTCACATGCATTATGCCAGACATCTTCATAGAAAACCACACTTCTTTCTCAGAGTTAGGATTACAAAGGAATCAGGTACAATAGGCACGTCCTCGTCTTGCATGAGGTTGCAGACACACTTTTATTGCTGAAATAGTGGCCCACCTAGCAGAAAAAGAAGGCAGCAGCAGCACAATTACCTGCTGAGGGAACTCTTTAGTGAACACCTAGAGATCAGAGCACCTTGTCTTTACTGCTATTGTTTTCTGTGATAGCTTCGGCAGAGCTTGTCCATGCCACAGGCTCACTTGATATGTAGACATTTCCCTGATTATGCATTTCCTTAAATCACTTCTCCTTTGCTTTGTGATTTTTTTTTTTTTTTTTTTTTTCCTTCTCTCTCCACCACCTTAAATGTCAATTGCAATCTATTTATATCACCTCTGGTCTTTGGGAAGAAATGCCCTCAAAGGAGTTCTTGAAATAAGTTGCTGCAATCTCCTAACTTTTTGTCAATATTTAAAAATGAGCAGGTAAAACTCTTTACTTGCCACTTCTCATTTTCATGAAAAGAAGATCGATTTTCAGACATTCCATGTGTTACAGTGACAGCAAGATATTTTGTATTTCTTCAGTCTGTTAATAAGGGGTTTGACAGGACCCGTTCCAGAGTGTCTCTCATTGACAGCAGGGTGAGCTTGTTCCCTGACAATTTGCTTGACCCAAATACAGTTCAGCTGAGAAAAGGAATGAGTTTTTCAATAATAGTTCCCTTATTTCCACATTTTTAAACTTCAGTGCTGACAGAGGCCCAGGGAGGTTTAGTGAAAAGTTCACATAGTAGTTCAATCACTGTCCAGAGGTCACTGATGCAATCTCAAGTCACTGTACTTGCTGCACACAGGTACGTGGTAACTTCCCATAAAGAACATAAAGTGGAAACTATTCAAAAGGCAGTACCATCCATGAACAATTCAGCAGCATGTATTCAAGTATCTGTTTTTTTACTATGAGCTGCTTGCCTTTTGCCACAGCATGTATTCAAGTATCTGGTTTTTACTATGAGCTGCTTGCCTTTTGCCAAAGAAACTGACACTTACGTAGCCATTTGTGCCATAATGGAAGAACATTTCAGAACTAGTTTTTCATGCATTATTTTGAAACATTTCAATTATCCAGCTTAGAATAATTGTAAATGTAGTTGCATAATGCTATTTTTTCTTTAAACCCACTTGTAAGCAGCAATTTGGTTACTAAATGATCTATTTTATGATAATTTAAGAAGCAAAAGCGTCAGCTGCCATGGGCTTTCATTTCTCTAATCAGCAAAGTATCTTCATAGATTTTAAATCTATAACTTGTGCTGGATATCAGAGAACCACCACATTAATCCAAGTAAATGCTATTACTTTCTAAGTTTGAGTGACAAATTAAGCATTAATTCTTTCAAATGTACCAAAATTCAATGGCATAGATTATAGAATATGATGATTTATCATGAGCTTGTTGATTATGATAATTGGTGCATTTTCTAGTATTGTTTTTTCACTACTGTTCTCAGGAGTCTCTCTGAAAATCTTTCAAGGCCAGTGGTGTCGACAGTGATGGGCTACAATGACTTTCAATTCAATGTATTCCTTTCCTTAAGTCCCTTGGTACTTTACACTTGAACAGATGTGACAGATCTTCTGGCAACATTTATGTGAATATAAGATATATTAAATAATATGTAACATTTCAAACCTCCTTGGAGCAGTTTCCATGGAGACCAAAGACATCCACTGGAAATTAAAATACAGAGGATATCAACTTATGGGCTGGAAATATTTGATATGAGGTTTTTGGAATCCTGTTTCAGGAGGTGGGAATACATATGCCTAGTTAATTAGAGCAATATTAATTGCATATGCATGTTCTTGTGAAAAATTTAGGAAGCAAAACAAGCACTTTTTAAAAGAAACAAGATTTTTTTTTGACAAGCTACATGTTAGAAAGATTAAGCTCACCCCTTTGCTGAAAAAATAAGCAAATCATCAGGCTTGGTGCAAAGATTGTTGTTAAAAAAAAAAAAAAGGGAGAATGAGATCCAGTTTTCAGAGGCAGATGTGAGAATATGGAAGTGGAGCATAATTCTGCATCTGCACAAATGCGATCTGGGTTGTATGTAATGGCAGCTCCCTGCTAGTGAGCCCTTACTGCTGTATGTGTGTAGATGTCTAAGATCCTGCTTCGGTCCTTCCTCCATTCTGGTCTTTATACCTATCACAGAACAATGCTTTCTGCTATGGCAGACAACTCTGTTACAGTTATATACTGTCCCAATTTAAAGCATGATGCCCTGGAAATCCAGGTGTGGATGATTTTTCCCTGAAATTAACCTGCCTTAACAGAAAACAAACCAACCAACCTGTCATAGATTGAGCTTTAGTCTGCTGCTATTCGTATCATCCTGCCTCATGCCAGTTTCAACAATTAAAGTAATGGTTGCAGCAAAGTATTATGGGCCTTGAAATTCAGACTGTAACATGGGAGGCTTCCTGTTCTGGTTGCTGATTTTGTGTTCTGGGTGTTATCTGCTCCGTTAGGATGGCAGCAGGAGCAGAAGGGATGGGGATGCAGCTCTGGTTTGGGCTTTTAGCTCACTTGTTTCTGCCTGCTATTTGCTGCTGCTTTCCTCTGTGATTTTGCTGCAAAAGGCTAAGCTAATTGTGCATTTGTATTATGATTATCTGATTTGCTCAGTAAACTCTGTTCTTATCTCACTCTTTTTTTGTCTCAACCTGGAATTTTTGTGTGTTGTTTTCCCACACTTTTGTGTTGGGGAACAGACAAGTTAACCAGTTTGTTTTGATTTAAACCATTACAAAAAACAAAACAAAACAAAAAATAAAACAAACAAGCCCCAACCCCATTCCCTGACATACATGAAATGGTATCAAGATTAATGCACTTTAGTCTCAGGGTTCTTTGTTTAGGATTAGTATATTAGCCTTAGACTGCTGTGCAGAGAGTTGCCTCAAAGTGGGACATAGCTCCCAGGAATAGATTTCCATTTTGCTGGTCATCTTCTGAAGACTGAAATGCCCTGTCTGATCTTTGATATTAAGCCTGTGTCTGTATTACTCTAAATCATATTTAGCTGTCAGAAATCATGTGTCACCAGCTATGGAGCTGCTTATATCAATTTCTAAATACGTCCAAATTGTTTTGCTTTAGCAAATATAAGATTGCCCAAAAGTTGTGTGGGAAGAACTGCATGAACAGGAAAAAGAGAAGAAATAATAAGAGTTTGCTTGGGGAGAGTGGGAAATCTGTCTTCTATTTTCTTCTCAAGAAAATGAGGCATAATACTTATAACAAGTATGATGTCTAATAAATGTTCCACGGTGGAAATACTGTGCAATCACTACCATGTGATACTATGAGCAGTAAAACAAAAAAGGGCAAACCGATAGTTCTGATTGTATTAATTTATTTCATTCTTTGAGAGATTGATGAAAAAAAAAAAAAAGGCTAATTAAATATAAAAACAGATGGCAAAGAGACATTTGCAAAGATCAACATTAGAAAAATCTTAGCTCTTATTTATCTAAGTGGATGAGACACATGTAATTTATCTGAGAGAATTAAAAAAACCCCAAAACAACAACAAAAAAAAACCTAAACCCAAACCCACTTGATATTCGGAAGATAATGAACAACATTGCTGAAAGGATGCAAACAGCACTAATAGCAGGAGATGAAAGATCACTCAGTTTGGCCTCTAATTACTGGCTTATTAAATTCTGGGCTGATTCAGAAAGTGGATGTGTGTACAGAAACTATTTTATGACTGTACAATATTGACAGAATCTGTATTTGATTAACTAAGAGAGAAAGTATATTTGACTTTTTCACCTTCTGCAAGTTTATTTTGAGGTTATAAAAGCCTGAACTCTTAAGAGTTCTACATCAAAGCAGCTAGTCTACTTCTGGTTTCCTTCAGCCACAGTCAGTTGTTTTTTTCCCTCTTTTCCAGTCTTCATAGACTATCATTCTTGCTAGTACATATTGTTCAAAGATATGTATTTCCTTCTGAATGGAATCACGGATAAAAACCCAAATCAGAAATTTAAGTTGGCTATTTCCATATCTTCAATCCCTAATTCATTAAATGATTGTAGTTCACTGCTAGGAAAATGCCTCCTGTTCAATGGCACTAATATTGTGAACTCCATTAATAATTTTTAATTATTTTTTTTTTAATTGCATAGTAGTAAACAGAAATTTTTAGACAGATAAATAAATATTCTGAGGGGTATCCAGAAGAAGAAATAAAGAAATCTTCATTTGTCAATGCAACCCTGAGAATTTAAGAAATCTACAGTGTGCTCATCTTACGTTTGCATGATATTTTCAAGGGGTTTTTTTTTCCCCATTCTTATGAAGACTGGAACCTCATAGCTCATCAACTTGATTTTATTGCTGAGTTATATAACAATTTGCCTGCAAAGGTCACAAGGAAGATGAATATTGCAGAAGTTTTGATAAAGAGATTGATGTTAGCAACATTACCTTGGCATATTTTATGAAACCAAATTGCATTAGTAGGAGCTTCAGCAGGCTGGATGCAAGGGCAGCTGCTGCCATTTTTCTCCACTTTAGGCTGCTTTCTTTCCTCTTAAACAGAGAATAAAACCATCAGAGTGCACCAAATATCTGCAATATGTTTCATTGCAAACAGACCTTCTCTTGCCCATGAAATGATCCTTGAATTTTAAAGAAATGACAAGCCATGGAAGTGTTGGGTAGATATTGCAAAGAAGCAAACATTCCAGTTATGTCTGATTTTCTCTGACATTCCAGATGTCTAATCAAGTACAGAAAAGGGCAGCACAAGGAGAATATCTGATGCTTTTTATAGTTCTCATGGACTTTCTGTTTAAAATATAATATTAATTAGCAATTAATACAGGAAAAAGAGTTCTCATTTGTCTTATTCAAATCCATCCCTGGAAATAATTGATTTTAATATTTTTCACATGGTGCTAGTAGTCTGCTAGCACCATCTGATATTGATTATGCTGTTAAGAGGGTGGTTTTCAAAGTCAAATATCATCAAGCATCAGCTTCTTTTACTGCAATGTTGGCTCTGTAAAAACAGCTATCTCAGTATCAAACTTATGTGGCTGAATGCTGTCATCCCTTCATCAGCAGTTGTTCTAACGTTGTTGCAAGTACAAAGTTTTTTGGTTCATATGTCTGTAAAAAATAATAATTGTGGTATCTGGAAATGTTAGGCAAGAATAATAGACTTTTATTTGTGATATATGTCTGATAACATGTAGCTTAAGGTGAGAAAAAGGGTATGTTACGGTTCTCTGTCGCAGCTAAAAGAGAGGAAAAAGCAGTGGAAGGGGAAGCAATATGATGGAATTTTGGGTTGGGTTGTTTGGTTTTGGTTGGTTTTGTTTATTTTTTGGTTGTTTGGATGGTTTTGGTTTTTTAGGTGTGGGGTTTTGTGGGGTTTTTTGGGTTGTTTTTTTTTTTTTTTAAGTAAGAGGCAATTGCAGAAAAATACAAACAGGGAAGAGGAGATCTATCCCTTTATTTGGGACTAATAACAAGTCCAGTCCTGCCATAGCCTAATATGTATGGGTGGGCCCACAGAGCACTATGTAGACATTTGAATTCTTCTATATAGAATAATTTGTAGTGGCAGGGTCTTAGACTTTTACATGTCTCTTGATATTGAATACCAGGGTTCAAGGTCAACCTGAAGATTTATATGACAAAATACTACTTCTTTGCATTCCTTTATTGTAACGCATTGTATAACTTTCTAGTATCCAGTATGGTAGCTATTTTTTAATACATACCTATATTTCTAAAACATACCTGAAATACACTTTAGCATATGGGCAGCAAGGAAAGGATTATTCAACTATCAAAAGAACTTGTTCTAGTCTAGCAAAACAGTTGTGAAGTTCAACAGAGGCCTTGTCAACCTTATTCATAACAACTGGAAAATGAATGGTTTCACTTAACTATGTTTGAGATGACGGTTTACATTTTTAGTACAGCAGCAAGGAATGCTGCTCTGTTGATTTCATAATCAACAGAGAGAGGGAGAGACCTTAAAAGCAATTAGGTTACTCAAGAATCCATGGGAAATAATTAATAATACAGAATTCATTTTCTCAGAAAGGAAGTGATCTCAGGGCAGGTGTTGATCAGGACAGAAATACTTAGAGGTACCACAGGCAGCTGATGCTATCACTGATATGAGAAAGGGAATTTGTCATACTGTGGTGGAACTTTACTGTACACAAATTCATACAAATTTTGGCTTAATTACCATCACTGTTTTCTGAAACCCTCTCTAGTTTCTGCAGCAATGAAATAATTGAACCATGAGATACCAGACAAATAAGATAGGACCAGAATTCAAGCCAGTGGTTATCCAACTTAGTATGAGGCTGTTTTCTTTTAACAGGATAAAAGCACAAATTAATCTAGATTCAGATGGGGTTTTAGAAATATTTTAGGTTCATGGGAATCCCTATCTGAAGCTAAAACACAACTAGTATCTCTTCTACCACTAGTATCCCTTCTTCACAGGAAGAGAGATTGGCCGTTGGAATGTGCTGCCCAGGGAGGTGGTGGAGTCACCGTCACTGGAGGTGTTTAAGAAGAGACTGGATGAGACACTTGGTGCCATGGTCTAGTTGATTAGATGGTGCTGGGTGAGAGGTTGGACTTGACGATCTCAAAGGTCTTTTCTAACCTGGTTTATTCTATTCTATTCTATTCTATTCTATTCTATTCTATTCTATTCTATTCTATTCTTTCTTGCATGAGATGATGAGTCATTTAGTATCCTGACTTTCTCCTCATGTCCTAAGGGCAGGTAATCTCTTGGTTGTTGGTCTAAACCTGGCTTTTCCTCTTCCTTATCCTACTTTTCTTCCAAATAACACTCTGTCAATAAAACTACAGCTTACTAGTTCCCTACTGAAAATATGTTTTCCTCTTACTAGAACCTAGTCAGCATATGAAAGATTGGTTTCAGTAAATATAATTCTGGTTTGGAAGAAAGCCATTCCTCAAGGACACAAATCAGGTCAGTGTTTGCAAACATATTGCATTTCATAACACTGATGATTATTGTCAGTTTACAAACAATACCGGAAGCAGGTGCCTACATTGTGCCTTATTCCTAGTTAAAAACATTTTTCCCAGAAAATTTGCCAGAAGTGTAGACAGCATAGAAAGAAAACAGAAATGTACAGGCATGAAAAGCAGATTTGAGAGGTTAAAAGATTTTTTTTTACATATATATGTATATATATGTGCTCTTGCTATTGGGTTATTTAATATCTCATTTTCTTTGATCGAATTTTTTGTCTGCTTTTATTATTTGTAATGTGACAAAATCATCTCAATGGATCCATCAGAAGGCATAGACAACTGAAAGCAACCTAAACTAATGAAATGAGTATTTGACCTTTAAAATGATCATGATATTTAGGCATCTGTGTACAGGAGGAATTAATTCTTACTCTGTCTATTCCCTTTATGGTCCTCTCTAAACTACAATTCTTGGCATGAGTTTTGGGCTTTGGGCTGTACACTAAAAGAGTGCCTTTTTACTTCTTTCTTTCCCCCCCCCCCCCCAGCTCTTCTTCAACAACTAAATTTATAGCACCTGCTCAATAGTGACATTAGTTAATGCTCCATTTATCTTTGTGAAGTCTCAGAAGATGTCTATGCTGAGGTGTTGAGATTGCCTCAGGAAAACAGCAGTTACTAAAAGTCCTTTTCTGAAGGACATATGACAGCTGTCAAAACCCATTCTTGCTGAGCAGCTGGAATTTTTAGTTTTCCTTCTCTGTCCAAGTGCTCCAAAGTGTTTCAGATTTATGCATCTTGGCATGCTTCCTTGGGTACAGCTAGCTGTGTTGAATCATAATGTTAATGTGGACATGGAATTTGCAGTTATGAAAGATTCCAATCAACAATAAATAACAGCATATGGATTAAGCATTAGAGAGGTGTATGATGCAAAGCATCCATGAAATGGCCTTCTTGAGTAGTCAAGAAAGCAAAGTCTTACAAATGTCAGTTCTTGAAGTGAAGGATAATGGTATAACATAGTCAACTGTTGCTAAGTGCTACTAAAATTCACTGGGGAAAATGAAAATTGCCTGACAGGCTATCTTTAACTCTGTTTTCCTAGGGCACCCATATTGTCATTAGTTAGAAATTAACTAAAATGCACAAACATAATGGCCAGTGTGAACTGTGACAAGATGATGACAATGGCAGACTTTCCCTTACAGTTCTGGAACATTTCCTATTCCCTAATGAAATACATTTACTAATGCAGAATTATGTTTAAAACAACATTTTGTCTGTTAATTTCCCACAGTGTACTAAATAAGTTAATGTTTAAATAATTTCATCCCTAATGTAAAAGCTTTTTTTTTTGGTATTTTTCCCTCATCAGACAATGGAAAAAAGAAATAGAATCTAAATCTGCAGGGGGAGAGTATAACTTCTGTTAGAATGAATGCAGTGTTCTTGGTGTATGCTCCAGTTTCCCATTTGAACACAGATGGCCTGAGCTTGTCATATTAACACAATTCCTTTTCTCCCAGATGTTATGGGTAGTCTTTGTTTCATTGGTTGCAACTATAAGGTCTTCATGGTAGAGACTCTCTTTCTTGGTAGAATGCCTATGAAAGGTATTTAATATAGCTTGGCTCTCGAGTACTATCATGATTAACATGGATTAATAGCACAGTTAGGTTGTGCAGAGAGTGAAATGGTTCATAGCCTTATCACTGGCACAAGATTAATCACTAACATTCACTTCTTAATCTCCTTTTTTCACCTCTAAATGCCTATTTCTTTCTGCCTGTGTTGTTTTTTCTCACTGTCCTCTTAATCTGATTTTTAGTAATTTGTAAACCACCAGATGCCATTTTGGGTGGATCTTACTGCATTCTGCTACTTGGTTTTACTTTTGGGGTATACCAGATATTTGTTGACAGAGGACACAACTGGATTCAGGAGTCTCTTTGCAGCTTAGTGAATGCCATAGCTTAATGCCTCAATTGGCTTAATTGCAAACTGAGAGCAATGATTTTGCCATTTGTTATGATGAGCCTTGATACCTCTTAATGAAATGTGTTAAGTGAGAGTTAAATATTATAGATTTATTACTAGACATTGCAAGGAATGTTTGGTTGGATGATTTAATACATTTAGCACTACTCTGCATCTATTCGAAGACGTTTTAAAGTAACAGAGGTGTACAGGAATCCTAAAATAAGAGAAGTTCACATATCTTGAATTAAAATGTGACTACAATACACAGAGTTGATCCTTACCATTCAGTTTTCATTCCCCCCATGAAATTAAAAACATGAATTCATCTGTAGTGCTGAAGGAGCAACAGTATCTAGCATCGTATATTTGCACCACACTGTGAGAGAGACTTCCATACTGTGTTTATCTAGTGAACAACCAGTAAGAGGTTTCTTTTATGCACATGATTTTATATTGCTTCAATCCCAACTGTTCTTTCCTTTCCACCCACTCCCATCTGCATCCAAATTAAAAATATTTTACTTCTGTCTATTTTAGTGGATTATATTTAGAGACCATCAGCTAAATCCAAAGGTAAAAGAATAGTCATACAATCTGTCACCACTACTACCAGTAGTAGTGTATAAGAATAGTTTCTGGAGAGACTAAAGACTAATAGGGATGCTAAAGAAGCTGCCAGTACCCATTTTCTTACACATGCATTTGTGTATGCTTACAAAGTTTTCATATGTCTGAGAATACTTCTGGGGCACTGGGAATAATATTCCAGTTCAATTTTATGTCTGAAGACACCAAAGTGCAATCATAGCTAATGATGCTCCAGATCATTGTACAGCTAAGGGACAGAACTGGGAATAGTTACCATGAAAACAGATTGTTTGCTATAAATGTACAGCCATAGACTTGGCTGCTGCAATAACAAACTTCTTACAGCACATCATGTGATAAGATTTTTTGAAAGTTGAAATTACTCATAACCCTGTGCTACAATTCATTATATGAGAGTTTCAAAATCACTGATCATGTGTTGATAGTAGCGTTGTGACAGTAGCAGAGTGTGATTTCACATCAGCTACTGGTATGCTGCTGTATGTTGTACTTGGTGTTTGTAATTGCATGAATATAGGCATCTGAGTCATATCAATTTAAACCTACATTGGTACGTCTCTCAAAGCTGAAATTCCCCCTTTTAGGTACAAACACCTCCCCTTAAGAACCTGGACATGAAAAGTTTTATTTGCTCTACCAATGAATTTAGATTCTTAAATCCCATCAAGTTTGGCCTTTGACTTTATATCTCATGAGCTTCTGAAGTAACAAAGTAGATGCCTGACCTAAATGGAAAACATCAGTCTACCAAAATCTAGCCAGTTCCCATCTAGAGTTCCTAGAATTCATGGCACATGCTTTTTTTTTTTTTGGATCTGGGTAGCCTGGATATCCTATCATACTAAAGACCAACTCTGAGTCTCTTGCTAATGTTGGCAAGATCAATGATCAATTTTTTTCATGTCCATGCCATGCAATGAGAGGGAGTTAAGGACAAGCCTGTGCAAAATTCAAGGAGAGAGAAAATGTTTTATTATTTAATACCTGGGATATTCACAAACTGATTGGAGGACCTGTATTCCAGTTCCCTCTCAAATTACTATTTTGGCAAAATTTGTGTAAGTTATTACATTTGAGAAATTTAAATGTACTATAAGTGTTAAAATTTGGAGCCAAGAATACATAAATGATTATATGATACTTGCAAAGTTTAAACATATATATTTACCAGAATTGATCCATTTAATCTTCTCATGGAAAATCTTGGATAAGTCTGATTTGTTCCCTTAGAACAGTGATATTTTTCTCTTTGGAGTAAAAGCTTGACCCTACAGAGTCATTAGGGTACTCTGAATTCTTTCTGGTGACCTTAGTGCCTCCTAGCTACAAACAGGATATTGAAAGTGTTTTGGAAGAGGACACCCAAATCCAATTATCTTGTGGAATGATTACATTGTCTGCAAACTTGCCATGCCTTCTCTTGTGTATCTTTCATGACAATAATGACAATTTGAAGTTATTTATGCCTGTGAATTATTAATATATTTAGATGGATAAATCAAAGCTACATTTCACAGACCAATGACAGCTTATGTTTTTGGGAGGATTTCTGTCCTAATTGTAGAAGGACCCCGTAGTCACTAATAAAACATTACACTATAAACATGCAAATTATCTGGAAAGCAGTGGGCTGCTCTTGCAACTAAGTTATCTGCATGTAATAATGAAGAAAGTTGTTCATTATTCAGATATTTTGATGCTTCAGAAAAATCAAACCTACAAAATTAGTGCATTTTGGAGCCTCCAGCAGAAATTTGATATGAATTCCAGTGCTCTAACTTTGAAAGATATTTTTGAGGCCCAGTGCAGCAATGGGAATATTTTGTGGTTGAGTGTACAGTTGTTTTCTGTTTTGCAAATATAATTCTTACCAAAAATTAAAGTAAATGAATGTTGTGTAATAGTGGTTTTAGAGTTCACTTATGAATGACGTTAATTATATTACTAGAAGTGAAAAACTAGAAGTGGGTACATTGAGATTGGATGTTAGGAAGAAGTTCTTCCCCATGAGGGTGGTGAGACACTGGAACAGGTTGCCCAGGGAGGTGGTAGAAGCCCCATGCCTGGAAGTTTTTAAGGTCAGGCTGGATGGGGCTCTGAGCAGCCTGATCTAGCATGAGGTGTCCTTGCCTATGGCAGGGGGGTTGTAACTAGATGATCCTATGATTCTATGATTACTTAATACACAACTAAGAAGAGCTTAGATAATCTGTCAATGAGGGAATGACACAAAACAATTCAGGATATTTCTAAGTCAGTGTTCTATCTTACTATCATCATTTGGTTTTGGTACCTAATTTGTGATCAGTCTTGCTTTCTGCTCTTTTGAGGATCAGTACTGGGAAGTGCTCTGTGGAACTGCTGTCATTTTGGAAGATGTATTTCTGCAGCACCTCTTTGATTAGGTTTCTGACCTCTCAGTTATGCTCCAAGGCACTGTTGTAGTATAAATAATCAACAGTTTCTTCAGTCTGGGAAAAGACTTCTCCAAATGCTCTTCTGCGGCTGTCTGTTGAATTTAAGAAGCACTGCAGTGCTTTGAGCTGGTAATCCAAACATCTTCATTTAGAAACAAAACACCATACGGTATAATCATCTCACCACAGTAATTTTCTCCACTGCAGTATCATTAAAGAAGTATTGTAGCATAAAGAGGAAACTAAAATATACTTGGCCAATGAGAAGGCCAGCAGACTTCTGCAGCTGAAGCTATTATTACTTACTTTGCTACTGTAATGTCTGAATTCTTCACAGTCTTAATACGTTCTCCTAACACATCTCTGTCTCTCTTTACATTTTGAGCAGGATTTGAGTTCCAGACACTCATGTTTGAAGAATCAAGCATTGCAGGCTTTCATCACTATCTCAAAAGGCTGCCTAACTCTTCAGCATCACAAGTCTCTGGAGGAGCTAGAAACTGAACCTGGAAATTTCAGTCAAGTTCAGATAGACAGATGACTGCAATCCCTGCTGTGAAGTGCTTTCTTCCTCCATTTTCTGTTGTGCTAGGATTCACACAGGAGATTTAGATGGTCTGCAAATAAGTAGAAGATATAGCAGATACTTTTCATTCAGTCTTTAACCCTGAATAAATATAATTTTATAATTCATTTCATTTAATACTCTCACTGTCACCTCTATGCCTGGGATTTCTTGCATTACAGAACAATTTGGAGCTGAAATATCTTTCTTTGCAACTTGTTGCTATTTAATATGTTTATTAGTTTGAACATAGGGGAATCAGTAAAGCTCAGTATTTAGAACAGCCAGAAGAGGCTGGAGGGGGACATTCTTTATAAATTGGTTGATACAGACCAGCACAACCAACCCTGAAATTACTTGGCAAAAGAAACGGGTTTATATAAATAGCTGAGTCCAAAGGTGTTAAGAGTACTTTGCTTTCTCAGCAATACAGTAAGTCAGCTGTAGTCATGAGTGATTCTTCTTTCATGACGCTGTAAGCCAATGTATAAAAAATACACAAAACTAATGTACAGTATTAACATGCCTTTTTAAGCTGTCTCCTACTGATGCAGGAAGACACTAGTGCTAGAAGGAAAGAAAACAGAAAGTTATTACTACTTCAGGAAGCTCAGCTGAGATCCTGCTGAACAAAAAATACAGAAAATAGTTTTTGAGAGAATTGCAGGCTTTTAAATAGTATGAAAGCTAAATTATTAGGTCAGAACAATCAACCTTCCCATTAAAGCTGCCATTTGTATTTCCTGCCAGACAATGCACAGACAAAGAGAAAATAGTGAAAGTCACTGTTACTGGTGCTGGATACTACTGTGCTTGTCATTAATTGTTTCTCAAGACTAGGCACGTCACTGCTGCAGTTAGGGACAAACTAACAGAAACAAGCAAAATATCAGGACGGAGACCCCTTTTTATTTATTGTTGTTCATTTAGTTTTGGCATCTGACAAAAGCTGTTTAAAAAGAAAAATGTGCTTAAATGGCAGCCTATGAATGCCTGCTGCAAGACAAATTGAAAATAACTTTGATGTAATAATGTCCTTATTACTCAAGCACGTCAGCACTTTGTAGTTTAAAAGTACATGCTATGTAATAGTTAGCTTCCAGCCCTACAACAGAGAAGGAAATGCTGCATGCTCCTTATACGCAAACTAGGAAAATAAAGAGGTAATGTTGCTAATCCTTAAAATACTGAAGCTCAAGACATCTGAAATCAGACTAAACACCACTGAAACCTGTTTGCGATTAGAAATCCATACTCATTATGTAAGCAATCATTGGCGGGGAAAAAACAACCACAAAACAAACAACAAAACAAGTGGAGTAATGTTTCATCTCGGGGCTTTTTGTTTTCTGGGAAGTGACAAGTGGGCAGAGATTGTTCATTGAGTCACTGAATTTGAATACGAAATTGAAATGATATCTGTAAATTACCAATGTTGGAAGTCACTGGTTTCCAGTTCAGTACTTATTGCCTCAGTATGAATGTGTACCAAAGCTCTCTGAAAACCCTGATTGGCAAAGAAAATATAAATCAAATTTATTCTCTGTGTGACATGCATGATTAACTGAAATCTTTGAAATGACAGAACGATGCACTTTCAGCAAATGCAGTTACATTTGCTGCTGCATTACAGGTATTGACGAGAGAACAAGCGATATTGACATATAGGGGGGGAAATGTAGGGGGTTTTATCATTTATTTTTCAAGCCTACAATAAGTCTGTAGTTGTGAGACATCATGGACTTCTCATAATAGCCATTAAGTTAATTTTCCTGGGTGAGGAGAGACTGAGTGATGTTGAATCACTCAGTCTTTTGTGTTTGAATCTGGACTGAAGATTTTTGTATAGCTTGTCCCTGAGAATACACTGGGAGCATGGGGGAGCCAAATGCACACAAAGAATTTAAATTGTCTCTCAGGAATTTCAGTCACAACAAAAGCCTGAATGTGTGTTTTGTTTATTTTTTATCCAAATCTTAAAGAAATATGTCCTGGATTTTACAGTCATGCATACCCATTCTAAAAGCAAAGGAAGGCTTTTGAAACCCGTTCATTCAAAATAAATTTTGTAGCAGCTCATGGGACAAGGATAGATAAGAAGACAAGTGGGTACAATTTTTTGGCTCTTCCTGTCTGTTTGGTGAATCTAATCCACTTTTCCAGCTTGCAAAAATATTATCCCCAGATGTTTATTTGCTTTTGTTTGCTCGCCTTGTGTTTGTTTGGTTTTTTATCTCAAAATTGTAAGGTCTATATTTGTTTTATTGATATACCTAAAAATTTCAGGTATGGATATATAATAAATTAATTAGATCGAATTGATCCCATGTAAAGCTCACTAATGTGTTTCTGAGAATATCTTCCATGAGTTATTTTCTTCTGAGAAAAACAGCAACTTCCCTTTCATTTCATGTGAAGAGCTGAACAACAGATCTGTAGTAGCATTAATTGTTGTGAAAAATTAATTTCTAAATTACCAGCTTCAAGTATGGCAAAGTGCTTCCATGTGCCTGATCTAGTGTGAGGTTTCCCTGCCCATGGCTGGGGGTTGGAACTAGATGATCCTTATGGTCCCTTCCAACCCTGACTGATTCTATGATTCTATATAGTCTACCAGCAAGAAAGCTGGCAGAACCATGTCACTTACCTGGCAAATCAAAGCAAGGAGGAATGTGTAAGTTCTAAATATCAATACTTAAAAGTAATTATTTGATTCATATAACAAATTGTGCAACAAATTCATGATATGAGCAAATATGGCTGCTTACAGGATATTATTTTTTTAATTATGTAAATGATTGTTTGCAGTTGTTCACAAAGATAGGCTCAGAAAGCTAGCACCCAAACTTAATTCACAAAGCTATGCTCACAGTTCAGCTTTCCACTGAAACGAAAAAATGGATTCTGTCCTTAATGACAGAAAAATCACCTAGTAGGTTTAGGAAGACTTGAAATTCAGACCTAAAATTTATTTATGAGGTAACACAGTGCAAATTACTCAAAGCAGGACTCATTTATGGAAATCAGGAAAATTCAACTGCATCAAAACACTGGGGAAACCACTGCAAACAGTTTCAAGACAGTGTCTGTATAGCTTTGTGTCAAAGATGACAGACTTAATTTAAATAGTGGCTGAAAGGGCATGTAACTTTACAGGCAGATTTTTGAAATGATCATGAAGCACATTCCAGCTGGTTGTTATTTGGTACAAATGCAGTCTTACAGTCAGTCACATTTAAATTTAAAATCTGGCTCATGAACTTCAACTTTTGAATTTGCAGCTGTACTTCAGATTCCTTCATACCAAAGTAAAAATAACAAACACAAAACAACAAAAAAACCAAACCCCAAAACCTTACAGAGTTCCCAATCTGCTTATCTGTAAATCCAAAAAGGTTTCATAGGCCTCCCCTTCCAAGAGGCAGGGATAAAAAAGTGCAGTTAGAGTGAGTAATTTCTGTGTGAAATATCTGGGGTTCGTTTTTCTCTTCTCACTCCCTTTTAGAAGAAAGACGGGCAGAAGAGAGATTCTACAGAGACTGAAATGATCCATAGATTACGAGTGATAGCAGGGCCACAGAGTGGCTCTTCTAAGCAAAAGCAGTTAAAAAGCTGACATATTCCAGGAAAGCAGGCCAGCAAGAAGCTGAAAAATGTGTCTTAGTTATTCAGAGTCAGGCAATGGTACTGGACCATATTGTATGTTGAAAGGCAGTGTGGTATATTGAATGTTCGTGGTAAAACTTTTGATGCTATTTTGTTAGTGCCTGAGTGGCAAATAGATGATTAAGAGTTGTGCTTAACAATTCAAAGGATATTCACTTCCTGACAATTTTATGGCCAATATTGCCTCTGTTTTTCCATAACTGCATCCTCAAAGTGTTTCTGGACACAGCCTCCAAAATAGTGTCGATAAGGAAGTATAATTAATTCCCAGAAGATGTGAGTCCCTTAAAATGACCTTCTGGCTGAGGGTATATGAAATGTTGTACATGCACTTCCCCTTACAAGTTGGGTTGTTATTCAAAGAAATGTTATTTAATGATTATGTTCTACCAAATATTGATATTGCTGTTGAGATTATATGAATTTGACATGGGAGTTCAGGAGTGGTCTCTGCCTCATTCCACGACAGGAGGTCTATCTGCATAACACTATTTACTGGAGATCTATCTTCCTCTCATTAATTCTGTGTTACCAGGTCTCAAACTTGACTCAAATATCTTCTAGGATTAAGGCTGTTATGCTCAGGAACCTGATAAGTTTCCTGTTTCACAGCAGAGTAGTATCCCTTGATGACACAAATCATATGGAGTTTTAGCCCTGTGAAGGTCAAAACCAAAATAAAACTTTCACTTGTAGTAGCTACCATAAAAGCCACAGCTTATAATGCATAGTTATTAAACTTGTGACAAGGTCATGAAGGAAATCTATGCTTAATCTTGATGTTACCTGAAGGTCTGTCTGTCTCAGTCTGAAGCTGATTTACATATCACTGAGGGTAGGGTGTTCCATTTTCCTATATGGCACGCACCTGAGGCTCTTTCCCCTTTCTGATGGCTTAAAGTGTACATTTCAGTATGTCTCAGTATTGCTTTTGCTCTCACAATCTTTGCTGGTACAGTGCCCTCAAAGGTATAAATGCATGTAGCTTATTAGAACTTCTTGACTGAAACCAGTCAACTGATTTTGGATAACTGCAGATGCAAGGTGGTTTATCCCCAAAATCTGACAAGAAATGCTGTAATAATGATATAGAAGAATACTTTTGTATTCAGCAAATTTGTGACTTGGCTACTAATACAAGGGTCTACCAAGTGAAGGTGTACAAAATACAACAGACTAGAAGATAAGTAAAAATTATTATAATGAAACAGTTTAGACAAGTTCATTTGCTCTGCAGTTTCAAAATTATTTAGGCAGCTGGAAGACTGAGAACGGCAACATCCAGCCTACCACACAGCATAGTTTGTGGAAGGGCTATGCTTGCATTGAACATCTGCATGACACTTAGCTAATAGACTTCAAAGTTAAAAAAAAAGGAAACAAGCAAACAAAACTTACAGTGCAAGAATTGGGCAGGAGGAAAAAAAAATGGTATTCTTCTAGCCTTCTGCTAGAACTGCTATTCTTCTAGCCTTCTAACAAGCTTATTTTCTTGGAACAAGGAGTCATGGAAGTCTCTGGAGATTCTCTTAAATAAATAGATGCACTATCTAGTCATTAATTACCTGCCTAGTTTCAAACCAAACTGAGCAATGTTCTAATGCACATTATAGGTTTCTGGTTTTAATTGAAACAAACATGGGTAAACAATGAAATCACATATTAATGACCTGCTTATTTCCTGGCAATCCTACAATGGTATTTGCAGTAGTACAAGGGCTATTTATAAAGATATTTAACTACGCCTCCCCCCAGTCCTTGTTCCCATAAACTGCCATCAGTGCTGTCAAAAGATGGAAAATATCCTTCTTTATCCCAACAGGTTAGGGCAACAGTGCTCCTGAGGACAGCATGTCAGACTGTTCCACAAGGGTTTATTGACTGTAAAAAGGCTGCAGATCAGCCTCGGGGAAGTGGTTTCAGAGAATGAAAAAACAGTAGTGGGGGGAAATTAGCATTTGATATATGTTAATAAACACAGATCAAATGCCTCCTAACAAGCAAAAATCTGTTTAAAGCTCCCCTGAGGACTTATTTGCTGTATTCTGATACTTGCACTCAGGTGTAAGCCACAGTACTGAGGTGGCCTCTATGGTGGATGTTTCAGGACAGTATTTCAAGTCAACTATGGTAAAGCTTACCAAGATGCACTGGGTAGTACTTTTATATGTAGATAGCTATAGTTTAGAGGAAAATGCTATTTAAAAAAAACCCTGGGTATGTAAACATAGGAGTTGGAAATCTTTCTGAAATCTTTTCCTGAATATGTGGCTGAAGAGACATTTGCTGAAAGAATCCAACTGCATGGTTAACTAACAGGAAAGCAAGCTTGATTACAGAGTAATGCATTTTGATAACTTCAGAAAGTGTGTCAGAAGGAATGACTGAGCATTAAGCCACAGCAGAACTTCAATAAGATCCTGTTCCTTTAAGAATTGGAACCTGTGTTAATTAGAAGATTGTATCATTTAGCATCTGTTGTATAGCCATGTTGGTACAAGTGAACCCTGTGCTGGTATATTTATCTGTGTGCATGAAAAAAATAATTATCACAAAATGTTAGGAGTTGTAAGGGACCTCAAAACATCATCCAGTCCAACTGCCCTTCCAGAGCAGGATCACTTAGAGCAGGTCACGCAGGAATGCATCCAGGAGTGTTTAGAATGTCTCGAGAGAAGGAGACTCCACAACCTCTCTGGGCAGCCTGTTCCAGGGCTCTGTCACCCTAACAATGAAAAAGTTTTTCCTTATATTTATTTGGTTCCTCCCCTGCTCCTGTTGCTCCTTGTCCTATCTATTGAACATCACTGAGAAGAGCCTGGCTTTGTCTTCCTGATGCTTACCCTGCACATATGTGTAAACATTTATGAGGTCACCCCTCAGTCTTCTCCTCTACAAGCTAAAGAGACCCAGCTCCCTCAGTCTTTTCTCTTTGAGGAGATGTTCCACTCCCTTCAGTGTCTTTGTGACTCTGAGCAGGACTCTTTCAAGCATTTCTTTGGGATCTTTCTTGAACTGAGGCACCCAGAGTTGGACACAATATCCCATATGCTGCCTCACCAGGGCAGAATAGAGAGGGAGGAGAATCTCCTTCATCCTACTAGCCACACTCCTAATACATCCCAGGATGCCATCGGCCTTTTTGGCCACAAGGACACGTTATGCTGGTATGAAATATTTTTCAGCGGTTTAATGACATTCAGGAATAATTGTTGATCTGACATTGCTTTAAAATAAAATAAAAAAAAGACTTAATAAATATAATCCCACCAATAAATTTTTCCATGTTAGACAAGACATCTCTTAATCATCAATCCTTCCCCTCCCCCCACTTTAAAACATCTACCATCTCTGCTTCCTGAAATTTTCCAATTACCTTCCTTCCATTCTAGATTTGGGAGAACATTTGGTCCTTTTATTCTTCTCCCATCTCAAGAAACACATTTAGTTTGCAACCAGTGAATTAAATCTGCTTTTACCTTTATGAGTATCACTCGTGAGATCTTTTGATGTCAGCCAATGGCTTTCCCGCAGAACTGACTGAAAAGCTAGAAAATGGTTTTAAATTTTAAAATACTTAACCAATTCTGTCTTACAATTGTCAAATAATTGTGCAGGATGCGTGTCCAACTGATCTAAACCTGTAGTATTCTCTTCTTCTTCCACGTGTCTTTATTGTTTTCTATCTAATCAAGATTTAGCCCTGCTGTTCTGGAAGAACAAAAGCTAATCTTCTTCTTTTTGTTAACCTGCTTGACTATTCAGCAGCAGCACTGATGATATTAGCAGAAATGAGCACACCTTGGGAATAGCAGTTTTTTACTTAATTACTGCTATATGACCATCTGGGGAAATTCAGTCTGTTTCTTAATATACTTCTACGAGTTCCGTGCATGTAAAGAATGCTTAGGTATTTGGTAACATATTCCAAATAGTAGGTTATATAATGTAGAGGAATAAATATGCAAACACCAAAGCACACACACAAAAAAAAATATTAAAACCTGTCAACCTGTCTACTAGAACAAACATTTTAACATCAAAACAATGGGGTACCCCGTACCTTGTTCCCAACTAAGAACATATAAACGGAGGAGTGACAACAGCGCAGAACAGAATGAGATAATCCTCTAATATAAATAGCTGCCAGTTAGCAGCTGGCCATTGTCTCTGCTTGGGAGTTGTTTTTGTTAGGATTTCTACAATTTTTGTAGGATCTTGTGTCCTGGGCAGATCAACTCTACATGGGGCGTGTTAAGTTCATCCAGACATCTTGAGAATACTGTGTGCAATTGGCACTGTTTCAGGACATCCGAACGTTTAGAAGTTCACCAAGAGTAACCTCCTCATCTAGCAGTAGCTCCTGCAAAGCTAGGGATCTGTATTTGGGTACCTGTATGATCTATACGCCGTACAAAAATAGAAGTCACCTTTTAAATAGAACCAATCTTGCTACTATGACCAACTCAGATGATTTTTAACGTTCCATTCAGGCAAAGGAGTACCTACTTGTCCATCAGCTTCCGTTTCAGAATATTATGAGTTGACTTACAGTGTCTTTAGTGCGTTGTGTTTATTATTTAGTGCCTCCTATGTACAACATGACATATAGAGTAACAGAGAAAAAAGTCTATTTAGTCTATTAATTCCTAAAGCTTCACAGTATGTTCATTTTATCTAAATTAGTATTGCTACCATCATTGTTACATTGATCATTTTTATTGGTTTTCTGAAACTTGGGGGAAAATAAATTTCTCAGATTGAAGCACAGTCAGTATCAGCTCATTTTGGTGACAGACCTAGTTTTCTATCTCTAAACTCCATTGTCTTCCTCCTGCCATCTCAGTCAAAGCATTCATTTCTTTTTTATTTTCATAGAAATCTCAGTCTTCAAAAAGCTGAATTGGCAACATGCTACAACTGTATCAAGAAAAATGAAGCTGTTTTCCCCTTTCTTACATTCTCTACAAAATTTTATGAAATATCTTTATGGCTGGGATTGATGAAATTCAAAAGCAATCTTCCCTGTGGTCTTTCATGTGAAGAACCATGGTCTGTCTCTGCTAATAAAGAAGTTAAATGAATTGAAAGTAAAGCAGGCTCAGCTCTGGCCATGACTTATTGTAATTGTTTTCAAACATCCTGATTTAAGATTACTTGCCTGAAAGCAATGAAATATAAATGGCATTACTTTATTTTTGCATAGCAAGTTCACTCTGTCTTATGACTATCTGAATGAGCTAGATATGGGTTTATATGATCAGCTGAAATATAAGTGCTCAGGTGGAAGACCATAAACATGAGGAAACATGTAGCATTAGGAGCGGAGCTATACCGAAGTCAGGGGTTTCCACTATCCTGCCAGAGGTCTCACTGTATGGCTTTTGCTGTGTGTGAAGATATTTTGTTTCTTTCTTTTGGACAAGGTAGCAGTATTTTAAAAAATATTAAAAACCAAAAAAAACAAATACACAAATTGATCAGATTTGTTTCTGGGGGCTGAGAATAAAGAACTTCTGTTTTTCAGGTGACTTAAAATTGACGTGAAAAGCGTGTTCTGCAGTCTGGAAAACCTTCTAATAGAGACAGATTATTCCTAGTTTGTTATCTGAGATTCTAACAAGAAAACAGACTTGGATTTTATGTATCTTGGAAAGCTGTAAATTCATGAGGCATACTTACTATATCAGATTTATTTGTAATGAATTTGTCATTTGTCAGTAATGAGGGCTTCTCTGATCTGCTCAGGGACAATGAAAATCTGTCTCACTATCCATCTTCAGGGTAATTGTAGATGTATCTATCCTGGGATATGCTGCAGCTCCCATGGAGAGTGGTTCCTTAATTCAGAGGCTGAGGTTCTGCAGTATGTTAAGCTGAGATGGAGTAAATAAATCTGCTGGCCCACTGGAATGAATTCATTGAAATACAGATCTAAACCCTTCATTTTCCATTCTTCAGTGATCTATGGTAAAGCACAGCTTCCATCCGTGAACAATGTTTGTTTGATTGGGTCATGGAGAAGACAATACAAAAAGTGAATTTGGAACCTTTAAATTAAAATTATTGGGTTTACTTGTAAATAAGTAAACACATTAGTCTGGATTTTTTTAAGACATAGAAGTACATGGAACAATAAGATGATCATTGAGCCCACCAGGAAAAAAACCAGCTATCTAACTTCTCCTTTTGGCTGACTTCTGTTATACTTTCACCATTAAAATAAGCAGAAATAACACGGGCAAGGTGACATTAGTAATGTCCCTCCCACCAGCCCACTCTAATCAGTAAACAGAAATGATAAAGCAATGCATTAGTAAGGAAAATCATATTTTGTAATGATGATAGTTACCAAGTTTTGCTACAGTCTGATAATAGTTGCTAGATATGAGAGCTTCATGGTATTGGGAAGCTAATAAATTATTGTGTGACAGTTCTTCAGTCTTCTTTGTGTAGGTAATTTGAAGCCATTTGAAAAAAGAAATGGCAGGACTGACTCTAATTTATGTAGACTGTGTTCTTATAGCACAAGCCCTATGGTACTTTCAGAAATAAGTGTTCTGAGGAATTCAGAACTCTTTATCTCTTTTTGGCAATTTCACTGATGGCATTTTAAAATGTACCTTAAGACTATTACTACATTGGCAAGTCAGATCTTTCAAGTGTTGTTTTAAAGAGGTGTTAGAAGGATTCTTCATTACAAAACGCTAGTAACAGAGTTTCTTCCATACTTCTGCATTCTGAAGCTTGTGATCAAGAATGGCATTTTAAAAGTTAAGCTTGTCTTCAGCCTAGGTCTGTTTTGGGGGTCCACTGATCTGAGAAGTGAGTAAACATGTTCCACACTAGTTATTGCCATCAAGAAAATGTTCTCTTACAATGTTTGCAACACAAAATGGAGTCAGGGACAGCTAATAGTGTCAAATTTATTAGCTGACAATATAGAAAAAACAAAGTTACAGCTATGCCAAAATTATTAATAGAGTTGCACACACCTCCATGCATCTGGTTCAGGTGAAATAAGGACAGAATAAGTAATTGTGGGTTTGTCTGCCTTAGAAGCTCAATATGCTTAAGGTGCTGACTCTTCATTACATCTTAAATGATGCAATTTGTCATTAAACAAAAGGAACATGAAGAACAAAAATGGCACGACATATTTCTGCTATTCTAGGTCTGGCTCATTCACAGTGCTGAAAGATTTAGTATTTTTCTTTTGAGTCTAATGCCATGCTTAGCTTTTTAAACAAAGAATAAAGATTAACAGAATCAGGGCCTCAGAAAAATACATTTGTAATATTTTGAACCCTTTTAGAAGTTATTTTTTGCCTAGTTACAGTATGATGACAGTACTAATCCTAGCCATTCTTATTGACTGAGATTTGTTATGATTTATATGCTTGGGTGCTGTTTATTTCCATCTGTCTCTAAGTGCTTTGTACATCTAAAGCGCTTTATACTTCTCAGAATTTGTCCCTGCCTCCTCAAAAGATAACTGACAAGAGGAGACTGTTCTTTGTCAATTTAACTAAGCTGCTAGTTCACACTGAATTACTTCTTAATCTGGCATTCATGTTTTTACATATATTCAACAGTGAACATTCTGAGGATAAATTTGTTGGACAGTAATAAGTGTTTATTTACTTATTGCAATAAGCCCTACTGACTCTGAAAGTCTTCCACAACTTTACATATATTTAATTTTGTTATTGCTGAAATCCTCATCATTTCTTCCATGGATTCTTAGAAGTTAGAAGCAGAGGATCTACCTCAAAGTCTCCATCCCTGTGCTGTTTTAATCTGGGCACTTTAAAACTCTTATTTGGCTTTGTTAAGCTTGGGGTAAATAATTTTCCCTTTTGCTCTTAAACCTATTTTAGAATAAGCATTTCTACTACTTGCTAGCATTACTGTCATTGGGGGTTATGTCATCAAAGTATGATTTTGCTCCTAGAAGAGTTTTCTGACATTTGCAGGTTGGAATGTTGAACTGGTTTTGATGCTGTGCATGCTCTGAAAAGCTATCACAAGTAGGCTGTTTGCCAAATGGTGTGTTGGAACTGTAAATCTTAAAGCACCTTGTGTCTGTGAGAACTTGCCAAAATCTTTTTGATTAATCTAATTTGCTGAAGCATTTTCTTCCTACTATCTCAGCAAATATTTACCAGCTTGCAGAACTTCTCTGGTATTCCTGCATGGCTGACAGGGATCACTGTGAAGTTTGAATATTTCTTCTTTTTCTTTTCTCCTCTTTGCAAATGCTGCAGTGTAAGCAGGCACTTAGATATGTCCTAGGGCTCTGTGATCTGGAAAGATTTTCTGTTTCTTCAAGTTTTGTGAGGCTTGTTGCTCAGATCACGCAGTTTCAGTTTTGCAGTATTAGAGGAGCTGAATTCCTGATTCAGTGTGGCTCTGTATTCACTGAGTGGTAGCACCCTGAAAATTGATGATAAAGAAAAGCAATTTACCATAAAGGTATCTAGTAACACGTTATTAATTGTTGGTTCACCTTTACTTCTGAGAAAGCTTGCTTATCTCTTGTTCTCACCTTAAAAAAGAATAGCTTGGCAGGTGAAATCAAATTGCCTAACAACAACTAGCTCTTCCATGGAATACAGTCATTAACAGTGTAATTGATTGCTTGAATTATCGTAAGCAGTTTAGTATACAGGAGGTACACATTCTGTACACTGTTTGGCACAGGTATGTGATCAGCATTCTCACCACTGTGAGAACCACCTTCAGTTCCCTGGGCATTGTATTTCCATTGTAGGCTGTACTCCCAATACTGTGTGGGAATAATTTCATAATGGTACTACTCTGAAATACTTGTGACAGCACAAAAGCCACTCTTTATTAATGCAAGTGTCATAAGAATAATGGAATGAGCAGTATGCCAGTGTCTTTCTTACTCTTCTTGGACACTAAGCATTCACAAGGAATATTGAGAAGTCAGTTGCTGTGAACCAGGAAAGATGTAACAGCTGGCCAAATTCCTTTCAATATTTCACTACAGATTTCAGAACACAAATGAAAAATCCATGTTGTGACATAAGTTAAAGGAAGGATCACAGATTGTCCGCAAAAGCCATATTCCTACAGCTGTGCAGAGATTAGACTTTCTTGTCTATCCAATGGAAATGTAAGTGATCCATAACATACATTCAGGTTTTTCTTAATCCATGCCAAAATGAAATACCAAGTTTTGTGTGGTAGGCTCTACAGAGAAAAATCTTCCTGGACATTTCCCCAAGAAAACAATAATTGCCTCCAAACTATAACAGCTCAGATCGAGTGTCCATTAGGTTTGAAATGGCTCATTTGGTAGATTTTTCTACATCTTTATGTCCTAAGGAATTTGAAGGGTTGACAGATTTATAAACTGCTGGAATGCAACTGATGCCACAATTTTGTTCAATTTGTAGCAAGCCTGTGCTTGGATATGGCAGCAAGTCAAAGGGATAGAAGAATCTGGTAATGTTTATTATTTGTATTACAGGAGTGCCTAGAGGCTCTGATTGGGAATGGCATCCTCTGTGCTAAAGGCTGTGAATACACACAAGAAGCTCCTCTCTGCTTGAAAAAAGCCACACTGCATGAGGCGATAACTAAGATAAATAGAAAGATGGGTAAATGGAAGTTTAAAGGGTTAGGAACTGGAAACATTGGCCTGTATGGGACCTCTATACAGTTACTGGGTTTTTTTTCCTAAAATAATAATTATGATGTGTCCAGAGAAGGACAACAAAGCTGGTGAGGGGTTTGGAGCACAAGCCCGATGAGAAGAGGCTGAGGGAGCTGAGGTTGTTTAGCCTAGAGAGGAGGATCAGGGGAGACCTTATTGCTGTCTACAGCTACCTGAAGGGCATTTGTAGCCAGGTGGGGGTTGGTCTCTTCTGCCAGGCAACCAGCACCAGAACAAGAGGACACAGTCTCAAGCTGCACCAGGGGAGGTTTAGGCTGGATGTTAGGAAGAAATTCTTCACAGAAAGAGAGATTGGCCATTGGAATGTGCTGCCCAGGGAGGTGGTGGAGTCACCATTACTAGAGGTGTATGAGTGCTTGGTGCCATAGTTTAGTTGATTACATGATATTGGGTGATGGGCTAGACTTGAGAGACTTGAAGGTCTCTTCCAACCTGGTCTGGTCTATTCTATTCTATTCTATTCTATTCTATTCTATTCTATTCTATTCTATTCTATTCTATTCCATTCCATTCCATTCCATTCCATTCCATTCCATTCCATCTATTCTATTCTAATAACAAAGCAACATGCTGTGTGTTTCTGAACCAACATACTTGGAACAAATAATTTTGGAAGAAAATACAGGTAAGTATCCAATAAGAAGTAAAAATTACTTTCACAATGTCATTCTTCTAGAGTTGGATAGCAAAGAATTATAAAAACTTTGATGTAGTTGCTTATGAGTAATAAGCCTATTTAATTTTAAATCAGTCTTCAGTGGCTGAGTTGAAAAATATGGAGCATGATGGGATTAGGAAAACTGGATTTGAAAATGAAACTACCTACACTGTGAGAGAGAACTGATAGGCAATGAAAAAAATGGAAAATAGTAATGACCACAAGACCAATAATATAAAGTTAATTAAAAATGTGATTAGTGAAAATTAAATGTATTCAGTTTGAATTTTCTGAATTTATGCAATGCCCATTAAAAAAAGTAAGTGGTTCTGTACCTCCACTAAAAATGATATCTACAGATTGGAAGTTACTGAAAGTACCTCTCAAAATATAATATATAGTGAGGTTGGGTAACAGAGTGAAAGGATACAGAAATTGTCTCCTGAGACTTCAAGAGAAATAAGCCAGTCATTTACAGACAAGAGGTGATACAATGCAGAATGAAATTGTATGTGATTTTGATATAATCAATAGGAATCTTTAATTTCAAAGCATGCATTTTTAATTGCTTTCCATGAGGAGGTGACCTTGCATGCATGTGTCATCTGCCTATCTACCTATCTATTTATACAGTATAGATAAAATTCAAAAATATCACCCTAGTTGATAAAAATAACTGTTGGGAATACCTGCCAAGGAGACAAATGGTTCTGTTGAAGAGACCAAAAATATTTCTTCACATTACTCTCTACTGGGAGGAATAATGAGGTGTAAAGCACGGCCTGAAACAGAAAATCATAGAGAGGTTATTCTCATTTCAGGGATGCTCATGGATTTCTAAGGAGAAATATAATTTTGTAAACCTGTGAAGAATGACAAAGAGTGTAACTTTATTGCATTCTGCTGCACAGAATTAAACAGATGATTCTTGACATAGATACGCCAGTAGATGTAGGAAGCTGTCATTTCTACCGTTGGCTTTATAAAATAGACCTTCGTGGAGTAGCATAAGTGGTTTGCCCTGTATCTGAGAGAGAGACAGAGGCCATAAATGCTTAAACTTTACACTTCCTTTGTAGTCAGAATAGATTTTGAGTTGCATTTATGAGTAACTGCCTGATTTTGGAAAATAAGACCTCTTCAAAAGGCAATTATAATCCAAAATCAACTAGCTAGTGTTACTAGAATGAAGGGGTGACTCACAGTGAAAGTCTGATTTTTAAGTCTCGTATGGTGATTCGCAGTCCACATTTTGCAACAGGCTGCCACAGAGATTTTATCTTTACCTGCTACCCTGAGTCAGAATTTCAGTTAAGATTTATTTGTTACTTACTTTAGGTAATGTGAATTAAGATCTATGGTGAAATAATAATCAGCCTAGAACATGTTTGGGTTTTTCCCCTTTTAAAAATAAAACAATTCTCTTATGTATTTGTATGTCTTTTCCCAATAGCTTTAAGCAAAGGATGCTACAGATATTTCACATAGCCAACAGCAGTACTAAGAGGTTCTCACAGAGATTCCTTTCCTTGTCTCTACTCCCTAAGAGCAGAAAACCAGTCATGTGGTAGAAGCGAATGTCAGTGGGAGCTTGATAGATGTGCTGTGTCCTTCAGAGTTGTATCATCAGCTCCCAAGCTACTCCAGAACGAGTGCAATCTATAAACTCATTGCTGCAGCCTTTGATGTTAGGTGTAGTTTTCAGGAGTAAAAATTCAATGAGTTCATCTAAAATCTTCTGTTGTCATAGCAATGCATTGGGAAATGTGTCTTGCTGTGAAGAATTATCCACCTGCACTTATACTACATTGTGGAGGTGTATCATTGTGAAGTGCTTGCTTACTTGAGGCATCAGGAAACACCTTTTCTATTGTAGGATGGAGTTTGGAAGCTTTTGCCTTGATGGAAATCAATGCACAGTAAGATAATACACTACAAATTTATACAATGCTGTGTACTGTCTTCCCAAATCACACAAATTCTTTGGATGCAATCTTGGTCCTAACTCATGAGGCTCAGAATAATTACTTCCACAAGTGTCACCTGTGACCAATTGAATCTCTTTTTACTGAAGACAGCCATTACACACTCTTGTGTTTTGGCATGCAAATGTCATGGATGATAGTATAGAAGAGTTAAAATCTTTAACTGCTTACGCTTCAGAGCAATTTAGCGCTTAGTGTGATCCAAGAATGGGTTTCTGTCTGTAAGTGTCCTCTACGAGAGCATTGTTTGTTCCCCCAGCTTCTCTATTACTGTGACAGACTGACATTCTTGTCTTCCCATGACTTGGCTCTCCAGTTCAGAGAAGGGTCATTTTTTCTCCTTTGGCTAGATTACGTTAATACATTTTTTAAACACGGCCCTCACTGTGACCATTTGCACCCTGGAGGCACTTTGATTTGTCACAATGGCCCATCATGAGAAGGCTTCAGAATATCATATTGCAGTGCTTTGGAAAAGGCTAAAACCTCATATGGTTTCCTGACTTATTTATCCTTTTTCATTTTTTTCATTTTTCATTTTAGAGGGAGCATTACCTTACTTCAGCTGTATATGCTGATAACTTTCTTTGCATATCCAATGTACAGTGCAACAGCTTGGTTTGTGTCTTACTAGTAGCTCTTTTTGTGGTATCCAATTGTTATTTTTCTTCCACAAATGTCAGCTAGAACCATCATCATCCGATCTGTGTTTCCCAAATTTCAAAGCAGAAAACAGTGGGGCTTGTGCAGTGTTTTGTTGCAAATGGAAGGGAGGAGATGTCTGCCAATGATTATTGTACTAGCACTGTGTTATACACAGAAGAACAGAGTGGAGAGATTGTTTGGTTTAAGTCCTTTTTCCCCTGACATTTGAACAAACGTCTGGTCCTTTCACACTGCAAAGGGCAAGGCATCATACTCTGTGATGGTCTTTTGGGTAAGAAAAAATGAAATTACTTAACAGAAGTGTACACAGAAATGCACTATGCCAGAGCCCAGAGAAATTAAAACACGATGATATATTTTGGGCACATATACACTACATAACAGACCATTATCCAAACCACATAATAAAGAATGAGGAAATGATGACCTTCATCTAGAGCCACAGTATTCTACATCTCCAGTTAAACAAATAGCCACTTGAGCCTCCATTCAGATCACCAATTGCACTGAAAGAAAATGACTGGCATTTAGATGTGTCCAGAAACCAGCAGTAATACTATCTTAAGTTCCACCAAATAACTTGCAGGCTCATTATAAAAAATTAATACCATTTATATCTATAACATATCCCTTTTAGAAGGATATTACATTGATTTACTGACACAGTAACACAGTTCTGGACATCAGAAATAGGAATGACCCATCAGGTCACTGAAGTCCACTATTCTGCTGGTGCAGGTTTTATATAAGAATCACTTCACACATCACTGAACTTTAGCAGCTTTGGTTTCATTAGGTAATTAATCTGCCATACCCTTGCCCATCATATCACTTCTATAAAAGGGAAAATTAAAATATGGGAAAATAAGTATGACCTTGGAAATTACCTCTAACTTTGACAGTTTCTTAGTATCTTAGTATCAGGCAGGGTTGGAAGGGACCACAAGGATCATCTAGTTCCAACCCCCCTGCCATGGGCAGGGACACCCCACACTAGATTAGGCTGGTCAGAGCCTCATCCAGCCTGGTCTTAAACACCTCCAGGGATGGGGCCTCAACCACCTCCCTGGATAACCCGTTTGATAGTCAGGTAACCTGCTGAGGGAAGCCACTTTTTAATGGTCTTCATACACATGACTCTCCACAATCCAGACCTTACAGAAATAGTCTAATTCTGTATCTTGTGCCGTTGATGGAAACATTGACTCTGGTAACATGTTAAATAGAGTTGCTAGTAGTAGGAGTGGGTGTATGAAGGATTACCAGAATCAGAGTGCTGGTCACCACAAGATACATTGCAACGGTAGAAAATCTCAGTGATTTTAATGCTTTCTGGTTGCATTGCTCATCTTAGACTCCTAGTTTTAAGGTTTGTCCATGCTTTGTTACTCTTCATTTTCTATTGCTATCACGTCTCAGGGAGAGCTCATGTTGTTGAGCTATACATTGCCTTTAAAGATCACATCACCTCTAGCTTAAATGGATTGTATTTCTCTATGCTTCTGACAACATTTTCTTTTGCGCTGAGAAGTGCAAGGTGACACGGTTGATCTAAACACAATGTAAACCTTTGATTTCATGAAATGTGAACATTATTAGAAAAAAATACTGACATGATACCTCATGCAATTCTGGTCAAGAGGGGAAATTGCAAAAAACCAATTCTGTGTAGCTTGGGCCTTTGACTGCTGATGGCAGACCATTGTATAGCATGCCTTTTTCCTTGACCTCATTGCACTCCTGCTCTTCTGTCAAAGGCTGAAAACTTGCCTGTGCCCAGGTATAGCATAATGCTGCAATTAGCAGGTAGGCTCTGGACTTAAATGGGAGATTGGAGTAGATATGCATGAGGGAGTAGATATTCAAGAGGGAACTGGACGTGGCAATTGGTGCCATGGTCTAGTCATGAGGTCTGTGGTGACAGGTTGGACTCGATGATCTTTGAGGTCTCTTCCAACCTTGGCGATACTGTGATACTGTGAAATAAGAGGTATCATGACACGAGAGTTTGTGTCAGGCTAATTGAAAGGCAACAAAACAACAGCACAAAAACTTGCACACAGTGTACATCTGTGAAAGGAAATAATTAATATTTAAGACATGCTGTATGTCCAAAATAGCACCTCATACAAATGCAGTTTTATGAGGACAGCTGGAGAATCTCTCCTAATACAAAAGCATTAAATCAGCTAAAAATACAACCAGCCAGAGAAATCTGAATTTTAAAAAAAAATGAGAGTTTGGGCTTTTTCATATGTTGGCTTTCACGTTTCCAGTCTCTAGCCTTTATCTCCCCTAGCTGAATGGCCTTTCTGATGAGTTAAATACAAAACTAAGGTCAATGACCATAGCACCTGTCCCTTAGAATATGGGTTTTGTTATGCTTTTAGATGGAAATATATTTCAGTGTTATTTTTGCACAGGAACAAAGCACAGGATTTCAACATAACTGAAATACAATACAATACACCAGGTTGAAAGAGACCTTCAAGATCATCACGTCCAGCCCATCAACCAATCCAACCCACCTAAACAACTAAACCATGGCACCAAGCACCCCATCAAGCCTCTTCCTGAACACCTCCAATGAAGGTGACTCCACCACCTCCATGGGCAGCCGATTCCAATGGGCAATCGCTCTCTCTGTATAGAACTTTTTCCTAACATCCAGCCTAAACCTGCCCTGGGACACAATTTTATTGTATTTTGTTCTGAATTCTGCTAGTGTTTCCCACTGATGCTTCAAACTATGATTGCTAGATCTAATCACTTATGAACTTTGGATTTAAAAATTAAAGATTGTGTGGAGCTCTCAGTCTTTCTTCAGGTTATTTTATTTAATATATCCTTTCACTTATGTCAAGCCTGTACAAAGTCCTACCAAACTCAGTTTGTTAAGGTCAGGCTCATGAATTGTGTGGGCAAATTTTTATTCTCTTGTTGTTGTATCTCCTGCAACAAGATGGAAATACTACCGTGATTCCTGGGAGATGGAATGTGCAACAGAAGAGAGATAATAGTGTGTTTTTTTTTCCCCAGAAGTGTTGATTACAGTTGTCTTCAGTCACAGCTACCTGAATTTTCACAGGAAGAACTGACCTGTCCTAATTTAAGTGCCTTTCATAACTGCTGTGATCTCTTCCTTGGGAAGCAGATTTGCTGATTTCACTACATGACTCACTCCCTCTATCTGTAAAGAATCAATAATCCAGCAGGATGCTAGTGGCCATTCTACCCATTTGAGTGTTGCTTCTTAGGCCAAATTCTGGATAACTTAAAGTATTTGTGATTACTTTTACAAAAGAGGAAGAACTGATTTTATAGTTCTAGATAATCATACTCTGTCTTCCAAATTTTCATGCTCTTGCCTTCTTACTTAAACTTCACAGAGTATTAGTTAAGATATTATGCTAAACTATTTTGATTTTTTTTGTTGTTGTTACAGATATGGCAAAAGAACTGCAGTGCTCCTTTCTGGAGGCAATTGCATGTCATTAGTGACAGAATGACCCAAATAGATCCACTAGCTGTCACACAAGAGACTAAACAAGTTTCTTTCACAAGCAACTCTGCCTGCATCTTCATCTGAGATTTACAGTCTTTTAAATCTAGTTAGTTTAAAAATAATATCCCTCCAAAGCATGTGTTCTTCAGATTTATAACTTGAAGAAAATGTGAGACCTTTGAGCAATCAGTAAAACCTTTCATAACTTTACTTTTTATTTTACAAATCAAAAATATAGGAGGTGTTCATGAGGGGATTGGACGTGGCACTTGGTGCCATGATTTAGTCATGAGGTCTGTGGTGACAGGTTGGACTTGATGATCTTTGAGGTCTCTTCCAATCTTGGTGATTCTGTGATTCTGTGTGACATTCTCCTTCCATTTTTGCTGCTTAGACAGCACTGAAAATCAATTGCTGTCAATTTCCAGTTTACACTTCAGAGCAATAAACCTCCCTTGTGATCCAAAACCATTTCTCTAAACAGTGTTACCTTGTAGGATATTGTAAATCTGTTATCTCTTTTTACAGTCAGCCTGTGGCTCAAGTATACACGTGTTAGTTGCTTGGTGGGCCCTACTGTTGGAGTACCCCAGTACAGATTCCAATGAGTTATTTGCTTCAGACACCTATACAGGTCATAGATTGATTATACAGTGGAAAGGAAAGGTCAGCAAAGATAAACAGGAGGTCTGTAGCAGATCAAGAAATTAATCAAAAGTTACCAGTGTCAATTTTTATCCTTAAAATACTGTCTTGCTTTCAATAATTGTTTTCTTTGTTTCAGAGTATAACTATATTGTCTAAAGACTTACAAGATTCTTCAAAGAGCACCCACATGATGATTGGAGAGTAGAGTGCCAACACATTTATAACTCAAAACATTTTTTAATAGCACAAAACATGTCAGAACTGGCTTGTAAGTTAGTTAAGCAATTACTGAATGCCTGTTTTATTTCCAGGAATTACCAATACAGAATATTGATTATATGTGCCTCCTGGTGACTCGAGGTGACATTGTGTATGCAGAATTTAATGATCACATCTCATTCAAAGTAGAATGTAATTTATGAATGACATGGAGTCAACATGCATGTGGATGTACGGATGGTGACAAAGAATTGTTGGTACAACAGCTAGTAAATCAGGAACAGTGTGGCCAGCAGGAGCAGGGAGGTCATTCTGCCCCTATACACCACAACGGTTAGGCCACACCTTGAGTACTGTGTCCAGTTCTGGGCCCCTCAGTTTAGGAAACATGCTGAGTTGCTGGAATGTGTCCAGAGAAGGGCAACAAAGCTGGTGAGGGGTTTGGAGCACAGCCCTATGAGGAAAGGCTAAGGGAGCTGGGCTTGCTTAGCCTGGAGAAGAGGAGACTGAGGGGTGACCTTATTGCTCTCTACAACTACCTGAAGGGAGGTTGTAGCCAGGTGGGGGCTGGTCTCTTCTCCCAGGCAACCAGCACCAGAAGAAGAGGACACAGTCTCAAGCTGCACCAGGGGAGGTTTAGGCTGGATATTAGGAAGAAATTCTTCATAGAGAGGATGATTGCCCATCAGAATGTGCTGCCCGGGGAGGTCGTGGAGTTGCCATGACTGAAGGTGTTCAGGAGGAGACTAGATGGGCTGCTTGGTGCCATGGTTTAATTGATTAGATGGTGTTGGGTGATGGGTTGGACGTGATGATCTTGAAGGTCTCTTCCAACCTGGTTTACTCTATTCTATTGCAATTGAAATTTAAGGGAGACTGACAAATTGGTTTAGCAAACTGCTGAGGAGCATCCTGCGGTAAGAAACCCTTCAGAGAAATGCTGCTTCCCATCTAACACACTGGAATCTTATCCTGTATGACACAAAAAGTCGCCTCTAAGGAACACGGCATTCTAAATATACTCTTGACACCAATGCACAAATACTTCAATCCGTAAATTTAGCTACTACTTTTTTTCTGTGCTAGAGGACATCATTGTGCTTGAATGGGAATTGAAATCACTTCTGATGTTTCAAGTTGTGCATGCAGTTAGTATCTTTTTCACAGCTACAACCTAGCAAGAGACTTTTACCTTGGTTATTGTTTATACCAGCATCATATTTGCATTCTGTGCTTTCACCTGGATCCATCCAAACAATTAAGAAAATTCTTGCATCTGAATTCCTTTTCTTCTTTTCACCTACTAAAATGCCTGTTTCATGCCATGCACAAACATTAAAGAGAAAAATGTCTTGGATATGTGCAGTGACAAAGACAGGAATATTCACTCTGTTGTTGTGCTTGGATCGTACAGAAGGGCAAAGCTATGAATGCAGTAGCATAGTTTTTGGCAGGAAGTCTGTTTTAAACTGTGTCAAATGCTATTCCAATACAAAATGCCTCAATGCTAATTAAAGAAAGGTTGATTGCTGGCATCTTGCTGATCAAGGGGAAAACCAGACAGGACTGCAAAGAGCAAAGGAGCTATTTAGGGAGATTCATGCTAAGGAAAATAATGCTGGCACTTCGGTAATGCAGAGTCAGTGCCTCAGCAAAGGCTGGAGGGAGAAGGGAGCAGGCCAGGAAGGGGTAGAAAGGATTGTCAAAGGGACTAACCAGTTTGCTGCAGCTTAGAGCTGCAGTCACTGAGTTGGCTGAAGCATCTGCGTTGCACAGATGTGTGGGTAGGAGAAGATTTTTATATAACTCTCTCTAATTTTTATTCTGTCTTCTCCAATTAATTATTCAGGTTTATATTTGAACAAAAAAAAATGTTAGTGGTTTCTTTTTAATGCAAAGCCTTTTGGCCTCTGGGGATTTCTTCTGCCTAAACTTACAGGAGAAGGTCTAGGCACATTCACTGCAAAGCTCTGCCTGCATCAAAGCTTTATCAAAGAGATTTTAGAGATCTCATGAGTGAGACAGTAGCAATGAACCCTCTCAGGTATATTACCACAGGGGTTTCTTCATTGTTTCTGATCTAAATATGTTAATGATTAAGCTGACAATGATCTGTCAGAACACCTGTATTAAGAACACAGCTATTAAGTTTCTTAAGGTCTCTGATGTTGCAATTTGATTAACAGAATCTTGAACAAAATCTCTGTGGAGAGATCAAAACTTTCCCTTCCAGAATATCTTTCTATTGTGTTCTCATTCAACACATGATACCTGCTAGTATTAGCTCATTCAACCTCTTTTCACCAAATTATTTTTGTTTCACCAGTCCTGGCAAAGCCAAGGTGAAGTGCAAACCTTTTTTAATTTTTTTAATATTCTATTTCACTCAGTACTCAATTTCCTCTTACTCATCTTTTTGTCCTGTTCACACAGTTTCTGAGAGATGCACATTCTAGTGAGCCAGCCTTTGTATAATATTTAGTACAACCAACAGTTATACATGAGCTGCTGCTGCTGCTTCTTAGGGACTGTTTCACTCGAACAAAGTGTGCTCATTTGATGTAGGATTTTCTGACAGTGAAATGAAGTGACAAATTTGTATTTCCCTTTTTATCTGCTCCCTCTAGTGTGCCCACAGCCTTCCTTTATTTTGTGCTTTGTGAGTTCAAGTGTGTGTATGCTGCACATTGCTGCGTTAGGCAATGCAGAAAATAATGCAGTTCCCTGAAAGTACGGAAGGCAAACGTTCACAGGCAGAAATCAGAACAGTCTGAAAAATCAGGACGATCATGTAGTCATTTCTTTAGATTAATAGCAGATAAACTCTCAGCTTATATATTTATAAAGATTCACAATAAAGGGCTAGAATTCACACACTGGACTTCTAGTTGACTTGGTAAAAATCAATCTTTCCTTTGCAGTTTGACTGATGGTATTTGAAGAAAGTGAGAGCTTAGCCATTTCTTGGTACATACTGCCCCCTACAGAGAAATCTGAAAATGACAATGAACTGAATACAGAAGTAGACAATGCGTGACTGCTGCGGACCCATCACACACACAAGCCAACTTTTAAATCAGTAAAAATCGAGAGGCTAAGAAATCATGTTGCCTACGTTTAATGAGATTTTTAGTTTAACTGTTTATTTTTAAATTCAGCCATGGTCACACAAACAGCAGAAATCGAAAACAATGAAAAAAAAAAAAAAAAAAAAAAAACAAGCAAAGCAATACATCAGACCACTGATTTTTTCAGTCTAGCAATGGCAAGACATCTTGAGTGCTGTCATTTTTCTTCAAGCTTTTTTCCTGCACTGCAAATAGAAAATATTAAATCATCTTTTCAACGTCTCATGAAATCTATGGAAACCAATATCCATCAACACTTTATTCCGACACAAAAGAAGAGTTAAAAAGAAATAAATATCACTCGCTTGACAGGAAAAAATATCATGCAGAGAGAAACTTATTTATCAGTGAGGCACCTTTAAAAATTAATACAGAAGAGTAAATTAAGCATGAGAATGTGGGCACTCATAGACGCTTGCAACAACAGAAAAGCAGTTTTTTAACCTGCAATTACAAAGGAAACTAGCACGACTGCAGAAGAGAGTGATCTCATATTGGAATAAGCATATATCATATTAGTGATTTTACATTAATTGTTCAGTATGAAATATTGTACTTAGAAGGAAACTTTGGCAAGCAAAGATTAACTGCAACTTGCTTTCCTAAATGGAGAATGTGGTAAAAGTACTTCCACAGGATGATCACAATGGCCATTAAAATACGAATGCTCATTCTATTTCAGTTTGCATTAGTGGTTCTGCAGTAGGGTAACTGGTCCTGCTAAAAACTTCCATGTACTTTTTTGGTCACATAGGGTGTTAGGAGACATCTTAGCAGACTAGAAAATTTGTCTGCCCTTCAGACATCTGTGCCATGGCTTTGGCCTTGAGCTACACTCCAAAAATGGGAAGGAAATTTAATTCCATGGGAGTGTGCTAAAATATGACATTACCCATGTTGGGCTGCCTTTATCTGGTAGCCAGCTGCAACTGACAAGACGTGTCCTTCTGAACCGAGAATCCGTGATGGTAGGAAGTGTCTAATAAGCAAGAAGGGATTTCTTGCACTGTTATTTGACAAGTCCAGGCCAGAATACCACATAACAGGCACCTAGGCAGCCGGCAGCCAGGAAAGCTCAGGAAGCTACCTGTCTGCTTACTGACTACTTACTACTATTTAGTCATTACATGGTGCTCCTTATTTTATGGGTTTAGTACAACAGCAAAGATCTCCTGTTATTAACAGCTTATTAGTGATAATTTGCAAAGCTGACATATTCCTCCCCACCCCCCACCCCTCTTCCCCTCTATTTCCAGGACTCATCTATAATAACTAATTCTTATAACAGCAAATAAATTAGTGTAACTGCCAAGAATTTCTTTACTTTTGTAACAAACATAATTTTGTCAAAGCAGTACATTTTGCAGGAGTGTAGTTTTTCTAAGCAGTGTTTTTGCTGAGGATGTTTGTTAAATCCAAAGTTCAATGTATTTATCAAAGAGAAGGAACTTACTCTGCCCAGGAGTTTTGCTCTTCGAGAACCTGCATAAAACATGAGGCACCAAAATTAAGATGCCTGCCCTGATCCGAGGACCTTTCAGTAGTTCCAACTACTTGTCTGAGGAAAATATTATGAAGTCAGTAGAAAATGGGCTTCTCAGGTGTTTCTCTATCCAAGATAAATTTATTCATTAGAGCTTCACCTCAGAAATTGCATTTTCTATACAGAGAGAACCTGGAAGTCAGACATACTCACAGGAATATACCAGACAGTTCTACTTACTGCTTCAAAAAGCTTTTATAAAAAAACATTTGAGGAAGGCTATCTGCTGTGCAAAGAAAAGCTGTTCTGGTCTGGGCAATATTAATATCCAGACAGCATTTCACAAGCATTTCTCCCGCTTCTTAAAATGATTCAAAGTCAGTTGAACTCTTCTGTGGGGGTATTCTTTCAATGTTTCAATTTCATGGTGGGACATATGGTTGGCAAAATGTGCAATTAAATGTGTCACCTTCAAAGAGGGCTTTTTCCCAAGCTACTTCATTTCTTTCCCTCATAATGTGAAGTTTCTAACATGATAGCAGAAGTGCATGTAAGTATATATATATATATATATATATACACACACATGATGTACATATGTATGTGCATAATATTTACTTACATTCTATATTTATTAGTCTCTGTTTGTATATGCATAAATAGACCTGTATAAAATCTTACAGCTCAGAATGCTAGAAGCTCAAACTTAAGGTGTTTTTCTAGTGGATTTCTTACCATATGACATCATTTCATTTAACTTCTCTGTATAGGAATGGATTTTATTTGCTATTTAGGTTATTGAAATTTTAAAACATGATGTTGGATATTGCTTGGTATTTATCTACTATCCTAAGTTAATATTCTGAAACTTAGTATTTTCTATTTTTACTTAGGAGATAAAATATTTTTCTTCACAAAGCATTTGGCATGGTTTTATATGCTGGCTTCACAAGTTATGGTAGTGTAAATAATGATCATAATAAAAAATATAACACCATGCAGCTAAAGAGTCCTCTTAATCATGGGCCTAACATCAGCTGCATGTAGCAGGAAGAGCTGGTGATAGTGTATGAGTGTCTGACTACTCAGCTAAAGTTGGAAAACAATACTGTTTAAGTTATGTGTTCATGGAGATAGGATTAAATAGCAATCGTAAGCCTACTTGGCTCCATTGAATATGCTTTGATTTTTCCAATGCTCAGCTGCAGCTTTTTGAGTTGTTTCTATGGACTGATGAGCTCTTCAGAGAAAATCATAGGTAGAAGTAGAGAGGAGCACTGTAACACTTTGCAACTACATTATTACAGTATCACAGTATTACAGTATCACCAAGGTTGGAAGAGACCTTGAAGATCATTGAGTCCAACCTGTCACCACAGACCTCATGACTAGACCATGGCACCAAGTGCCACGTCCAATTCCCTCTTGAACACCTCCAGGGACAGTGACTCCACCACCTCCCCGGGCAGCCCATTCCAATGGCGAATGACTCTTTCGGTGAAGAACTTTCTCCTCACCTTGAGCCTAAACTTCCCCTGGTGCAGCTTGAGACTGTGTCCCCTTGTTCTGGTGGTGGTTGCTAGAGAGAAGAGGCCAACCTCTTCCTGACTACAACCACCCTTCAGGTAGTTGTAGAGAGCAATGAGGTTGCCCCTGAGCCTCCTCTTCTCCAGTCTAAACAACCCCAGCTCCCTCAGCCTCTCCTCATAGGGCTTGTGCTTAAGGCCTCTCACCAGCCTTGTTGCCCTTCTCTGGACATGTTCAAGTGTCTCGATGTCCTTCTTAAACTGAGGGGCCCAGAACTGGACAATTCTCTTCAATTATCCCAAATAAGTTACTCTATCTGACACTGGCTGTGGCTGTGCTACAGGTTTTGGTATAAATTATGTTTCTGCATGACTAATAGAAATATTACTCTCAGAACACATTAAACTACTTTAGACTTTATTGGGCTTTCCAATTTTAAGCACTCACTATCTTTATTCAGTGCTCTGTGAAGGCCCCCCCCCCAAAAAAAAAAACCCACCCAAACCAAACCAGCATCTTGTTTTCATAACCCAGAAGTTTGATGAAATAACATCAAAGAATCACTTGCTTCTTTCTTATTTCTGTATTAATAGATTATACTCTCCACTTGTGAGACCTTCAGCTCACAGAGAAGTTTCACGTGCTTATGCCAACATCACTTTCAATCAGATAATATTGAATTGCAGAAACTGCTCTATAAGATGAGTTAAGTGGACTGATCAGATTCCTTAAAAGCCCTTGACAGTTTTTGGAGGATGAGGACCCAGAAAACCATGTGAAATACCTTCAAATATTAAGTATCTATGCTGTTGTATAAGGGCTATTCAACAGAAAAAATTCAGTGTCATGTCCCAGATGAGAACATAAAGGGAGGAGTGGTAATAGCTAGGTTTGAAACCCCACACTTCAAGCAATCTACAATCACAAGAACTCTTATTTGCCAGCACTAGAGCTCTACTTATGAATTTCCTGTTCATGTAAATTATTATATGCACAACAGCTTTAAATACCTATTTTGCATGTCCTATGCAAATCTTTCCTGACCTATAGCCTTTTGTGTTTTCACTACAGAATGCATTTATTTTGTCAAGTGCAAACTGCTTTCCCAATACTAACCTGAAGTCATCTTCTTCTGCTTCCACAGCTGATTATTGTGCTACATGAAACATGTTCCAATTGTTTTTATTATAATAAATGCAGCTGTAAAGGTAGCCTATTTAAAATAATTGTAGCTAAACTTATATTTCTGCTTTGACAAGCAGAGCCTGAAGTTTTCGGAAGTGCTTTCCTCTCTTTCCAGTGCCAGAGAAGAGCAACGAGGCTGGGGAGAGGCCTCGAGCACAAGCCCTATGAGGAGAAGCTGAGGGAGCTGGGGTTGTTTAGCCTGGAGAAGAGGAGGCTCAAGGGAGACCTTATTGCTCTCTACAGATATCTGAAGGGAGCTTGTAGCCAGGAGGGGGTTGGTCTCTTCTCCCAGGCAACCAGCACCAGAACGAGAGGACACAGTCTCAAGCTGTGCCAGGGGAAGTTTAGGCTGGAGGTGAGGAGAAAGTTCTTCACAGAGAGTTATTAGCCACTGGAATGTGCTGCCCAGGGAGGTGGTGGAGTCACCATCCATGGAGGTGTTCCAAAAGAGATTGGACGTGGCACTTGGTGCCATGGTTTAGTAGTCATGAGGTCTTGGGTGACAGGTTGGACTTGATGATCTTTGAGGTCTCTTCCAGCCTTATTGATTCTATGATTCTAAAATACTGTGTTTTGAAAGTAAGCCTCTTCCATCCGGTTAGCTGCTCTTAAACCTATTTGAGTCTGCTGGGAATAGCCTAAAATTGTTTCTATTTTTCATCTGTAGTTAAAACACTAAAAGATATAATGAGAACAGGAGCTTTTATAAAATTACTGACTGTCAGAATGATGAATTTACTCTCTTCTATTAAAATGCTGCAGTGTTTGGAGTTTGATGTAATTTTATGTTGTTTGAGCTATCATTCTGCTGTTAAAGTAGCTATATGATATTTTTTTCTTATTATATAGAAGCACTCTTCCAGCTGCTATACACTTCAGGTTCTTACAGACCTCATAACTTTTTCAAGGGTTTGTAACTACTGCAAAAGAACCACCACCACCCCCTAAAACATTCAGCCAAAAATGGATCACTAAGTATCAGCTTAGGAGTAAGTCGAGAATTAGTATTTAGTTTGATTTTGGGGGGAAAAAAGGTCATGAATTTTGATGAATTTTTTTTTTTTTTCCTTAGAATATACTATTCACACACATGAAAAAAAATGCCTTCCAGAATTATTCTTTGTGTCTAGATAGGCTCTCATTCTTTAAACTCTAGGCAAGACTGAAAGATTTGATGCGGGCTGTGTTTATGTGTATGATTCAGAGCTATTAACTCAGATTGCAGTCAAAACTGGCATTTTCTAAACTCAAGCCACTTTAATGACATGTTCATCTTTAATTCAGGTATTTCTGAATGTGAATGTGTGGTTATATATATCAGTGATAATTTTTTTCATAAACTGGAGATCTATTTATAATGTATCAAAACACCGCACATAAGGTTCATAACCTCACAGCTCAAAAAATTAACAAACCCAAGAAAACTAATCAGACTGCTGTTAGCAGAAGTCCCAAGAACTCCTCTCTGCTCTTCTCCTCTCCATCCCCTGCTTTTCCCCTCTTCTTCTCTGGCTCTCTTAACCCCAGGAATGGTCACAATACAGCTTGTTAGGGACTTTCATAGCTGTTGGCAAGGGCTAACACTGTATTGTGGAAAACAAATATGTATTTTGCAGATGTTACAGAGTTAGCCAGCAAGAAACAGCGTTGAGGCCTTTTCCTGCATAGGTTTGCTTCATGATCTCTCCAGGGTTTAACTGCCCACCTCTGTAGTAGTATCTGCTCAGAGGTGTAGTCTGGCTAAATATTTAATGAATGTTTCTTTTCTGTGGAGCTCCGATAATGCAGTGATACATACCCAGGTGAGTACTGGAAAGAGGCCTTGGGATTTTGTTGATCTGCAGCAGCTTATTGTCAGAGGACAGCATATAACTTGTTTCAGTTTTCCAGTCTTGGTGCCTTAAAAGTCCAGTGAAGATGAATGGAATGTCTTGATGAGCTCCGTGTACTTTCTCCTTTCACTTATAGACTGAAGCTATGTCTTCTAATAGAATAAAATTGTTCCTTCTTTGAACTGTAAGTACTCTTTATGCTTACTTTTACTTGGGACATATTTGATTTTATTGAGGCCTATGGGAGCGGTATAGAATATTTCTGGTTTAAATAGGTTTGCTCTCATACCATATTCCTATGAATTTGTTGGGCTTTTAAAACCATTATGTCAACTTACACAGTTTAAACAGACCTTCTTTTTAAAATCACATAGACAACAATCTGCATATGCAGGCTGCAAATTTCTGTCAGTGGCTCTGTGAAGGTCAATGATGTGCAGTCTAAGGAATAACCATTAATGCTATTCAATGTAATGACTTTAAGATGAAGCTTCATCACTGTTTATTGTCCTTACAGCAAATCTATTTATAGACATTGAAGCCTGAAGTGGAGATTTTCAGGATTAATTCAGGCAAGGAAAATAGCTCCATGAATTTACATAGCTGAACAATACTCCAGTTCAAAATACTAACAATACATTAAATTAATGGAATTCTTCTTATGGTCCAGATTCTGCTTTCATGCACATCTCCATTTTGCAGGTTGATTTAGCTTTTTGATTTTAACTCTTAAACTTCCTCAGTCAAAATTGTCTGTGCTCTTGAAGCACATGAAGTGAGGGACATCTTGTTTCTAATATACATCCTTTACAAGGACATGCTTCTAACAACTCAGATCAAGTAATAAAAATGTTGTCAACAGTGACACCCTATAATGTACTAAACAGCAACAGAGGTAGTGATAGCAAAGTGTAAACAGTCTTTGTCTCCCTTTTTATCTCTACTGTTAATTGTCTTGATTGCCTCAAATGTAAATATATCCAAATATTTTTAAATACCAAGCCTCTAGGAAAGCATTCTGCAATACTGTGCAGAACACAGGTTCTGGGGTTGAAGGTTGATGAAAGAGACAAGCAGTGGAGTACAGCTACAAGAAGTTTAATCCACAGCAGCTGGGAAAAGGAATGCCAGATTGTGTTGCCTTGACTGATTTCCATAAACAACATATGATTTGTGATACTCAATTCCTAGGGAATATCCATTCCCATAGTATGTTCATTATTTTAGGACTCTGTTCTCGAGTGGTGGTCATTCCTGAGGGCCAAACCGTTACAAACAGTCAAGTGTTAAGTCAGCTAGATACCTTTTTTATTTAATACACTTTTTGGAGTTTCAGAGTAGGTGACAATGTCTGTGTAAACACCACAACTAAGGACTAAGTCTTAAAATTGTCCTTCTGCTACATAACAAAGAACATGACAGACCAAGGTTACTGCTAAATTTTGTGTACTGTGTTTGGGACGTAGAAAGTAAGAAGGCACACTTGTAGGGAGGAGTGGATAGGACAAATGATCCTAAACTGACCAATTAGATATTCCATTCCATATGTATCAAATTCAGTGTAAAGTTAGGGATCAGAAGGGTCAAGCTCTCCTCTTCAATGGCTGGTGTAAGAGAAGACCTATGTCTGTTCTGTGTTCAATGCCCACCTGTGTGTTCTTGAATCCAGTTCCAGAATCCAGCTCCTGAAAGCAGTTCCCATCTGCTACTGAGTCCAATCTGAACTTCTCTCAATCTGACTATAAATTCATGGCAGGAAACAAATTTTTAGGAATGTCTTTTTATGTCATACAGAATAAGCATTAATTTTAGCAAGGAGCTTTTTACTTTTCCAAATAAAATATGCAAACTTTACAATCGTTATTTTTGCATATTTAACTGGTGAGACAAGCTTAGATTTAGTACAGATTTAGTATTTAGATTAGTATATCTGACAACCTTAGCAGCTTGGTGAACATGGATAATAAAGTCAGAGGCAAAGTGAATGGAAATGGCCCAAGATTGAATTAAATGTGGTTAGTTGTCAGTAGAAAAGGGGTAGTAAAAGAGTTAAGTTGCATCATTTTCAAATCAGTGGCACTGCAAAATTCGTTCAGAGAGAATGACGAGCAAAAGGGTGTAATAAATAAGGATATCTTCAATTGGTCAAGAGAAGCTTTCAATGGACTCATGGAGGACTCAGGAACTCCAAGTATGGGCAGATTAAGCTTAATAAAAAATAATGTGAACGCATTTCATGCAGTTGCAGCAGCAAATGCAATTACATTTGAAATTTGAAATCTAAATTTCAGTGTATTCAGTGCCTAGATCTAATTGGAGTGTAGTCTTTGAGTGATAGCCTTCCTCTGTTGGTGAAGGGCATTTTGATAAGTGTGTTAGCTTTCAATATTTCTTTTTGTTCCTTATTATTCCAAAATCTACAAGGTACTTAATTGTTACAATAAAAAATGAAGCTGGTGAGGGACTTTTAAGGATGTTGGGTAGTGATATGACTAGGGGGAACAGAGCAAAGCTTGAAGTGGGTATGTTTGAGATTGGATGTTAGGAAGAAGTTCTCCCCCATGAGGATGGTGAGACACTGGAACTGGTTGCTTAGGGAGGTGGTAGAAGTCCCTGGAAGTTTTTAAGGCCAGGCTGGGTGGGGCTCCGAGCAACCTGATCTAGTGTGAGGTGTCCCTGCCCATGGCAGGGGGGTTGGAACTAGATGATCCTTGAGGTCCCTTCCAGCCCGGACAAATCTGAGATTCTGTGATTCTGTAATTTTTATCTATATTGACAATGTCTTGAGGAAATGCAATGCTCAGTGTCGACATACTTTATGTAAATAAATCTCATTATGACTCTAAGTCATATGTTTTTTTGAATTATGGAATTTAATGAAGCTTTGGAAAGGGTTGTAATATTGTTGCAGATAGGTGGCTAGTCCTGCTTTTCAACTCAGCTGTTGCCAGTTTCTGATTTCATCTATTCCTTCCAGTTCTTTTTGCCAAACCTGGTCTTCAGTTTCACTAATGTAAATGTTACTAAAGACAAGTGGAAGAAAAAAAAATGTACAAATATATTAAAGTAATGCTATGATTGTTTGTAAAACTACTACAAAACTGGTCTTGGAGATTTCTTTTAGAGGAAAAGAAGGTGGAAACCTCTTAGGTCAAGTACACCTATTTGCCCTGTGATGGATATGTGTTTGAAGTCACAACAGGATATATAGGGTTATTTTAGGAAAAGCAAAGATTTCACAACTTAGTGCAGAGTTGGAGAATGGTGTGAAGCAGGCTGAGTTACTGAAGCACATAATAAGCAAAAACTTGATGATAGGAGACAATTACTTAAAATCTAGGAAGCAAATATTTTTCCTTTTTTTTTTTTTTTCAATCAAAGTTATTGTAATTGCTGCTGGGTAAAGAATGGTTCCTATTAAACAGTGTTCCTAATGTTTCTTGATTGTTAATCATATAGGATCATTGCTAAATGATCTAAAGAGCATTTTCAGAATATGTAGTCCTGGAGAATCTGCTTTGGCCTTGTCAAAGCATTAATGGTGTTCAGCTTCTGCAGGGCTATCAGGTCCTCTGTTGAGGTAGACTCTGTCAGTGGAATCTTTTCCATTTTGTTCTTTTACCTGTGTTTGTGAGTTAAATGTGCCTTTGTGTCTGAAACTAGAATATTAGGTGCTTAGAGAATTTACATGTTGCAAAAGAGATAGAAAATACTGAAGAAAAGAGAAAAGCTCCTAGCTTTTCCTTAAAGGTCCCTTTCTCTTGATTGTAAATTGGCATATGTTTGCCCAAAGGTGTAGTTTTGTGATCGTCTATCTTTATGTCTGTGACTAGACAGCTTTGCATCTATGAAGTGACTTAAAAATCAATATAAACAGGGAAAAGCACTGCTATTTTTTTCTTGATTTCTTTTGGTAAGGCACTGGAAAAGTACTGAAAAAGAAAAAGGTATCATGGTCTTCTGTAGGGAGAGGTTGTTTTTGGATAACTTTGGGAGGCTATAGGGAAGATTTGCCTTTGCTTGAATTAGCTATGTTTTATCTTTGACTCTGAAAAGAATGTAAACACCTTGTAACTGAAGGAGAGAAACTAGGCAGAATTTGGTGATGTGTTAAAATATTGTTTTGTTATTGTGACCTATTGTATGCCTTAATTACACTCATGCCAGTAGAACATAACCAATTAAGAGCTGACACATGTGCCTTCTGATAGACTATATAACTTTGCTGTATAATGTAATAAACATCTTCACCTGCTTACATCTGGTCCTGGAAGCATTGCTTGAGGTGAATCAACCATCTATATAAAATCTATATCATAACAAATGGTGACCCTGACGCTGTGTTCAGGGTGATTCGAACATCTATATAACAACAAAAGGAAGCAGTGCAACAAGAAGAATAAAACATCTATAGAACAACAGTCTTCTACAAAGATGTGGAAGAAAACTGATCTTATTAATTTGCAGCTGAGTAAGGAATAAGGCCACCTAAGGTTTCACCTAAGGCACCTGGTTAAATGAAACTTCAGAAAATGTTTATAAGGAGTATATTCCTTTAGATTTGAAATGAACGGGGAGGAGAGAAGGGAAAAGGCCATAGCTACAGCTGCAGGGAAAAGGTCATAACTACAGCTGCTTATTAGAAAGTCTAAAGTATTTGTACCGGGAAGGGAAAGAAGGATAGAGACACACATGGCAGTACAAAATTTCTTAGGTTCTCTACACAGCCTGAGCGACTTTTTGTTTTCACTGAGCACTTACTGTTGATGAAATTTCAATATCTAAGTCAAATCTAATTTCTGTCAAAGCCAGATAATATAACTGACTCAGAAAAGAGCCAGAAGACAACCGTTATGTTAATATAAAACCTTAATTGTAGGAAATTGATGATTTGGAATTGAATAAAAATTTCTTTGTGTTGTTTTGGGGTTTTTATTTTCTTCTGTTCATCTTATTTTCCTTCAGATGATCACTACAAATGTTCCTGGCTAAATTTATAAATTAATTGTTCTCAGGAACATTTACTGTTCTAATTCTTCTAACTTATTTTGTGAGTAAATGCATGCTTGTAACTTGCTGGGAACTGAGAGCTTCATTTCCATTATTAAATGAAATCAACAAAATCTATTTGAATTGTAAAAGATTTACTATGTTTATTTTGAAATGGTTGCAATTTGGCATATTAAAAAGTTAATAAGTTGCCTGAACAAAAATGCTCAAGTTTAACCTTCACTTTACAAATGTCAAAAGGCTAGGGTTGGGAGTTAGGGCCTCAGGGTTTGGTTTATGGTTAGGCTTAGGATTAGGGTTAAGTTTATGGTTAGGGGTTGGGCTGAAGGTGTGGGTTAGTGTAAGGGCTAGAGTCAAGGCTAAGGCCCTAAGGGTTAGGGGTTAGGTTCAGGATTAGATTTAGGGTTATATTATGGCTGGGTCTAGGGTTAGAGTTATATTTAGTTTTAGGATAGTGTTAGGGTAAGTGTTGGAGTTAAGCTAAGGGTTATGGTTATGTTTTAGATTATATTGTTGACATCAAGGAACCCCAGAGCTTACATCCTTTCCCAAGGAACTTATAAAACAGTGTAATGACTGTGATAGAATCTCTATCAGCAGACAGGAGACCTGAGTGTCATGCAGCTTCCCCACATACTTTGCCCTTCCTCCTCAATCCCTTCCTCTCTTTTCCAGCAGTGGCCCTGGCTGTTTTGAGGATCTGTTACTTTCCATCACACAGGCTATACTGCGCACTCACTGAGTTGATTTGTGTGGAGCAGTGAACTTGGAACTCTGTTTTATAGGCATGTCCCTCACAAGTTTGCTGTATCTGTTTCAAAACCAGAATGTGAAGGGTTATTTTTCTGTCTGTGTTTTTCTTCTTTGGTTTGGGGTTTTTTTGGGTTTTTTACCCCTTGGCTCCAGCAGAGGATGCTGTTACTTTGTGGAATAAATTTCTCTCTCTCTCTCTGTGAAATATGAAAACACTATGGGTGTTCATTTTTATATCCTCTATACAAGCCAGGCTTTGTCAAGTCTGAGTAATAAACAGCATCTCCTGGTTTTTAGAATATTATTTTACTTTATTTCCTGGTTGAGTGGCTTTTCATCAGATATCAAAGATCCATGCAAACTGAAAAGCCTTTGTGAACTGTATTAGCTTCATCAAATTTTCACTAGTGAGAAACACTGAACAAAACCCCAACACTCCAAAACACAAATCAAACCTAGCAGAGCCTATGGTTTCCCCAGGCAGCTGGGAGCATGGGGTTGTGGCACTTGCCATCCTCACAGGAAGTGCAGGTCCAACTTCATACTTTGCCTAATGTAGAGGGAAGATTGAAACTTAAGACTTCCAGCTTGCTGGGTGCATGACCATACTATCAGATTGCTCAGAATACTTTTCAGTGCCTCAAAAGACTTTTTTCCTAAGAACTTCAATTGGTCCTAGTTTTAGCTTGTATATTTTTTTGTAAGGTCACAGAAATTGTTTTGCTGCATGCATTGCATCTCATCAGGGAGAGATTAAACAAAGACAGGCTTACAAGTTGATTATTTCTGTAGACATTGTCTTAATTGTAATTTCTGCAGATAAAAACACTGGAAAAGGGATCTGTTGGACCACAAAGTCAGTGGAGGAGTAATATGTATAAGAAACAGTTTGAGTTAGGCAACAACAGTGCAGTCTTAAAACCTTATTTTCCACTCCAAACTGGGCCCTTCCCTTTACTGGCAGAAGCAGACACCTTCAATTGGAACTCCCACCCTCTCCTGAATCCCTTTGCAGATGGTGGATTTCTTTAGCCTGGTTTCTCATTCAGCTACATGCGTGTTTGAACCAGTCTCCAAAAACAGCAATGTATAGATAATATTGGTGTTGCAGGACCCATGCCTGCAATGAAGCAGCAGTGGAAAACTCTGGAGGAGATCTGTTACTGTCAAAAGCATTTGTCTGTCTGCAGTGCTTCAGAGACTTGTGGTGGCTGGTTGAAATTGTAGTTCTAGTGAGAACATCAGTGGACTCTTATTAAGAATTTCAGTACAGCCAAGGATTCAAATGCCATGAAGACGTTTCAGCCTTATCTGGAAAAACTTGTACAAAGAACTGTTTCTGAGTGCTGTCTCAAAGACATTACAGGTGATAAGTGTCTATACCAAAATACAGCAAGGAATCAACAAAGAATTCAAGAGCAATAAAAATCACATGGGAACAAAGTAGAGAGTAGCATGAGTAGGAACTGCTTGCTAAGTTGCATTGCTGCCTCCTGTTGTTCTTCAAATATATACCTCTTTGGCTTGGTTTCTATAACATGCCATAGGGTCACCTTAGTGACTTCTGCCCTGCATAAGCATTCTTTTGTGTACTGCGAACAAAGCTCTCTGCTGATTGAAGTATATCTGAGTAAAAGGCACAGAAAACTAAAAGACTATGTGCTAGCAGGAAACACAATAGGGGAATCTGAACTTCTCACTTTTCAAAACCCAAAAAAACCCACCCCAAAACCTTTTTTCCTCTGTTGAGACTCCACTGGTTATTAAGTTACTATTGTTGTACGGTGTGTTCCATTATTGATGACAAGTATGAACACATGCATTACCTGGGGAAAAAAAGTGATAAAATTACTAGTGTATGTTGACAGCAAATTTCATATTTGATTTTGAAAAGGCAATAATAAATACTGTTAAGTGCACATTTATTCTTACAAGCAAAATTAAAAACAGATGGAATCTAAAGCACTTATCTGTATGCAAAGGCTTTATTGTGGCTACATCTGGTTTTGGTGAAATTACACTGCATGACCTCTTTTTCTGGTGATGGATAAAGTAACCAAGGTGCCTCAGGTTGCTGTTAGGAAGCAGGTAGCAAAGATTTCTTCCTCTCTGTGTTGACAGATCTCTGGGCACAGAAATCTTTATTTCTTGTTGACAGACATCTTCAGTTAGTCTGAAGATTAGATCAAGAAATAAGCTAAAAATAATACATAGATGGAGAAGTTAATTATCACAGAATCAGAGAATGTCTTAGGTTGGAAGGGTAGAAATCATCTACTCCAACCTCCCTGCCATGGGCTGTGATCCCTCTCAACTCGATTCAGCTGCTCAGTGCCTCATCCAGCCTGGCTTTCAACAACCCCAGGGAAGAGGCATCCACAACCTCCTTGGGCAACCTATCCCAGAGTCTCAGCATGTAATTTGCCAATTGCTTTTTTCTTTTGCTTTTTTTGGCTGAAATAACTAAAATACATGATTTAAGAGCAAAGCCTTTTAAAAGAGTATATTCTAGTTGAGTTTTGAGAAATATTCTGGCAGCATATTTTTCTCCTGGGAAATACTGATTTTGAAATGTGATAGTCTCGACAATGTTTTTTAAGAGGGAAAAAAAGCAGATTCCATTTCATTGTGAAATGTTTTTTTCTTTAAAGTTATATTTTATAACACTCTATGTGCTAAAAAAGAAACAGGCCTCATTAAAATTCCACCAGAACTGAAATATTTTGGGATGAGGGTTATAAGAACAGTGGTTTGTTTTCTTGGGAAATCTCTAAACCTTCTGTTAATTTTTGTTCTTAGTATATATCAAAGAAGAGTTATCTTGAACATACTAATGAATTATTTGTGATTTAAGACTGCATATACGCTACTGTGTAGGTGAGGTGAGTTTTAGGACACTTCAATTTGATTTTACTGGCGTGTCATAATAATACTCCAAAACGTAACTTTACCTTTTCCCCCAAAATATCACAGAAGGGCCACGAGGATGATCAGAGGGCTGGAGCACCTCTCCTATGAGGACAGACTGAAAGAGTTGGGGCTCTTCAGTCTGGAGAAAAGAAGGCTCCGAGGTGATCTAATTGTGGCCTTCCAGTATCTGAAGGGGGCCTACAGGAAGGCTGGGGAGGGACTTCTTAGGATCTCAGGTAGTGATAGGACTAGGGAGAATGGAATGAAGCTGGAGTTGGGGAGATTCAGGCTGGACATGAGGAAGAAGCTCTTCACCATGAGAGTGGTGAAGCCCTGGAATGGGTTGTCCAGGGAGGTGGTTGAGGTCCCATCCCTGGAGGTGTTTAAGACCAGGCTGGATGAGGCTCTAGCCAGCCTGATCTAGTGTGAGGTGTCCCTGCCCATGGCAGGGGGTTGGAACTAGATGATCCTTGTGGTCCCTTCCAACCCTGACTGATTCTATGATTCTAAGCGGTTTGAATCCTTTTTTTAAATTTTTTAAATTTTTTTTTCCCCAGAGTGTGGCTCATTCTGCTGATTCTGAAAGGCACTAGATCAGGTCTCTAGTCAACATCATTTCTGATATTCAAGGGTGTGCATATATATATCCCATTTCCCAACAACTACCGGTAGCTGGCTGATCTCATTTCGATGCACGATTATAAAAACACAAAAGTAGCACATTTCTTAGCTGGATAGGCATGTTGCTATTTGTGGCTTTATAGTCATGTATATTTATGAGCTTCTAAAATTGCATGTCCAATTTCAGAATCTCTTTAGTGTCCAAATCTCATGAATTATAAAGTAAATGTTTTAATATACGTGGTTGCTAACTGTACACAGGACAAATTACAAATAATGCAATGATTAATTTCCTGCAGGAACTGATAAATTGCCTGTGTATTTATTTCCTCTTCTTCCCCTCTACTCAGCTCTGGTGAGACCCCACCTGGAGTACTGCATCCAGTTCGGGAGCCCCTATTACAGGAGGGATGTGGACGTGCTGGAGCGTGTCCAGAGAAGGGCCACGAGGATGATCAGAGGGCTGGAGCACCTCTCCTGTGAGGACAGACTGAAGGAGTTGGGGCTGTTCAGTCTGCAGAAGAGAAGGCTCTGAGGTGACCTCATTGTGGCCTTCCAGTATCTGAAGGGGGCCTACAGAAAGGCTGGGGAGGGACTTCTCAGGATCTCAGGTAGTGATAGGACTAGGGGGAATGGAATGAAGCTGGAGATGGGGAGATTCAGGCTAGATGTGAGAAGGAAGTTCTTCACCATGAGAGTGGTGAAGCCATGGAATGGGTTATCCAGGGAGGTGGTTGAGGCCCCATCCCTGGAGGTGTTTAAGACCAGGCTGGACGAGGCTCTGGCCAGCCTGATCTAGTGTGGGGTGTCCCTGCCCATGGCAGGGGGTTGGAACTAGATGATCCTTGTGGTCCCTTCCAACCCTGACTGATTCTATGATTCTATGATTCCTCGTGGAAAACTCTGCCTTCATGATCTCATGATTCCCAGGCAGAATCCTTGTACCTTTGACAAATAAGACAAAGCATGCCTGATACTTTTAAACCCCCTTTACTGGACGCTTTGAGAGCTTTGTCTTCATTAACAGAAAAAATACAAATATTGTTTTGCAGTGTAAAATGTAATTGACCTGTCACTTAAAAAAAATAAATAAAAATCTCCTTACTCCTATTTCCACATTTTTCTTGTTTTCATTTATAGACCGATTACTGTGCCTTACTTTCATGCATCTTCACCCAGGCTCAAGCCTCCACTGCTCTCATTTAATTAGAAATAGACAAATACTTCCCAATGCCTCATTATTTCTCTGTTGAACATTTCTGGGTTTATTTATCACACACTTAAAGTCTTGGCTATTGTGCTGGTCTCTGTTCTGCTATTTTGCTGCTTCCATAGCCAAATGGGAGTTAGAGTAGAATTTTAAGCAAGGCATTCTCTGGTATATATGGTAAAGATAATGGCACAGAGGTGACTACCTGTGAGCCTCCAGCCCCACAATCTTCAGATAATCAGCCAAAATATCCCAAAGAACATTAATAATTCTAACATTCTCAGACTTTGGGGTAAAGAGAGAGTTCTGCTAGATATGGATTTGGATAAACTGCTAAGGCCAAGTCTTGCTCTGATTTCAATAGGAAGAGTCTACCTTTTTCCCTGCCTAAACTGAACTGTTGAGACCTCCACCCCCATCCCCCCGATATTATAGAATGTACAAAAGTTGCAGGTGATTTGATTTAAAAGACTTTCAGGCAAGAGCAATCTGCAAAGCACTTTCTTTGACTGGTTGTGATATGGAAGGTAATATAGATAAACACAATTTACCCATCATTAAACTGAGCAACAAAGAGCCATAGACTTCATGTCTATTATTGTACTGCTGCATTGGCACATAAACTGTGATCCCCTAAATCAATTGCAATGTAATGGTAGCAGTACAATGGTTGGGATAAAGCTGCTTGTAGGAAACCCACTAGAAAAATCTGCAGTGAATCCTATAGCTGTCTCCAGATTAGATGTAGGAAAATAGCATTTAAACACAGCATTCTCTGTAATGTTGTGGATTGCATGTGTAAAGTTTTAGCAACCTAAGCCTGAAGTTGAATAAATGATTGTGAAAGCAGTGACAGCTGCAAACAGGAATACTTAGCTTGCCAGGATCCTACCTTTACTGAAGATCTATGTTTTAAAAATGTCTGCAGTTGACTGGAAACTGGAGTCGCAACAAGCAATTTCTCTTACTGAAGCACTCTGCAGTGAAACATACATTGAATAAATTGTAGACTTGGGTTAGTCTGAAGGTAGACCAGAACTCCTAAGCTTTAAAATTCTATTAACATCCTAAAAAATATTTATACTATTTTACATTATATTATCTGTCATCTGTGGTAAGCATTCATCAAATTAAAGGTAATTTAAAATAGATTTGCACCTCAATGAATACTTCAGTATTGGAGGGTTTAAAATTACATGTATTTTTTTTTAAAGCAAAGCAGTAATCATATGCAAACATTTTCACAAGCTCACTTGGAAACCTGTGAGCCTGGAAAGCTTTGTACTCTCATCATATACTCATCCTGATTCTATAACTCTAAGGACAGCACATGTGATTTCAAATGTTTCACAGTACTGTTCTGTGCCATGAGAGATCTTTATTAAGACCATGATGTGGAAAGAAAAGAGGGGCACTGGGGAGAATTTTCTTGCAATGAAATGAAGTTTTGTATGAAAACAAAGTATATATAAAATTGTCATAAAGATTCAGCCATGAAAGACCATTTTAAGCCTGTGGCTGCAGAATTTCGTGTTTCCCAGCACAATTGCTCCAAGACCTATTGTAGAACATAATTTCTGCCAGGAGTACCAAGTAATAGGCATGTCCCACTTACAGTTCCTAGGTGGCTTCTCTCTGTGCTTGCTGCTGATGAATCCTGTGCTAACTCACTTTTCTTGCACACCAGAATCCTCAAAAAGCATATTTATAAAAGAATGGCCAAGGACAATAACTTATCTTAATGATGGTGATATCTCTTTAATAGTATCTATTCAATGATTTATATTACACTTGCAACAGATACATGTTTTTTTCCCACCCAGTAACAATGATCTGATACCGTGTTGCATTCCATCTGGTACCTCTGTACCAGGACATCTTCCACTGAAACTCTATGCCCACAGATGAGGCAGTGCTATGGTTTGAATTTTATTTTACTTTACTTGTTTTAAGGGGCTTGAAAAATCCAAATCTGAGAGAGCGCTGGGAGATTCCACTTCCACTTATTTTATAGTGTGCTGCTAGTTCTGACATATCGGATTTTCTAGTGGACAAACTACAACAGAGCTTAAATAATATGGACTGAAGTGTCTTTGCCAAATGGAAAACACAAACCATATCATTTTGTGCTGCATCTGGATGTGGCACCTCTCATTTCTGCCTAGACCCAGCTGCAAGTTGCAGGTCTAGGTTACAGTTTAGTGTTTGCAATTTATTTAGTTATAAAAGGAATTATAGAAACAGTTGGTGTGGAATGGTGCTGCAGACACTAGAGAAGCCACTGCACATAAAGAGCTCTGCATGCCTTGTAAAAACCAGCTCAAAATAAATATGGATGCTGTAATTCAGGGCTAGAACAGAATCATATCAAATATATAAAAGGGGAAAATGAAGCCTCTTCTTCTGTTCTTAAAAGAAAAGAAAAATAAAAGGCAGCAAAGTGAAGTTTGAGGCATAGGCAATATTTTTATTTGTCCAACTAGCTGCTATTGAAATCCACCTTCCGGTGCCTAAAGAATTGTGCCTCTCAAAATGTGTCCCAGAGTTGCCCATTTCTGCAGCTGCATCCTTTGTTCCAAGAATGCACATTACCTCTTCTCTGAAAGCTTTGCCTCACTTTGGCCTCAGGCTGCATAGGGAACAACCCTATTAAATAAACTGTGCAGAGATGAAGATCTTTTGCAGGTGCATTTTGAAAACTGCAAGTGGCTATGTTTGTGTCTGTATTACTGCTGAAGCAGTCTCTGTCCCTGTCAGGAGGACAGGTAATAAGCACTTGTCAGGGGGAGCTGTGTTGTATGAGAGCATCATTCTGTGGAAGAGAAGTAGTTTCTGCATTTTTGTCAGTGGTAGGCACCCATTTGTAATGTGATAAATGTCTGCACATGTAGGTCATGTTTATATGCCCCATCTCACTTCTCTGTTTACAGAGTCCTTGTGTTACTATCAAACAATCAACTTGAAATCCACACCTCTTTTTTTCCCTGCATATCTTGTCCCTCCTCTCTCTTCTGTGAGTTCTTCACCTCTCTCATGCCTCCTCATTTACTTTTTAGCATGCAATTTCTGCTGGAACTGCAGGAGAGAGACCTTGTAGCAAGGTTTTATCAAGGTCTGTAGTGACAAGACAAGGGACAATTGTTTTGAACTGTAAGAGAGTAGATTTACATTGGGCATAAGGATATTTTTTAAATGAGAGTTATGAGACATAGGAATAGATTGCCCAGATATGTTGTGGATGCCCAGATATTTGGAGGTGTTCATGTTAAGGTTGAATGGGGCTGTGAACAACCTGATTTAGTGAAAGATGTCATTGCCCATGGCAGAAGGGTTGGACTAGGTGATCTTTAAAGGTCCCTTCCATCCCAAACCATTCTGTGGTTCTATGACCTGTCCACTGGGAAGAGACTGTTTTCAGTATTTCACCCTTTGAGGTCATATTGATTTCTGCATTTGCATCTAGGAGCATTGATTCTGTGCCTGAAAACAACATATCTAGTTCAGCATACTTAAACTTAGCCTTTATGCTACTTCAATGCATGACCCCTTCTGTCCTTGGCTTCATGACAGTCCTTGATCTTCTAGAGTCAAAGGTACTCTTTCGGGGGGCTATTATTTATTTATTTAATACCCACTATTGCACCTACCGACAGGTTTTGACTACATTGCTTACCATTTCACAACTTCTGTACTTTCAGTATGAAATCATCTAAATTCATGAAGGAATAGAGCTAAGGCACCTTTGGAGCAAAAACTCCCCTTACAAGTGGATGCAATGAGTTCTCCAGGCAATGTTTCTCTTAAATATTTAATTTTTCAAGAAGCTATGAAGAAATTATAAAGATAACAAAACACATAAAAGAGTAGCATCCTCATAGACTTCTAGACTATATTTATGACTTCCCCAAATCAATCTTCTAAAATCTTGAAATCCATGTTTTGGTAATATGGTAGTATTACTTCCTTCATGTTTTCCTTGATTTGAATGAGAGCTATAAAATCCAAGTTGAGTAAATTTGTTCTTTACTTTTACATATTCTGCCCACATACCTTTTCTCCTTTCTGTCTTTCCTGGTTCTTTGCATTGCTCTTGCTGTCTCATTAATCTTCCAGAAATACTCAATGTGAATGGATTGTTATCCTTTCTAGCCTATGTCAAGCAAGTACAGGAAGGAGTCTTGTTTATGAAATAGTCCGTGTTTCTTAGTTCATTTATTTTCTTATTAAGTTCAGGTGGAGAAGAATCAATTCAAGGGCCAAAAAGGAAAATGGTACTGTCATTACTACACTTTATTCAACCAAAGTATTAAAAATGTTGTAAGTTGTAGATTATGTTGCAGATTAGATATCCCCTCCCAGCTTTGGGTTCAGCTTCAACACTGTCCATTTCTTTCTGTTCAAATTTTCTTAACTCCTCAGGGCTTTAATTTGGCTGCTACAGGTGTTTCTCTTTTTTTGCTCTTATCAAACATGTTCCAAATATAAATGCTGCTTCCCTATCTGATACTATCTCAAACTTCTTTTTAGATATTTTTTTTTTTTAAGTTTTATCTCTTTTGCTGAAATCTTTGGACAGGTAAAAGTCCATATACATATAATTCCTTTGGGCCTCCTGGCCTTGATTTGCATTGGGCAGATAAAAGACTCAGTTCCATTTGGGGGGGGAAAAGTTACATTTATAGCTAACCAAGAAAATTGCTCATATTTCTGAGACTAGCAAAGAACAAAGTTAAGCCACTTGTATCTCATCATTTGTCTCTCACCACTGTATGCCATGGTTTATTATTAAAGTGATTCACTTTAACTGAGAGTACCTGTGCTCAAATGCCTCAAAGCTCAGTACACCAGTAGAACAATGCCAATATTTTTATACAAAAGCAATAGTCTAATACTCTGAACTAAATTAAGCAAATAAATCCATTCAGGCCTCACCTCTTCTTTTATTTACAGGAACTTCTGATTAAATGTTGTGCAACTTCTGGATGACGTCTTGAGACTGACTATCAAATGAGTCCATACTTTCATAGTTCAAGCTTTTGAGTCCTTTCTAGTAGCTATGCCCCCTGCCAGATCTAATTCAACTTAAGCATGTGAAGTTCTTATCTTCCTTGACAAGATTATACATGTAAACATGCTGACTGTACTGCCATTTGTGGATTATGGTATCAAAGTAAACTCCTGTAATTTTCTTCCTGCACAGAGGGACTGTTAGAAACATGACTCTTTCTGATGTTCCCAGTGCCCTTCAGTTTAACAGTGTGTCATTTTAAATAACTACTAGATGTCACTGGCCTCAGAAAACTCAGTCACAGAGGAACTACTATTGACATCTGTGTGCATAAGATGCCATGTTCTGGCTTTAAATACCTCATCTAAATCTTATTGGAGCCAGTATGTATTCTGTGGACATGGGAGAGTTAAACATAAAATCACACAAGCACAAACAAAATCTTAACACTGGCTTGTTTTATAAGCAATTACAGATGAATTTGCTCATAACTAAAGAATGATGTCCTTCTTTTACCTACATTTGAAATTTCATCACTGATTCTCTTACTGCCTTTACCTTCCTTAAAGCTATGTGAATATTGAATTATGAAAGCTTTAATATAATGACAAAAATTAACTTTGGATAACTTGTCTCTGAAGATGTGTCATGAATATGAGCTGATGACAAGCTTAATTAGCATCACTGCAGAATGCGAAAGATGCAATAAAAAATCAGGTCAGGAAAAAAAGTTTACAGAAAAAAGGGGGGAAAGAAAAAGAAGAAACAAAGAGAGAGAGAGAGAAACAAAGAAGAAAGGAAAGAAACAAAGAAGAAAGAAAGAAAGAAAAACGAAAGAAAGAAAGAACGAAAGAAAGAACGAAAGAAAGAAAGAAAGAAAGAAAGAAAGAAAGAAAAAGAAAGAAAGAAAGAAAGAAAGAAAGAAAGAAAGAAAGAGAAAGAAAGAGAGAAAGAAAGAAAGAAAGAAAGAAAGAAAGAAAGAAAGAAAGAAAGAAAGAAAGAAAGAAAGAAAGAAAGAAAGAAAGAAAGAAAGAAAGAAAGAAAGAAAAAAAAAAGAAAGAAAACAAGAAAGACAAGAAAAGAAAGCAAGCCACCCAAAAATCTAACTAACCCCCAAAACCCCAAACCACCAAACAAAAAACCCAAACAGAACCCAGAATCAATACTGTTGCACCATTTCACAGCAATTAACCCTAGCTGAATCACTGGATCTGTTAATCTCGAGTACATGAAAGTTATTGGTACCAGCTGTCAAGTAACCAGCTGTCAACTGGCTTCTTGTCATGCTTGGACATTCACAGTGTGGCCTCTGTATGTCTTGAGAACAAGGTATGAGTGTTTTCCTCCTCTGTTTTTCTGCTCAAAGACACAAGTAGATAAGCTTTGTTTCACTACACTTGAGATTCAATTTGCAATTTGGCTGAGGGTGCCTTTGGTTTAATGTGTCAGAAATAGGCCTTATTTGATCAGGCCATTCAGTTTTACTCTAACATTTTCTCTATTGAGATCAGCCGCAAAAAGAGGTCACACAGTACCTGGATGTTTTCCAGGTACTATGGAAATCCTTTTTAATCCCTTCTATGCAGCAGAAAGGGAATACTGGAAGGAAACACACCGAAATATCTATTTTGGGAGGAAGCTACACAAGTGTAATAGGAGCTGCCAAAAACCAATTAATACAACTGGAAAAAAAATGGAAAGTAATAAAATTGGAAATAATAGGTCAGGAAAGAAGCTAAGACTATATATATAAAGCAAAATACAAACCTTGGCAGACCATTTCATAATATTTCACAACTGACTAGGACAGAGAGAGAAGACTAATCAATTATTTAATTAATTAGTTAATAAAGAGTAACGCTTTTGTATCCCGCCTGGTGCAACTGCTTTTTGATCAGTTCTGCTATCTGAAGGGAAGTTGTAGAGCTTTCTCCTGAAGGTAGAATATGAGTTCTGTGATGGTTTTGCCTCTCTTCAATATTCCTCCCTCACAATAGTCTGGGGCCCTCAGTTTAGGAAGGATGTTGACTTGCTGGAACGTGTCCAGAGAAGGGCAAGAAGGTTGGTGAGGGGCTTTGGAACACAAGCCCTATGAAGAGAGGCTGAGGGAGCTGGGGTTGCTTAGCCTGGAGAAGAGGAGACTGAGGGGTGACCTCATTGCTCTCTACAACTACCTGAAGGGAGGTTGTAGCCAGGCAGAGGTTGGTCTCTTCTCCCAGGCAGCCAGCACCAGAACAAGAGGACACAGTCTCAAGTTGTGCCAGGGCAGGTTTAGACTGGACATTAGGAGGAAGTTCTATACAGAGAGAGTGATTCCCCATTGGAACGGGCTGCCTGGGGAGGTGGTGGGGTCACCATGATCATTGGAGGTGTTCTTGAAGGTCTCTTCCAGGTTTATTGTATTGTATTGTATTGTGCTTTCAGGGTGCTTGGTGACAAATTATTAATAAGATCTAGTTGTTTGATGGGTTGGAACTTAATTAAACTATCTACAGACTGATGATCTTGAAGGTCTCTTCCAACCTGGTTTATTGTATTGTATTGTATTGTATTATCAGCTTTCACTTTTACCAACTAAGATAATCCAACTAGAATATCTCTGAATTATCCTTACTCCATTCCTTGTAGGCACTTAAGGTGCTGTGTTTATCAAGAGACTCCAGGGAACAATTTCAAACAGAAGGGGCTTTTTTTGTGTTTATCAAGAGACTGGTGACTTTATCATTATTACAGATATTTACAATAATCACAGACTTGATATTACTATGCATGTTCGTTTCAGTCCATACACAAATCTTCAGTTTTCCTTTCCATATCAATATAAAATATAGTATAATAAAGTAAGCATCAGTGTGCTTGCAAATCTGGTTCAGCTGTAATATGTCAGGTTAGAAAAATCTGTCTTACCTGAGATCCCTGCATTACAGAGTATTGTAGTAAATCAAAATCTCTCCAGAAAAAAAAAAAAAAAAAAACCAAACCCTACTACTTATTGCAGAAAGTTGCTTTGATGCTAATTCCTCTTTAGCTTTTCATGAGAGGATAAGCCTTAGGGTCTTGGAAGTGCAAAGGAATCCAATCTGTCAACTTAAAAGCCTTTTTCAATGTGCAAATAAATAGATTAATTTCCTTATAAAGCCAATGTGTCAGCACCAGGTGATGAGCCTCATATTTCCTCTAGTTCCCTGTGAGTGGTAGGTGTCTTCTTCTGTTCCAACATTTCTTTTACAAACACAAGTCAGCCTTTTTTTATGAACATTATGAACTGTGCCTTTGGGTAAAAACCACTTGTGTACTTTTTGTTGTTGTTGTTTATTCTGTGAAAAGTTCTAGAAGTTTAGCTGGGATGGGACCCGTTTTTGTTTTTGGGGGGGGTTTTAGTTACTTGGGATTTTTTGTGTGTGCTAGGTTTTGTCCTGGTGGATTCTTCTTCATTACTAGAACAAGGAGAGTGACATTCATTTAGAAAGCAATAAAAATAATACTGCTTGTAAAATATTTTCACAGCCTGGTTTCAGAGAAGAGTTTCTAAGAAGCTTTTGCCCAATTTACCTGTGAAAAGGTTTTGCAAGAAAGCATACTATTAGATATTTGTTTAAACTTGTGACTTAATAGGTTCCTCAGTGACCATGAACATATATTTTTGCATATAGAGTGTTTTCCTGCTGAGGGAAGGTCATATGAATTAAGGTAACTACATCTGATGGTGTGTCCTGATCAGAAGACACAATACCTTTGATACTACACAGCTACTTGACATTTCAATGGCTGATGAAAGTTTATATATGTTATACAAATTACACCAGTCATGTTATTTTCATGTTCTGCAAAGCCAAGGATTAAACCCATGTCTGCAGTGCTTAGAAGATATTTTGAACCATTTCCAGCATCATCCTTTGAATTTATGTCTAAAATGCTGATTTAACAAAGAAACATTGGCATTAAAGGTCTGAGATCTTTGCCTTCAGTTACATAATCACATATCTTTACACAGAAATGCCTTTTTCTTTCTTTTCTTTTCTTTTTTTTTTTTCCTTTTATTTAAATCTGTCTGTCTACCTATGTAGCTATTAAAGTGAAAGGCAGAAAGCTTTTAACTTAGCTGCCTTTACCTCCTCCCTGCTGTATACACAGATACAAGCTTCTGAACTAGCAGGAGTCACGAGGTTTGGTACTGAAGGTACCAAACACAACCAAAGAAAGGCAGAAAATAATGAAAAACTCCGAATACTTGAAAATGAAGGATCTGGTTAAGAAATTCTTTGGCTAAGAGAATGAGTGCATTGCCAGGAGGCCTTGGTTCAAATCTGGCAAAAGTCAATGAATTTGGGAACATTTCAAGTCGCCACTTGCCACTTTGCTCCCAATTAGGAAGGGTCAAGTAGTTAGAAAAGGAATTCACAGACCTGTGTATTCATTCATTCTGCCTTTTTCACAGACTCACAGCATGCCTGTAGGCAAATTATTTCTTAGAGCAACTGCCATGTGTCTCAGCTTCTTTTCATGTCGCTGCCTAAGTGAGCTTTTCCTTAATTCTTGTAAATATCCTTGCCGTAAAATGCCTGGAAAAGAACTGAAAGTCTGCTCGTTTGCATGTTGATTTTTCATGTCCATTAACTCATTTCATTCACTTGTTTACTGCTTTTTCACCATTTTTCCAACGCCCAGCTAAGTCACACATACTGCATGAGCACCTGCCATAGAAAATGATCACTCTTAACACTCTTCAGAACTGTTAGCTTGTTTTTCCTTTCCTCCATTCCCTCCACCCAGACATTCATTGTTGCTCCTTAGGTTGCATCCGTTCTTTGCATCACTGTCCCATCTTTCTTAGAATACCTGGCTCCATCTGTTTTGTTTGTCATTTAATTCAATTAATATTGCAGTTCATAATGGTGGTTGCATAATACTGTAACAATCAAAGAATCATAGAATCAGTCAGGGTTGGAAGGGACCACAAGGATCATCTAGTTCCAACCCCTCCTGCCATGGGCAGGGACACCTCACACTAGATCAGGCTGGCCAGAGCCTTTAATATACTTGGGGAACATTTACAGTGATAAATCATTCCTAGAAGAAATGTTTAAAAAGAAGATAAAACAGTATAGCAAACTAAATACATTGAAGTGTATTGAAAACAAAATTTGCCTCTTAAGTATGGTGATCTTTGGTTATTCTGCTTTAAGACATGTTTTTCTTTAAGACTTTATACCTTTAAGCCACAGGGAAGTAAATTTCCCACAATCAAATATATCCACATGGCAAACATTTGTGCAGCCCATATCTGGAGTTGTCTTGATGTTTCAATCAAGCTGGTGAATGGACTACAGATCCCCCGTACACAGACAGCAGCACAAAAGGAATTCAGGAAGGGCACACCTGCCTTCCACTGAGAATTCTCCTCTGATTTATTCACAGATAGAGGAGAAATATGTCTAAGTCCTAGAAAGACCTTGCTGGCTCTGTAATCTATCAGTGTCCTCAGAACAGTGATGAAGATCATCATATGCATGACTGCTATAATTTACATGAGGAAGCCACCTAAAAGATGACAGATATAACTTTATTAGGGTAGATCCTTTGCCTTATGTGATAAATTGAATTCCAATCTGCTTCTAATGCTCATCTTTTGTCCTTTCTAAATTTCAGTAAACAAAACTGTCAGTTGCTTCCCAGAACATGTTTCTCAGCTTTCTGTTTAAATTTTCTTCTTCCCCCACCCTTCTCTTTTTGCTTTAGAGACTGACATAACTGGCTGCTATCAACACACATTTCTACTGTGTTACTTCTTGTAAACATCGGCTAGAATTGGGCAGGCATAGTAAAACACAAGAATGATGCCCAGAGCGGGGAAGAACTGGCTTTGCACTCTGTGGGCACCCTGGGACAAAACACTGGATACCTTTGAGGGTGGTAAATCAGGAATTTCTTTTCTGTTAAAACTCAAATCACTGAGAAACATCTGTGAGAAAGATATTTGGATATGTGTATGTTACTGGTAATATAACTATTTGATGAGCTTATCTGCCTTGTGACATCATCGCTATTGCTTTAATTTTCCCAGCCTAATATTTTTATTTTCAATGCAAAATTATTATCTTCCCCTATTGGTGACCTTGTCTCAAAAGTAAGAACAGATGTGTCATCATTTGTCATTTTTTTCCCCCTTGCAACTCCTGTAGTAAGTAATTGCAATTTGTTGATGAAAATTATTTTCTTTTTTCTCCTTCCTTTGTCACGGAATCAGCTCAGTATTCAGCAGCTAATGTAAATGCATGTGACAAGGATGATTTAAGACAATCTGAGGAAAGTTCCAATGTCAGGTTTGTGTACAGTATTTCACATTTTAGTTTAGTATGGCAGGGTTGAAATATTCTCCAGAGTGTCTTGCAGTTGGTTATTGTTTATTTGGTTTTAGACAGACATGAACACCGCCAAGGAAAAAATGAACTCATGTTATTTCAAATGCTTGCATATCTTGAACTGAATCCTGTGTGCTTGAGATGCTTTATTTTATTTTTAATGGTACATTCAAGGAAAGGATAACACATATTTTTAGATGCTCTTGGAGTTTACAAATTCACTAGAGGATGTATTTCCTCCCTCACTGCTTCTACATATGTACTCTGATTAATGCAGATGTGAGTTATACATTAGCATCAAGGGGAGAATTTTACGGCAGCTGCTGAGGCGCAGCAAGCCTGAGTGGGTGGTGAGGAGAGAATAAACAGTGGCTTTCCAGTGGGAGTTTGAAAAGGCTGATGAAGAGTCTGTCTAAAGAAAGACATCTGTTCTGCTGTATCCAGACTCATAGACCAGACATCTAAAATAATACACATCATCAAAAGACTGCTGAAGGATCCCGTGCTGCCCTTCTCTGCTATTTAAAAACAAAAAGATAAGTAGTGCTTTTTGTTTGTAGGTAGGAGAACTCTGCAGACCTAAAAGACAAAGCAGTGCACAATCTCTAAGAGTGAGTAAAGTAACTGCAACAGCCATTGAAGTTGAAAAGGAGTAAGGGAAACCACTTTGATCAGAGAGGTCAGCATTTGAGACGTGGAGGGCAAATGAGAGGTGAAAATGTAGTGCAGAAATATTTTGAAATGGGTTTTGCTAACTCTCACAAAGAATTATTTTAAATTCTTTGTACTTCTTTTAAACTTGAGGGGGTTTTGGAGGGATTTGTTTGTTAGTGGTTTTTTCTTTGTTTGTTTTGCTTGGTTTTGTTTTGTTTTGTTTGTTGTTGGTGGATTTTTGTTTGCTTTACTTTGTTTCAGTTTGCTTTTTTTTTTTTTTTTTTCCCCACTATTTGGAGCTCTCTGAAAGCATGAACTGGCTGTGAAAACTTTCCAGGACTGACTTCAGTGCCTTCATCCTTCAATATCCTTCACCCTTGGTCAATGTTTTCAATCAGCTGTAATGCTGCCTCTGCTACTGTGGGCAAGTGTATAGCAGTGGGAGACTATGGAGACTAAGGAGTGTGAGATACAGTAGGTGACTGAATAGAGAGTGAAGAATCTATTCAGAAATTTTACTGCTAAGTACATGTGGAGACATTTTGCATCTATTTAAGAGTGGATGAGAGCTCAGTTATCATAGAAACATGGAAAATTCTGGCTCATATGTTTCTAAAGCATCTCTGTATAGTGAATAAGTCACCTGGTAGATATATCAAGAAAATATCCTTCTGGATCATTATGATTGGACTTACTTTTCCACCCGTATCTGGACAGGGAGACCACTAGTGAATACAAACTTTTCTGCTTCCCATCTTCTTCTCAATGACACAAATGCTGGAACAGTGAGCAAGAGATGCTCATGGAGGCAGAACTGGTAAGGAAGGCTTAAACCTAGAAAGTTGCCCCTGCTTTGCATTGCATCTGTGGATGCACCTGGAGGCATATAGAGACCTGTACCCAGATATTCCTTGGAGAGGAGCTTTGGGAAAACCCATGAAAGTAATATAGTCAAACCCTGAGACAGATTTTAATCTGAGTAGTTAGCAGTACAAACAAGAGCCTTTCTTAAACCAACAACTGGCACATACGTTTTAACTTCCAGACCTGAGGTGTTATTTTAAAAGGGAAAAAACCCAAACCAAACCAAAAATACCAAAGACAAAACTCTGTTCTTTTTAACATTAAGAAGTATTCTTCACCAGAATCCCATTTAAAGAAAAGAGGACAAAAATCAAGGTGCTCATTTTCAGGTGGAAAAGCCAAGGCACAGAAAAATGAAGCAGCTTGTCCTGGTTTATGCAGAAATCTGAGTGATCCCTAGTGATCATTAAGAAGAATTCAACCTATTCTTGGCTAATGAGGACAACATATAAGATGTTCTGTATGTGGCTGAGACAAGATCAGACACACTTTGTGAAAGTGAAAATTTTACTAGATATTAAATGATGTTCCATTCAGTGGTGTGACAGAACAAAGGCAAGAAGAGAATTTGGGGATATTAGTTAAATTAGAACCTTGCTCTGCTATCACAAGTAATGATTGAGATATATTATGAAAAAAAAAATGCAGTCAGTTTATAGTCAACCTAACCTAGCAGCTCAAATGTAAGGTCATGCACCAGTCTAGACTAATTTATTGTAAGTTTGTTTAATTAATGTGGAGGTTTGGGGGTTTTTTAATGTATTTAAGTATTCTTCATATCTGGACTTGGTGGAATTAGGAGAGGACTCTATTAAGATGAGACTTTGCTAATGTAATTTGATGGATCAACATCTCAGTGTGCCTAGTTTTCACTATTTGTTCTGCTTCAAGACTTGACATGATCAGTCAGATCTGAGAATTATAATTATGCAGTGTAGAAAAAGACTTCAAGATTTCGAGTCCCCACAGAAAAAGGCAGTGGGCATGTAATTAAAAAGGAGAAAAAAAGTCAACCTACTTTTTCCATTTAGTCTAAACTTCTCATTGATCTATATTTATTCCTTTTCATTGATCTATTTATCTGCCTATCCGATCTGTCACTAATAATCTTGACCTTATTTTGCATTGATTGATCATTTAAACCATTTTCTGGCCTGATTGCTGGTAATTTAATAATGTGAGCCAATTAGGAATTAAATGGAATCAATAAACCATTCAGTGACATCAGCAAAACATTGAAGTACCACTGTCTCATTATCTCTTTCCACATTTTATATTAGTATTTGTTTAGAGCTTAAGACAAAGATAGTACTGAGACTAGGGAAATTATAACTTGTTATTGCATTTTACCTATCTTCTTTTTTTCCAGCTTCAGGTCATAAAAGCCAGAAAAGGCTGTTACTTGTTCAACCTTATCAGGCATGCTTTGTCTAATCGACATCTAGTATGGGAAAAGACATGTTTGACATCTCACTCCCATTTTCATCCTATCTGTAATCCTTGTTTTCCAGCTGTTCTACACATCTATTTCAGTAGTTAAAAAATAAAAGAGAGTCTGATACCTTCCTAGCCAGTGGAATTCATGCAGAAACCACCTTTTTTGCCAAGAGTTGAAATATTTCCCTCAGAGAGAATTTGGAAAACCAGCATTTTTTGATACTGGACATACCAAAGAAGGAGTTGGCTGGAAGTGAGCAAAACAGGTGATTCATGATAACCGCACATAGTCACATGCTTCTTTCACTTGAGGTATGATCACCATGATTTCATTTTACTGGCTCATGCAAATATTGGATTCACTAAGAAACCAAATGGAGATAATCCTGTAGTCATCTGTCTTCAGCTAGCTCACTTGATTTCATATGATTTTGGCTTTCAGAGGCTGAGCATCGTTTTTGTTGTTGTGTCCACCTTTTGTACAACATGTTTTGGCAATCTCTGGTTCCTCCAGACCAAAAGCAAACCAATATCTAGAAAGCAGTTTCATAACCTAAAAGAAGCAAGACTTGTGGGTTATTTTGGGACATATTTGTAAAAATCTTCTCTTAAGCCTGAAACATATCATTGGGAAAGTGAGGGTGGCAGCTGCTTGCAAAGTGATTCATTCCACTTCCTTAGTGAACAGCTTTATGGAAATGCTATTTTCTTTTCTATTCCCTGAGTATGAAAGCTAAGCAGAATCTGAGATCCCTTAGGCTTCCTATTAAAAATTGTATCTCTCTTTTTTACCCTAGATTAAAATTTCCTTTGGTCTATCCATTGCTTGCATTAAATGAATCCTAACTATGGTTTCCCTGAGGCTTGAGTACAATTTGTGGTTCCTGCCTCTAGATGGTGACAGACACATTCTACTAGGCCCAGAGACGGCCCACATGTAGATGTTAATATCATGCATTAGCACTTTTGTAAGCTTCTTGTTTACTTTCCTGTAAAGGCTATCAGATGTTATTGTTTTGTTTCACAGTTTATTTGGAATGGTTTCATTTTATTGCCTTCCTTGTAAATCAGTCTTAGCAACAAAGGATGAATTATCTTGGGTTTAGAGATAAGCTTCTGTGAAGGTGCTAGTTGCTGTCCACGTGCCACACAATACTTCCACTGAAATTTCAGTAATTTGTCATAATCCCCTCCATAAATTCTACTTTTCCAGCTGGATGGACAGTACAGTAGTACTGACCTGCTCCTCACCAAGTTCTGATTTAGGGTTCTTAGCTCTATTCTGCACATGATCCTTCCCTGTGCCAGACGGATTATCTCTACTGGCTGCTATGTAAATCCAGATGTTTGCCACACAAATAATTCTTAGTGTGTCTGAAAGCACATGACAAAGAAGTGAAGGATAATACATGCCAAATAGCAGCCCACTGGAATCCTGCTTGTGAATTACTTTATTTGAGGGCAAGAAGGCAATGTGCTGCAGCCAGACCCACAGATACTTGCACATCAGTGCTCATCTCAGTGTCTGCACAACAAAGCCACCTCCTGACTTTAGTTCTCTCATGCTGGATCTTTTTTAAGCTTCAGCTTTCTGAATTGTGATTTGTGTGAACAGAATAAGCAAGAGGCACACCAATGGCATAGCAGTCTGAGCCAAAATAATATATGTCTTTTCCCTCCCCCCTAAAAAAAAGAGCCCAAACCCTTCAACAGCAAGCAATAAAGGCAACATTTTAAGAGGCATGTGAAGCCAGAAAAACAAAGACAGCATGAGAAGATGAGGGAGAAAAATATATAATATATATGCAGTCACAGAACCAGATTACATGTCTTTATGTTAGATTATAGGCAAACAGTTTTGGGTTTTTTATAATCTGTTGTAAAAAGTGAAAAGTAAGTTGTATCAAGAGGCAATAAACAGTTAATTGATACTGTTAGTGGAGGAGTAGGAGGAATCTTCACCAAAGTAGTATAAGATGATGGGGAGGGTTTGGTTTGGTAATAAAAAGATATATGAGAATGCCATTAAGAGTAACAGCATAGTCCATCAGTCCACCTTTCCTAGTTCAACAACAAGGAAGAAAATGTTTTAAACAGGAAAATTCTTTTCCCTCCCTATCTGTACAGTTTATAAATACTCAGCTGAAGACTATATGGGAAAATAGCCTAATTTATTAATTTTTTCCCACAAGTATTATCATTCATGTGCCAGAATGACATGAACAGTCAGACTTGGATAACCAAACTAAGAGCTCCTAGTCATTAGGTTTCTGGATTACAGGTTGGTCTGGGGGAAATTAGCCAATAGACAACTGTGTTTGACAGTCCTTTATAAAGCTTCTGGATTAATACTTGTACAGTAGTCAAGTACAAACCATTGTGGAAATGGTTTTCATGGGTTCCTAAGGTGTTGCCATACAGAATTTTTAGGAAATAATAATAATCCTGATTGATGAACAAGTTCATTGCCAAGAAATGATGACATCAGAGATTTGGTACCGAAGAAACAAAATTTCATGACAAAATCTTTCATCTCTTATTTCCGCTATGCACACTTTTGGCCCCTTAAGCTCTCTTGAAACATGTGATGTTCAGTATCCACTGTTTGAGGGAAGATCTCCAGTAAGCTGAAGATTTCTGAGGCTGTGTATAGCCAGCTGAGTTTCCACATAAACACATAAGAAGAAAACCCCTTGTTTCGTATTTCTTATAGCATGCAAAGCATCTCAGATTCAGATTCAAAGCAAGAAAAGAGGTTAGCAAGCAGAAGACAAGGATGGAAACAAAGTTTGTGGAGAAAATGCAAACTCAAAGGATGGCAAAATAGAGTTGAAAAAGTAACAGTAAGTAGATGGCAGTTACACAAGAATGAGAAAAGGCATAGTGGAAACTTTACTTGTGAAAATACACTTCTTTTTGTTGTGGTTGGTTGGCTGGTGCAGGGAGGAGGTGTTGTTTGGTTTTGATTTTGTTTGGTTGGTTTTAATTCTTGGTCAAAAAATCAAGGTAATACATAACTTAATTTGGGAGAGTTGGTTCATTTGTTTGTTAAGCACAACCTGTTCCACAAATTGAAAATCAATGCACCTCAAAATGAGCCCTCCATTTGCTGTTCTAGAATCTATCTATGTTTACTTTTTTTCTGGATCTAAATGTTAGATCAATGGAATAGATTTCCTTTAAGAACAAATGAGGGTTGTCCATTTCCCTTCCTCCCAAATGAGTTATTATTTTAATTTCTTTTTCATGTAAGCTTCTTTTTGTATTATTTCTAAACCTCGCTGCAAGTGGATTTGCAAAATGTGAAATAAAGTATCTGGAGACTCCATTAATGGAGGCTATTCATTAATGATAAAAAGCATTGGATGAAGACTCTTACAGCAGTGGAGTTTCCTAATCAAAATTTCTCCCAAACATTCCTTTATTATTTTTTTTTTCTTTTCTTTCTTTTAGCAGAATTTATCTTGGTATAAAGCAAACACATTGTTTGATTTAATTTCATTTTGTTACTCTCCAGAAGTCTCTTTTTGTCCTCTGTTTTGAATTTAACTTTTCTTTTTTTCCCTACAATAAACTTATAAGGAAAACATACTTATTTAACCACCAGCTCTTCAGAGCTTAGAGACTAAATTGCCTTGGAAACTAGAAGTTTATGTAAGGATAACGGATTGCTGTTATTTGACAACTCAGCAATCTAATTATATTGTGACATATATAGTTCTGATTTCACCTAAATTTATGATTGGTTAAAATTTCATCTTACCAGAAGAGATTAAAGATTAAATATCAAATTATCTGTAGGTTTTTGTGGTTTAATTTGTTCAGCATTCCATAGATACAGATAATAAAATTAAAATTATCCCAAGAAACTTGTTTAAAAATTAAAAGTAAATTACATATTGAAAACCAGTCCTGAATTTTACATGGGATCTGTTTAAACTGGGTTGTAAAATATTACATATTTAATCTCTCAGAGAAAAAGCTCCGCGTGGCTATACCCAGGTTATTCAGACTCAGTATTCAGAGGTGATACAAGAGCACTTGGAGTACCTATGTCAACTAAAAGGATAATGTAAGTCCTCCACACAGCATGGGCATGATCATTGGTATCAGCTTTGTACAGAAATTCATCTGTTGTTCTCTGTCCTTTGAGTCTGTGCTTTGTGGAGGATCTGTAAGCCCTCCCCAGGCTGTATGTGCTGGGCTGCAGCATGCTGAGAGATATCAGTAGTGCATCTAAGTAATCCATTTTCTCTCCTGAAAAGTCAAAGCACTCCTCTTGACAAGTGCTGCGAGAAGGAACAAGTTTGGCTGGTTTCATGCTGCAAAGATGCAATTCCTTCATGATAACCAGAGAATGAACAAATAGGACTGTGAAGTCAGTAATATAAAGCTGGAAACCTTAGGACAAAAAGACAAAAACGGTTCTTCCTAATACACAAGGAAGCAAATAGGGAGTTGTTAGACCAGCTTCTGGATTTTGTATTTTTAGTGTCCTGTTTGATCTTATCTGAGTCAATCAAGCCAAAAGTTAATTTCAAAGGAATAAATGTGACAAAGTGCACCTTGTGCCCAGATTTCATGGTGGCTTTGTGTTCTAAAATTTACCACCGTACTGTCAAAATGTTCAAGTTGATTGTCACTGCCAGGGCCTACTTCCTCCAAGATGGAGCAATTACCAAAAATATCTGTGAAATGATAATCCATCTAGATTTATGCTCTCAACATGCAGTTGACCACCTGGACTGAGGATTATAGAAGGATTAAACATTTCAGACAAAATTATAACATAATATAAAACCTGCCATTTTTAATTTGGATATACTTTTCTTGCTGCTGTCTATTCCTAGCAAATTTCTCCAGTTACAAATTCAAGCACATGTGCTATTTTCTTTTGTTTCCTGTATTTCAGTACAGTACTATTAATGTTGTGATTAAAAGGTGAGTCATTTGCACAAGCAAAAATGTCTTGGAAAGCTTCAATTTAATTCACACAGCTTGCACACTACTGGGGTCCTTACCAGTATCAATTCTAGCTAGTTCTTTCTCATAAATATTCACTGAAAGCATTCCTTCTTAGCTTTAAAACCTGACCCCAGGATCCATCAGCCTTTCTGCCTCACTAATGCTGTCGGACAGGGATTTTTATCTTTGTAATCCTGAAGAGCACTGTCATCATAATGCTTGTTTCTAAACAGTAAGAGCTAGTAATTTCTTGAAATGAACACTACATTCTTCCATAAATCAGGGATGTGAGGGTGTTTTGCTCAAACTTTCCCAAAGATGTTGCCTTTTAACAGAGATGAGCATTGATAATTTTAAAATAAAGGAGGCACAGTTTAGAAAATCTCAAATGGGGACTTCAAAGTTTTCACAGAATTGCTAAAGCTGAAAAAGACCTTTAAGATCACCAAGTAATGGATGTTTAAACATGAGAAATCAGTCTGAGAGTACTATATAACAAAACTCATCTGCAATGAAATGCCTAAATTAAATGCAATGTCTCAAACAAGACCTCCTTTGCAATTCTTCTGCATATTCTTTGCAGGTTGTGCATGGACCTTGGGAACCTCTGGGAAGCCCTGGCTCTGAGACATGGAAACAAAGGTAATTGATGTTATGTAGGTTTGCTACACTGCATATTGACTTTGATGAAGATATTGCAACAGCATAGACAAGTTAGAGAAAAGCTCTTAACTAATTCCCTTGTCAAAGCACTTGGTTAAAATTAGCAAAGACAAATTATGTGGAAGAACTTAGCTTAGATGTACTGTCAGATGAGCCTGACATGCTCAGATGGCCCTGACATGGGCTGTCTTGCGTGCCAGGTGGACCAAAAATTAGACACTTTTCAGTCACTGCCTGCAAAGGAAAACTGCTTTTTCACTTCTCAAATTATGTCTGATTTGAGGTATTTCATGCATTTATCACTTACACTTAGAGGTTACATATAGAGCAGCTATCAAGGTAGTATGCCAAAAATCACAGAATGTTAGGGTTTGGAAGATCATCCAGTCTAACCCCCCTGCCAAAGCAGGATCCCAGAGAGGGAGACTCCACAACCCCCCTGAGCTGCCTATTCCAGTGTTCCATCACCCTCACAGTGAAAATTATTTTTCCTCATGTTTACATGAAACTTCCTATGCCTCAGCTTCCACCCATTGCTCTTTGTCCTGTCACTGGGCATCACCAAGAAGAGCCTGACTTCATCCTCTTGGTACTCACCCTTTACGTATCTGTAAATGTTAATGAAGCCACCCCTCAGTCTCCTCTTCCTCAAACTAAAGGGCCTCAGCCCCCTCAGTCTGTCCTCATAAGGAAGATGTTCTATGCCCTTAATTTTTGTGGCTCTGCACTGGAAGCTTTCAAGCAGTTCTCTGAGGTCCTTCTTACAGTCTCAAGCTGCGCCAGGGGAAGTTTAGGCTCAAGGTGAGGAGAAAGTTCTTCCCTGAAAGAGTTGTTAGCCATTGGAATGGGCTGCCCTGGGAGGTTCTGGAGTCACTATCTCTGGAGGTGTTCAAGAGGAGATTGGACGTGGCACTTGGTGCCATAGTTTAGTCATGAGGTCTGTGATGACAGGTTGGACTTGATGATCTTTGAGATCTCTTCCAACCTTGGTGATTCTGTGAACTGAGAGGCCCAAAACTGGATGCAATATTCCAGATGCAGCCTCACCAGGGAAGAGTACTAACTACACCCCTTCTAAAAACAGAAGCCTGAACTCATCTGCAGCCTTCTATCTCATTTGACTGAACCTTGCAAGCATGTTACTCACAGGGAGATGGAGGATTAATCAGAAACCAGTAATGATAAAATAAACTGAGTACAGACTGCAAACATTGGTTATGATTCACATCTAAATCTATGTAGCTGAAGAAATCTTTGAGGTCAGGATCAAGTGCCAGCCCTGATGCATGAACCTTAATTTCCACATGTAAAAAACAATTGCATAGTAAAAATTATTACAATATTATAGAGCCCAGAGAGCTTTCTCACTTTCCCTTAGGTCAGACTGATTGGAAGGAGAGAGCCCCCTGTGTGTTGTTACATCTCTGTTGTAGGAACCACAGCTATCCCAAGGAAGATTAAATTAAATATCCAAGCTCATCAATTGGTAAAATTAAAATGCTACATTCATTTGTACAATCATTTGTTTGTACTTGACTTATTTATTTGATGTTAGGTATGTTGTTTGTTGCTGAAAACTGTGTCTACCCTACTACAGCAGAGAAGCTCACTTGGGTGAATGCACTGAATGTAAATGTCTCTGGGCTTTTGGGTTTAAATCAGCCATTAGCATTGCCTTTTATTTTATCTTATTTATACACCAAGGAGGGGAATACTTTCTCAGCCTAGCAATAGTGGTTTGTATCTTCCTCTGTACATCCTAACCCCCTAATGAGCGTTAAGGGGGGTCCATTTGATATATTCTGAGGGAAGACATTTTGGTGGGAAAATGGCGTTGGCAATGGGTGACTGTTCTTTCTTCCTTGAAATTTTACTGGCAATCTAGAAAGGCAAGTAGGTGGTAAAAGCTGCCTTAAGCAGGACAGAACTACTACCCCACACAAATGAAGATGACAATGCTATTTTCACTATAAATTTATGCAAACTATGTCTTCTAACTTAAGCTGTGCACTGCAATGCATTAGCTAATGCAGAGTGAGGTTTAAAGGAAACTAATGGACCAGAGAATGTAGCAGAACCTAATTCAGTTTGATGAACTAACATGTTACATTCAGTATGAAACGCAGACTATCTTGGAAAGATAGTTGGACATTTTGTGGACCAGCATCTTGAATCAGAGCCAGAGAGATTAAACTAGCCTAACTAATTTTAGAAAGCTTTTAGAAATAGTCACTGGAATTACTTTATGTTCTCCCAGGTGTCTGTCTGGGTCTAGTGTCCTTGATTATACACCCCTTGGGAGTTTTAGGAAGTAGAAGAACAGGCCATCCTTGCTCCCAGGCTCTTTTTTAACTTTCAACAAATTAAGCATTCTGGGCAGTTGCTATGAAACACAGGCAATCGTCACTGTCTCTCAGTACCTCATTTGCCAAATAGGGTTAACACTGTCTCTTTCACAGGAATATAGTCAGATATGTTGTGAGGAACATATTGCAGACCAGACAAACAAGGAAGAAACATCAGATGTGCAAAGATTAAAAAAAAAAAACCAAAACCAAACAAAACTCTATACTGAGTTTTACCACTGATAAAGAATCATAAGATTACAGTTGTCATAAACTTTCCAATTCTCTTAGGAAGATTACTGGAAAATTACCTTCTAGAGCTGCTTATGTGGAAATATCAATAACAAAACAAAAATAAATCTTCAGTTCTCCCTGAAGTTTTTGTAGGTTAAAGCTGTAGCTCTAGCTTCCCATATCTGATGAACAGAGAATGCAGCAGTACTCTCAAAATTTCCTGGGTTCTATAGAGACAGTGATTCACCCCTAGAGCCACTGGTAGTTGTATGATAACTGAAGATAAATATGAGATTCTGTGAAACAACTGAAGAGGCAAATACTCTTGAGCATGTCTTAAAATAGTTTTTTTCCTTCCTGTGGAGTATTTTGTTCTCAGAAAATGCAGATTAGACGTTTGTTTGGGGGATTGCAATCTGTATACTGTTTATTTTAGGTTTCGTCCTTGTAAATACTCAGAAGTGGTAGATTAGAATATGCCTGACTTTTATCAGAGTTTGTATATATCCACATTTTGTGATGTGAGCCTTCTTATTTTGCTAAGTAACCCAGATATCCCTTCCTTTTTCAGCCCCATAAAGTGGTAGTATCTCAAGTAGTGCATTTCATGCTTCACAGCACTCACCGATACAGCCTCAGCCTAAGTGAAAAGTGAAGATGGTTGGCCTGTCACACAATTGTGAAAAGGAATGTGTGGTATGAATGTGGTTTATGTTGTGCTAGTCCTTATTTCATCCCTCACCACTCCCAGCTTTGTCCTCTTGGGTAGTCTGTACAGTGCTAATTATCTTAAGACAAACCCATACAAGTATTTAGTTACCTAAAAATGAGAATCCTTGTATTTACAGAAGTGTAAAGTAATTAGGCAAATCCTCTAAAGGTTTTGACTGAAATTTCCCAATTATTTCTGATGATGTCTCTTTTATAAGGCCTCCTTGGGTGCTTTTGTGAATATTACACTTTTAAATATCTAACAATGGCCTTCCTACATGTTAGGGTATTTGATGATCTGCCTTTATGGATGTGCAATGCAAGGAAATGGCACATATGCTAATAATCAACATGCTGTACCATAGACTCTCTATTAGTAACTATTAAGTGCTTAAGCTGCAGTACATTCATCTTTCTATTTGGCCAGTTACACACCAGAGACTCCAGGCAGGCTTTGTGCAATCTCCATTGGCAGCACAAGCCTGCCACTTGTTGAACAAAACAGCTTGAATTTTTCATAGCTGAAAATCAGATTTCTCTATCAGAGTAGTGATTTTTAAAAGAGAATATTTTCCTCTATCTAATTCTGTTGCTCTCTGTCTAATGGATAGGAGCAATTGAAAAACCCTAGTTTATCCTTGGATTCTCAGCTAAGGAGAAGATAAACATCCAGGCACTGTTCTGTGACAATGGCTCTCTGGGGAAAAGTGATACATGCACTTTTTTTTACTGGTCTGCAGAAGATCTCCAAGTAATTTGTCCAGGTCACTTTATACAGTCAGCATAGCTCTTGACACATGTGTTCCTTTTACCCTAGAGCAGGAGACACAATAATTCATTACTCCCCTTCCTCAGTGATTTGGTCAAGTTGCTGTCTGGCTCCCTGATTAATTCACACCACTTCCTCAAAAACTCTTACTTAGTAAAGTGACAGAGTTCTGACTCTGCAGGTTCCCGCTCTCCAGCAGAATAATTATTTGTCCTTCTGCAGCACACAAGCTGCTGGAAAAGCTTCTGGGTCTGGACAAGCTGCTTGAAAAGTGACTTAGCCATGAAGCAAAGCTGTGCTGGCTAAATCTCCATGCTGTCTCCCAAGGAAATTGCCGTGGCACTGCAGATAGCCTATTAACAACATTCTCTCTCACACCAGACATCAAAAATCCTTGTTTAAAATCAAACCCAAAGGCTGTCACACACAAGACTTGTGCTCTAGACACTTCCCCAGTTTCATTGCCCTTCTCTGAATGCACTTTGCCACCTCAATGTCTTTCTTGTAGTGAGAGGCCCAAAATTGAACGCAGTATTTGAGGTGCAGCCTCATCAGTGGCAAGTACAGAGGGACAATCACTTCCCAGGTCCTGCAGCCTTCTAATACAAGACAGGATATTATTGGCATTCTTGGCCACCTTGGCACACTGATGGCTCACTTTCAACCAGCTACTGACCAAAACCCCCAACACCCCCAGATGCCTTTCCTTCAGGGAGCTTTCCTGCCACTTTCCCCCAAGCCTGTAGTGTTGCATGAGGTTATTGCAATCCAAGTGCACGACCTGGCTTTTGGCCTTGTTGAAATTCATATAAATGACCCAGTCAGCCAGTTCAGATCCCTCTCTAGAACATCCCTATCCTGCTGCCAGCTGAATTTAAGCTCATTCACCAAATCCAGTCTTGGTTTTGTCAGCCCAGGGGTCCTCATGTCACTGTAACGCTTCAAGCATAACTGCTAGCCTATGACTTTGCTCTTCCCTACCTTCTTCTAGATTATGTGTTTTCACCTTTTGCCTAGTTGTCAGCAGATGTCTCAGCATATATCCTTGAATTTTCTGTTCTTTTTCAGCAGCCTTCTCCCTAATGGCCAATTTCTATTTCATGGTAATGTGCAGAAAGTAGATATATAGGTAAAAGAGCTAATTAGGAGCTTTGAATTGAGTCTCAGAAGACTCAAGTTCTGTGGTTAGATTTTTTTTTTTTTTTTTAAATCTCCTGAATACAAATCTGACAATATATAAACTTCCACAGCATCTCAGATCTGTTTCTTGTAAGCACACAAAGTTATTTTTACCTGCAGTGAAACAGGTGCAAGACAACCTTCAGATGTCCTTTGCAACTGCGACTATTATGTTACATTTATACACATCCAAACTGGAAAGTCAGTTCTAGGAAAAATCATCATGTTTCATGCATGTTGTATTTATCTGAGAGAGGGCAAGTTAGAAAGTTTCTAAGCTCCACAAAATGAATTAAATTGTAGCTGTGAGGGACTGGAAATGCTCTAAAATCAACAGAGTGCAGTGAGCAGGGCTTGCACCTATTTATCAGCTAATTCAGGAATCTCTCGATAGGGCTAGAAGACATGAACATTTTGGGGTGCAAACTCTCTGTGCTTGTTCTTGCTTCTCTTGCACAGTGACTGTGCAAAAGGGAGTGGTTTCTATTTTGAAAATGGCCCTTCTAAGACAGTAAATTTTTCCTTCTACCATTTCACCCAGTGTCTCAGAGAATCTTTTCAGTAGCTGTGAACAGCAGCTGGGAATGTGAAATTCCTTTTCTTCGTATCAGCTTATGTCTATAAGACAATCATGAACAGACATGGGCAAGGATCAGGTCTCCAGTTTTCTGAGAATACAGAAGAGAAAAAACATTGTCTTGAATAACTTCTAGTTATATAAATTGTGAGAAAAACAATCATAGATTCAAAGAATAGATCACAGAAATGTAGAATGGCTTGTGTTGGAAGGAACCTTAAAAATCATCTACTCCAACCTTCCTGCCATGGCTAGGGATGCCTCTCAACTAGATTCAGCTACTCAAGGCCTCATCCAACTTGGCCTTAAGCAACCCTAGGGAGGAGGCATCCACAGCCTTAGAGGACAGACTTAGTAACACATTTGGATGTGAAGTAACAGAACCATTGTGCCCTTTGTGAACTTTTGAGTTCAGTAATGAATCAAAAAAATGATAGGAACAATTCTTTTGAACTGACCCCTCAAAAAATGTTTTGCCCCAAATTTTTTATTTCTTCTGTTTGAGGTTGTTTTTAATTCAATTTGTAATTAAACTATTTTCATTTCCTAATTGAAAGAGTTCTGAAACTGGATGTTTAAATGCCCTAGTTATGCTAATTATCAAGTGACTGCAATCATCCAATCGTACCTACACCATGGCTATTATTGCTTTAACCATAATTGTTTATCCATCAATTATTTTGTAGGGAGCATTGTGCAGGATATTTAACACTTTTTGTAAACTGTGTCTTCTTGTCCTTGCTGCAGGAAGACTATCACAGGACAGTCACTAATGTGAGCCAGCCAAAAGATTTGTCTTTTGTTCCTTCGTACATTTACCCCATCATGTCACTTCCTACATTTTAAAGGAATCTCTGATGATGAATTAAAAAACTACATAACTGCAATACCAGAATAAAACTGGAAACAAATGTAAAACAACAGAGGCTTTTGTGAAAATTTAATTTGGATGATTTATACTTTAATAATAAAAGCAGATCAGAAAGGGTGAGAGTAGCATTAAGATTGCTTTCTCTGCAGGCTTCTGCTATCTGGAGCCCACAGAGAGTCAGTTTTGAGATAACTGTATTTTTGTGTTTCTTCCTACTCGAACTGTAAAAGATTATTCATGTATGCTCTTTATAGTTATCCTTAGAATTTTCCTGAGCTCTGATTCTCAAAATATTTTCATTTGGATTTAGATTTATACCGAGCTTTGCTGCCCCAAGTTGCTGTCCTGATTTCAGTGGTTTGTGTACATCTAAATTACCTTAGGAATGTCTTTCTGTGATAGAAGTAATGCTTTTCTAGCTGGGTCTCTGTCTCCAAAGGTTTTGGATGAGAGCATAGAATACCTTGGGTAGTATAACAAACTATGCAGAACATTCATACTTCATTTATATTGCATATGAAATTTAATTTTCTAGGGCTGATATTAGAGGTGTTAGCAGCTGAAGGCAGAGGTAATTTTATGTATCTTATAGGACCAACAAAGACCTAGATAAGTAAATATTGTGTTCTCAGGCAGGAAAGGTTATATTCTGGAGTCTGTTGAAAAACAGTTTCTATTCTGTCTGAGCTGTTATGCCCCAATCACTACAATAAAATTGCAGTTCCATCTTGAAATGCTTATCATTAATGAAATCTATCATACCTTGTTTACTAACTCTCCTTGTCATTCTGTAGAGGGGCAGCAGTGACTGAGGAGCTATTATCTGCTCTAATGCATTTATTTTAGAGAAGGCCATGTCAATGCAGATCAAGGAAAAGATGGGAAGGTTTGTGAGAAAGTGAGTTCCAGGGAGAATTTCACACTTCAGATTTAATTCTGCTTCCATAAAAATTCTTTTGGTGTGGCTGCACTTCCTTTGTTGAAACACCATAAAATTCTCAAAGGGGCTGAAAAGAATCCACTATTTGGGATGTCAATGGATCCCACAAAGATTAAGACCTTGAACTCTGTTGAAGATCTATGAGAAATAAGCATTAACAGCCAATTGCTGCCTCCTATGCTTTCAGGAGAAAGTGTCATTCTTCAGTGCCTATGGATTTGTTTCAGTTACAGGATCTATTCTATATCTACACACAGCCACACATTAATTCTATTCTTGTATCAACATTTTACTTAGCTTACGCACCTACTTACAAAGTATGGCACTGGGCAGTATTTACCCAGAGCTAAAGTAGGTCAGGCAGGTTTGTTCCATGATAGCTGGTGAACTGCAATGGCTGAGAGAATGGAGGGTTATGCAAAATGTTGCTCTGTATAATTTCTGCTCTCAGGTCCTAGCATCATTCTGCTTTCTTACATTACAGATGCTGTAACTGTGAACCCTTACATTAGTGTTAGCACTGATGCAGCAGAAATTAAACCATTGTCCTTCCTTTGCCACAGTATTTCTTGAACTGCTGTGAGCATGTCCCATTTAAAGGCTCCAGTCTCTTCTCATAACTCACTTTTCCTCTCCTTGTTTTCAACTTAGAAAACTCCTGTAGCACCTGCATCTTCTATTGCTGGCAGTAACTCTGCTCATTTAAGGCAGACAGATGAGAACTCATTAAAATTACTGCAGGAGGACAGAGCTGTGTCCAGAAGTCTAAGCTAGTGCAACTTTTGTAACTCATTTGTGACCACTAAAGCGCTGCAAGCCACAGTTTAAGAAACATTGTCTGGGAACTCAGTTCTGGTCATTTACTTCAGAAGCTAAGGTAAGTAGTACTGGGTTACATTTAGTATAAATAAGCTCAAACTTATTTATGAGCCCAAGTCTGAAACATTGTTATTCAACACATTTTTAAATTAAAATTGTAGCAAATGTCACAGAAATGTTATACTGAAATGTCACCTGTTCTTTCATTACCATCACCATTTTGTATCAAGCTGTGTTGACTTTCATATCGCAGTGACAAGCCTGATGCCATTCTCATTTGTCACTGAGGCAAGAAAAAGCCAACCAGAAAAGATGTAAATTTTTTTTTAATGTATCCTTACATTTGATTGGAAATGGCTGACTTTATTACATAAGAATGTGTTTTTCCTAATCGGCAAGAAAGCAGAACAGTGACTGGAAATAGAAAGATCTAATGTGGCGGATAATTTGCATATGATTTGCATGTGCTTATTTATTTATTTAGTGTTTCTTTTTCTTGCTGCTGCTTTCCAACCTGTAGTTCTTTTCATTTCATCTTTCTGTATTCTGTCTGAGGAGACAGAATTTGAGTTACTAAATCTTTTTCAGGCAATCTACTGCTTCAACATATAAGAGGCGATTCATGAAAGAAACTTGGATATAGTATGATGTAAAACAACTGCAGACGGTTTGAGGAGATGTAGTGGGTTGAGGCAGAACCCCTCCCCACCACGGGCAGAAATAACAACTCTGACAAACGGATTGCAAAAGTGATGGAAAGTTTAAATAGAAAAAGAGTGAATGTGTACAGAGAACCAGAAGCAGTGACAAAAGAAACCCCAAAGCAGAGCCAGAAACATCCCATCCCCACTGGAGGGTGCACCCATGCCCCCCAGGGCTCCTTCTTCCCACTGCTAGGCTAGTCTCAGCTGGCCAGACCTGAAACCGGCCATCCCCCTGGCCTTGGGCCTAGCCAGGCCCAAAGGTGGGAGATGCCTCCCCCAGTTACCAGGTGCTGGCGAGGGGAAGAAAAAGGAAGTGCTAGACCCCGCGCTAGATCTTATAGCGGTGCAGAGGATTATGGTAGGAGATACCTGGTTTCCTGTGTCCACCCACTGGGCTGGACTTCTGGACACAGGAAGCACGCCACGTAGCAGAGGGCACCCAGCCCAAACCACCACAGGAGATGTAGGAAAACACAAGGTCTAGCTCTAACTCCTTCAGTAGTTTAAACCTACTTATTGTGGCAAAATGAACGGTGCTCATATCCTCTAAGATTGCATAAGCATTATTAGGAATTAAAATGAATGTATCAGAGTACACACTCTAACGTGTATATACCCGTTTTGTGTGCATACATGCACCTACATACAAAAGAGTGCAAATGTGTGCTCTTCTATCAAGCAACTTAAAGCAACATGTACCAGAAGCTATTTATTTATTTATTTTGGGGGGAACCAAAATCAGAAACTGAAGGATAACATTTCTTCTACTAAAAAAATATTGAAAACCTCAAATTTTTCTGCTCTGTGTCTTGACACTGTCTGTTATACTTTTGAAAGATGAAGAGATGGGCAAATTACTTCAGCGGTGTCTTTGATTTAAGAATTGCAAGTCACGATAATAGAATTAGAATTAGAATAGAATAGAATAGAATAGAATAGAATAGAATAGAATAGAATAGAATAGAATAGAATAGAATAAACCAGGTTGGAAAAGACCTTCAAGATCATCAAGTCCAACCCATTGCCCAACACCATCTTTGACTTCTGTTCCCTACACACTCTCAGCCACGTGCAAAGGTGATTGTGCTTACTACGCAGCATGTATTTGTGCCATGCCAGTCATGAATCATCAGCCTGGAGCTCCTTGGTGGCAGAGAAATAAGGCAGCAGGAATATATCCATGGTAGCTGACAGCCCAAAAAGAATTTCTGTGCTAAAACCTGCTTACTTGTCCTCCTTTCCACTTGTGTCCATCTGTAGTCTCTTTCCTTATACTGGTATTGTAATCTCTACTGGGTTATGGAGTAGATTTTGTTCTCTGGTTGAAATATATTGCCCACAGTGGATTTTTAATCTGACTAGAACTGTTGTTGTGATATTATACTGCACACAATAAAATATTTTGCAGTGATGCAAGGCAAAGACACTTGCTACCCAGTCACAATAGTCTACTCCACAAATCTGTAGAAGCAAAGACATTTCTGGAGTTGCCTTCCCTGTTCCACTGATGATCACAAGATAGATAATGATAGGTAGATAGTATTAATACCCTTGAGGGAGAGACTAATATGTATGCCCAGTTGAACGAACAGATCTCAAAACTTAAGGTAATGACATGGAAGGGAAGACTTCTTCCCTCAAGCTACCCATATTCAAAAGTATAAATTCCCAATAGATTATGTAATTCACAGGGGAGCAGAACTTATACAAACCCAGGAGAAAGCAATTAAGTTTCCCTGAAAAGATTAAATATAAAGATATTAAAATAAAGAACAGACATGACCACCTGATCAACGTATTCTTAAAGTAAGTCTACAGGCTTGGATGGGCACTATATCTCAAGAGTCTTATTAATGCATTCTTGTCCTTCAATATTTTAGCCTAATTGGTTGCATATATTTCAGGCAGTGCATTTCACAATTATGCTCCACAGGATTCATGTTCCAAGATTGTCTGCTTGTAAAAAGTAAAAGACAACATCTTCATGTGACCAAATACACCATAAGCAATCACTCTAAGATAGCAGCTCAGTCACATTTCATCTCCTGAAAATACTACAAACCTGCAGTCTAAGTTTCATTGCTATTAAAGGGAGGAAAATGCCCTTCCTCCATTATGTTTTCAGGCAGCTGAAACAGTTTTCAACCTTGTTCATCAGTGACCCTGAAAGCAGCTAGCCTGATGCAATCAAAACAGTGCAACTGGGAATGCATCATTTAAAAAAGGCAAAGCAGTAGATGATGGCAATGAAGACAGAAAGTGCCGATAGGGACAGCCTTAGTTCACCCTTGAGAATAATTTAACAATAAAAATATGATAAACATGATAGAGAAAATTGATTGGTTTTGAATTTAACTGTGGATGCCACACAGTAGCAATGAGCCGTTAAGATGATGAAGTGCTTGGAGCATCTGTCATAGAAGGAGAGGCTGAAGGAGGTGGGGCTGTTCAGCCTGGAGAACAGGAATCTCATGGAGATTTCCATGTGTATAAATATCTGATGGAGTGAGAAAAGAAGCTGAAGCCAGACTCTTTTCAGTGTTGCCCAGTGAGAAAACAAGAGGCAATGGGCACAAATTGAAATACGGGAAATTATGTTTAAATACGAGAAAACGCTTTCTCACTATGAGGATACTCACATTCTGGAACAGGGTGTCCAGAAAGGCTGTGGAGTCTCCGTTCTTGAAGACATTCAAAATCCAACTGGGCACATCCCTGGGCAGCCTGATCTGGCTGCTCCTGCTCTGAGCAGAGCTTGGACTGGATGGTCTCCCCGAAGTGATTTCTCACATCAGACGGTTCTATGATTCTCTGAGCTGTCTCATTTGCTTAAAATCAATTAGTTTTGCAGCATTGTTTGGTCAATGATGTAAGCTACATTTGCATGAGTTGCCTCATAAGCAGGGAAATGACTCATAAACCGTTACAGCTACCATACAAGGTTTTTCTGGTCTGTCTTTTAAGTACATTGCTGTGGTAAGGTTATTAAAAGATTGTCAAAAATGAGGTAAGTGTTAACTTTTTAGATGAGCAATTTGCAACAAAGCCTGCTTCTGACTCCTTTTTGTTTTAGGCCAACTTCAAACCCAATTGTTTTCTAATAAAAATGTGTTCTTCATTTTAAAAGTTAGATGTTAGAAATCTTAATTTTCCTTTGAGAATATTTATGGCAGACCATTTTTAGTCTGCCCTTACAAAGCTTTCTGCACTACACTTATCTGTTTAACCTTACAGGATAAAGTCTGAAACTAACTTTCTTTGGTATACGTGCATCCAATCTCTAGCATGAAGTTACTCTTTCAGAGGGCAAAATTAATAGTGCTAGCAGTAATAAAGATGATGTTTAAAAGCTAAACTTTCCAAAGTAGCAGCATTTATTTACCAGAGTTTTTGGGAACAGACTTGTGTATCATAGAATGCTATGGGTAAGAAGGGACCTTTAAAGGTCATGTAGTCCAACTCCTCTGCAGTGAGCAGGGACATCTTTAACTTGATCAGGCTGCTCAGAGCCCATCCAACCTGACCTTTAATATTTCAAGAGATGAGGCTTCTACCACCTCTCTGGACAAGCTGTGCCAGTGTTTCACCACCTTTGAGGTTAAAAATGTCTTCCTTATACCTAGTTTGAATCTACCTTGTGTATTTAATGCAGGCATTACTGAATATAAATCTATGTAAATATTTCTAAATTCCTGTTAAGGCAAGCTATAAAATTTTATTTGTGGAGTACCTTAGATATAGGATCAAGTCTTCATTCTTCCAATTCACAGGAGAGAGGAAACAACTCCTCTTGTTCCTACAGTTCCCAGTCTGGGAAGAGGGCCTGGCCTTTACAGATGCTTTCCTTTGCTATTTTCTGTGCTAGTCTGTCCTCTTTGTACTCCCCTGTCTTTCCTGCAACATTTCTCCTTCTCCCTGTGTATTATGTGAACATAACCTGCTAGCAGGGCAATGAAAGGTCACCTTACCCCTACTGTCTTAGAAAAATCAGTACGAACTGCTGAAGACAAAAATGTGGTAGAGCCGACCGCTTTCTAATCACAGTCCTTGCAACTGTGTGTCATTTGTTGTTGCTCACTGATACAGACACAACAGGAAAGTGGGCGACTGTCAAAAGCAGAGGCTGTGAGACTGCATTGCTATAATATTACAGTATGATAATTTCACATGCACTTCTTCCCCGTGTAATCTTGAGTAAAATGTGTAACTGTATTGCCACGTGAGGGAATGGGTGGGTAGGAAAAAGGAAACAAAAAGGAAAAGTTAAGTAAATAATAGTTAAAACATAGTTAATACATGAAGTGGATGGTACAAAAGGATTAGAGATGTAAAAAGCATGTTTAACAATCACAGAGCTTAAGTTTTGCTTAATAAATTGGTCATATTTTTGAAGTTTTGTTTGCTTTTCTCCTATGTTCAGCATTGTCTACCTTTACCTCCAGGGATCTGTAATAATCTATTCATATGCTAAAATACATATGAAAACCATATCATTTATCGGGTTTATTTGACTTCTATAGATGCCTATGAAATCATGGGAACCTGAGGTGAAATTCAGCTATATTGATCAGCCTTCTTTAAGCCCTTTTTAACTTCATTGGCCAATAAATTTGTTACGTTCCCTGAAGATGGATGAATTTTGCTCATAGTGATTAAAAATCAGCAGAGCTATGAAACTGCCATATGTATTTTGCCAACACAAGGCAAGCATTACTGTGAAATTATTTTTGGAGTCGGGTAATAAGGATACCTGATCAATTATATTCTAATACATATCTATGAAAGCAGAAACATACTTATTAATTTGATATAATATTAATTTATACCACTTACTCTCTGAGATATTCTGGGTACCACAGAGAATGAAATACTCTATTTGTATGTGAATCAACACTTAAAGCATCACTGTCATTGGCATTAAGGGCCAAGCGTGAATTAGAATAGTGGTGGGCAAAAGTAACTGAGCACTTGAGGTGCCATCTGTTCTCTCTCTGAAATGTATAGCACACTTAAATCAGACTTAGGGTTCCCACAAGGGACAGCAGACAAGAGCTAATTACCAACAACTGTCCATTTCCAACAGGCTTTTTGGTTTGTTTGTTGTTTTTTTTTAGCAAGCATTCATGAGTGTGAATATCAGTATCATCCAAGTGTGCTTTCAGCTGTATTACCCAGTTTGGTACCAGTGAGCTCTGCAGGGTACTATGAATCACTTCAGATGGAATGAGCTCTAGGAAGATGAAGAGCTGCATGTTTGTGAGAAGGGGCACAAATGAAGAAGAGCCTAGATACTTTCTACTATTTCACATTTGTAGTGGAGTCTGTGAGCACTTGTTATCTATGCTTGTTTGAATGATTTGCATTATGCTGGAAAAATATTGTACTTGGGGAATTTAAAACGCCAAGAAGGAAGCAAATTGAGCTACTAGGAGAGCAGAATTTGTATCTGGGCATTACTGTTTCATCTTCTAGATCTATGCTTGACTGACATCTGCAGGATTTAAATGTTGGAGGTTTGAATCTTTGGTAAAAAATTAAAATGCATGTATTTGTGTCCTGGTATAAGCACAAATGTCATGCTTTTGATACATTGTACTCCAACAAGACTATGAGAAGAGGAGGCTCAGGGGCGACCTCATTGCTCTCTACAACTACCTGAAGGGTGGTTGTAGCCAGGAAGGGGTTGGCCTCTTCTCTCTAGCAACCACCACCAGAACAAGGGGACACAGTCTCAAGCTGCAACAGGGGAAGTTTAGGCTCGAGGTGAGGAGAAAGTTCTTCACCGAGTGATTCGCCATTGGAATGGGCTGCCCGGGGAGGTGGTGGAGTCACTGTCCCTGGAGGTGTTCAAGAGGGGATTGGACGTGGCACTTGGTGCCATGGTCTAGTCATGAGGTCTGTGGTGACAGGTTGGACTCGATGATCTTTGAGGTCTCTTCCAACCTTGGCGATGCTGTGATGGACATGAATCCTAATGACTCACAGGAAATAAGATCAATGCTGCTAAGTGATTATAAAGGGTTTTTTTAAATAGAGTGCAATGTTTGCACTTCTAAGTAACAACAGCCTTGATAGTAAGGCTAGGTTAATAAAAACTATGAAGGGTGTTTGAATATAGTAGGTTCAAGGACCTGATTTTGCTTTTACTTGCAGAATAATGACAAATTTGTGGCACATATGGCTCAAAAATTGATGATTTGTGGCTCTCAGATCTTGCCTATGAAATTTTGAGTTCACTCACCCTTCAATGTATTGTAGTTATATCAAGCATGGTGTGGAACATCAAGATTATTTTACATCTTTGCATTAACTAAGTTCTTTGGCCTTGTAATTTTTGTGATGCAGTCTCCCATGTAGTAGCCATGTAGACCAAGTTCAAAGGAACTGTAAAAAACGTCACTCTAAGAATAAACAATAAATAATTCTCTGGCTGATAGCACTTTTTAGATTTGTCTGTGGTAGTTTCTAATGGACTGCAATTCATAGGTGATAGGACCAGCTTACACATAGATTCCACTTGAATGCTTTTGAAATGGGAGAAAAAAATTGTTCAGTCACACAGAGTTATAAGGCCAAAGACTCAAACTACTTGTAAATGATCTATCCAAAGAAAATACAATTCAGTTTTGACTGCTCAACTTTCTGTAGAAAATAAAGAGGTTAATCTCTGGAATCAGAGCAGAAAAGAGAAGTGAGCTGGACCTTGAACCTGACTGCTGTGCTCCTTGCTCTTGATAATTCTTGTTTTCCAGTAAAACAAATTGGTTAGAAAAGCATTGGACAGGCACCCCACTGCTTGCCTTGAGTGGTTCATAATAATGTAAAGGCTTGCATGAAGATGATCTTTTCTTCAAGAGCTAATCTGCCAGTGGGTCTCAGTGTGATAGATGACATATACACTAGCAAGAATGGCTCAGTAGCAAGCCTGTGACTATATTACCACATTTATTTCATGGGATGAATATTTTTTTTTCAATTAGGAACAGAGGCTATAGATTATGCCTAGTACAAAAAGTTCATCGTGGAAATGTGTTCTGTGCTGTGTTTCAATGTGGCATAGATATGTCCCTGATGATTTCAGAAATACTGTTCCTTGTTGTTATCAAATGTAACTGCTTATTTTCCTGGTACTATTTACTGAGGACTCTGAGGCTGAAGAAGCTGGATACTTGTTTTCCAGAGCTATTCAAAATATGTGACTTTTATACGTAGATATTTTATCAGCTCCTCTACCTTGTGAAAGTGTGATTTAAAAAAATATATATATTTTTTAAATATTTTTTTTTAATTTGGAGGTTCAGGGACCCAGACATTTGATGAAAGTTTTGATTTTGTTTATGGCTGCCTCCCTCCTGATTATTCCAAAGTATGAGCTTGTGAAAGAGCATCAATTTTTACATCTGATCCAATCACTTTTATGCAGCTGCTAGTTGAATGATGAGAATAATATTTTACTGATTTGGTCAAAATGTTAAACCTTGTTACAGGTGTAATAGCATTTCAGACAGAAAAATCCACCCATTGAATACCTGAGGAGATGCATCCCAAAGTTCTGAGGGAATTGTCTGAGGGTTGACAACACTGAGAGCAGCTCTGCAGAAAAGGACTTGAATGTGCTGGCGGATGAGAAGCTGGGCATGAGCCAACAGCGTGTGCTTGCAGCCCAGAAGACAAATTGCATCCTAGGCTACATCGAAAGAAGCTTAGCCAGCAGATCAAGAGAAGTGATTCTGCCACTTTGCTCTGCTGAGACCTCACCTGGAGTACTGTGTCCAGCTCTGGAGCCCTCAACACAAGAAGGACACAGGCCTGATAGATCTGGTCCAAAGGAAGGACACAAAAGTGCTCAGGGGGCTGCAACAAGCTCTCCTACAAGGACAGGCTGAGGGAGCTGGAGTTGTTCAGCCTGGGGAAGAGAAGGCTCCAAGGACACCTAAAAATGACGTTGCAGTACCTGAAGGGGGCCTACAAGAAGGCTGGAGAGGGACTGTTTATAAAGGTCTGTAGTGATAGGATGAGGGGCAGTGGTTTGAAATTAGAGAAGAGTAGATTTATATGGGGTGTTAGGAACAAGTTCTTTAGTATGAGCATGACGGAACACTGGAACAAGTTGCTCAAGGAGGTAGTGGTGGCCCCATCCCTGGAGATATTCAAGACTGGATTCAACAAGGTTCTGAGCAAGCTGATCTAGTGGAGAATGTCCCTGTTCACTGCAGGGCAGCTGGACTAGATGACCTTTGGAGGTCCCTTCCAACCCAATCTGTTCTATGATTTTATGACTATAGCAGCTAAGCTATAATAAAATGTGGGGGAAATTAAATTTGCTGGGTTTGGTTACATGCAGCTTAATTATAATCGATTTAGTGCTAATGCTGCATATCACACACAGAAGACTGACTGGGTAAAGGATTTCTTGACATTCACAGAAGTTTTTTTTTCTGCTCCAGTTTTGCATTCCACATAGTACACTTTAAAATGCAGATACTGTGATTATTTTAGCTGTGCCATGAGTATTGTCTAAGCACCACATGAAATGTTATCTTATGTCTACAGATTTCCCTTCCTCCCTTTCTTCATCAGATCCTACTGTCAAAACTGGCCAAGTAATTAGGACAATTAAGGTGCCCCTGAGATATAATTATCCTTTCTAATTTCTCCACATATTTAAGAAAAAAATATGATTGGCTCACAAAAACAGGGTCCCTACAGTACAGTGAGAAAGAGGATACTGGAAATGAGCCAATCATCTTTAATCTCTTGCACTTAACTAGTCCCTAAAACAATTTAAGACCAAATTCTTCCTTCTGTGCCAGTAACTTACACCACAGAGCAACACTTTGGAGTATGTGTAGACAAATAAATGAGGATCATCTCTGTTCAAAGTATCCTTTGGTGTATTAGGATCCTCATAATGATTCCCAGTTGCTAGTGTGAAGAAGATAAATGTGACAGTCATTTCCCATGCCCCACTAACTCACTATTCATCTAGCTAAGTACACAGACAGTCCTCCGCGTACCCCTCCAGCCTCACAACTCCTCTATGGCTGAGCAGCCTTATTCCCACTTTCAGGGAGGAAGAACTGGTTTAGACAAACAGAATGTCTTATCCTTGATATTTGGGCAATTTATGGGGGAGAATCTGAATGCTTACCCTCATCATACAACTGCTGGACCAGTAACACTCCCAAGGTCATGGTGCAGAACTGTGCCTGCCATGAAGTCACCAGCACTTGCAACAATTCACAGAACTGGCCCTTGAGTGAAAATGTTCAGGGCTCCTCAGACATCTCATTGTCCAGCCTAGAAATTTTGTTTTTCCTCCTCCTGCATGTCCAGATAATTATAAATTAAAATATTGAAATAGATTTTTTTGTGCTTAATTTTGTGAAGAAAATTCAAGTTAATAGCATACATCATTATTATTACTTAGATCGAATGAAGAGCTGGTTATAAAATGTTTTAAAACACCAATGCATTAGCACAGCACTCTTTTATCTCCGAATTTCAAAATGCAGATAGAATGCTCAGGAGTTAATATTCCCCTCAGGGAACTGAGGTGCACAATTTACTTCAGTTTCCAAAGAAGGCATGCATTTAAAAGGATAAATATGACACAATAGTACAGGAATAGATGTATTCATGAGCAAACTGTTTATACCACATTTATTCCTCTATGCAGGAACACACTCTTTTACCACCTCCACACCTCAACTGTATATTTCTACAAATCCATGTTTATAAAATTATTTTCCTGAGGAAAAAGGAGCAATGAATGCTTCAAATTCCTCTCCTTTCAGCAGTGGCTCTCAAATCACTCAAATCAAATCATATCAAATAATTCAAATGACTATCAAATCATAATCAAATCATTCCTATTTAAAACACATAGCCCTACAGAAATGTCAGTCTTCAAGTCAAAATGTGGCTCTATCTTCTCATAGGGGAAAGAATCAGTGAAATGGAAGTCAGAATTTGGGGAGATTGTTAATTGCAGTCTTTACCCAAACCTAATTTGCCCTCTGTATACTCTAAATACTCTATCTGTGCATATTAAAGATTTCAGGGAGAATTTACTGTTGCTTAGCACTTTGTATATTTATGTACATTCACATACTGAATATACAGTTTACACTCTTCCAGCTCAATGAAATAGCACTTCACATTTGCTTTGTGCTCTCTTTGGCTGACTGACAACACATAGCAGAAGGCAGTTTAAAATCCAGCACCTTGGCACATATGTTATCTTCGAATAATCAAGCAGAACAAATAGCAGCTGCCTCTTTTACCCATTTCTCACCTGGAAAATGTGCGTGCCTGGGTCTGTTGAGTGAGCTTGAAGTCCAACTTACTGTACCAGCAAAAAAGACAAAAGTAGTTTCATGACAGCAATCCAATATGGCTTATATACTGAAGAAGAGTTATGTCTAGATTCAACTAGCCTGAACTTTATCTGTCTTTGCTCTTCAAGCCTCTTGGATACATAAATCTAGAATCATCTGGTTGAAACCGTGAGGCCCAAAATGATTGAATTGAGCCTTTCCCATCTCTAACAGAGAAGCTCAAGAGTTCACTCCTATTTTCTATGGGTACTTTGACCTTGAAGCTCCTTGTCACCGACTACATCCATCTACTCATTTCCAGAAAGCCTCAGGGATTTCTGAAGTTTGGTTCTGGCAGAAAGGAAAGAATATGTGTTTCTCTTCAGTATTTTAATTTTCTGTGTGCAATTTCCTGGTTGCTGCTCATTCAGTTGTTGCCCCTGGATTGAACTGGCTGCAAACATAAAAAGGAAAAGAAATGCAGCTGACTATATTGGCAGGCACGGGTGAGAATGTGAAAGAGGGCTGATTGTGTAGTCAGTGAGGCTCAGATTCTTCAAACTTTGCTTGTCATTGTCCCTACATTAAATGTGTGTCATACAATTTGTACACGATTTCACCATTTGCTTACTGACATTAAGCATTAAAATATTTAAGGAGGTTTTGAGATGTGTTTACTTCCTCTGGGGAAGTCACTCCTTTAGTTCCTGTTTGTTCAACATATTCACCTTGCTCTGCACATATCCCATCCCTCCTATGATTCTGTCACCATCAAGTGCCCTTAGGCAAAGCTGACCCATTGTGCCAGTAATACAATGGCATTGAAATTGTAAAAAGTACATTAAGATGCATCAGAGGACTGTGATCATCTTCATCTAAAATATTAACTTTCCATTTGCCTGTGCAAAAACGAAATACCTCAGAGCAATTTCTTAGGTCTCATAGCAAAATGGTAAGAAAAAAGCCAGAATTATGTTTCCCCTGGGAAATGTTCCAAATTGCTGAAAGAACTGTCCTCCAGTGGACAACTCCACAGGATTTCTACAGCCACATGAATAAAAATGACACCAAGGTATGTGCCCTGTTTGCCTGAACTCTGTTTTGGTTTATTTTTCATCTCTTGCTGAAGTGTTGTGAAGAATATTGTTCAGAAGGGTTTCTAAAGCCTTTCTTACTAACTGGCTTTTGTCAGAGGTGATGTCAGTCAGTACAAGATGTGTGAATGTGTTGGCAGAGCAGGGATTTTGAGATGTTTATTGTTTCATTTTAAAACTGTATATACAAAAAGAATTTTACATCAGTATGGACAGGATTTGCTCTATGCCTAGTTTCATACCCTTAGCAGACAGAGGCTGAAGGTGAGCTGAAATAGAAATTGTGGTCAAGTCACCTGATTTAAAAGAAATAAATGGTAGCTTGCAGAGTCCTCAGCACTCACAAAGAAAAAGCAATAGCAAGAGTTGGCGCTACACCTAGCAGCAGGTCTCCTGGAAATCCATAACATTCTCTCCCCCTTTATTGTTTCTCAATTCTTTTGTTCCCCACTCACAATTACACACACACACAAAAGGCTAGTATAAAAATTATTTCTTATTTTTAGGCTTTAAAGTGGTTTACAAGTGGTTTTCATTTATCTTCCCTTTATACAACTGCTACTCTTCTGGTCTGACTTATCTCTGGACAAGGAAAGGAAGAAAAGCAGGGAGTGACAAGCATATTTAAAGCTTATTTTCAAACAGTTTTATTGAAAGCTTCAGTTTTAGTATGAGGTTGAGCTTTCAAGTGATCTTTGAGAATGCCTAAATAAAGAGTCTCAACCAACTGTTTGGACATATATGTTAGTTACTCTGTAGTCACAGCATAAAATTCCCATCAATTCAGTATATCAGGGTTGAAACATTGCATTTTTGTTTCAGCTTTGAGATATTGCAAATATTTGGGTATTTTTGAGTGTTAGAAGTGAAAAGATAAAATTACCTTATCGTTTTCTGTCTTCACCTGAATGTATTTCTTTAAACTAGCCTGGGTATTGTCTTCAGCAAAAAATGCAAGACTGCTATTTACTTGCTGTATTATTGAAAACCCTGGCTCAACTTTCTGTACTTTTGATCAGCATGGTTTGCACTCTGACATGGTTTTCACATTCTGAGTACTACACGGCCAGTGCTGCAAAAGGTAGCACATTGCATTATACAAGTGCTAGGGAAATGTATAATGAGAAAGTAATGCATTAACAAAGTGTATTTTACAAATACATTTTTAATGCAACACTCTGGGCTTCAATGCCCCACAAATAATGCATGACAGATTCCCACTCTGGCTTAACTTGGTGTGCATAGGTGAAGAGGAAATACATGAGATTAATGTGAGATGTTCCTTATATTTTGTGAAATGTTAACCATGTAAAACATGGGTTTCCAGGTGTAGGTACAATTATTTTGTTTCCTGGTTTACAGGGGAATTAATTCTGAAATGCCAATTATCTACTGAATGAAATGTACAGTACAGGAAATTAGCAAACTCAAAATAGGAAATGCATACCATTGGGGTTTTGTTTCCTTACATATTTGGCCAATGTGGGAAACCTGGACTAATTTTTAAGATAATTTATATGAACATTGATCTTGGTTAATACTGGAAACCATAATTAATTCCTTCATTTATACTGAGCATTGTAAGTGTCATTAATTTCTACACTGATTATTAATAAAAGCAGACTTAAATATGCATTAAAAAACTGCATCAATTGTATCATTCTACAGTAGGGGAAAAAAATCTCTCTGCAGTTGAAAATAGAATAGTGCCTCACTTCTGCTATTCAGGCCTGAACAGCCTGTTCAATTAGTAGTAATCTAAGCTTGTAAAACTTTTAAGCATATGTTTAGTTGCACATACTCTGAGTCTCATGAATTTCAGTAATTAGCACAGTGCAAAACAAATATAGCTATCTTCACAGAACTGAGGAGCAATACAATATTCACCAGATGCATAAAAATAAAAGCACTACTCCAGCAGAAAATGCTAGAAACCCTCTTAAATATAGTTTCATCTTAACTTAGCCTGCTTGGGTTGAGGATGATTTCAAAGAACAGTCTTAAGCCTGGACTTTTTATGTTTTTCTATTTGATAGTCTTTGTAGCATGGGCTAGGACACTTCAGTCCATCTCTCTGGAATATGTATAAGGTAGTAGGCTGTATCTTCACTTGGCTGCATGAATTGATTTGAAAACTAATAATGGAAGTGTATTAGGCAGGAATATCTTTCAGGCCTTTGGGAATCTTCAGCAGATTACTGATAAGCATGGGATGCCATGAAACCCACTGAAACAGCCTGCACAGCCTTTAAATATCTGTTGTGAATCCTGACTTTCTTGGGAAGTTATTTTATATATTAACAGAGTGTCTTGCCTTTTTTCCTCCACTTATTGAATAAGTGAGCAAACCAATGAAAAGCCTGTAGGTAATAAAAGTATTCCTTGAAATCATCTCAAACAGAATGTAGCCACAAGGTAAAATTCTTCCAAGAGCAAAAATTGGTCATGCACCATTACTTTCTGACACACAAAATAGCTATCTTGGAGTTTATATCATCATTAAATAAATGAGAACTAACAAAAAGTCCTTTTTTCTTTCTCTGTCCTCATTACTGCAGAATAAGTTTTGACAATGTTTTCTGAGTTAATTTGAACCTAACTCAACCTTTCTCTTATTCTGCATAATGATCTACAGTAATGCAAAGAGTCTATATAGTGCGGCATTTTGGATTCCATAGCTCTTTATTCCCACTTTGGTAAGCATGTTCAGGATAAGCAAAGGGGACGTAAGTCTCAGTAGTGATCAGTAGGAGCTCCTCTACATTAACATGGAAGGAATGCTGTATTGTAAAGTGGCTCACCCTCACTGCTATATCTATCATTGATGGGTCAGATAAAATTGACCACACACTCCAGATATGTCTTTACTCCTCAGTGTTAATGAGTAGACTGTCTTGTGATTTATTATTGGGCAACATTCTACTAACATTAACCATGTTGAATAATATCTTCCTCTCACATGAAGTCAGTGAAGCTCAGTGCAGAGTGTTATTTGATATGACTGAGGATTTCTGAATTGCCTCCTTTTCAGGAAGTGATTTCTGAGGGCTGGCAGCTTGCTCTGTTGCTTACCAGAATATTCAGTCTTTGGAAACAATGGCAGCTAATGATAGCCTGTAGCAGTACTGCTTTTCCTTTCATTCCTGGCACTGTGATCCATTATACCATTGTGTGAATAAGTGCAAATGGGTGCACGTTAAAAAAAAAAAAAAAATCGATAAAGGCCCTGCTCTTAGTCATCTTACTCAGGTCATCAGCACAGATTTTCTAAGTGATTTAGCAAGCATTAGTCCCTCCCTTCTCTTATCAGCAGCCAGTTCATCTTTCTTGCCTACATTATAGCCCCGTGGCCCTGCACTCTCCCTGACTCCATAACAGCTACATCCCTCCCTCCCTGGACAGTCAATCATCATTCTCCACAATCAGTACCTTGAAGTTAATTGCCCCACTTCTGAAAGGAGATTCTACTGAAAAGGAAAAACATTTTTACAAGTACAACATTGAAAAAATAGAAGCTTTATGACTCAGTGGTGAAAGGCAGTGGAAATAAATGCTGATCTGTAAACATTTAACAACCAGAGCATTAATCGGATTATGGAAGGTCATCATTCTCTTCCCAGACTGACCACAAAGCAATGAATAATAAATGCAACATCTACCACATGTAAAAATGAGGAAATAAGACTGAAATCCAGATTCAGATTTGGCTCTTACCCTTTTGATCAGAGACTACATGTCACCAAAGTCTCTGAAAATGCCAGATGAGCTCTACAAGAGAAGTCATGCAATTTAGAGATGAAAGTTACCAACCCTGCCCTCCTGTTCATACCTGTTTATTCACCTCCCAAATAAGAACAGGTAAACATTCCAACAATAATTTTTGCAGCCATCTAATGTTCATTTTGGGTTGTGTTCCTATAACCCATTTGGCAGAACAAAGAACTTTTTGCAAGTGAGAAACTGAGTTTCCTTAGGCTGCTGCTCAGTCATGCTGTCCTTAGCTCACTGGACATACACAGGCTCAGATAGGATGCAGGTCAAAGAAGCAAAGAGTTGGACCATTCCTCTTTTGTACCCATGACATGGAGTAAGCTACATAACAAACATGTGAAATAACTTGTTCCATATGCAAGCAAGGAGCAGGAAAAAAACCCCAAACCACTGACTGAGTCACAGTTTGTGCCCTGGTTGACTGTATTGACTCTTCCACCACATACTCAGGATCAAAGGAGCCGGGTGTCAGCCAGCAGCTTGCTTAACTGCATAGGCAGGGGAGATGCTGAAATGCATCACACCCACTTTTCCTTCAGACCGTGAAACAAACTCTAATCTTAAAAGACTAGCACGAGGCTCTGGTTCGAAGTCAAGTCATAAACCCCAGAAGCGTATTCCATTCCCAGCATGACACTAATGGAATATCTCAGTGGTGAGTGGTTGTTTAAGAGCTGGTATATGAAAAAGTGTAGATATGAATGATACTTCTCTGCTGCAAACTTCAACAAAACTGACAAATGCAATGTAGTTCTCGCTATGATGATTAGCTATGAGTGGAATGTGCAAGTCAGTTTGGATATTTATGTACTTGTTGAAAATACTCATGTTATAAATACTCATGTTATGGGGGTGGGGGGGAGGGCAGTAGGGTGCCCTTTATTTCCTTTATTTTATTTTATTTTTTCTTCTTTCCTTCCCTTTTAAGATATCACAATAGGAGAATTGGAGAATTCATCTGAGAATGTAAGTAGCTTAAGAGTGTTTCTACAGAACATGGCAGGGCTTCTCGATCTGGGACAATGTCCTCCCGGCCACCACTAGGCAAGTAATTTCTTCCCTCCTTCTTCCAGAATAAGGCATGTGATTGCCTTATTCTTGTTCAAAAAAAGTATGAACTCTTCTTAATACAGCTACCTCTATTCAAGATAATTTCCATAGTGGTTCACCAGCCTCTTTCAAACGGAAGCCTCTGATTGTTTTGCCAGGCCTTCTGTCTGATCTTTCCCTTCTTTTCAGTATCCTGTCTGTGGACACTACACATGGGTAACAGCTCTTCCAGAGGCTGTCATCAGTCTTGGAATTCTTTACCATGCCTAGACAGATTCATATGATATATTACAATACAACTGAAATAAAATCAAAGACTTGCATTGAATTTACTAGATAGAAAATCTAGGCGAATGCATTTGGCACTCTCGCTACAAAGCCACATGGTTTTCTGTACAGAATGCAGCATTTCAATGTACTTTTTTCATAAGGTTATTTGAGTACTGCGTCAAGTTCTGAGCCCCTCAATTTAAGAGGGACTTTGAGACTCTTGAACATGTCCAGAGAAGGGCAACAAGGATGGGGAGAGGCCTTGAGCACAAGCCCTACAAGGAGAGGCTGAGGGAGCTGGGGTTGTTTAGCCTGGAGAAGAGGAGGCTCAGGGGAGACCTTCTTGCTCTCCACAACTACCTGAAAAGAGGTTGTAGACAGGTGGGTGTTGGTCTCTTCTCCCAGGCAACCAGCACCAGAACAAGAGGACACAGTCTCACACTGTGCCAGAGGAAGTTTAGGCTGGAGGTGAAGAGAAAGTTCTTCACAGAGAGAGTTGTTAGCCATTGGAATGTGCTGCCCCGGGAGGTGGTGGAGCCACCATCCCTGGAAGTGTTCAAAAAGGGATTGAATGTGGCACTTGAAGCCATGGTTTAGTAGTCATGAGGTCTTGGGTGACAGGTTGGACTTGATCTTTTGAGGTCTTTTCCAACCTTATTGATTCTATGATTCTATGATTCTATGACAGTCTTTGCATCTAGACTGTGAAAGAACAATAGTGGTAAAGCTTACTAGATTTCATTGTGATCTAAGGTATTCCATGTTATAAAATTTGAGTGCCTGTGCATTAGTTTTGGTAGGCAAATTGGCTATGGCCTAAAGGTAATGATCTTTTCTATAGCAAATTACTGCAAACCTGATTTTTCACTTCTTTCCTGGAAGATCACCATAGCAGATTGAATAATACATGATCCAGTAAAAAACACTTCCTCTTTCTTGCCTTCTTCCCTTCCTGACAAGGAGCAAAGGCTTCATGAGAAGAATATAGTGTGATGTATTTTGCTGTATTTTGTTTCACCTTTGAGTAAAGATGTATTTTTTTTTTCCCCAGGGAGGAACCCAGTCACTTCATAGCTATGACTTCTATTATCTTCTTGCCTGGAGAGCTTAGATCTACTCAACTGCGAAATAACTCATGCCTAAATTACACAACCTTGATAATACTCTGTTTGGCATTACAAAGAGATGCTCATGGAGGAAGCATCACCACTAGGAAAAGCAAGCAGGAAGTTGAATGTGCCACCAGAACTTCAATAAGGGAAAGTGCAAAATAAAACAGAAAAAATTTCTTTTAAAAAAATATGAAGTTAGCTTACAAAAGGCTGTGGGATGCTTTTTGAAGAGTAAATCCCAACTGAACGTGAGCAGGCAGTGTGCCCAGGCAGCCAAGAAGGCCAGTGCCATCCTGGCCTGTATTGGGAATAGTGTAGCCAGCAGGAGCAGGGAAGTCTTTTTGCCCTGTACTCAGCACTGGTTGGGCCACACCTTGAGTATTGTGTCCAGTTCTGGGCTCCTCAATTTAGGAAAGATGTTGAGTTGCTTGAATGTGTCCAGCGAAGGGCAACAAAGCTGGTGAGGGGTTTGAAGCAAAAGCCCAATGAGGAGAGGCTGAGCGTGCTGGGGGTGTTTAGCCTGGAGAAAAGGAGGCTCAAGGAAGACAATATTGCAGTCTACTACTACCTGAAGGGTGGTTATAGCCAGGTGGGGGTTGGTCTCTTCTCCTGGGCAATCAGTGACAGAACAAGAGGACACAGTCTCAAGCTGCAGCAGAGGAGGTTTAGGCTGGCTGTTAGGAAGAAATTCTTCACAGAAAGAGTGATTGGCCATTGGAACGTGCTGCCTAGGGAGGTGGAGTCACCATCACTAGAAGTGTTTGAAAACAGACTGGATGAGGCACATGGTACCATGGCTTAGTTGATTAGATAGTGATAAGGGGGACTCAATGATTTCAAAGGTCTTTTCCAACCTGGTTAATTCCGTATGAAGGATGAGTATCCACTTATCACAATGTCCCTTTCTCACCGATTCTTTCTGCAGAGAAGTGGGACTGAGACTTCCAAGTCAGCTTCAACTTTTTTCCCTCTGCACTTACCACCATGAAACATAACCACAATGGAGAAGATGCAGTCTTGTCCTGTCTGTTCTTTATGAAATTTGTCTTGTGATTCATACGTGATTCTAACTTTCCATCCTGCCCCTCTTCCTGAGGGCTTCCTGTTCAGAGTTGATTGATAAGTGAATACATTTTCCAGATATGCTTTATTGCTTGTTTTCCTCCTTTCCTTCCTTATTTCTGAAAAGAAGCAGTGAGGGGGAAGAAACGGTCTGGATTTGAGGCACAAAAGCAGAGCTTTATTGAATGATGAGGGCAGATTCAAAGGGCCTCCAGGTAAAAATAGTGTAATTAGCATCATATCATATGACTAAACAGCTCCTGCTCCACCACCACCATTTTTGCACCCACCCCAGAGCCAGGGGCATGATCCTCACCAGCCAAGATACCACACAGAGGAGCTCAGCCCCAGCCAGGAGCCCCAGCCAACACCCGTGGATGATATTGGAGGAGTCATCAATATTGGAATAGTCTTCCTAGCTAGCCGGGGGCCACCAGGCCCCCCGGCCTTTGTTGTCACCACCACCATCACCCAGTGCACACCATGGGCACTCACCGGTGATGAGAGGAGGATCCTCCAGCCCCAAAGGGCTCAGCTTGGGGTTTCTGCCTTTCCTGGAGGGGATTAAAAAGGGGAGTGGGAGGGGAGGGCCAAGTGGCCACACTTGGGGTGGGAGGAGACTCAATAGAGCCCAGGTGCTCTGGATTTGAGGGGAAAAAAGGGACAGGTGAGGGACTTTTAGGGTGTCAGGTAATGACAGGACTAGGGGGAATGGAAAAAACCTAGAAATGGGTAGATTCAGATTGGATGTTAGGAAGAAGTTCTTCCCCATGAGGGTGGTGAGACACTGGAACAGGCTGCCCAGGGAGGTGGTAGAAGCCTCCTTCCTGGGAGTTTATAAGGTCAGGTTGGATATGGCTCTGGGCACTAGTGTGAGGTGTTCCTGCCCATGGCAGGGCAGTTGGAACTGGATGATCCTTGAGGTCCCCTCCAATCCAAACAATTCTATGGTTCTAAAGCAATTTTGCAGTTTAGGCTGGATGTTAGGAAGACATTCTTCACAGAATGAGTGATTGGGCTGCCAGGGAGGTGGTGGGGTCACCGTCCCTGGAAGTGTTTAAAGACTGGATGAGGCACTTAGTGCCATGGTTTAGTTGATTAGACGGTGTTGGGTGACAGGTTGGACTTAATGATCTTGAAGGTCTTTTCTAACCTGCTTAACTCTGTGATTCTGTGAACTGTTTGTGCAATGTTTCATTATACAACTGAGCATTTCACACCAGCAAAGAATTTTTTCTGCTGTCTAGACTTAGTAAGAAATCTAGTTTATATATAAACATATACACATGCTCACACATTATGGAGATGTCAGAAGTGATGGCACAGTTAAAGATGGCTGGTTGAAATGCATGGCTAGAGGAGTACTGAAGCTCCTTCACACTTCAGTGACTGAATTTGGTATCCAACTTTGACAAAGTCTTTAGAAGAAAATGTAATTCTGGCTTTGGTTCAGGTAAATAATTTATTGGCTTGCTGAGGGAATCTCCTCCTTCTCTTGCTTGCTCTAGGCTTACAGGTTGGATCAAAAACTTTCAAAATGTGTGGGTCTAATTTTCATTTGAGGGAAACACATGGCCCTTTACACAGCCAAAGGCAACTGCAGGATATCACAAAGATTTCAATAGTCTGTGCTTCAGGATTTCTTATGTGTACTGCACTGTTTGGAACTGGATATGTGTGAATATGTCTGTGCAGATGACAGGCTGCTCACATAGAAGAGGCAGCAGATGTCTTTGTACAGTCTGAACAACACCTGGGTTTGACCTTGACAACAGATTAAAGAAGCAGGCATTTGAGGTAATATGGCAGTGGAGCTAAGTTTGGAGCTGTGACCATAAAACCCAACTTCACTCAAGTCTCTGGGTGCTCAAGAAGGTGATATTACTTTTTTTTTATTTTAATATTTTTATAAATAAACCAAAAAGCAACAGTTCTTTCCCCCACCCCTTTTTTCCCCCTCTGTATGTCCTTAACCAGATCACCCACAAAAAACATTAAAGAATGACTCTGACACTTGGGTCAAAGAAGATACTACAGCCCATATCCGTTCAGGCATTCTCTAGATAAAATAGTATCTTCTTCAGATCTGCTGTTGATATAATACCAATGCTATAATAATATCTTGAACATAGTCCAATTCTGACATTTTAAATGTGAGCAGATTTAGATTCTGTTTTTCAGAATGCTGCATAGTGAACCACACAGAGATTAATCAGAAAAGCCAATCCGGTCTCCAGCTACTCCCATTTTGCCCTATTGACACCCAACCTTTTTGGACAGAACATAGGACAAACAGCAAAGAAAATGCATGTTGGTGCTTAGAGTGAATGGAAGATTAAAAGTGGGCATAATTTTCAATGGGCTGATGAAATGTTGAGGAAATTTTAGATAGCAGAACCTTTAAGAAGAGTGTGAAGCAAAGGCAAATTGGCATTTGTGTGGGGCCTGCAGCTAAGGTAGATTCCTTTTTTAAGGAGCAATATCTCCATGATTCCTTCCCCACCTCCTCCCTGGAGGTCAGCTGGGCATTCCTGAGAGCAAAAATGCCAGTGGGTTTATCCAGAGATCCAAAACCTTTCTGATTTTCATCCTGCTCTTTTTGAAGAGCAATAATACATCCTTTCAAATTGTTTACACGTCAGGTAATTGTTGTCTCAGGTGGTTCTGTAGAAAATAATTTTATTATCTACAATTTTTTTTTTTTTTCATTGCTTCAATAATTCAGTTCCAGATGGTTTGACTGCCATTCTGTTAAAAATCTGACTGCATTGTAGAAGGCAAGTTATAAATTTGACAGGCAAAAACATTCAAAAAGACTCAGGTTCTCCTCCCTGCATCGCACAACATTGTTAGCAATTATAAACACCAACTCCAAATACACTGAAAGGTTCTCAAGAAATTGGATGTTTGGGTTTCTTGTGGGTTTTTTGTTGGTTTTGTTTGTTTGTTGTGTTTTTTAAATGATTGATTTAGACTGCTATGAAAATACCTGCTCTTGATTATTCTTTTTTGGAACAGTCAAGGTGGCATCTCAGAAGCAGCATCTCTAAGGGCTGCATGCTAGATCAAAGCTAGACTGAGCTCCACCTGCTAAGAGAGCTTAAAGAAAGTATAACTCCTCTGAGAAGCAGGAATGGAGAGCTGGTGTGAACAGATGAGAAGGCAGCTGAGGTAATCAATAACGTTTTTGCCTCAGTCTTCACTGACAGTCTTGCTCTATCCCTCTGTCAAATCAAAGGACCACTAGCTGTGGACCAGCAGGGTAAAGTCCCTCCCACTGTAAAGAAAGATCAAGTTCAGAACCACCTGAGGATCCTCAAAATTCATAAATCTGTGAGATGCATCCCAGAGTTCTGAAGGAATTGGCTGATGTAGTTTCAAGGCCACTCTCCATAATATTTGAAAAGCCCAGGTGAAGTCCCTGGAGACTGGAAGAAGGAAAGCATTACATGCATCTATAAAAAGGGTATAAAAGAGGACCCTGGAAACTACAAACATGTCAGCCTCACCTCTGTGCCTGGGAAGATCATGGAACACATTCAATGTTTAATCATCAAGGTAAGTAATAGTTTTATGAGTAGATTAGATTTGCTCCCAAAAAGAAGAAACCACAAATGCATATTCTAAACATCAGCAGTGATTGATCATACTTGATTAGGTGTTAGTTTGGTGAATACTAAAGTGAGAGTGAAAAGAAGAAATTGTCTCCAGGGATAACAAATAAATACTTGTACAATAATCCTCCCCACCATCAGGGAGAAGGTTGTGACCTGTCACTTCAACATCATGTTCTTAATTTTATTTTAGAGCTGAAGTCCCAAGGGACAAAATGAATGGTGTGGTGGAAATGATGCAAGTATTGTGAGATCTTCCCTCATTATAAATTAGGCAGTGAGGTACTTTGATATGGACCACGGACAGTGTGCCTTCTGCAAAGTCATAATCTTACTTGCAATGCTTTGGTAGTCTAATTAATGTAAATACACAAGTCTGAATAATTGCTTTGGGGTCATCTTAATTAGAACTCACATATTTTAATTTGCAGAGAGATTAAGCAAGATATACCCTCAATTGTCCACTAAATTTCATCCCTTATATTTTATGAAGAACTTTTCCATCTCACACCAGTTCAGGCCAAGAATACTAATCCTACCTCACCCTTCCACTCTGCCAGCACTTGATACAAAGAAAACAGTTCTTTGCACTTGCATACTAAATCACATGTAAACTCTAGCGTCTGCTACCCTGCATTTCCCACACATGGATGCACTATGGAAAAAATGGCTGTCACCACTATGAGTCCTTCCCTGGACATCCAGACAAAAAGACAGGACAGGACAGAACCAAGGGAGCACTGCCCCAAGCTGGAAGGACCAATACAAAGAGCAGCCCTGCCAGGGGAGCACTGAACTTGTCCAAGCTTTATTGCTTGCTTGGCAGCCTGAGGAAGAAGAGCTGCAGGCCTGCAGCCCTGGTAGGATGCCTGGAAATCCCCAGGGTGAGAAAAAGATGGGGAAAGACTCTAAATGCTTAGTGTAAGAGATTTTAATGTACTACTTTCTTTTATCCAGAATTCATGAATTCTCACAAATTTTACAATCTCAGCACTATAAACTAGGTTATGTATATTTGCACTTAATGTTCAGGGAAAATTAAGTAAGAACTAGAAAAAAATTGGAAAGTAGCATTTCCAGCCAACTGCCTCTGCAAAGTACAAAAAAAAATCTGTAGGTATTTACAGCCAATCTTTGGTGCTGTTGTTCAGTTTCTGTGCCATCTTATCAGATTGGGGGTTTCAATAGATCACTTAGGACAATGTAAAGCCAGGCCCCTCTTGAGTATTCCCAGCACTTGTCCAGTTTGACAAGCAGAATGCTTGTGCAAAACTTGAGATTCTTGAAGAAAACCAAAATTTTAACTACCAACCTATGGAAAATCAATTCCTTCTATATACCAATCAAGCACAGACCACTCAGGATAGTCTAGTGTTAGAATGCTTAAATTTACTTAAATTGCTTAGAAAGTAAAGAGACTAGTTAGCAGATTTATTGCCAAATCAGATACTTCTTAATTAAACACGTTAAACAAAAATCCAACATTTCCTCCTTCAAATAGGGATTCTGTCTTGTCCACTCAAAGTCAGATGAAAAACATGCCTATGGGTGCTCTAGACCATTAGTAACTGAGGCAGAGGATACTGTTATATGTGCATGAGACATGGGAAGCCTACACCTCTACTTCTCTGCAGTGCAGACTTGAGAAAAAGTCTCTGGAAAGAGAGAAGCATATGAGTAGACCAGTATGTGGTGACAGGTTGGACTTGATGATCTTTGAGGCCTCTTCCAACCTTGGTGATTGTGTGTGTGTGTGTGTGTGTGTATAGAAGCAGAAGCTATGAGCAAAGATGCTGCTGTTTCTTGGTTGATTCCTCCAGCATTCAGGGAAATAGGTCTATGGCCTCTGAAAAAACATAATAGGTCTGCTTCAAGGAGCTACTGGCTCATTCTTCTAAGGAGAATACTGTGAAATCCTGAATGTGTGACTGAATGGTCAAAGGAGCAATTGCTGCTTCCACATTGCTTTGCCATCTAAGTGACATAACTGAGATCAAGGCCCCTGAAATATCAGGGGATCTCCCACAGGTTATGTGAAGAAATGAAAGGAATCATCCAACCAGGAGTATAAGCCTATTTACATGTATGAAACTAGGACCTCCTTCCTCACCTCCTGGCTGTTCAGAAGAATTCCAGCATTGTTATAATACATTAATTTGCCCTCAGGTGAAAGGTGCCTCCACTGGAACATTTACACCCAGGAACATGAAATACAACTGGATTGGGGTTGAGAGTGAAAGCCATGTGTTAGAAATCTTCTTATCTACAACCTTCCCGCTCCTCTGGGCATAAATATGTGGACTCCAACAGGGTCCTTGAGGCACTAAATCCTGCAAGGCTGTGTCAGAAAGTCACAGCAATGAGCTACGGCCAAGTGTGTGACATACATTGGGCTGATCCAGAATGGGTTGTGGAATTGCTCTGCCACAACCCATCTATCCTGAAATGATGTAATACATAATAAAACCCAGACAGGTACTAAAGAAAAATTACTCTCAGGAAATACATGCAGGACTTTTCTAGGAACTTCTTTACCTTCTTACCAAATGGAAAACATGTTGGAACTAGAAGAGAAATAAGTAGCAATTAAAACAAAACAGTTTTATGATTAAAAGCATTTATTGATGATCACTACTGTTGTATGCATCTATATTGTTATGTAGGCTTGGATAAATTAATGACAGATATTTGACAAAGGAATATAAAATGGACCTCTTCATACAGATTACCTTCCCTGATATCACATAGCTCAAAGACTTTATGGTGGATGAATCATTTTTGCCAAATCTTCATTAAAAAATACTTCTGAATATTATTCTAATCTCTTGCCTAAGAGAGAAGCAGAGCATGGTTGGAACTAGTCTGAGATCCACAGTCTGATGCTTGCCTTTAGTACCAGGCAGGAGCCAACAGAACCGGCAATTTTGCATGTCCTTGCTCAGTGATAGCTTCTGAGCTATTTGCCAAAGAAACTGGGGAGACAGAGTGAAAATGTCCTTCAGACCATGCCAGCTGTGACAGGAGTCCAGCTATGAGTCCACCTATTCAGGACCTTACAGGAGCTGTTTAGCACCTTGAAAGCATATACATCTGAACTCCAGATATCCTGTTCAGACCATCTGGTTAAGATGTTGCTATGAATCAACCACAAAAATCTGTTCATGCCCAGCCTGAGGAGGTTTCAAGTTCTCAGTCCACACACCTCTCCTTTGTTTTTTTCTTTCAGTCTTTGCTAAGTGAAATTCACATTCCCTGTGTACTAGGATGGATTTTCTTTATTTTGGTCAAAACTGAAGCAAAGAGAAAGCTAATTATTTCCTGCTTCAAGCATAACAGCATTTATTGGAATGTTCCTTACAATCCAATCAGAAGTGTTATAGAAGATCAGTAATAAATGAGCTCCAATTAATTAAATGCATATAAACAGCTCACTCCAAAAACTGTTTATTTCCACCTCCTGAGTCAGCATCAGTTGTTACGAAGCAGGAAGAAGGTATTTGGTAGAGCTGAATAAGAAACAACCCAGTTCCCTCTCCCCCTGCACCACTAGCACAGAGGAGGTAGAGAATTGGGAATGGAGATGACCCTGGGAAAAGGGGAGGACCGGGGGGAAGGTGTATTTAAATTCTGGATGTATTTATCACTCTTCTGATCTGATTCAAATGGTGAATGGGTGGTGGGTTTGTTGATTTAAATTGATTTTGTTTCTCCAGGCTGAGTCTGTATTGCCCATGACCATAATTGGGAAGTGAGCCCTCCCTGTCTCTGTCATGCTTTTTGTTGTATTTTCTTCTCTCCATCCCACTGGAAGAGGCTAGGAGCCTTCCATCATGCTGCAGTGGGGTAGGAGTGAGCAAGTGGCTGTGTGGTGTTTGGCGCCAGCTCAATTTATGCCAAGAAGATAGGCAAAAGTTCAAGTGCTCATTGAAGGAGATCATGCTGGAAATAAGGAATAAAATTTGCATGTGTGAAAAGTTTCCAGAGATTTACAAACAAGGCAAAAAATATATATTTTAAAAAGGTATTCCTACCACTCCAGTTAAAAACAGTCTCCTGTTTTTAACAGGACAGACTGTCACTAGTGAAACAGCCGTCACTGAGTCCCAAAGTCCCACCAGTGCACAGAGAGACAGCAAAGTTGCCTTTTAGAGTAACACCTGTTCCAAGTGCATCAAGGAAGCAACTCTGAATGACCAGGGAAACTAAAACCCATTCTTTTTGTTTTGCTACAGGCTCTCCTAAGCCAGTGAAGTACTGACAGCCTGTGATCTTTGAGCTAGGAAAAGGAAGGAGGCTGGATAGAAAGGCTGACTGTGGCAGGAGATGTAAACGCTCTCACAGGCTACTTGCTTGTGGAGCCAGAGGGCTGCAAGAGGTAGATACTTCTCATCCTCATCCAAAGGAAGTGTGATGCTGAACACATCAGTGTTCTAGGTAAAACAGCTAAACCCCACAGTCTGATGTATCAGAATCTGTGTTTTGTCCTCACAGCTATCTGGGGGTGGGGGTGGGGGGTTGGGGGTGGTGTGGTGTGTGGTGTGTGCAACTTCTAAGCTGAAGTTCCTGCAGGAAAAGTCTGTTAAAATATTTTCATCCTGGACCTGTGTCAATGCATGCTTTGACACAGAACACTACAAAGGCTCAGCAGCAATGCTTAAAAACTTTAGTCTCTCTACCTTTTTCTCCATTCACAGAAAACCTGCCTTCAGCTTGAGTCTCTGGTAGATTTTTGTTCTTTCACAAAGTGTCAGTTTCTCCATCTGAAGCACTGTGCATAACCCTTGCTTTGAAGCTTATGCCTGCTAAGAAATCACTCTTATTGAAATGTCTCACTAGGGTACTGACTTGCCTCATCAAATGTTCTTTATGAGTATTCTTTATGATTTTCTTCTCCTGTAATTTATATTGGAGAACATAATTCAGAACAAAAATTAATAATACCAGCCTCTCAAGAAAGTGTGGTCAAACTGATCCAGATTTTTGTTAATGGCCCTTGCATCTGACTTACTGTTGTGCCTGATTGCCTTCCCATCATTCATGTGCATAGCCTCTGCTGCTTGTACAGCTGTGAAAGCTCGTATTTGTTTAGAGAGGCAGAGTTGGAAGAACAAATCTTTTGTTCAGATCCACAGAGGACAAAACTTAGTAGCAAACTAAGAACTAGATTTAAAATTTAAGCATATATTCTGTCTACAGTTTGGTACAAGTAACAGTTGTTGGTTGCCTGAACTTTTGGTGACATTGGAGTATGATGAGAAAAATCACTAGATTTCTTTCTGAGGTGAAAAATAGAGTCATTTGTGTGCATGCTCATATTCTAAATACATTTGCTTGACATGCTCATGTCAGGTAAAAAAATAGGAAGTCATAAATAGTATTTATGCAGAATAGAGCTTAGAGAGGCACAGCCAGAGCATCATGCAGGCATTCCCATCCACACACGTCTGGGGCATGTTGGTCCCATAAAAGGCTGATGTTTGTGAGCCACAAGAGGAGATTTAGCCTCAGTAATTCTTAAGGTCCCCATTATTCAGATATTTCGTCAACTGAAAGCCTACAGTTAGCAGGAATGATTATACTCTTGCCACTGAAGTTATTAGTCATACACAGATATTAGTCATGCACATAAAATGCAGAACCCTTTATTAAAAGCAGGGAACTAAGTTTTGGGGGAGTTATTGGAAGTATTGGCCATCAGCTGAAATGGCTGATGCTTTTAGAGGTTATGGCTCAGTTGCCATGCAGTCATATCAGGTAGGCCATAACATAGAATGACATTTGGGTTAGAGGAGAGCTGGTGTTGCAGTAATTGTTCATCCATATAGATTTTTCATTGAATAAATTCCATTTTAGTGTCTCTATATATTTGCTACAACTATTAAATGTTCTGGCCAGAGGATTGCAAGTCTGATGATATTTGACACGGCATTTTGAAGCCAATAGGCATCCACAGTAGGGAGAAGTGATGGGTTAAGAGACACCAGAGTGACAACAATTAGCTAAAGGCTATGAAATAAGAGTTACTTTTTAATGGATGTGCAGGATAACAAGGATACTTGTTACCTTCTGAATTACCAGGTTCATAGATTACACAACCAGATTATAGCATCCAATCTAAGGTATAAATCAGAATTCTTACATTGTCCTGAAGCCCTCAAGAAATTCAGAAAATGCTGCCAATCACATGAAATGTGAAAGAGATTACCCTTTTACCTCTGTATCTCTCTCTCAGTCCCCCTTCACTTTAGGTATACAGAAGAGACACCATGTCAGACAGAGTGTAATTCTCATGCAGGTATCTAAGTGGAGCAACCCCATCTGAGAACTTGGACACTAGTGGTAAGCAAGATTAGGATGGGAAGAAAACATGCTCCATAACATCAGTAAGTGATAGATTTTGCTCTGCCTGCTCTGGATTTGACTAGCCTTTGAATCTCTTACTTTTAATCATTTTGAGGGAAAAGTTTCATATATTTGCAACCCTACAGGCCTGTCCTTTTAAATGGTGAATATTGTAGAACACTTTCATGACACAAGTTAAATTCACTACCATGAATGTCTGGGGAGAACATGCTTGGGACTAGAGATAAAACTTATAGAAAGGGACCATTTAGATAATAACTGTGTAGGGATCTAAACCAGAGTGGAAAATAGAAGCGTCTTACAACGGACAATAAATTTGTGTAATCACTTTCACCGAGTCCCCTGTGTAGCCTTACAATTAAAAAGTAGGTTATCATCCCCTTCAAAAACCTGTAGAGGTAGCAGGAGGAGATACCCTTACTTAGGACAAAAATAAAGACACATCTCAAAGCTGCTCTTCAGGCTTTAATGAATGTAAATATAGATTCTGATATGGACTTGGCAGAGATGAGTTCTGAGGGTCAGTATACAAACAACAAGATGATCTTTCTGGTTTAACTTTGTTGTTCTGGTGTAGTCGTGAGGATTAAAAGAGCTGAAATAAAGCCACGCAACAAGTAGCTTTTTTCTAGGTCCACTCAGTTCTGTTAATTCTAGTGCTGCATTCCTTCAATCTAAAACATTTCAGTCAAGTACTGGGGCCACTGCTTTTTAATTTTTTTTTTCTCAGTGGTCTGGATGAGAGGATTGAGTGCACCCTCAGCAAGTTTGCAAATGGGAGGGAGTGTTGCTCTGCTTGAATGTATGGAGGCTGTACAGAGAGATCTGAACAGGGCAGTGAAATGATACATTAAGGCCAAGTATGTGAGCAAGGTCAAGTGCTGGCTCCTGCAGCTGGGTCTCAACGACCTCATCCAATGCTATAGGAGTGAGGAAGAGAGGCTGGAAAGCTTCTCAGCAGAGAAAGACCCGTGGGTGTTGATTGACAGTCAGCCTGAATATGAGCCAGCAGTGTGTGCTCAGGTGGCTAAGGCGGCCAACAGCATCTTGGCTTGCATTAGGAACAGTGTGACAAGCAGGAGCACTCAGCACTAGCGAGGCCACACCTTGGTAACTGCGTTCCTTCTTGCACAGAGCTGAGCACAGTACTCCAGAGGGCTAAAATCTCTGCCTGGTGGCTCCCCAGTGTTAAAGATTCATTCCTTTGAACGTAAAATACAGAGTAAATAGGACTGAAAACAACTGGGCACTTGTACACCACAGGCAAAGACAAGGGTGTCCATGACCCAGATAATGTATGTGTGTGATAATGTGCTTCATAGTATTTCTCTAGAGGTCTTTGCAGTTGTCACAGTTCTATACATTTTTTTCCCCCTCGCATCAAAACCAAGCAAAAGGCCAAAAATCCTAAGGTTTGTGATAGTGAGTTTTAAGATATTTGAGACCTGTAGCACTTTCATCTGAAGGGGTACACTGCTGAAACACTCATTTTTGTGATATTTCACCCACTGTTATTTGGACATCATCAAATCATTATCTATTTCCAAAATATTTTTCATAGATCCTGCTTGGAACTACAAGATGATGCTCAGCTATTTTTCTTTCCTCTTGCATGTGGTAATTACGATGAGTCAGAGTTTATTCTGTGTTTCACTGATCACCATAGTAACCTGTACTCTCTGTATTTAAGAAGAAACAAAAAAGTTATTTACTTGACAAGGATGGAGTCTGGGAAGCATTGGTTTATGAACCTTGGCGATGTATTTTAATGGGACTACTTGCTTCCCAGGTTAAATGCACCAGTAATTTGATCTTAATCTGTCATGCAGATTTCACAAGAAGAAATAAATTGCAGACACATTTTATTTATTAAGATTACAGCTATTTTCTACTTTTATCGCTCATTATATAAAACTAGAGAGTGCCCATTTCAGTCCAGAGCATTTATATCTATTTGAAGCACAGTAAAAATGCTTTGCTACCTATTTGGCTTAGTTTGTACTCCCAGGAACCAAAGCTATTCCTAAAATGCAAACAAGAAACAGTAATTAGAATAGAATAGAATAGAATAGAATAGAATAGAATAGAATAGAATAGAATAGAATAGAATAGAATAGACCAGGTTGGAAGAGACCTTTGAGATCATCGTGTCCAACCTATCACCAAACCCACTTATCAACTTAACCATGCAACCAAGCACCCTACCAAGTCTCCTCCTGAACACCTCCAATGATGGCGACTCCACCACCTCCCTGGGCAGCCCATTACAATGGGCAATCACTCTTTCTGTGTAGAACTTCTTCCTAACATCCAGCCTAAACCTCCCCTGGCACAGCCTGAGACTGTGTCCTCTTGTTCTAATGCTGGTTGCCTGGGAGAAGAGACCAACCTCTGCCTGTCTACAACCTCCCTTCAGGTAGTTGTAGAGAGCAATAAGGTCACCCCTCAGTCTCCTCTTCTCCAGGTTAAGCAACCCCAGCTCCCTCAGCCTTTCCTCGTAGGGCTTGTGTTCCATGAGGAACAATTGCTTATTGTTATCTAATAAAATCATTGCTGGTTAGCATTAGATCTCTTAAAGATCATTAGATCTCTTAAGCCCAAACTGTGAGATTGCCCATCAGATTTTGGTAGTTCCTTTAGTGGTACAAATTAATGTATTTCATTTTATGATGTGACTTACTTTCAATGTGGAAATTGATCTTCCTGACTAGCTACTCTTAACTGAGTTCAATCCATTGATCTGCCTCATCAAAGTGACCCCACAAAATCCAGAGATGACACAGTGGCAATAACAGGTACCCAGCATGGAGGAGAGGAAGCTGTGGGAAGCTGAGGAGCCTTTCTGCCCAGCTCCTTGCTCTGTGGAACTTAGACAATAAATCTGACATCTTACTGAACTTTTCCTTAGTCATACAGGCCATGCTGTAAGCAAAGCAGGGTGTTTCCCATGCAGTTTTTCTTTATGTGGAGAGTTTCTGCACTTTGAGTACTCTGGCAGAAACATTCCATGCTATTCTGACATGATCTCAGAAATGTTCATAAAGTAATCCATCAGGAAAAGATGTACATTACATTTCTGACCTTCTCTACCTGCAATGAATGCTTCATTATTTAACTTCATGACTATGTATCTATAAACCACTTCCCCCCCACCACCTTTACAACTTACCTAAACCACGATTACGAGCACACATTATTGAGGTAGTCTCCAGTCCTTTAAGCTTTCATGTATTTTACCTATCTTTTGTTAACCATTTTATCATGCTGCAGTGAACCATATTTCACAATGCATGCAAAATTAGGACTTGACTTTAACCACTTCTATAGGGAATGTTTTACCCAGAAGTGTGAATTGAGTTCCTATAACTCAGGAAGAATTTGGTGTAAGCTCTGGGACATGAAAATGTACTGGAAAAAAAAAAAAAAAAAAAAAACACATCTGCTAGCTCAGAAATTTCATTTTACTGGAAATAAGGGGCAAGTGTTTAATATGCTTATATACTAAAATATGCATTATCTCCTGCAGAAGCAGACAGACACAATTAACACCAAGCATCAAACAGTATGTCCACATTGATTGTATAGAAAATCCCTTTCATGTTCATGTCATCAAGTAGGTTTTCTGTTCTTAGGAATGCAATTTGGAATATGTGCATTATGTATGTGTAAACCAAACTATTATTATCACTTCAGCTGTGTGTGTCTTGGCACTGCCTTTTTGCTGATGTAATAACTTGGTCATAGAAAGGGATGCAAATTCAGATCTTCAAAGTGCTATTCAGAAGGAACTGCTGAGTAGGTGCACTGTGGGCTGTTCTTTTCATATTTCTTTTTTTTCTCTGCAGAGAGATTAAACATCATACCTGGATATTATCTCTCGAATACCACACACAGAGTATTTATGAGCAAGATAAGGGAAGACTGGTAGCACAAGCAAAAATCAGAGGCGTTAGGAGATAGTAAACGTTACCTGTGAGAGATGCATTTTTCTAGCATAATGAGCTCACTGGGAATGCAGTGATTTTGCTCTATAAAGCATTTAATCAAAATATTAGCAGTGCTTTTGTTTTGTTTTGTTTTGTTTTTCATTCTAAAACTTGCAGAGGACAGGGATCTGGGGCTGGTGTGCTTAATGGTTTAACTTGTCTATATAGGCAGGTACACAAAGAAATAGACTTTCCCTAAGCATGCTCTGAAATAGCCAACACAAGCTAGCTCTGAACAGGAACCATGTAACTATGCCTAAGCTATTAAGCCCCTCTGAGCTTTCTTAACAGTCAGGATCAGCCCAAGTGCTTTATACAATACAATACAATACAATACAATACAATACAATACACCAGGTTGGAAGAGACCTTCAAGATCATTGCGTCCAACCCATCAACCAATCCAACCCACCCAACAACTAAACCATGCAGCCAAGCACCCCATCAAGTCTCCTCCTGAACACCTCCAATGAAGGTGACTCCACCACCTCCACGTGCAGCCAATTCCAATGGGCAACCACTCTCTCAGTATAGAACTTCTTCCTAACATCCAGCCTAAACCTCCCCTGGCGCAGCCTGAGACTGTCCTCTTGTTCTGGTACTGGCTGCCTGGGAGAAGAGGCCAACCTCTGCCTGGCTACAACCTCCCTTCAGGTAGTTGTAGAGAGCAATAAGGTCACCCCTCAGTCTCCTCTTCTCCAGGCTAAGCAACCCCAGCTCCCCCAGCCTTTAGCTAAGTGCAGCTGCATTTGCCTTTGCAGCTTCACCTGGAAAACTGGCATACAAATATCTACCTTTCACAAAAGTGTGGTATGTTTAAATAGTGTCATATTGGATATATTGGATGCAATAAGAAGAACCTGGATGGAAAACTGCATAAATCCAAAGCATTAGGTCATTAATGCCCACAGCTTAAGCTTTCACATTCTGATGATCAATGTATGCTTGTATCTTTTTCTCCACAAAATAAAATAATTATTTCTGAGGTAATGGTAAAGAGCTTGCAGAGAATTTATATATATGAGTTGTACATAATTTATGCATTGAAGAATTTGCATAAATATTTCATTTCCCTCGTAAATGTCATTAGTAGAGAACACTGGCAACAGATTCCACATACAATCCACCTTTTGTTATTGTCCATAGAGGCACAGCACACAGGTCACACACACCAAACAGAAGACTTCAGCTCAATAAAAGAAATATAATGGTAGAAATATAATTGCTTGCACAAATTTAAGGAAGATTTCAAATAAAGCACCAAAGCAATACTGATTTTGATGTAGCCAGCCTCTAAAAATACAGATTTTACAGAGTCAATGCTGTCTTGATTTAGGTTCTAACCCAAACCAAAAGTCTCAGATTCAGCTCTGTTCACTTATTGATTTGTCTGGCATGCCTAGTTGTTCTTTTTCCAGAAATGCTTTTCTGCTCTCAAGTTTTAGCTAGCTCTCCCAAAAGAATGTCTAATACAGTGACAAAGAGCAATTCTGTTTCTTACAACTGAGCTATTGACTATGGTAATAAAAAGGAAAGGCAGAAGTCATGTCAGCTTAGCTTCTGACAGGACCTTACAGTGCTCCTTCATTCAAAAACACTTATGTAATCAACAAGCAATGAGTAATGAGCTGCAAAATATCAGTAGCCCTTAATTTTCTATCAGGTATGATAACATATTTATAATGCTGTGCTATTTTTAAGGAATAAAAGACCTATCACCAAGACAGTTCTTTGCTATTTTACTGTAATACCTCTTCTTTTTTTCTCTCCTGCTACCTGACATCTAAATGCCTGTAATTTTAGACATCAGGACCACATACTGGCAAAAAAAAGTCACAGGCAGAGAGCAGAAAGACATTTTTTTTGCTGTTTGTAAACAGTAGTGTTACCTGACGCACATCTTCACCATTTTCTTCATCTTTTCATGGGAGAGGTGCAAGAAGAAAGAGCACAAGGAGACAAACAAGGTCAGGCTCAATGGGGCCCTGAGCAACCTGATCTAGCTGGGGAAGTTCCTGCAGAGGGGTTGGACTGGACTAGATGACCTTTAAAGGTCCCTTCCACCCCAATGCATTCTATGATTCTATTCTTTAATAACTCTTAACAATTTTGCTTAAATTATTACAGCAAAACTGAAATCCTTTGGATAGAGGTAAAAAGCCATGTTGGGGAATCATAGAAGAAATCAGGAGAGGAAATAAAGCCATACTTAGAAAAGATTAAACAACTCATAAAGTTCTCAATAAAAGTAACATACAGGAAACAGAGGTAGAAATGATTTATTGAGTTGCAAATCTATGTGTGGGTAAGAGAAAAAGGAAGAGTAAATTGGACTGGGGAGTAAATCCATTTAGGACATTATAGTACAATATGGCCATATTCCAGAAAAACATTTGAGCATATTTAATAAGTTTTAACATGTGAGTCCCTCTCAAAATCAGAGCTCCACTTACTTGCTCAGGTTTAAGATATTTCATCACAGCCAAGCTCTTCTCTTGAACAGTATTGCCCCACGCTGAAGCCCATAAGCCAACTAACTGAAAAATCAAATGATTTTGAACCGAGTACCTACCTGAAGAATCCTCTCTTTTTTGGATGCAGAAAATTGGACACTTTGCTTCCCATTATTGCATGTGCTTAGAAACAGAAACTTATTTTTACACACAGAGGCTGAAGGAAGAGGAATGATAACATCCGCCAGAGGGAATGTGATATGAACATGAGCCAGCAGTGTGCCCAGGTGGCCAAGAAGGCCAGTGGCATCCTGGCCTGTATCATGAATGGTCTGGCCAGCAGGAGCAGGGAAGTCATTGTGCCCCTGTAATCAGCACTGGTTAGGCTACACCTTGAGTACTGTGTCAAGTTCTGGGCCCCTCAATTTAAGAAGGACATTGAGTCTCTTGAACGTGTCCAGAGAAGGCTGAGGAGAGGCCTCGAGCACAGCCCTATGAGGAGAGGCTGAGGGAGCTGGGCTTGCTTAGCCTGGAGAAGAGGAGGCTCAGGGGAGACCTTCTTGCTCTCTACAGCTTCCTGAAAGGAAGTTGTAGACAGGTGGGTGTTGTTCTCTTCTCCCAGGCAACCAGCACCAGAACAAGAGGACACAGTCTCAAGCTGCGCCAGGGGAAGTTTAGGCTGGAGGTGAGGAGAAAGTTCTTCCCAGAGAGAGTTGTTAGCCATTGGAATGTGCTGCCCAGGGAGGTGGTGGAGTCACCATCCATGGAGGAGTTCAAGAGGGGACTGGATGTGGCACTTGGTGCCATGGTTTAGTAGTCATGAGGTCTTGGGTGACAGGTTGGACTTAATGATCTTTGAGGTCTTTTCCAACCTTATTGATTCTATGATTCTATGACACAGGGATTCTGCAAGCTTTTAATTTGTGGAAAACTTCATTAACATTTTGTGAGATTTAACTTGGCCAAAATTACTGTGCACTTAATTTTTGTGTGGTTTGGTTAGCAGTGGCCGTGGTTGGGGGGAACAGCACAAGCATACCTGAAGATAAAGCAGAGAAGGTCCTCCTCATTCTGGGAGCACAAGCAGAGCTTTCTAAAGTGTCTCTGTGAAGACAATTCATGTTGAGGTCATTAAGTCTTAATAAAGAGAAATTGATTCTTTGATTATTATTTCCACCCCAAGTTTTGGTGGGATTTCTGTGCAGGGCAGAGAAATGACATTCTGAAAATTCTCACTATGTTCTTTGTTCTGAACCACTAATTTGGGCAGATTAGTATGTGAAAAGATCAGAAGTTTAAATCGTATATATTCCCCCCATCAGTTCATCCTTAGGAGCCCATTCTGATTCCTCTTGAAGTACTAATCTTCTATTTTCTAGGGTAGAAGAAACACCATTTTGAATTTTCAGAAATGAACGAGGTAGAAAAGACAGACAGATATGCATACAACACATGTCAGTGTCACCAGGTACCAGAACATATATTTTTCTTAACTCCATTTCCTGAAGAATAGGAATAGAAGATTCATAGCTTTCACTAAATAACAGCTAAATTCTAATTCTCAGGGTTTCACAGAAAAATACTTAAACATGTTCTTGAATTTTCCCTGCTTCTAAGATTGCTCTGAGGATGCAACAATGTGCTCATTCAAGAAATCTGCAGGATAGGGTGACCTGTTTATCTAATATGCTACAGACTTCTTTTTCTACCAGGAAACCATGACGATGCACAAGAGAAAACATCTATATTTTCATACAAGCAAAATATTCACAAGTGGTTTTTTTTAAGTGCTGCATTTTGTTAATAACCTACTAGTTAAAAGGTCCTTTGAAACAATTCAGAAATTAACATGAAAAACTATGACTTCCTTAAGCATCTCGATGTTTCATTTATTGCCAAACTCTCAGTCAGCAAGATGAGATGCCTGATAATTATTCAGGGTTGCCAATTAACCTACTTAGCAGGTCACATAGGTAACTGGCATAGATTGTGTCAAATCTCATTATTGTGATAATAATTTAATCAGCCACTGCATTGACTGAAGGCCAGAGAATCTGGAGAATAAATTAAACAGAAAAATAAAATCGGTACCTAGTCAGACATTATGCTTAAATAAATGAAAACAGTTTGTTGCACAAGATTCTAAAGCATATTGCTCGCTAGTAGAAACCTGGTAAAGTCTGGGCTGGGGGTTGGTGGTATTGAGGGAGGGAATTTTTCAATCATAAGACTCAGCAAGAGTATAAAAAAGTGTTATGTGTTACATTGCTTTTATGAGAGTTGTACTTAAGAAAAAGTCATGCACATATCTCATTCTTTAGCATTTAGACAGACATGCAGTGCAGTTTTCTTTAATGCAGTGTTACAGACCAGAACTTCCCAGGCACATCTGGTTTGTGATCTAAATGGCCTCTCCTTTCCCACATATCCCAACCATATTCAGTACTTCATGCTTATCTTTAGAACAAAAACAAAGGAACGTCAAGTAGGAAGGTCAAACAATGGATAAAATTATATTGCTAGATCTTTCAAAATGGAAAGAAGAAATACCACAATAAGTGCAATTGTCAAAGTCTCAGAGTGGGTGAAAAAGCTGTGCTCTATGTTTACAAGGTAACTGAGTAAATAGGAAGGAGGAAAGGTTCTGTGCAGATAAAGAAAGAAACATTTCAAGGAACAGTAACGTATTTACAGTTGTGCTTGACTATGAAATACATACTTATATTTGCCTTAAAGAGAGGCACAAACATTACTGGAAATTATAAATGCTTTAATATTCAAAATATAGACTGGAACAAAAATACAACTATTAATAATAGGACCTAGCTGATCTTAAATGAGTGAGGTGTGAGCTGTCCTACAGCACAGACAAAAATACATACAAAACTCAGGACAAGACCAGAACATGATGAACATGCCCTTGTCTTCGTAGTCTCTGTCATTGGTTTAGCATTTACAAGAACAAGAGGGCTATATAAGAAACCATCGCTTCTCCAAGTGGAGGATCATTCAGTTTAAACATATCTCACAGGTCTTGTAGCCAGGAATTACAGTGCACCGAGTGCTGCTCCATGACTTGTAATTTATTCACTCAGTAGGAAGAAAGACTACCATATCACCTCATGATAAGCTTGTAAAATAAAAACAGCCAGCATGTAAAAACAGCCAGCATGCCAGGGACGAATGCTGATCTGTTAACTAGCTTTGGGTTTTCCTGTCACAATGAGCACAAATACGTGCTTAAGTTACTTGATGTGACCTAGACCGCTCACTTATCTTGCCAAATGCCTTGGTTTGAACCCTAAATTCTCTTGCTACTGAAACTGCATGCATTATAGCAGAAAGGCTGAGCATATCTACTTCAATTGTGGAATTACAGAAACAACACATAGTTCTTAAGTGTCTGTTTTAACGGTGTCCACAGAATATAAATGCTGTAGTAGTCAATAAGTCCTTAGTTTTAACAAAGACGACTAAAGCAGGATATCACTATTCATGGATGCTACTCACTAGTTCAGGAGTGCCAGATAAGAGAAACTGCTTGCAGAGGGAAAACCACTTTTACCTAATTAGTAGAAGACGTAACACTGAGAAGCTAAACTTTCTCATTAAAACTTTCTCTGATAAATGAAAAACAACAAAAGAAAACAAAACAAAACCAACAACGGGGGTGGGGGGTGGGGGCTGGGGGTGGAGAGAGAACCCAATAAAAACCAAACAAACCCAAAGAGGAAGAATTTTCAAAGTAGTAGCTTCATTTTTACCTTTTTTTTTTTTTTTTTTTTTTTTTAAACAAGTCAAGAGCTCCAAAGCACTAGATAAATTGCAGTATTTTCAGGAGGCATCAGCTCATGCAAATGAAATTACTCTTTGCTAGGAGTTTGTAGGCTGGACTCCAGATGCCAGCAGTTACTAATTTCTGTGGACAGAAGGCTTACAGCTCCCAGTCAGAAGGCCTCCCAGTCTGCCTTTCTGGTTCATGTGAACCTTTCCAGTGTTTTCAGCTTACTGGTAAATTTTATATATGTACTAAAGTTATAAATGGCTAATCAAATTGCACAGGCTACAATCACAGTAAAGTGTTACAGTAGATTAAGAAACTCCAGTACAATGATGAATATATTTCACTAACTATTCAGATAAATCTGATTTTATAAGTGCTTCAATAAGTCAAAATTAGTATGTCCATGACAGTCTAGCAAGTCATCTTTTCAGAGGTTAGCTTAAGGCATTGACATAGCCTAGGGAGCATCATTCCCATTCTGTTAAGTCAGGAAATATTCTAAGTGGGGATTTCAAGTCTGGAAGGAGATAAGCCAAAAAGCAAGCAGCAACACAGATCTACAGATGTATTCTTTGCTGCAGCTGTGAAGGATTGTTGCAGAGGCTGAACATAACACTAATTGCATCTGCAGCAAAGATCAGTTGCTCCATATGAGAGCTGCTCTGAGTGATCTCTGGGAAAAGGATTGGTTAGAGCCTTTTTTTGCTCTCCTTTCAACTATTACATTTTCCATTCTTAAAAGGAAAAGGGAAAAAAAAATCCCCACCATATTTTTCATTGTTCTCTCATTCATAATTCACAGTCTGTAACTGTCATCAATGATAACCCCATTATATAGTTGACTTAGCACCATTTTACAACTCTTCACTTCCAAAAATTGCTTTCCATTGACACCATTATTTCTTCAGTTGACAACAATCACCTGTGTATGTGTTAACTACAAATTTAATGAGAAGAAGTACTAGTGGATACGATGTGATAAGTGTTTGGGACAGATCCAGACCAGGCAAAATTTTATTAACACACCTAGTGGTGTCTAGGCTTGTATATTTCTGTTCTGTGCTGATCTCTTTTTATTCCTCTTCTTACTCAGACTAATACTGATTTAGCACTTATTCCTCTATATGGGTGATGCTAATTTCCATCACGCTTGCAGCAAATTGAACCATATACCCTCCTGGGACAGTTTGAGCAAGGGAATGACTTCTCTCTGCTGAAAATTATGGCTGCTTGCAGCTGCTAATTTCCACTGAAAGGAAAAAAGAACAGGCAGGCTTTAATCAGAAGAGGGTAAGATGAGGGAAGAAATCATGCTCTGAGCATTCCCAGGGTTACAGCAACTCCATCCACAAGGAAGGCACTGCAATGCTTTACCCAAAAATAGAGGTAAACATGCTGCAAGGTGGCCCCTTTGCCCTGATCCTCATCCCATCTCTCACCTCAAAGACCATTTGCTGTCTCAGGGAGGAGGTTAGTTACAATCTATTGGGACCCTTATCTGATCATCCACCTAAATGCTGGAGCTGGAAGAGCAAAGGGTACACTGCATTTTCCCTGCCATGACTGTCTGTTTTTCTGGACAGTAGAAAAGGTTTTAAATCACTGCAAGCTGCGAAGAGCCCAGACTGCTCTATCCCACTCCCTAGGCAAGCATTTTATCACTAGGTTGTATTTTTTACAAATAGATACCATATATTATACTCAACAGAGAGCACACCAATCTTACTTCAAGCCCTGGTGAGAAGATCAGTGTTGGAAACTTGGTATAGGAGACAAATTAGTCCCATATAACTTCCAATACAGAAGATTTAACCGTCTGCCTGCCTGCATCTGCACTGGACAATTCTGGCTCAGGAAGCGACAAGTCTTTTGGTTTAGGACTGCAGAATATGGATGATTTTAGTTTACTTCTGTGGCTTTCCCACCGCTCACAGAGCAAAGCCTTTATCTTCCACAGCTGAACCCTTAGATTGTCAGGGATTCATTGTGAAAGGACGGTTTGCTGTTCAAGATAACTCTACAGATTCACCAGTGCAAGAGTCTGCAACAAAATGCAAAACATTTTACATGTAATGCAGTGATTAACCATGGGCCTTCCATAACAATCATCATTTAGTGAATGTATAAATAGAATAAAAGCAATATTGAAGCAAATAATGACCTCTGACACAAAAAATGGCTTGCATTTCATATTACTTTACTTAACTGCCCCCTCCTTCCCCCACCAAACAGAAGCTTTATTGACAAAATGTAATTTAGTCTGTAGACTTAAAGAATGTGCAGCCCTGGGAAAAACTGAATTATGGCTTCTATTTGTGAGACAAGGAATGGCATGCAATAACTTAATGAACTGGAAGTTTATTAGCTGTAAAAGAAAGAACTAATGGAATGTGTTGTCTGTCTTTTTTTCTTTAATCTCAAAAATGTTCAGGTGGGTAAGTGTTGCATTCATTATGTATTAATTATCTTATAAATACAAGTATGTGCTAGCATCTCAATGAGCTACAGAGACATCTCAGCCTCTAGTTTAATGTGCACTTTATTAGTTGGGTTTGGAGGCTCTATTCTAAACTCAGGCCATTAGAATTTCTACTCAGATATACAGCCAGCAAAAATATTTGCTTGAACACGAGAGATACCAACTTACATCATCTAAGGTTACAGCCCTCTGCTCCCTGCACAAACTGTATTCATCAGAACTGTGGAGTCAAATAAATGCACACACAGTCATGATGACAGTCTCATTTCAGTAAGGTATTGCTTTGTGGACACATAAATACCAAAGGAGAGTAAGATAATGATTTTAACAAGAAACATGCAGAGAAACCAGTCTAACATAAAGCGTAAGAAGTCAGTATTTGGCTGTTAAAATGTTCTCCCCTGTGCAAAGTATAGGGATTTACCTCAGCTACACTTTCCTGTGGACCTATTTAACTTGAATGATTTATCACAAAATATTTTGGATCATGATATGTGCATAGGAATATGTGGAATAATGATAACAATGAAGTAGTCTCAAATCTGCTAGGATGCTTCTTCCAGACTTAGCTGATTTTTATGCCTTAAAACACAGTGTAACAAATAGAATTTAGCCCTAAATAAATACATAAAACAAATGTGCAAGTAACAGAAAATGACAGAGAGTAATAAATTCAAATTCAAGTCAATGTGCATGAAGGTATAAGTAGACAAAGAAGTCAGGTTCTAACCTAACAGCCCCAATATTTCATGTGCTGCACAGATCCTTGGGTAATTTTAATTTTAAGCCTGCAAAGGACTGATCTGTTTGTTTTGATTTTCTGTTCCAGAGATAAAAGGAAAGATAGAAAACAACCCTGCATTAAAATATGCCTCTATTACACTTCTGTGGGCAGATCTTTTTTTGTTTTGTCGTGGTGCTGTTTTGGGTTTTGTTAATGGCCATTCTAGCAGCAGATGTTTTACATGCATTTAGTTGTTTAGAAGACCAATCATAGCCATTCCACTTAATCAGGTAACAGCATGCTATTGACATATTAAACCAATAAATTTGTTTTCTTTATCAAGGTAGGTTTCTTCTCAGAGGTCTAATACGACAGGATTTTGAGCCATTTGTGCTGAGCACAATCGAAGGGCCAGTAATCCAATTATTTGACTTTCTTGCTGAAGAGAACAAGAGAGAGAAAGCCATCTTTCCCTTGCTCCAGCAAGTGAGCTGCAAGCCTGCATTAGGCTTTAAGCTTCCCGTGTAAAATATACCCCAAGGGCAACAGAAGGCCACTTAAATACAGCTTGGAGGGCATAAGTGGAACATGGTTGTGGCACATTGGCTTTCTGCCCAGGAATAAACTCCAACCATTAGCATCAAAAGCTCATCCTGAAGCTCTTACACTGAAATTAAATGCAATCTATCAAATGAATAAACAATAATAAATAAAAGTAGTGCAAGTAAATTAAAAAAATAAATAGTAGTAATTTATACTGTGGATCATGTGCTCTGGATTGCTTTTCCAGCCTGCACACCTCATATATGCACACCTTCAGCCTTTCTGTTTTTCACAGTCTTATTCTTGCACATGCAAAATAGCCCTCAATGCACAAGTACAGTTTATTCACTACTAAAACCATAGTTTTAAATAGAGCTTGCTTTTCATGTGCAAATAATTTCATTTACTTCTGCTTTTCAGCAGAATCTGACCTGTTCTATGTGAAGAGTCTATATGAATTGTATCTGAACACAAATTCAGACAACGATTGAACATGCAAAAGTGTGCTTGTAGACAGCTCAAGTGGAACTGTATATCATAGAATCAGTCAGGGTTGGAAGGGACCACAAGGATCATCTAGTTCCAACCCCCCCCTGCCATGGGCAGGGACACCCCACACTAGATCAGGCTGGCCAGAGCCTCATCCAGCCTGGTCTTAAATACCTCCAGGCTTGGGGCCCCAACCACCTCCCTGGACAATCCATTTCAGGGCTTCACCACTCTCATGGTGAAGAACTTCCTCCTCATGTCCAGCCTGAATCTCCCCACCTCCAGCTTCATTCCATTCCCCCTAGTCCTACCACTACTTGATATCCTGAGAAGTCCCCCCCCAGCCTTCTTGTAGGCCCCCTTCAGATACTGGCAGGCCACAATGAGGTCACCTCAGAGCCTTCTCTTCTCCAGACTGAACAGCCCCAACTCTTTCAGTCTGTCCTCATAGGAGAGGTAATATTCTGGTTTAGGCAGTCCATGATAATTTCAATGGACTTGAGAATCTGGATACCTACAAAGTTAAAATGAATCCTTTTAAAGTGCTCACAAGAAAAGCAGACTGTATTGTGAAAGAGATTTTAAAAGGTGAATTTTCAGTAAGCAGAATTTAATTACTTAACTGGAATTTTGCCATGATACCCTGGCTAAACTTTCACCTTTTTTGTGGGGGAAAAAAACCCACAAACAAAACCAACCAAACAAACAAAACCCTAAGAGAAATTATGCTCTATCTGAATCATACCTATGATTGCAATAAATTCAGCCCTGTTCTGGAATGGGACAGTACTAAAAAGAAGAGCAAGGGGAAACATCTCACCTGCTGAATATTAGCCTCATTTTATGGAACAAGTTGATTCTTCCCAGGAACTTCCTTCCTAAAACTTCCTTAGGGTATGAAATAATTGGCTATTAACCAGCGTGTTCTTGACCCAAAGATGGAGCAGAAAACATGCAAGACTTGTCTAGATTGAGATAAAAGAGAAATTAGAGCTGATACATACTGACTGAGCCCACTACCTCTCTCTTGATTTTGCTAGCTAAGACTCAGCATTTGTACTGGGGAGAAAGACCTGAGGAAAAGAGCAAGCAGAAAATGGGGGAAGGGAAAAGAGAATCGTGCATCTTTTCTCTTTTCCAGATTTTTTTTTCCCTGCCTGTTTGCCCTGCATTTAGTGTAGGGTTATGAAAAAGAAAAGCTGCCTGTTCTAGAGCACCACAGTAGTGGGCAGCCTGTCTCACCTTAAGGCAATAAAGAAGTTACAAAAAAAGGTCTACACATTATGAAAAAGAAATGCAAAAACCTTTCTTGTCACCAATTCTGTACACAGTTTTCAGAACAAGCCATAGTTTCCTTTTTGTCCCTTGTAAATGTGATCGCTTGTAACCTACCGAAACCTCTGCGGGTCCCTTGAGGGCTGCCCCAGAGCCTCCAGGGCCAGCATTCAACATGCCAGCAAAGCAGTGCAGGCTCCAAATGGCATGAGAGGAATGGCCGAGGACGCCGGTGCATGCAGAGGCAGTCCCTATGCCCTAGAATGATGAAAACAAGTCGTTAGTATGCACCACGCAGCACTGAATGCTGAGCCCACTGCTAATGAGCGCTATGCAGAGGGTTCAGGTCATGGTGTTGCTAAATTCTGTGCACTTGCTACACCTGTGAAACACACCAACACACAGCTCAGCTCACACTGCCATCCCGGTGCAGCATGCTGTAACTGATGGGCTGGGGCAGGTGTTGCTGAGCTATCAGTGAAGGAACTGCCTCTTGATGTCAAGTGGTTTGTTAGGACTGGAAAGTGCTGCGCTAGTAAAGCTCTTATGGAGCTGGTAGGTCTCTGCAGCACCTGCTCAGCTCCTGAGGTCACAGCAGGGTGCATTGCTTTAGTACTGGTTCATAGTTGTTCATAACTGTTCCCACTAGTGCCTGCACACTGTGGCACATAACCATGGGGTCAAACAGGAGGCATTAGAGGTCCTGGGCTGGTCTGTGATCTTGCTGCGACCACAGCAGTGTGGTACACTAGCTCTGAGGGGAAGATTATGATAGTCTGCTGCCATAGATGACTGCCATGGATGGATCCAGCTCTTTAGGCCAGGACAACAAGGACAGAGAGCTGCCCTTGATGTAAGAGAGAGACTGGGGTGCATGGAGCTGTGCTTTGGGACATATGACAAGTCAGCTGACAGCTTATGGGTCAGGATCAGGAGGCAGCCCAGGATGGGGGACATTAACAGTCTGCTACAGGACACCTGATCAGAGAGGAGTAGATGAGGCAAAAAAATAGAAGAAACCTCATGCCCACAGGCCATCAAGGGTCAGAGCACTGAAGATACACCAAGTACTGCTAATGAAGCAGTGGAACACACACACCACAAAATGCTCCTGGTAGATCCAGCTTCTTCCTTACAAGGAAGCATTTTGCTGTTTTTCAGAAGATGGTGTGCACTACATGTACAGTACAGACATCCTCAGGAGTCTTCAAGAATGCCTTACATCCTGCCAGGATATCCCATAGCAGAAAGTAAGCTTCTGGCTTCTCTGGCCTTATCCTGCTGATCACAGTTTGATGCCCTGAATGTGCAACACACAGGATGCACTGGCTGCAAATTCTGGGAAAACATTTCTTTTCATATGAGCGAAATAGAGGTTCTATGCATAGGAAATGTGTGTGCATACACCTGCTTTAAATAAAGCTTCGCCACCTTTCCAATTTAGAATGCACTCTTTGTCAAAAGTCCCCACTTACCACAGACCCCAAAGTGTCCAAGAAAGGGGATTGGAAAAACTTTGCTGACTACTGTAAAAGGAAAAAAATTCTGTAACTCAGGCATTTCAGCCTACATGATTCATATGTTCTCTCTCTTACTGAGTGAAGGAGACCTTCAGGACAAAGATAAGGGGTACTCAGCTGCAAGACAATAAATTTTCACTGGTGATGAGAGACAAAACTGAAGCTTAATGGGGACAAGTTAGTATTCCCAACACTATGTTTCCCCATTTCTACCTCAGTTTCAGGAATTTCTCTGATTTTGTTATAGCCAGAGTTCTCTATATCACAGATGATGGCAGGTAGAGTACAGAAACAGTCTTTACACACTGTTATGGTGATGTGCTAATTCCCTTGGGATCTCTGAAAAGATCACACAGCAATCAGAAAGTCTTGTGGCATGTTCTAAGAGTGTGGGACCATTTCTAGAGAAGTTGAGGGAGGAATTTTAATATAATGGGAATATCTAGCAAGGATGCAATTTAGCTGCAGGAGTCTTCCCTCCTCTGCTCCTTATAGCCTATAACTTCAAACAGAAATTAGGATCCTCAGTTTTCTTTAAACTTTTGCAAATTGATCATATTCAGCGAGTGCCTCGGGATCTCACATTACTATGTTCTTCTGCACACCTACATAATATCAATGCTTTGCTTGTTCCATATTCCAGTAACTTAATTACAAGATGAATTCTCTCATGCTGCAAATTTATCTTCCCTGAGATAACTTTTGATCTCAGACATTAACTGATCAGCACTAAGGCAGAGACAGTCTATTCAATTAGCAGGTGGCAGTCTCAGAAGCTCAGGACACAGAACCTCTGTTACTCTGCCTTCCAGGAGCTTTGACCTCAGCAAACACTTGATGAACCTAGCCATGGTATTCAGACTGCCTTCCTCAGCTCAGTTGCTTGGATGGCATTTTGCCTGTTAGCAAAGTAATATACTACTTTCAGGAGATGTCATAAAAGGATGGGTTTAGATTCATAACTTGCTAAGATCTGTTAAAATAGCTTTCTTCTGACACTGAGCAATTACATAAAGCATCTTGACTTTTTCTGTATGAAAGTGACTCATTATAAGAGTCCCTTGTATGGAATCCAAACAACTCTTTTTCCAACATCAGCAGAAAAACAAGTATATATTTCAAAGGAGACTGGGAGGGGGGATGCTCTTTGGAGGCTGTTCTGATACAAATGACATAAAGGAATCTCTATTTCACTCAATAGTTATGCTTGGGGAAGCATCTTATTCTATGCTTTCCCATGCCCCTCAGAGCACAGACTACCTGAGCCACAGATAAGGTTCCTGAGCACTGCACCAGTATCAACTGTAGAACTGCATTCAATGTGCAGTTCTACTAAGCTGTGAACTTTGTTTTGTTGGCAGTTTCAAAGCCACATGGGGAATCCATGAGTCAGCTTCCATTAAAAGCCACTAGTTAATTATGAACACCCCTATATCCTCGCTTTGTACCTCCAGTAAATCGTTTTGTATCTGTTCGTGTCAGATGATGCCTGTTTGCTTTGACATGGCAGAACCCTACCACAGCTATCCAAACAAGAATGCCAAGATTTGAGAGTGCCCTGTAAATTGGTTGAAATCAGTAACTTTCCAGGTGTTCCTGGATGCCTAAGGATGTATCAATGAGGCTATGTTTAAGAACTTGTAGACAACATCAGGTGTGAAGTGTCAAAGTGTGAAGGAAACAATGCACTAGAACTACACAGTTTTGCAAAACTACTCTGTTCACAAATTCTTCGTAGCTGCTTGACATTCAACTCTAAGGATCCAAAGCCAGGCTGGTCACATCATGATATAAGGGACCAAGTCTTACACACTCGGACGAGCCTTTTAGGCTGCCCCTCTGACACACCAAATCTGCACTTGCAAAACAGAGGCTAGAATGGAAAAGTGAAACTCCCAGCTCTAATATTGGTCAAGATAATTTCTGAAGCTAAGGCTCATGAACTGTATGACTGCATTCATTCAGCATCTCAAGATGGTTATTAGCTCTGAAAACTACAGGTGAACATTTAAACAGACCACTAGAACATCACAAAAAAATGCAAGGACCTGTGCTGTTACACGAGCTTCTGCTCACTCGTCTCTGCCTTGTTGATAATCACTACATCAGGGCTTCAAGTTACAAAAGAGATACAATCCTGTGACCGCCCTGCTGTCATAAGCTGGTAGATCTTCAATCTGCTCCAATAAATAAAGCAAAGTGCAGCATGTAGTAGCTCATAAAGCCAGGGAGATACCAGCTCACCTCAGCGTCACACCACACAATTAGTTTCAGCACTGTTTTACACTTACGTGGCTTCCAGTTCCAGAATTTGATTATTTCTGATAACCCCAGGATCTCCAAACTGGCTCTTACAATGAAGTTCGCTCCATTTTGATTTTGCATTACCACAGCAGTCCCTTCTCTGTACCTCTTCCAGTCTGACTACTTTTTTTGGTAACATTATTGATCAGAAGTGCAACTTGTCAGACTCTGTTCACTCCCGCTCTTGTCAGGCATTTTACTTTCAGTACAACAGATCGAAAACCTAGAACTGAGATGAGAAGAAAGAGATCATAGAAACAGGAAAAAAAGGATTGCAGAAAATCCCGCAACCAGTCCAATGGGAATATTGCTCTTTCATAACTGAAGTGTTTTGTACAGCAACAGTAGAGGCCACAGAGAACTGCTTTTATCTAACATGGAGCAAGAAACTTCATTAGAACAAGAAAAGCCACAATCGCTGAAATTACAGTGTCTTTCTTGAACTTGCTGAAGCCACCTCATGCCTGGATTATTGCTGGATTATTCAGTTTAGAGAACTGAATACACAACACTCTTTAAAGGGATGTGGGGGAATGAGCTGGAAGTGAATTCCACACAAGGAAACTTGGAATGGGCAGGAGTGCTGTGAATGCAGCTTTCATCTCCAAAATCAGTTCAACTAAAATTGAGTAAAAGAATGATGTCTCCCTCCTACATTCCATTCGTCATGTACACTGACGTGAGGGTAAGCATGAAAAATAGCTCCATTTTCAGTCAAGCAAAAAATTAAATAAGTTGGGGGAAATATGCAAATGAAGTTACAGGATTAATTACAGCCAACAGTTTTCTACTGCCTCAAACCTTGCATGGTCTCTTATGATGGGACTGGCTCTGATGACAGCGTTAGACACACTTTGAGAGCCTTCTCTGGGGATGCATGTTTTCATGCATCCAAAGGTAACCTTCCAGTTAGAGTTGAAGATAATTTACATTTCTGAATCAACACTAGGGTCCACAGCAGGTATGTAATGGCAGCCCATAAAATTCTTGGTTGCTGAAACTGCTACCCCTGCCAAAGAATTGGTGAATGATTGTGACCTAAACTATTCCTTCCTTTATTTTCCAAACACAATGCAGCTGACTGAAACCCAAATTCTCATTTAGCTCCTAAGCAGTGAATAATGTTAGCACTCATAAAAATAAATAAAGATTAACTGCATGATTCATATTAATATATGGGAAGACCTGATGCATAAATTTTAACATAATGTACCAGCACTGTGTTCATTTTTATTTAAAACAAAAATTAGCAGAATCTGTCTATCAAAAAGGTTTTTAATAAACTCCAAAGCACACAGTATTCTTCCTATAAAGGGAAAAGTTTGTATGAATATGCCAACAGAGATGAAGGTAATTTTAAAAGGCTCTTAATAGTAGGGAAAAGATAGGGAAAACCAGTTAATTCTCCTTTTCAGGATCTAATTAACCTTAAAAACTGTGAGTCCCCAGCCTTTCCCATGCATTTCAATCCAAAGGAGAATGTCCCTTGCTACAAGCTACAGGTCTGATTTAATGAAGTTTTGATGTACGATAAAGACAGAAGAGTCAGTCTGTGGTACTCTCTCTTCACACTGAAAGGTTTCCAGCTCCAAAGGCAAATGGACTTAGCTCAGTCATCCCAATTAAAGTGTCAGCTGCTATTCAGCATAAGCAAAGACAGCACAAAGAATACAAAAGAATCAGCCATTACAGCAGAGTTACAAAGGCAGCACAGAAACTGATGTTGGCTAGAGAGAGCGAAGGAAAAGATGTTTAAACAAAGAGATGTACATAAATTAATGTATATTTTTACACTTATATAGCTCACACACATATATCACAACAAAATTATATTGAAAAAAGGAAGAATACCCCTTTACTCTCTTTAGGTAATGACCCTGACCTCTTGAATCTTTTGTATGAAAGTAAGCACAACTACAGTTGAAGCTGCAGCATCTGGCTGTTGAATAAATATCTTCTTACTGCAAGTAAAAAGTGTTAAAAATAAATACATTTTCAAAGACCATTTTTTTCATGGGTGCTTAGAACAACTCATCTAGTATGCACAACACACATAAATCCTGATCTTACATTGATGTCAGCCTGCTGTAAGCTCATTCCTCTAGAGAAATTTCTGTGCTGAGATCAGAATCCAGCTTGGTACTGACCAGGGCATACCCTGCAGTGGTGCCAGGCACAGACCTTCTACTGACACCTCTGAAGGTTTTCCATCAGTGGCAGTGGCAGTCCATTAAATTCAGGTTAAGCCACCTGAAATGTTGCAGCTTCCTTGTTTCCAAAATGCTTACCAGTTACTACATTTTTATCAGAAAGAATGAGAGATGGAGGCAGTTCCTTGCCAAAGGTTATCTCCAAGTTCATACTGTGTATCCTTACACTGACACATCCAATAAAACGCTAATGCCATCTCTTTTGAGCAGATTTCCCTGGGACCAGTTTTGTGGGGCCAGCATAAATCGAGCAGGCTGCTGCAATATGGAGGACAAGATGGGCTGGCACCACAGCTCTTTGTGGTCAGCCTTCAAATAGTCGTGAAATGATCCTTCAAAGTTCATTTTCCAACTGTTACTGTTGTTTTCAAGAACAAAAGACACACAGGCAATCAGAGTCTGCTCAGCATGAACAAAGCTTATCCAGAGCAGCAGGCGCTTCCCCAAAGTCCTCTATGTTGGCTTGAAATACCCCAGAGAAGGGTGAAGGATATTCTGTTCCTCTCTGCCTCCATGAAGAGCAGCAGTACTGGTGCTAGGACCCATTGAATGAACCATTCCATGCCTTTCAGACTATCTAGATGTTCATAGTCACATAGAAAGACCTTCAACCACTTCTGCCTAGCCACGTGGATCACAATTAAGGGAGAGGGCTGCAGTGTAATGCTGTGACCTCCCTGTAGTGTGGGTGAAGATCATTTCTGACTCCTGCTTGAGAGGAAATTCACTCCCAAAGGCTAACACAAGGCATTGCTGAAGTCAAAGTCCTTCCCTCAAAAATCCACCTCAATTTCCCATACAACAGCTGGCATAGGTTTACAGTACATGGGAAAAAGCTGATATATAGTCCACGCCCTTCTACCCTGCACAGCAATGTACTTTGCATCCTTTCAACCCTTTGTAAAGCCAGATAACCCAAGCTAACAACAGCAGGATGACACCTTGGAGCATAATTATTTTACAGCTTCTATTTATTGTTTTGAATATCAAAATTTATAACAATCACTAAAGCAAACCGATTAAACCCTAAGCATAAACACATTATGATAAAGAAGTTGTTTTGCTGTCATCCCGAGGAAGAATCTGTTTGCAGAGCACATGGCAATATCAAAGAGTGCTCTATTGATTAAACTTTGAAAATAAAATTGCTCCACTTATCATATGCTGTTTGCAAAAATGCCAATCATTATAATACTCACATAAGCATACTGTGTCTTTCCCCTGAACTTGTTAAATCTATTACTAAGGCTCTATCCTGAGCTGCCTACATGTGGAAAAAAATATCTTTTAGATAACACATTAACATTTATAACCAGTATTTAAAGCTGTGCCCGGTGCCATCTCAAAAGATAAGGGTCTTGTCAGCACTTCCAGCACAAGTTTCATTTCAGGAGATGGAGGGAGGGAGTGGCAAGACTGTATTTCCAGGTATTTTAAATGGCTCCAGCAAGAAGCTTGACATACCAGTTGTCAATCTAATGGTAGTAATTCAGAGACAGGAGCATCTTTCACCTGTACACTCAGTTTAAAAAAAAAAATAGCAAAGTTCTCAGTACATCACTGTAAACTACCCAGCAACTGCTATCATTCTCTTATGCAGGCAGCATCCCACACAATTATAACTCTAGATCTAAAAATTCATATTATAAAAACTTTTAAGGTATAGAGTAAAAAATTATATGAACACTTTCTCACAGATATACTTTCATTCCACAGAAGAAAGAAAGAGATAAGCAAAACAATAGCTAGCAATACAATAATGAGATCTGGGTCCATGACTCGTGTTATCAGATGTTCCTGCAGTATCAAAATATTAATAATACCGAATACAAAAGTTAATGACAAAAAAAAAAAAAAAAAAAAAAAAAAATGGCTACTACAATATTTTTAACATTTGTAAAATTTGTAGGTGAGATGCATGTGCCTTTGAGAACAATTCTGCTACAGGTACAGCTTAAGTTGTGATTTTCAACATGAGACGTGTTAGCTATCGATGTTGGAGTGTGCTGCAAAAAGAAAAGATATTTGTATTAGTAAAAAAATACTATCAGAAGTAAACAAGCAATTGTCATATGGAAAGAAGGCCTTCAGAAAGCCACAACAGCTCTAAAAGGCAATACTGCAATGCTTCTATTTGAGAGCAGGACCACTGACCAGTTCATAGTCACATAGATATAAAGGAATGATTTCATCCCCATGTAATTCCACATGCATCAGTGTCATCACCTACAAATAATAAAGCCAAACACTTCAATCGGCATAAACAACAGCAAGATTTCTAGTTAGAAAGCTCAAATTCATAGAATCATAGAATCAGTCAGGGTTGGAAGGGACCACAAGGATCAGCTAGTTCCAACCCCCCTGCCATGGGCAGGGACACCCCACACTAGATCAGCCTGGCCACAGCCTCGTCCAGCCTGGTCTTAAACACCTCCAGGGACGGGGCCTCAACCACCTCCCTGGATAATCCATTCCAGGGCCTCACCACTCTCATGGGGAAGAACTTCCTTCTCACATCTAGCCTGAATCTCCCCATCTCCAGCTTCATTCCATTCCCCCTAGTCCTATCACTACCTGAGATCCTGAGAATTCCCTCCCCAGCTTTCCTGCAGGCCCCCTTCAGATACTGGAAGGCCACAATGAGGTCACCTCATTGTGGGGACCTCTTCTCTTTGTGGTGACCTCTTCTCACCTCATTGTGGTGACGCCTTCTCTTCTCCAGACTGAACAGCCCCAACTCCTTCAGTCTGTCCTCATAGGAGAGGTGCTCCAGCCCCCTGATCATCCTCGTGGCCCTTCTCTGGACACCTTCCAGCACGTCCACATCCCTCCTGTAATAGAGGCTCCAGAACTGGAGGCAGTACTCCAGGTGGGGTCTCACCAGAGCTGAGCAGAGGGGGAGAATCACCTCCATTGACCTGCTGGCCACACTTCTCCTGACGCAGCCCAGGATCTGATTGGCTTTCCGGGCTGCAAGTGCACATTGAGAGCTCATGTTGAGCTTCTCGTCCACCAGCACCCCCAAGTCTCTCTCCTCAGGGCTGCTCTCCAGCCAGTCACTGCCCAGCCTGGATTTGTGCCTGGGATTGCCTTGACCCAGCTGCAGGACCCTGCTTCTTGTTGAAGCTCATGAGGTTGGCTTGTGCCCACCTCTCCAGCCTGTCAAGATCCCTCTGGATGGCATCCCTTCCTCCAGCGTGTCCACTGCACCACACAGCTTGGTGTCATCAGCAAACTTGCTGAGGGTGCATTCGATGCCACTGTCCATGTCACCCACAAAGATGTTGAACACTATGGTGGTTGCGAAGCAAAAGTACCCTGGAGCAAATATGTGTGCAGATGACTGGTTTTGAATCATAGAATCATTTCAGTTGGAAAAGACCTTTAAGATCATTGAGTCCAACCATCAACCTAACACCATCATGACAATGTCCTGAAGTGCCATGTCTATACATTTTTTTAACATCTCCAGAGATGGTGACTCCATCACTTCCCTGAACAACTTGTTCCAAAGCTCAATCAAAACTGCCCTCATTTTTCAATATTCCAAGCAAGCCAGAGCTGATTATCAAAGCCAGCTAAGCTGTCCTCTTTCCCTACAAGCTTCACTTGTGTCTCAGTCGTGAAGTGGACAGCAAATGCTCCTGTTATGCAAAGGATTTTATTACTTTACAGGAAAAAGAGTGGAAAAGGGTAAAAAAAAAAACAATTAAAAAAAGGATGCCACATAAAGGATATGCAATTACTAATTAATTATGTATTTTGTAATGGAAAGAAATGTCACAGGTTTTATGGAATACACACACATACTTTAGAATGAAGCCAAATGTTCACTGCCTCTTGCCAGAGCTGTTCTGTTCCACCTAATGGAATCTCATAGACTAGAAAAACACCACACAAGAAACAAGATGCTCCATGTATGGCAGTTAGGACACATACTTATCAATTATTCCACACATTCAGGTAGTCCCTGGGCATTTAGGATAGAAGTAATAAGACTGAGTATCTTCAGCATCCTGGACCATAAGGACTACAATGTGAAGCAGAAATGGTACTGGAAATTCTTCCCTTCCTGTTGTCTTTTCAGTTAGTGAACCATGTTTGGTGCATCCCTGCTTTGCTTCAGAAGAAGCTTATCAAGGTGGAGATGGATTTAAAAACGCCCAGGCAAACAACTTTAAGCCCAGGAAAACCATGACGTGAAAAATTGTGATGGTTCTTATAATCACATGATATCTTAATTTGATCATTGTCAGTAGGGGAGGGGATTCTAAGTATGGCTATTTTCTACCTGAGCATCTAAATAGTACCATAAAATGTTTTATTAGGTATGTGAGATTTGTGTATGCTTATGTGTTACTCGCCAGAGTAGAAGTCAGCTGCAATCCTGGCCTCACAAAGTCAAAGGAAGATTTGTCAGAGGATGAAATCTAGCTCAGGATTTTGTGTTTTTACTGTGCTTTGTGCAATAACAACTCAGGGAACTACTTCAGATGCCAGATAAATTTTAAGGTTTCCCTGGAGTTTGGAATTCTATATTCCAAGTGATTCTCCCCAATGTATTAATGCAACCATCGTTCTCCTAAGTTCTAACTGTCTCATCAATTTCTTCTCATGCCACTTTGAGTTACACATCACGCTTCAAAGTCCTTATTTGCAACTAACTCTCCTCCACAAAGAGAAATACTACAGAGTATTTTTCAGGTAAATAACTACTGCTCAGAGACAATAAAACTTCTGGATAAAGTGATGTGGAAAAGATTACAAGAAAGCAGGGAATATTTTTATTTAGTTAAAAAAAAAGAGTCCTTAATTCTTGGAGACTTAATTTTATTTATCTTTGGAGGAAGATAGCAGAAACTATTCCTACAAGCTACAACATCAAGGTTTTGGGGGTTTGGTTTGGTTTGGTTTTTTTTTTTTTTTCCATTCTGACTTATACCCCTTCTTCAGAGACAAACTGCTTGCTTTTTCAGTGTAATTTCTTCTTTTCTATCAACTCAAGATGGCTCCTTGGTCTGCACTGTGTTAAGTGAGTAGCCATAAACTAGCTTCACCTCTGATACTAGAAACGACCATCTCAGTCGTGCAGCCTCTTTACAACTCCATAACTTTTATCAGTGAAGTAGTCACATTGAGTAGAAACAAGACCTTGAAACATTCCTGCAAATAATGGTGTCTCATCTGAAGTGAAAACATTTTCAAACTATAGGGCTACTCCAATCCTTTACTTGATATTGAAGGAGCATGCAAACAACAAGAATACTTAAGCACACAACCCTTTCCCTGCTTCTGATAGGCATTTGGGTGAGCAGCCAAAACACTCATTTTCAGTTTTGAGCCAAACTCTGAGGTGGATTTTTCTGACAGATAAGAGTGGATGAATGTGGTGGGTTGACCTTGGCTGGACACCAGTGGCCCACCAAGCTGCTCTCTCACTCCTCTCCTCAGCAAGATGGGGGAAAGGGAGAAAATAAGATAGAAAAACCTTGGGGGTCAAAATAAAGGCCATTTAATGAAGCAGAACCAAAGGCTGGGGTAGTTCTCTGTTACTAACTTCCACTGAAGAAGTGAGAAATTAAAAATCTCTACTATCCACCACTTCTCATCAAATCTATTCAAAACATGTATGAAGAGAGGGGACCTTGACTGACAACCAGACGTATCCACATACCGTGCACATACCTAAAGCATGATTACATTTCTGTTAGAAATCAGGTGAAAAACACAGAAGTCAATTGCCCAAATTGTTCTCCAGTACTGTTCACAAACATCTCATGAAATGATCTTAAAGCAAAAAAGTTTTGGGAACATGGAGAGTCTGAAAAAATACTGTTGTTTTTTGTTTTGGTTTGGGATTTTTGTACTCATCTCATTTGTTTCTGAAGCAAACCCAGAAATATGTGACCTCTGCATAATGACAAGTCAATGACACAGCTCTCATTCTGAATGTGGAAATATGAAATGCTCACTGTGAACTGCTCAGAAATAATCCTCAGGCCATGATTATTCATAGAAATTATTTGGTGAGTAATTTCAATTAAATAAATTCAAGGAATCAAGAGAAAGAGACTAAACTAACAGAATGCATTATTTATGATGAATAATTCACTTGGAGGAACTTTCCCACACACACCATTGCAGAAGGCCAACTCAAGGCATAGGGCACCAGAGTCCCACTTAAGCCCTGTTTTGAGGTCTTAACTGGGGGCTTTCATGATGAATCACTCTGGGCTGGCCATCTGCCCAGGACTGAATTTCACCCATTGCTCCTGCTCCTCACATATTGCTAGATATGTCATTAGCACAGTGGGATATGGATTCTTTCAACTTTACTGCCACAAAAATAATGATATGGAGACATTTCATTATGTTATTTTTGCTACTAATAAATAAAGGGAAGAAACCTCTCCTATCACCCCACCAGATTTTCAACAGTGAACATTCATCATACACATACATCAACTGCATTATGCAAATGTAAACCCCATTACTAAGACATGTGCATTCAGTAAAGCACGAAGAGCTGAGAATTTTAACGAGACTTCCTGAATTACTAAAACCATTGTGTGCACTTTGGCTTGTATGACAGCACATTTCTAGTTAAAAAAATTCACAGTATGTAACACACAGATTATGACTCTGAGGAAATCTGAGAAATTGCACTCATAAGGGGTAGTGGTAAATACTACTGCAGACATCACCCAATTACTGCAACATTCACCCATTCAAAATGAAAGGGCTGATAAATCCATTGCTGTTTTAAGGATGAAGAAAACCATTTATTTTGTTCTTGATGCTCAGCAATGTCATCACAGAATATCTATCACCGGCAAGATTCACCTCACTGTTTCTATCAGAGGAAAAGACCCATTGACATGATGAAACAAAGCACTTTCAAAAATATTTAACCCACTCAATAAGACCTAAGTGCATGCTTTTAAGTTAAATATTTTTTTTCAAAATCTGATCCAAACCCCACTAAAATCAGTAAAAGTCCTTCCACTGACACCAAAGGGCTTTGGATCAGACATACTACTTTGCTGAACAGGATGAACAGATCCATAAATTTCAACTGTCTTACAGTACTTTGCTGGCTCCCATGCTAAAAGATATGTGTGTACAAGGAGAGGAAAGTCTTGGGTTTATATGCAAGAGAGAAATAATTTAAAAAAAAAAAAAGGGCTGCAGTTAAAATAAAGTGGAGTCTTGATTGCATAGTAGTAAGTCCATCAGTGTCACCAATGCACAGGCTACCTGCGATGCTATCTGACAGACAGCTTCTCTATCACATTTCCTGCTGAAATCAATATTACTGGTATTACTATACTGGTATGGTATCACAAAAAAACCTTGTTTTCAAAAACAGTTAGGATTCCACATTAATGACACAAAACATCACACCAGAAACTGAAAGCTTTACTGCTGCATTTTGCACTACTGGTGTAAAATTATGTTATCCTGTTACAAAACAGATTACCCCAGACACACCGAAACAAATCATGGTAAAGTCTCCCTGCAATAGAATGTGTTGTAATTAGATAATGGGTCTCAAAAATGTCCTTGCAGGAAGCACCAACTGAGGTAAGAATTACAAAGCATGTTGCTTTCAAGTCATAGTTCATTAAACGTTTGTATTTATGCAGTAGGTAGTCATGAGGTGTTGGTAAACAATATTCTGAAGTAGCCCATGGCTCTCCATATGCTTGAGTGGTTGGGGGAAATTGCGCTAAAACCTGCACCTGGAATCCAATGACATTCACTACAGGTAATAGCAAAGGCAGACAGCTACTGACTGCCAGCAATAAGCAACTCAGTAGTTGCCACACACTCAGAAGCCACTGTCACTCAGAAGTGGCTATAACACAGATTGGCACATCTACCAGCTCTCTTTCCATGGAGACAAACATCTCTCTCTGCCTCTCTTGGGCATGCATTGCACCAGTTTGCTGTTGCTGGGCAGCATGGGTGAGCAGTGATGGATGCCAGGGCCACGGAGGGCAGAGTCTGCCAGCTCCTTCCTCTCTGTCTTTCATGTTCACTCTCCTTCACCCATCCCTTGCCTGTCCCTTGCTCAAAGAAAGCAGTCTCCTCTTTCACCCCCTCTAGTGCTGCTGGGTGTGATAAAACCCCGGATTGCAAGGATTGCAAGTAACAATTATTTTGCATGCTGCACACTTCTAAATCTGGAAACTGTTTATTTCTTTAATAATTACTTTTAAGTTAGGCACAAAAATATCCCACACAGTACAGGAAAGATTCCAGAAATGTACATACTCATGGAGGGAGAATCTCTCCAGCTACAAATAGACACACATACACATGGGCACACAGAGAAATATCCCTTTGGAAACCAAGAATGTAGAGTACTTACTGAATAGTAATGATCATCATCTTACAGCCCTAAATGCTGAGACAGAGCAGGCGAATCATAGAATCATTGAATCAATAAGGTTGGAAAAGACCTCAGAGATCACCAAGTCCAACCTATCAGTCAACATCTCATGACTAACTAAACCATGGATTCGAGCGCCATGTCCAATACTTTTTTGAACACCTCCAGGGACGGTGACTCCACCACCTCCCTGGGCAGCCCATTCCAATGGCCAATAACTCTTTCTGTGAAGAACTTTCTCCTCACCTCCAGCCTAAACTTCCCCTGGTGCAGCTTGAGACTGTGTCCTCTTGTTCTGCTGCTGGTTGCCTGTGAGAAGAGAACAACACCCACCTGGCTACAACCTCCTTTCAGGAAGCTGTAGAGAGCAAGAAGGTCTACCCTGAGCCTCCTCCAGGCTAAACACCCCCAGCTCCCTCAGCCTCTCCTCATAGGGCTTGTGCTCGAGACTTCTCCCCAGCCTCGTTGCCCTTCTCTGGACACGTTCAAGAGTCTCAATGTCCTTCTTAAATTGAGGGGCCCAGAACTGGACACAGTACTCAAGGTGTAGCCTAACCAGTGCTGAGTACAGGGGCACAATGACTGCCCTGCTCCTGCTGAGCACACTATTTCTGATGCAGGCCAGGATGCCATTGGGCCTCTTGGCCAATGCAGTTGGCCAAGAGTTATTACACAGTTTTGGATCAGAGGATAAAGAACAAATAAGATCACTAAATACCCAAATTTAAAATTTCTCATTGTTTCATCACATCAGTCATCGTGTTTTGGTCACAAAAATCAATACTAGCAGCTATTTGTACTACTTGAGTAAATCCCTCCTTACCTGCCATAAGCATCCAGGCTACCTTGATAGTTTCTGATCTTTAGTAAAACTTAAATCCCACCCCCTATCTATTTCATAGATACCTTTATTTCATTTCATGTTGCATCCTTTTCTTTTTTCCATGAGACTTGGTGGACATATTTGTTCCTTCTTCATTTATATACAGAGAAACAGGTAAACTGACAGGTGAAGATGAGTAAGTAGCATTTATCATCTGTCTACAGGCACAATGTGGAGAAAGAAATTGGCTTCACATTTCCAGACTTATTCTGCTCCTTGATATTTACTCTCACAGACGGACAGCAGCGTGATGTGCACTAAGCAGGAAGGGTAATGATCTGTGCCAAATTTTATGTGCTTATGCTTCATGCTGTGGTCTGGATTTTTGTTTTCTTGCCAGAAAATAGATGAAGTGGTGGCTTTAGGACCATGCAGAAGCCAAGAGCTTCTTTGGTGTATGTACCAGCACAGGACTAACAAAGACTATTTGAAGCTGGTTAGGGCTGGTATGAGGCAAGTATCTGGTTCATGCTTGCTCTGCAGCAATCTGGGGGTGTCCCCATGGGAAAGAGGTATGTAATAATAAAGGGCTCTTAAGCCAGCAGATGAGGATAGTACAAGAATAAAAAATTCAAACTGAAGGTAGCCAGATGCAGAGTTGTAAAGAAAATACAGTTTTTAACTTACAGGAGATGAAAGGTATTGGAACAATTTACCAAACATTATGGCAAATTTTCACGATAGGCAATTGTTAAAATATGCCTGGATAAGTTATTGTTTTTTCAGGGTTTTTTCTTTTTCCTAGAAGTATAATCTAGTTTAAGCAGGAATTAATTCCAATTTAGCTGATGCCCGAGTTATGCAAGATCCAAACTCCACAATGGTTCCATGAAGCCTTATAAATATGAAGCTCTAAGTTTATGAATCTATGCTCAGTCTTCATGACTTTGCTCCAAAAAGGAAGATGAGAAAACACAGCAGAGTATTCGGAGAAAAAGAAACCTTCACAACGCTTACAAATCAAGCATAACACTGAGTTTTCCCAAGCCCTCATAGGCTGCTGTATCAACCTGCCTCCTGGCCTGCCATTTCTGGAGGTTCCCAGATAGTCGCAGCCTGAAAATGTTCCCACGTTCAGCATGAAAAATAAAAAGACAGTGAAACAAGAGGGGGCGGGGGAGGGGAAGCTGTTCATTTATACTTTGTGTTTTTAATTGAAGTGATTATAAAACACTTCAGGCATGCTGAAAAATCATGACTTTGTACCTAAATACAAAGCTGTAGCTTGTTTTTCTTTTTCCTTTTTTATTAAAGTAAAATAATCCCTGCTCCTCCTCCTCCAACAGTAGTTATTATATGCATTTGCAGCGTAATAGAATCAGTATCATCTCTATGTCTTATTACTGTTGCAATCCCCTAACATGCTGTTCCTTCCATCCCACATGAATCTCGTAATTACTGCTGAGGCATGCCATGAGTACGCTTTCCTTTCCAAGGCAGCATCAGCAGTTACCACAAACACATTTCCTACGTACTACCAAACACAGGCAAGTGGGACGGTGCATGTTGCCCCATGAGTCAATTCCGGGACGTCATTCTTGCTCACTGGAAAGCTGCACAGCACTGAAACTCACAGACGTGAAACAAATGCGTTCTCTGAGATGAGAGCAACATGCATTGGACTTCTGTCTTCAGCTTTTCCTGCGTGTTGGAGGGAGCCCTGTCATTGCTAGCAACACTGTGAAGGTCTGCTCAGGTGAGACATGCTGAAGGTAGGCTACAGGAATATGTGTGTGCTTCCATGCGTGTGTCAGTGTGGGCAGGCGTGTGCATTAATAAACTCCCTTCAGAAAAACAGAGCATACAATCGACATGGGTCTAAACTTCTCTCTTTAGGCTTATGTCCCCAGTCTGTGTTAGAACGATCCAAAATTAAGATTTGCTATGATCTGTAACTAGTTTGCTCCTCAAACATGATATTCCAACGTTTAAATCAGAAAACAAGCAGAAAAATAATAATCTGGCTCCTGATATACCAGGATTATAAAACCTCAGATCTGCTACATGCACCTTTCCTGATCTTAGCAACTTTTTGCTCCTGAATTCAGCTGGATAAAAAAATGGAGCAGCTCTGTGTACATTTCAGAAACAAAGTCCTGTTTAAATTCACACAGCAGCAGACCAAAAGCCTGCTCCAATGTGGGATGCTTTTCCCACAACCTCTCCAAATTTTAGATAGGGAAACTGCAGCTGCTCCAATCCCGAATGTAAATTCCAGCACTATTCCTGCCCAGCAGCACCACAAAGGCATCTGTGCTGGCTGTTGCAGGATGCCACCTCGTCTGATCTCAAGCACCTCCCAAGAACAGACAATACAGTTCTGTGGCTCCTAAAATGTGGGCTCTGATATGTCATGGCTAAAGAATAACACAAGATAACAGTACCACTTTTGCCAAGTTTGGCACTATTTTGGCAGCAACCTGCCACATTCTAAAGAATAAATAAAGTGCGAATAGGTCCCTATAAAGGCCTGTTAATAGTGACCCCTGCCATATTAGCAGGGTTTAAAAATTCACTGTGAAGTGTCTTTCTTTTTAATTTCCTCCCCCTCAGTGTGAACCCGAGGTTTCACTTTCCGGATAGAGATCAAAAGCAGCCCCATAGTGCTTAAGTGAAGTCACAATAACCCACATTCAACATCTTGCTCTTCTTTTTCAAGGCAGCCAAACACTGTATCAGTAACATTGGTGTTTGGCAGAGGGATTGGTTCAGTCAGGGTGAACGGGCACGTTAGATGTGGTGTTAGCTGCTCAGAACTTGGATGAGTCTTCCAGAGCGTGCAGGGATCCAGGCACACGGCTGCCGTTACCTGCCAGCCCACTTTGATGGAAAGTGTTGAACTCCCCTGAAGGTGGAGAAAACGCCAACTCTCTGGACAGAGCTCGGCACAGCAATTTGGGGAAGGAGGTGCTGCAGCCGGAATGGCGGGTGGATGCTGGTGCCAGATCCGGGTTTTGCGGCACCCCTGCTCCGAGAGCCAGATTGTGCGTGTGCGGTGTGTGCGGGGTGTGCGGTGCGTGCGCGCTCGCCGGCTGGCTTGTTCAGAAGAAGCTGCTTGACTTGCTCTCGATTTTGAGGGCATAGGTTTAGGGACTCGGGGTCAAAAATTCTCCGGACTCAGGTAAATCCGCTCATTACCTTATTTCAGTTCCCGGATCCGAGTCCCCGAGCTGTCCTGGGCGCGGCTGCAGGTGCTATCAGAGCGCTCCAGGATGAGCAACCAAGCCGGGAAGGCAGCCGGCTGCGAGCTCCAGCGGGGCGTGCGGGAACGTGTTGCGGGGGGGGAAAACTGGGGGGGCTGGGACAAACGAGTGTCCCCGTCCCCGTCCCCCCCCGCCCCCGGCGTGACGTCAGCGCGGCTTCGTGAGGGGCAAGCGGCAAAACCGCCGCGCAGAGCCGCGCCCCGCGCACAGCCGCCCGCGCTCCCGCAGCGGCGCCGCCGCCGCTTCTCGCCCCCCGCCCGGCCCAACTTCCCGCCGAGCCGCGGCCGGGACGGGACGGACGGGACGGCGGCGCCTGGCTGGGCTATTCCTGAGGCGTGAGGCGGGCGATGCCTCTCGCCGCTGGGCGCCTGGCTCCCGGGGCCAAGCGGCGGCGGCACTCGGCAGAGGCCCCTGCCCCTGCTGCCCCCTCGGGCGCCCCGAGAGCAGGTACGAGCAGCGCGGAGGGAGGCGCGGGGAGCGCGGGCAGGAGGCGGCATGCTGCCGGGAGGGGGACAGAGAGGGCTTGCGATCAATTATTCTCTCTCCACCCCCGTTTAAAATGCTGACTGTGACCGGGAGTCAGGCAACTGGCAGCGGGGCTGCCCCGGTCCGGGCAGAACCGCGGCCAGAGGGGACGGAGCCGTTCCGCTGGCGGCCGCCGAGACGGGGACGGCTGCTGCGGCGGGCGGAGGAGTCGGGCTGGGAGAGGGAGCAGCGCGGGGGCCGTTGGCTTTCGGAGACTCCCCGACGGGGCTTCCCCCACAGCAGCCCCGCAGGCGATTTCCGCAAGGAAAAGAAGGGATGGAGAAGGCATTTTAGAGTTTTGCAAGTTGCTGCCTTGCCGCCAGCCTCCCCTTCCCGAAACCTATTTTGCCTTCCTCTTGCAGCCTCTACTCGTAGCCGTTTTCACTGGGGATTTCTTCTTTCTCTCCTCACCTGTCTCAAAAGGTTTGACTGTAGGTACCAGAGCGGGGATCGACGGCGCATAAAGATGCTGAAGGGTGTTTGGTTGCTCAGTTTGTTAACAGTGGCTGGGATCTCACAGACAGAGAGTCGCAAACCTGCCAAAGACATTTGCAGCAAGAGCCGCTGCCCTTGTGAGGAGAAGGAGAACGTGCTGAACATTAATTGTGAAAACAAAGGATTTACAACCGTCAGCCTCCTCCTGCCACCTCCATCCAAAATATACCAGCTGTTTCTCAACGGGAATGCGCTGACTCGCCTGTTCCCCAATGAGTTTGTCAACTACTCCAATGCTGTGACCCTCCACTTGGGCAACAACGATATGCAGGAGATCCGTACAGGAGCCTTCAGTGGCCTCCGCACACTCAAGAGGCTTCATCTCAATAACAACAAGCTGGAAGTGCTGAAGGAGGACACGTTCCTGGGCTTGGAAAGTCTGGAGTACCTGCAGGCTGATTACAATTACATCAGTGCCATTGAGGCAGGGGCCTTCAGCAAGCTAAACAAGCTTAAGGTGCTGATTCTCAATGACAACCTCCTGCTGTCCCTGCCCAGCAATGTCTTCCGCTTTGTGCTCCTCACTCATCTGGACCTGCGGGGGAACCGGCTGAAGATGATGCCTTTTGCTGGTGTGCTGGAGCATATTGGTGGCATCATGGAAATCCAGCTGGAGGAAAACCCTTGGAATTGCACCTGCGACTTGCTGCCACTGAAGGCCTGGCTAGACACCATCACTGTGTTTGTGGGTGAAATAGTCTGCGAAACCCCCTTCAGGCTTCATGGGAAAGATGTGACCCAGCTCACCAGGCAAGATCTCTGCCCTAGGAGAAGCTCCACTGATTCAAACCAGAGAGAAAAACACCCTGTCCTCTCAGACCCACATATCTCGAGGCTATCACCCACAGCCAATTCTGCCATCAATCCTACCAGAGCACCAAAAGCTAGCCGTCCACCCAAAACTAGGAACCGCCCCACACCCCGTGTTGCTGTGTCAAAAGACAGGCAAATATTTGGACCTATTATGGTATACCAGACAAAGTCTCCTGTGCCCATCACATGCCCAGCTGGTTGCATCTGTACTTCACAGAACTCAGACAATGGCTTAAATGTGAACTGCCAAGAGAAAAGATAAGTAACATCTCTGATCTCTACCCTAGGCCAACCAGTCCAAAGAAACTTTACCTTACCAGTAACTATCTGCAAGTCATTTATAGAACCGATCTCATAGAGTACAGCTCTCTGGATTTGTTACATCTAGGAAATAACAGAATTGCAGTGATACAAGAAGGTGCCTTCACAAACCTCACAAGTTTACGTAGACTTTATCTTAATGGCAACTACCTTGAGATCCTGTACCCATCTATGTTCAAGGGGCTGCACAGCCTGCAGTATCTCTACCTAGAGTACAATGTCATTAAGGAGATCCTACCACGCACCTTTGATGCTCTGAGTAATCTTCATCTGTTATTTCTCAATAACAACTTGCTCAGATCCTTGCCTGATAATGTATTTGGTGGCACTTCCCTCACCAGACTCAACCTTAGAAACAACCATTTCTCACACCTGCCTGTGAGAGGAGTCTTGGACCAGCTCTCAGCTCTAATTCAGATAGACCTCCAAGAGAACCCTTGGGACTGCACATGTGACATCCTGGGGCTGAGGAACTGGATAGAGCAAGTCACTGACCAGAAAAAACAGCAGTCAAATCCCCCTGTAGTTATCAACGAAGTCATATGCGAGTCTCCCACCAAACATTCTGGAGAGCATCTGAAATTCCTAAGCAAAGAAGCCATCTGCCCAGAGAACCCCAACTTGTCAGATTCTTCTCTCCTCTCCATGAATCAGAACACAGATGCACCCCATCTTCTTGGTGTCTCGCCAAGCTCCTACCCAGAAATACACACTGAAGTTCCACTGTCTGTCTTAATTTTAGGCTTGCTGGTTGTGTTTATTCTGTCGGTCTGTTTTGGGGCAGGCCTGTTTGTCTTTGTCCTTAAGCGCCGGAAGGGGGTGCAAAGCATGCCCAGCAGTGCAAACAACTTAGATATAAGTTCATTTCAGCTCCAGTATGGGTCTTACAACACTGAGACCCATGATAAAACTGAAGGACATGTTTATAATTACATTCCCCCTCCTGTTGGACAGATGTGCCAAAACCCAATCTACATGCAAAAAGAAGGGGATCCAGTTGCCTATTACAGGAATCTCCATGAATTTAGCTATAGCAATCTTGACCACAAAAAGGAAGACCCCACCAGTCTCGCATTTACAATCAGTGCAGCTGAATTACTGGAAAAGCAATCCTCACCACAGGAACCAGAGCTTCTGTATCAAAATATTGCAGAAAGAGTCAAGGAACTGCCTGCCGGAGGATTAGTTCATTATAACTTTTGCACCTTACCGAAAAGGCAGTTTGCCCCTTCATATGAATCAAGACGCCAAAACCAGGACAGGATAAATAAAACTGTTTTATATGGAACTCCCAGGAAATATTTTGCAGAACAGTCTAAACCCGAGCATCCTTTACTCCAAGGAAAGCTACAAACAGAACCAGACTACCTCGAAGTTCTGGAAAAACAAACTGCTATCAGTCAGCTGTGAGGGGGGAGGTGGGAGCTAAAGGAACATTTTTAAATGAGCTCAGCATCACATTTGATTAAGTCAGAATTCAGTGCTGATATCATCTATTGCACTCCCTACATTTCCACTTTTTAAATTCGAAAGGGAGCAAGAGAGAAATTGAACCCTTACAGCATAGCAGGGATGTGATGTTGCTTTTGCAACGTTCCCTTTAAATTATTTCTGTCTCTCTCTCCTTTTGACCCTTCTGTAGGAATTGTCACTGCAAATGTGTGTTTCTGTAATAGATCTTGCATAATTATTTTTGATTTGTAAGGAAGTGAGGAAGGAGGTCTTTGGGTTTTCTGTTGTTTTATTTCTTTTCATTTCAAAGTGGAAACTTAATGTATTATGTAGAAGATCTCCAAAGATCTTTTTTCCTGGACTCTGACTTTCTTTTGTAAATAATAATATACAGTACTGCTGTTTCAATTACCAAGTATAGCCACTGGGCGTCACTTTTTTGTGTTAAAGTGCCTTTGCACTTTAAGTACATTATTACTTAATTGTTGCTCTTAGCTTTGATAAATTGAGCCTATTTTAATGTGTTGTATTTTTGAAATTAAAAAAAAAATATTGTAAAATAGCTCTATATGTCAGATGCATTAAATCAGAAGGTTGGATTAATAGGAAAGCTGCCCTTCTTTAAATGAATCTAGTTCTAGGACATTATAGACTCAAATGTAAATTATTGGGGTACTTTTTTTCCCTCTAGGTTTGTTTGGAGTGATTCACTCAAATCAGCTGAGAGGATTTAGCAATGGACTAGAGGTTATCAAATGCCTCAGCTGGGAGTAACAGCTCATTAATAAAAGACGTTTAACACAATGTCATAGTGAATTGAACAATTAATGTCCTTCTTAATACACTGCGTTGCAGCTCTAACACAGTAATGTTTAGTGGTTTAAGACTATTTCCATACTTAAGGGAACATTAGTCATAATACTTTATGCATTAAAGTAGGTATTTTTATACATTTCATGGTAGAGTTTATATTTGTAACTTTTTTGAACTGAACATACCCTTTTCCTGCTAGATACATTTATTATTTTTTTTTAATATATAAACAGGGACACCAGCAGGGGTCATCCCACACCTCATTACATTTATTAACATACAGACAAATGAACCCATGGCAGAGGTAAAATTTTAACCTGGGTCTCTGGAGGCCTCCAAGTCAAGGCAGCAGAAATCGGTATGTGCATCACACTAACTCGAATAATCTGAGCTACGCCAAGTTTTCAGTCTCTAAAGTAATATTGCAATAATTCTAATATACTGGAGAAAACTACTATTATGCTCATTATCTGAAATTTTATAAACCATTGTAAGTTAACTGAATTTATTCTCAGCATTGGTTTTCTTAAGCCACCAGTGAACAAACATAGTAAGTCTTCTTTTCCGTTATCTTGGGCCTGTTTTGCTTCAAGCTTTACATCCTCACCTTCAATTTACATTTCCTTCCTGGAGAATATTGAAACCATTTTTATTAACAAGTATGCAGTCAAACTTTATTAAGCCTTATTAGCTTCTAAATAATTTTTAGATGCAAACATTACTGTGTGATTTAAACAAACAGCCCTTATTTACAACAAAAACAGTTTTGTTTTGTCTATTGTAAATCCTTATGCAACTGGGATGGTGATCTGCATATAAAGTAGGCCAGGCTTTTCAATTCCTTATTAAAGCAATTGATGGAGTCTGAAAGAAGCACACTGTTTCCTTTTCATAAATAGGTTACTGCACATAATAATCCTTTATTATCATGCAGAGATTGAAGTGGCCTCTGCTGACTGATATTTAGAGCTCTACTATAGTTAATAATACAGTACCTACAACTTTGAGAAATTTTCAGCAGTAGCATTTGAGCTATAAATAACTACAATCAATGTTGTTCTACTCAGGACTTTGCCAAAAGGAAGTTGTTTTATATTTGAGAGCTAAAGAGGCTTTGCATTTATATTGCCAGATATCTGAGTCACTCAGTAAACTGTCTTCTAATGATATATGTGACATCTGAGTACATTAATATGCTGATGTGTCAATTCTTTATGTTCAGAGTCCATAGAATCTATGGCTGTTCTTTAGATCAGGTTTAAAGTGCTACAATGAACTACTGAAGAATCAGTCTTCAAAATTGTCTCGCTTCAAGGAGGAGGCAAAATGGTATCACATTAGTTGAACTTGGAACATTTGACTGGAATAGCATCCATCTTGGAGTGAGGTACTTGTCTGAAAGCTTCCAGTAGTGGTTGTCTTATGGCTCCTTTCCCTGGGTAACTAAAAGCATTTATTACTGAAACCCTAAGAAAAGTATATTTTTGAAGTTACTAACTCTTCAGATACAATGTTAGTATTGCTTACAAAACAAGAGCCATGTTATGTCTGGCACTCTAACAGCTAGGATAGTAGCTAGGATATTATTATTATTCTCTAGTGAACCAGGACTAATTACAGGGGTTTTGCTCAGACAAAAAAAAAAAAAAAAAAAATCTATTTTTTTCCTACAAAAATGTTTTCAATTCTTCAGGGTTTGCAAACAATAGAGATAGGGAATTGATTCCCTTGGTAGCTTCAAATTGTTTAGTTCTACTGTTTCAGTCTCAGACTGTCTTATGTTTGCTTTGGGAGCACAGCCATATTTTACAGAGATTGCTGCTGGTTTACATTTCCTTAGCTTTCCTGGTGAGATGTATTTAGTAACTAGATTTTATTTTGCATCATCAGTACCAACTCCAAAAAATCATTATTGCTGCAGATCTTTTAGGTTTGTTTTTATACCCTTCAGCTGACATCTGTTAGTCAATTCTTTTCATAGTGTGTCTAGGTGAAAGAAGATTTTTTTTTTTTTTTTCAGTTGTGCTTAAAGAGATTTGTTTAACAGGGAAAGTGTGTCGGCAGCTGTTGTGTAGAAGGTCTCTACGTTTCTTTTGCTGTGCAGCTCTGGAAGCTGCTGCTTGTTAGGAGAGAGCTGCTTGATAATGAGACTGAAAAAATTTTCCTTCAGAGTTTGAAAAGTTGAACTGTGAAAATTATGTAACCAAGTTAGGAAAAGTATTTCTTTCCTAATAGTTTTCCTTCTGCCTACATTTTCTTCTGTGAAAGCAGACATAATGACCTTTACAAAAGAAACTGTAACAGTGCAGATTGAAGCACTGTTAAAACTAAGCAGTTATCTCCAGTAACAATACGATGCAGTAAAATTCCAATACATAAATACATTTTGAAGAGATTCTTTCTGTCTAACCATTAAGTCACTGATCTTAGAAACTGGATTTCAGTAAGTAACTAAAATGGCAAAATTGAAAGAGGTGCTAGCCTTACACTATTATGCCCAGATTGCCCTATGGTTCCTAGGCAGGCACCTATCTCCAGGGGCAGTGGTTTTGCTAGCAACTGAACACACCTTGAAGATGGCAGGTTAATTGCCTTCCCTTTTTCTGTCCACAAAACAAATGCTGTTTTTGCAAAGAGGTCTGTACTTTTTATCTAGGTTCTGAAGTCAGCTCCAGAGCCACTCCAGATGCCCATTGTTAGTCTTTTCTGCAGTCTGCCTCTTCATTCAGATTTCATCTTTTCAGTTTCTGTCTTTTACTCAGTTCCTACCTCATCTCCATTGTCTGCTTCACCTAGCTCTCACTGTGCTAGAACTAGGGAACCTAGCCCAACCGTTTTCCTGTTCCCCTGGGTTCTCCTTTTCTTCCCTAGCAAGCTATGGAGGATGTATTTCAGCCTTGAAGGAAACTGATGTGTCCCTGCTTCACTGAGAGCGCAGCCCTTACTTCCTCCCACAACACTGCTGAATATCTCCAAGTTAAATGAGACAGGTGATCCCAGTGGTCCTGAGGGTCCCACTGGAGGAAGGGCTGCATAGCTGTTCCCTCTTCCACTCACTGAGCAGAGGACAGATGCACAAGACCAAACTGTTTCAGCTTCCATGCAGGATTTCCCATGCGCCAACCCCGGCTGTGCAAATAAATGGAAGAGCAACCTGAAACTACTGGCATCACAACACAGTTTGCTATAATTTCAGCAACTTTTCTTAGCATGGGTTAATTTTTCCAAAATTAGGTACTAACATTTAAGACTTCGACTGGTTATGCAGCATCTCTAAAGTAAATAGCAAATGGCAGGCCGTTCAAAGGTAATTTATTCCCACCAAAAATATATGGCATGAACTGGGCTACAGATATGCTTGAATTTTTTCCAGTAACTGTAGAGAGGATAGATGATGAGCACTGATTAGATAGCTAATTCCCACATAGCTGCCTTCAGCCCAGCCAGATTATTTTCAGTATGTTCCCCATGTAGTTTATAGCCTGCTTCTGTCAAAAGCACTGGCTTTTTAAAACACTTTCTTGTGCTGATAGAGAACTAGATAGTAGGGTTTAGTTTCTTCACATCAACGCTTGAGTTTGTAAAATAAAAATCAAACTTTTCTAATTTAGAAGGCTGTAATTAGTAGTGTCATAGTAAGGATACCAGCAAGTTAAATTGCCTAAATAAGAATACCGATCTTGTACAGAAACACAAATGCCATAATTTTAAACTGCTCATGAGTGAAATGAGATACTGGAAATGTTAATGAAACTTCTTAGGCTCTTACAGGTTAATCACCGATACAATTTGTGATTTTTCATATTACTGTTGTTACAGACAGTAAATGTCATTTAACAAGAAAGAGAAGAAAGAACTCCCTGTTTCCCAAAGTCCCTCCCCTGACTGTACAACTCCAAACCAAGAAATAACTTATGCAGATGATGTGACATTTCTTGTATTTTTCCCTTCACTTTTTCTAAATGTTCTGTAGGAGAAGTACAAAAGTTATTCTTTTGTAAAAGGATCATTAAGGCTGTTTGGATTATTGATCTTACAGCTTTTCTGGGCACAAGGCCAGTGATTTTGACTAAGGTTTTTAATCCTAGCTAATGAGGGAGGTGGATTAAGAAGAAGTTTTTTGTTGTTTTTGTCATAGAAGGTTTAGTTGGATTTTTGCAACCAAGAGATTGACATGTTTACGAATACAGATGAATAGATTATTCTGAATGAAAGAAATGTTGGAACTGCAAATGGAGATGCAGTCATTCTGGAGACAAAATAGACTCAAGAGTATGAGTGAGGTCTGAAAAACAAGACATCATAAAACTGGTTTCCCTCCTGAGACCCTAAACACAGAGGGGCCCTATCTTTGTACAGCAGTGGCTTTTGTTGGCATGCTGTTAAACATTTGGAGGGGTGAAATTAGAGGCCAGATGCACCTCCATTACCTTTCAAGATGTTCAGATAACTGAAGTATTCAGAATTTGGTTCTCGCCCCCTAATTGTCACCCTGTTTGTGAATGCATCTATATTACCACTGGTAATTCACTGTGAGGAAAAAAAAAAAAAAAAGTAGTCAAGATAAAGTTTGGAAGAGTAAAACTGGTTGCAGAATTTCCAGATATGTTTGGTATTTTTTAATTTATATTTTAAAAAGAAAATGAATTAACCATTTGTGTAATTGCCACCATTGGCTTTTAACTTCTAAGGTCCCTTATAAAAATACAACTTTCCAGTGAACCATTCACATCAATGTATGTGGCTAGTTACAAAACAGGAAGGATGCAAAACCCATTGTTTCTGGTCTTAAGGAAGGAAGATGGCCCTGCCATTTAGAAATGGAGAGAGTGTAAATCTGTATTTGCAGTGTAACAGAAATTGGTGCTGTTAAGAAGTGCCTGCAATATGATGTCAGGATTCTTTACAGCAACAGAACGTGTATAAGTTTGCATCTTGGCAACAAAGACTACGTGCATCTTCTCTTGCCCAGCGCACCTATTGCTCCCTAGTGCCAGAAGCATCAGGCACCAGTTATCTTCTGACTAGGAGGCAGAAAAGCCATTTTAAGAATGCTGTCTGCATTGGAAAAGACACGGGTAATGTATACAGACTTGTTGCAGTTAACTCGTCTTGAGATAAGACCTATTTCCATACAAAAGCCGGGGAAAAAAATCCCCTTGAGATCCCTGATAAATATGACAGTCTATTTTAAGACAGCTTGATTTTGTTCTCTGAGCCTCTCATCTGAGAGGCATAGGAAGTGGAGTCAAGACTTTTTTTTAGTTGTTCCCCCATGCTATGAAGTTTTTCCTTCTTCTCACTGATGTGTTACTGCCACTGGTACATGCCACTATCTTAGCTGGACAGCTAAAATGAAAGATTTTTGAGAGAGCTATGAAAGTGTAACAGTTGCATAGTCTTCTAATCACAAAAGAAACAAACAACATAACATCATAAACCTAAAGCAGATGTGTCACAGAGGCTTTTAAAGGATTCAGGATAAAATAAAATCTGAGTGATTCAGAATACAGAATACATAAAAGCAACTGAACATCTTTCAGGTATACATGCCGAGTATCTTTGTTGCTTTACACCTGTGTGGCTTCATTGGAGACCTCTGGCATTGGCACTAGTGAGAAGAATCTCACCAGTCACTGAACTCACCAAAGTGTGCATGGCAGAAGAGAGAGCAAAATGGTTATGTGCTCTTACCATCACTTAAAATGTATTTGGGAGTTTTCCAGACTGAACACTCATTCTCATAAATCTGAAGTTAGCACAGTGAAGTTTACGCTTCAGTCTCTACGCATCAGCTTTTCAGTAACGTTTGAGTACTGCATGATGTAAGCTCTTGGCTTAAAAAGGCTCCTGCTCCTGGGAGGGTGAGGTTCTGTATGGAATCTCATTTGTTATATCTCTGCTAAATTTTAATTGCTGATTATTCCTCACTGTATTCTTGTTATGCAGGGCAAATGGAATATGTTCAGCTAATTCCAATGAATTAGCCAAAGCTTTCCATTTTCTTCTTTCACAAGTAGACCAGTTCCTGAAGTACAGGAAGAACTGAGTCTTGAACTGCTCAGAAGTGTTTCAGAAACTCAGTGATCTACTCAAGTGAGCAATGCTTTACCAAAGCTTTACTGTTCGCATTACATATGTGTTCTGAGCTGTTGCTTCTATTCAGATGTATTCTAACTTGAAACACATGCACACTAGTAAGTATCTATGGAATACCTTATAATATTCAGCTTACATGCTTACTTACAACAGAAAAAAAAAGAGGGGGTTAGAGATTGGGAAAAGCCTTTCAAATTTTCTAGGGTTTTTTTTTTTTTTTTTTTTTTTTTTTTTTTTTTTTTTTTGTGAAGGTTTCAGAGGGGCTTATTAGGATTTTTAGTGAATCAAAAAGAAGTCTGACAGCGTTGTTGTGTAAAGGGTTTTGCCTTTTTATGCAACATAGTGGAAAAAAAAAAAAATATATAAGGGGGAAGGGGTAGGGACAGCAGGGAAAATTGTTTTAATTGTCAAGAAAGGAGACTACCAGAAAGCTAAGGACTTCAGTGGTCATAATACAATGTGCTTACACCAGTGCCTATTTTTTGGTGGAACTTCTAAAAGAAATAGTACACAGACTGCTTCCCTGTTTGCTAAGGGACCTGGACAGGCAATTCTCCTGAACAGTTGAGAAATCTCAGCCCTAAAGTTACACCAAATATACTGCAATTCAGACATAAGCCTGTCTCATATGAAAAGGCGATGATAGTGGGGAAAATGCTTAATGCTACAGTTCACAATTTAATTAGTGGTGTAGTTTTTGGCTTATGCTTTCTGGGACCATATTTGCCATCCCATCTAACTCATAAGCTACTTACCAGAACTGAGTGGATAATTCTTATTTATTAAAGTGGCCTTCTTTTCCATAATGCAATGTTTACAAATTTGTTTGCTGGTGGCTTATGTTCTCCATGGCTTCTCATTGTTCTCCAAATAATGCATGGGAATAATTCCTAGCTGTCAAGCCCTAATGGATAATTCATAGCACATGCCTAAAATTGAACTACCAAGGACTTTGTTTATACTATTATGTTTATTTATTTATTTGCTCTAGACAGGGAGGCAGTGGGGCCTAGTTAAGAGTTCATTTGCTGAGAACTGAGAAATTAGTGTTTGCTTTTTAGTTCTGCCGGTGACCTTGCAAAGCCATACCTGTGTCCCCATCCTTTAATTTCTGCATCATTAAATGAGGAGGATGATACTTTCCACCTTCTCCTAATGAGATTTACTGATGAGAAATGTTAAGTATAATTGTTTTTCAAAGCCACTGCTTATGGCTTTACAGCTTCATCCAAAAGCAGCAATAGTCTACTGCTTCTTTCCCTGGCATATGTTATTCTGATCTAAGGATGTGATGTGTACGCTTTGGATTTAGTCTGGTTTTCTGTTTTTACAGTTTAAAATAGACCATGAGGATTACTTTGTACAAGGAAAAATTACAATCTCCTTGTGCATGGAATGAAATGGGGAAAAATACCTGCTACAGTTTGGGTTTAAACTGTTGGAAAATGCACAGTCTTCCATCTAAATGTTTCCTCTTTGGCTGAGTTGCATCACCATGTCTGTTTCTGCCCTGTGGAATCGTTTCAGCAATAGTTGTCATCATTTTATTTTTTTATTCATCTTTTCTTCTGCATGAAATCAGTTGGGCTATTGCAGACAGGTTCTATGCCAGTAAGTGAGCCAAAAGAGGCTCTGAGTGGCAGTCAGCTGCTGAAATAAGAACCTTGCACTCTGGGGAGAAAAAGAAATCCATTTGACTTTCCTTTTCTGTCTCTGCCCTGTACTCTGTAACCTCTCATTTTTTTTCTGCTCTATGGTAACTGTAATAATTCTTTCACCCACTGAATGCAGTGTGAGCATATTTTTCCATGCGACAGCCCAGCTGCATGCTGTCAAATCCAACTATTTGTGTTGGAAACTCTACCATTTTCAACAGACAGTCTTCCAGAATGTACATGGACAAGTCATGCTTAGCAGTCTGAGGATGCTTCTGTGCAACAGAGAGATAATTTGTAAATGTAGGACTACATGCTACAAGAGTCTATGCAGAATATCTATTCGATACAGCAGAGACACAAATTCACCTCCTCGTTTAAATTAACTGGCTAAAATTCTTTCATGTTGTTTAGGTTTAGATTTTGTGCCCATCTAAGTTTTAAGTCTGCTAAGAATGATGCTCTCACTTCCCTTGCTTATTTATAAAATGGGACATGTGAAATTGTTCCTGGTTTGTAGACTGCGAATGACATGGAGTTGTCTTTTTTTGGTTTGATGTGGTAAGTGCCCTAAGTTCTTTAGAGTCTATTTATATAGAACCTAAGATAAACAATATACCATGAAATGTTTCTAGCAGTGCAGTGTAAGCCATCTGTCCTGGACTACCAGAAGTACATCAAAAGAGCAGTTCAAATAGTCTTTCAAATGACTTTCTTTAAGTTCTGACAAAAGTCTAGATCAAGGAATGTAAACATTCAATGATCCTTCAATGTTTTCATCTTGGGGATTTTAAGTGTTAACTTTTGTTGTCCTAAGGATAACAGAGGTTGTTATTTAAATAAGAATATCTGGATCCTCAACTGATGTAAATAGTGTTTAGCTCCATAAACATCCCTGTAATAGTTTATAGTAATTGAGGATGCAAACGCTTTGGTTTTTCGGACATTTAACCTAAACAGTCAACATTTATACCAATAGTTGGGCAGCACTATAAGCAATGCAGTAAGTTCTTCACTTTAATTTCACTGCTTTAGATCCAGTACAATTTGCCCCTTTTTGGAAATTTTAGCCACATTTAGAATCACAGAATGATTTGGGGTTGGAAGGGACATGTAAAGGTCACCTAGTTCAAACCCTCTGCTGTAAGCAGGGACATCTTTAACTAGGTCAGGTTGTGCCTTATCCAGGCTGAGTCTGAGTTTTTCCAGGGATGGGGCATCTGCCACTTCTCTGGGAAACTAGTGTCAGTGTTTCACCACCCTCAAAATGAAATATTTTTTTCTTATATCTAGTCTAAATCTACCTTTAGGAAAGTTTGTTTTCTTAATATTCAGAGTCCTGACTTTACCCTTTGCCTGACCCATATCCCTGAGGGCTGTGACTCTTACAAAAAAAAAAGAGATCTTTGAAAGTTCACTGCCTAGTACATTTTGGCATAGAATTGTCAGGGATGGAAGGGACCTCAAGGATCATCTAAAATGAATAATCTGTACAATAAAACTCTTTGGTTGATGCATTTACACAGGTAGTGCTTTACAAGCCCTTTTAATTCTTAAATCTTACCGTAAGCAATACAAAATAGAGACAGAAAAGCATAATTTTGTTTTCTCCATTTGGGACTCCTTACTTATTCTGAAAGATCAAAGCTGAGTATGTTGTTAAGTAACAACTCTTGCATACCCATTCTGCTACCCTCAGAGATGGGATGTGAGTCTGTAATCAATGACAACTACACTGAAACAGTAAATGCACTTCCAAAGAAAACTGGCTGGGGCATACACAAAGTCACACTATGCCTTGGGGCATACACAAAGTCATACTTAGAAAGTCAAGGTCCCCCTAGGACAGCCACAGCTGTTTCCTTTTCTTTGTGAGCAATACATTGTCTTCATCTAAAGTATATAACCTCATTGTCATGCAAATATTTATGCCACATTAGAAGCAGGCTTGCTCTTTTCACAATAGATGAGCTTCCTGTATTACTACAGATAACAGCAATCCCATTTCCAAAAATGTTCTGTAATTGTTTCTTTTTTTTCCCTCTGATTTTTATTACTGAAGAACTTGTAATTATTTTGTCTTATTCAGGGTTTTCAGACGAAGAACTGAAGTCATATTTCCCACACACTGGGATTCTGATCATTGAAATTCACGTCTTTCTCTTTTTTTTTCTATAGCTTTTAAATAAAGCAATGTACTAGGGAAAAAGACTCTTCTTAGTCTGGAATACGAGTGGCAAGTCAGGAATAATTGAAAATAGTTTTGATCACTCTTTGAAATCCTAAATTAAGCAGTTTTGCTAACACTCAAAGACATTCTCTGGAGCCTTTTGATTTATTACACAATAGGTAGAAAGCTTCTTTTCTTCTTCTTCAGGCTCTTACCCTGCCAGTGCATATTTGTTCTATAAGTAGCACTGACATGGAAAGTCTGAAGTTGTCCACTTTTCTCCTTTTGACCAACATTCCCTTGGTAAACAGAGTACTGTGAGGAAAGCAATGCTAATCCTCCAAGTTTATCTCTGTGAAAAAGCACCCTGAAAGCTGTGAGAACTGTGAGTAAAATTGACAAAACTTTGCAAGACTTGCCAGCATTTGTCCAGAACACTTGCTACCATGTGAGATTCCAATCTAATAATACCCATAACAGTTTCTTCCAAATAAATACAACATTAAAGTGGAAATAAGAGGGCACATACTCTTAGCTGAAGTAACTGCAGTTAGCAATGTGGATTGCAGTGTTGATTGCAATGCTAGTTCTCTGGTCTGATGAATTTTGCTTATTTGTTGACTTAATTTTGCTGCCTCTGGCCTAAGCAGTCATGCTGGGTAAGGGCCAGGCTACTTCTACAAATGGGAAGGCACAGAAGTGGTGCTTCAACAAAGGCACAAAAGCAAAGCCTTGAAGAGAAGGGCAAGACCACCAGGGAGGAGAGCACTGCCCTTCTAGGAAAGGCTCTCTCACTAACACATAGGAACAGGCTCCTCCAAACAGGACATGCCATACCACGTTCCATAGCCAGGCTTTGGTGGGCGTTGGCATAACCAAAACAGTGGGTACCTGGCCTTTTTGCTCTCCCAAGATCTGTTTGCAGATCAAATTCAGCCATTTGCACCAGGTCGATGTCTACTCATCCAAGGCTGTCTGCGGTCTCTTAAATGTAGCTAATCTGGTAAATAATCAGATGGGCTGGTAGAAATCCTCAAGATAAGGAATCCAGTGCTTTGTGTTCCAACTGACTGGGAAAGCGTGAAGAGCACAGACAGTTCTTGAGAGAAAGCTAGGAGCCTGCCCCCATTCTCTTAATCTCATTTCATTGAATAAGCAATCTGTACTATTAAAGATAAAATCTAAGTAAGATGTCTCAAGAAGAGCACAAAGGAAGAGAAATATTAAAATGGGTGTATTAGAGGAAGTACTTGGTGCTGCAAGTCTAAAAGGAATCCAATGGTGAAGCCATTGAAACACAAACTGGCAACCCAGAGTATGATCCTTGAATGGTATGTGTTGCTGCTCTGTCTGTGACAACAGATCCTACCACCACTAGAAAAGCACAGACAGAGGTTTCCTACTATTTCCAAAGGTCTGGGTTTTTCTTCATCATTACTCATGCTGAGTTGGCGTGCTTTCAAATTTACCCACTCTGAAATCAGTCACTCTGTGCATAGGGTACATATAAACATGAGAGGCAAAATCTGTTACTGACTTCTTGTAAAGGATCTGACCAGTCAAACAAAAAAGACTCCCACTTTGCCACAGCATTTGAAGGTACTGTGAGGAGGCATGGGGTGCAGTTCTGCTGGAGGAACAGGCATTATGCCTGTGGAGGAAAACTCGTTGCCAACCCCAGGTTACATGCTAAGTACTGGTTTTCCCATGAGATGCTAAACCCTGGGGGAAACTACTCCACTACTCCAAGTAATTTAACTCTCTTCTCTGTTAATAGGCCAACACTTGATACTGTATTCTAATAGGTTTTGCCTCTTCTATGATGAGCAATGTCATATTCAGAAATCAAACTGCTTTTAAATAGTGGGGGGAGTAGGTAGAAAATATGGGAAATACCAGAGAACAACCTCACATTTATAGGCTGAGATAAATTTTCATTTGTCCCAAATATCTGAACAGAACCACCCTGAATCTGAAGATGAGACTCCCTGACAACCTAAAAAGTGAAAGAACAAATGAACTCTGTGATTTTTGTTAGCTGACCATGGCTCAAAGTGCTTTCTAATAGCATGGATGACAGAAAGAATGCTGTACTGCCTCTGCCCTTGGAGTGAAGTGGATCACAGAGCATCAACACTGATGCTCTCACACCGATGTACCATTTTAATGTACTGAAACATAGATCTTGACACCAAACAGAGCATTAGTGCATGCTCCAGTCCAGTGCAGCAAGAGATTCGCTGAAAGGCTCGAGTGATAACGGGAGAGGGTCGTTTCACAGATAACTGTAAGCATTATTGCTTCCACAGATAGTTCTCTATAATAAATGCTGCCTTTTTTGCTCTTTGATTTTGTCATTCATGTGGGATTCATGTCATTTAACAGTAGGTACCTAATCAGGAGGTGCCTTGTCTGCTTTAATCATCTGTGTTCTTTTTATAGTTAATAGAAGAAATCAGCCCCAGCACAAGTTGATTCATCTCACCCACCTCAGCAAATTGTCATTGTCTGCACACTATTTATGCCTTTATAAGTTAGTCTTCTCCCCAAGTTAAATTAAGAGCTGAAAGTCTTACTGAACAGATGAAACCTCCAAAGCAGGTTTTATTTTCAAGTCACATTCACTCAGATATTCAAGCTTCTTGTAGAAACAAATGAATAGTCTATGCTTTAAAGGCAAAGCAAAACTCTTGTCAAGAGAAAAAAAAGAGTCAAGGGAAGAAGAAATAAATGTTTTCCTATATGAAATCACTTTTATGAGAAGGGCATACAGTTAATGCAGTCCCTACACCTCTTTCCTTCATGTCCACAGTCACAAATTCTCAGGGCTCCCTATGCCTTTAATCTCCTTCATCCACTTCCCTCCCTGAAGATACCCAACTGATAATATTGCACCAAATCTTCTGTGCCTATGCTCAGAATTCTCTGCTGAAAACTATCTTTCCAGGAACACGTAGCTAATTCTGGAATCCCACACAGACACCTAAGATACAGGTCTTAATCTACCTCCTAACCTAATTACAGTCAATAGGGTTTTTTCCTCTTGAGCAGCTGGTCACAAGAGGAATACAAAGTATTTTTCAGCAAATGATGCTCATTTGTTTCTTAAGATCTGAACAGTTTTAGAAGACACCTAAATGCCCACTTTGCTTTAGAAGTGCAAGCATGAAGCATTGTTATGCAAACAAGTCAATGTGAATTTATAAAATGTGGTGGTTTAACTCTTTTTTTATTCAGCTGCTGCTATTTTGTCACAAATCACATTTGTCCAGATAATCAATGCCTCAGGCAATTAAGGAACACTCAGTTCGGTAAAGACACACAATCCTCACGATCCCCGGGCTTTCTATCCCAGCTCCCAAGAAGAAACTCGAGTCTGAGTAGCTGCTGCAGCCTTGCCAAGAGGCTCATATAAGGAAAAAGGTGGCTTTGCAGTAATCCCGGTTTGTGCTGCATGAATTTGAGTCTTTCCTTTTTTTTTTTTTTTTTTTTTTTTTTTTTTTTGGCAAAAGTCAAGGAAAGAGAAATGATCAAGTACCTAGAGATGTCCCCTCCTCCCCATCCCCCCTGCAAATAGGCTTGCCTCCATCCACCTCTTGTGAGTCATACTGCCAAATGTGTAATACAATGCATAAAACAAAGACATCCCTGACTGGGCTTTTTTAACATCTTACTCACAGATTCACCATCATTAATCTTCATTTGGAAAGCCATGGATATTACTTTCCATAGCAAGTAAATAGTCATTCTCTTTTATTACTTGCTCTCTGTAATAATAAAAGATGCATATTTTACTCTTCTGCTTAGTACTAAGGAGACACAAAGATAATGCAAGGGTGTACTCTTGCTTTAGGTGAGCCCATCTTGTCTTCCGGTTTAGCCATACCCACACTTCTCTCCTTTATATAAGAAATAAGCCAGCAATAACTACCTTCCTTATTCCTTAACATTTGTTCCCCAGAAGGAACATATTCAGATAAAAAATTGATCAAATAGGGCAATTAATCTGTGAAATAATTGCATAATTGTAGGCTTAACCAGAACTGTAAGGAAGATAAGAATTTCCCCATGGGAGATTCAAGCACAAGCAGAATGTAAATTTGGTAAGTGCACCAAAATGCATGTCATCAATTTCCTTCTATAGCAAGAATTTCAAACTGAGAATTTACAGCAGTTCTTTAGAAGTCATAGAGATGAGTCATATTAATTACAGAATCACTCCCTTCTTTGCAAAAAGGGTGTATGTATTTTTTTGTCACAAGTCATTAGATTCCATCAGCTAGTGTTTAGAGAGTTCTGAGAGTCCCAGGTAAAAAGAGCTACTGAAGTGTAGAATATGTGTTGCTATTCTTGCTCTTTATCATTTGATATCCTTCATTTTCCACAGTGAAGGATGCTGACTATAAAAGAAAATTCAGGCTGTAGGGACAGCTCTTCTAGAAACGTCAACCCATCATCTACTTTTTGTTTCCTTATTGAGAAAGGATGAAATACACCCATCAGAGTCTATAGCTATAAGCCAGTTGCACCCTCTGGAAGCAATCCTATATCACTGAAGTCCATGTAAATTCAGTAGGAGTAGGATTAGGGACTTTATTGGAAAAGCAGTGATGTATTATAGGCAGCTTTCATATAATTGAAAATCCCCCAGCAACAAAATTATTTGTAAGGTGACACTGAGCTTGTGGCTGAAAGGAGAATTTTAAACTATGCAGCGCGCTACTAGTTTCAGATCCTGCATTTTTCACATGGAAGAAGGCTGCTCAACACTTCTGTATTCCTCAACTCTCCTTCTTGCTATGAACACCTTCACAGTGAGATCACATCACACCTGCAAAAACTAGCAGTATTATTGAGTGCCCTAAATATGACACCTTAGAGCAGCAGACCTTCCTCTACTGCTCAGCAAATCTCTGCTACTGAAAGATTTTGCCATTTAGTTCAGGAAACTAAAGACAGTTGAGCTTACACCTGCTTTATAAGAAGATCCTTACATCCTAGAGCCAGATTAAGTAAATGCACAAAAATTTCAGGAGATAAACTAGGCTCAGAAATGTGGGTGTAACAACAATATAATAAGTGGAAATGTTGCCATGAGATGTCAGGATGGACATCACTTGTACCTCATATAGGTCCCAGAGATTTCCACGGGACTTTTATGCATGTACTATACAGGCTGGAATCACAGCCCTCAGTGCCTCTGTCTTCTTGCTCTCTTTCAAGCAGACCATTCTTTCTCTCTTCTGTGAGGGGCTTGGGGTTGAACAAGAGCTTTACCTATGTGAAAAAATGTAACTATTTAATAAACTGTTGCTTATATTCATTGATTATCCCATAAGATGATGAACATAAAAACAACTCTATCTTTTATTGCAAAGGAAATTGCTCGAATGACATAGAGTTTCTTTTTCCACAGTGTACTGCACTGTGGAACTTGAATAACTTCCTTCTGCAATGCAAGCTATAACATCCTACTATATGCCATGGCTAGTTAAGCATCGGCTCTTTTGGTGGTTATGGCACCTACTTAATATCTTGTATCTGTACTTGTGGGAAATATACAAAGCCTTTTTGGTACTGGCTGACTTTGCTGTGCCAAAGTGAAGTTTGTCATTCTGCTATTTCCCATTGATTCATTCTTCTTTTAAAGAGTTTACTCTTATAAGATTTCCATTAAAGGAGGAGACTTAAAATGTATTACTGAGCCAACATAACAAAATGTGTCTCAAAACGATAAGGAAAACAATATCAACATGCTTCTGAGATAATTATCTCTGATCTCAACACAATTCTTTCATTTTTTTCTTCAATTGTGCTCACAGAAGTAAGTGGTCTGAACACTGAGAAACAGTTAATTCTCTTTGTAATGAGTTTTTCTAGTCAGGGCAAAACTACCTAATATATAAATACACACATTTCAAGCAAATATGACAGAATGAGGGCATTATGGTTATGATACTCTGTATATTTGGATCTGTGGGTAAATTTAGTAGAACTACTGCAGTTGCTTGAAATATATACAGTCAATGCCATCCTCTGCATAAAGAGAGGAAAGACCAGGAATAACTTGCTAGTTCAAAATAAAATCCGGAGTAAAAGACCCTCTGGAAAATGGATGCAAAATTCAGAATCCCAATTAGCTGCAGCAAAACTCTGTTCTTCACACTGCCTCACTTTCATACCATCAGTGCCAAGTACCTGCCTGGTGCCTCATGCAGAACAGTGGCTTGTACAGCTGCAGAACTTTAACATACAGCTGCACATTTTAACATACTCTGTGCACTACTTGCACGTGATGACTTAAGTGAAACAATGTCAGTCTCCTGTCTCCTTGAACCAACATAAAAATTTGTGCTTATCTGTACTCTGTAGGTCTTACCCATATTTCCTGTACACTGATTTGAATGGACTTTAATTGTGGCTGCTGTCTCTGACCCTCTGTGCTCAAAAGAGAGACTGGAAATCCAAAGCTGAGTCACTGTGCCTGAGAAAAGACTCTCTAACATCACATCTTGTGCCCAGTACAGGACTAAGCAGGATGCTGCATGTGTTGGGTTCAGGAACGGATGTAAGACCTGCAATCCTGTGTCCTGTGAGGGGCTACAGAGGTTAGTTTATGCTGATCTGACTCTTTCTATACCTGTTTCCCAATAGTATAAGCTTGAAGCTAATTGTTATTTTAATTAAGAACATAACTTTTATGATGTGTTTGCTAAGGCCTATTCTATGTCCTTGAAGGGGCAACAGTTATTTAATTAATCTGTGTAGGCAACAGGTGGGCACATATACTCAGAGTCATCAGAATGGCAGTGGTGCTGTGTTGTTTAAGTCCAAAGATACAGAGAAAGCAAACCAATCTAGGGGATATGACTGGGGTAAGCAGAATACTTTCCTTTCCAAGAGCCCTCCAGGTTGTTCTAACACTAAAATTTCCTCTAATTTCCTCTGCTTTTTATATTTATATATATATATATATATCTCAACCATGTACAGAAGATAGTATTTTTCTGACAAAGCTTGAATCTTTATAGGCACACACAAGGAGACTATAACTTTCCATTAATATATGGGGTTATAATAAAGCCATCTCACTAACTGTAAGTTTCCTATAACTGACTTTGATTATAGTTACCATGTCAAGAACTATTCTACAGAGAAGTAAATTTTGTGAAATAAATATACAGCATTTTCAGAATAAAAAGAGAATCAGGCTTGCATGGTGTTTTTAAAGCATATTTTAAGAAGCATGCAGGCTCAGATCAAATGTCAAGAACCAATTTGTTCATGTGTGATTTGCCACTGGAAGGCTCTAAAAGTCAGTCAGAGCTTAGTGTCTATTTCACATGTCCTGATCATATCGGTTACCTGCATGCTGTTAGATTAACTTGCACACTGAATTTTCCAGAGACAGAGGGAAGAAAAAGATAAGGGAGAAGAAAGTGAAAAAAAGGCAACAAAATAAAAAGAAGCTGGTGATAGGATGAGAGCTGTGAAGAATACAGGATTAAAAAAAAAAAAAAAAAAAAGTGGAGATATGTGAAAAGATGGGAGAGGAAAACAAAGGTTCCTGATTAACAAGAAAAGAAAATGAGAATTTATTGAGACTGCCAGTGGGATAGCAAAGCACTGAGTATTTCATTGTCTCTAGCTGAGGGATAAGAAAATAATGCATTATTTTGCCCTCAGAGTTAAGTAGTGATTGTTTCCATCCCATCTAAGTCTTTTACAATATCCTTCCCTCACTCATGGAGGTTGTGATCTTTCTGCTTCTGCATCATCCTGTGGAAAGCACTGTTACAAATGCAGTAGGGTCAATTCTCTGCTCAGTTGTGTTTACTTTCTGCATCAAATTAATAATAAAACCTGTTACAAGGTCAAAGGGAAATTCTATGTTCAGCTGGTTTGGGTCAGATTATTAATGCTAAAATTATTAAGATCCCTATGGAGGTACACTAATTTACGCCAGCAGGAAATTCAGACTGTGTCCATTCAAGTGCAGCCTCAAGCAGATACCTAATAAAGCTATTAAAATTAAAAGTGATACCATTTCATTTAAAGGGAGCCGTAGCAAGGCCAGTGAAGTGCAGTCATATTAACCAGGTCCTATAAGCTTTGCAATAATTATTAAATTCAGTATATATTTTTTCACATCAAACTTCAAAAATGTTTGTCTTTCACTTAACAGCACACAGCAAGTTTCCTGTAGTTTAATAATGTCATTTTCTTTTTCACGTTTGTAGCATTCTGCTCTGATCTGAGAGACACTTTTTAATGTACATTCCTCAGTGCCTAGTTCCATCCAAGGAGCTCATGTCTAAATACTGCCTCATGTATAAATGGTTTAATTTTCATCTAGCACATGCAAAGGACAAGAAGATAGGAACACTACACTAACTTTATCCTGTGGTTCACTGAGCCTTATAATCCTCTGTCTCTAATAATGCTCAGCACAACATATTTTACAATTTGTGCTATATCCCACCTTGATGCTGCACCCACAGTAGGTCTTACCCATATTTCCTGTGCACTGATTGGAATGGACTTTAGAATAGATTAGAATAAACCAGGTTGGAAAAGACCTTCAAGATCATTGCATCCAACCTATTACCCAACACTATCTAATCAACTAAACCATGCAACCAAGCACCCTATCAAGCCTCCTTCTAAACACCTCCAGTGATGGTGACTCCACCACCTCCCTGGGCAGCTCATTCCAATGGGCAATCACTCTCCCTGTATAGAATTTATTCCTAACCTCCAGCCTAAACCTCCCCTGGCACAGCTTGAGACTGTGTCCTCTTGTTCTGATGTTGGTTGCCTGGGAGAAAAGACCAACCTCTGCCTGTCCACAACCTCCCTTCAGGTAGTTGTAGAGTGCAATAAAGTCTCCCCTGAGCCTCCTCTTCTCCAGGCTAAGCAACCCCAGCTCCCTCAGCCTCTCCTCATAGGGCTTGTGTTCCAAGCCCCTCACCAACTTTGTTGCCCTTCTCTGGACACATTCTGGCTGCTGTCTCTGAACCTCTGTGCTCAAAAGAGAGACTGGAAGTTTTCTATTTTTGAAAACTTTTCAATTGTTCTGTACTGAATTTCAGTTCATTTTGTAGTACCTTAGTCCAAATTTATTCTTTAGAGGAACATATTCTCTTACTGGGACGTAAAAATCAATCAATCAATCAATCATAAATTCCTCATGATCCTGATTCATATTTTATGAGAATCAAGTTAAAAACTTACATAAAGATTCTAGAACACATTTTCGTTGACTTTCATATCACTCTTATTTTGATAAGGTGGCTCCAGATTATGGAAACATTGTGCTTGGGTCTCCATATGCAAAGGGACAGGAAATGAAGAATTTCTTTCTGACATGTAAAAGCAATAATCTGACTCTCTGTATTAGATGCAACATTACTTAATACACTTAGTACTTCCTGCGAAAGATGATGAATAGGAAGGCAGCAAAACCTGCAGAGTATACAGACATATTGGTTAGCTATCACTAGGAAAGACTGATTTATGTTTTGTGGGAATGGAAAAAAGATGTTCATACTGGTTTTGCCAGTTTAAACATTAATTATGTGGTGAAATGTTTCCAGACTTAGTGGCCCTGTGGTCTTACTTGGTACTGTGTACTGATGGATGAGCTTCACCAGGATCATGACAGCAAATGAGACTTGCCATCAATACATGAAAAGCATTTAAACATCAATGAAACTGGAAAGGATTTGGAATTAATTATTCAGTTCAGGAAAGAGATTTGGATGTTATTACAGACAGCTTAATGAAGACTTTAGCTATGGCTAGAAATCCAAAAAGACATTAAGAAGTGTAAGGAATAGAACAGGGAATAGCATGTAAAATATTATAATTAGGCCTGATTGGGAAATATTCCCTTGTCAATGGGTAACTTTGGTAACTCTGAACAAAACCCACACCTTTGTTTGCAAAAGCGCCTCAACTATTTAGAGGAAGAATTTAATGACATTCATAATGACTCTAGTAAATAAATAACAAGAGTAACAAAAAGGAGGATGTTAAAAATTATGTTTTAAAGAGGTAATAAACAGGGTCTTTTATTTCCATGCTCATCCCAGGAAGGAAATATTTAATAGAGAGAACTAATCTAAGACTGCTAGTAACTCCACTTGTGTATTCCCGGTTTTGCTGAGGTGCAAGGTTTGATTCAGTCTGCAAAACCTGAAGTGATGGATGGGAACAGTGCAAACACAAACGGCTAAGTAAAGTATGCAAGTAAATTAACCCAGTCTTTAGAGAAAAGTGACCATTTACGGTGTATTCTTTTTCCTGTTTGTACTGAATTGCTTGCCGCTATCCATTATCACGCATCCATTGTTCTTTTAAAGCGCTCACCCTACCTGTCACAAACACCCAGCTACAGAACTGCTTTAAAATAAGTGCTCCTGCCTTTTCATTAAATATTTTTAATGACAGAGAATGAGTGAGTGAAACAGCAATTTTTGCCCTAGTTTCGGAATTGCCCAGTGGGTGTGCTTCACATTAAAAAAGCTCTCCTCTGCCCGTAACACTGAGTCCTCACATATGTTCCACAGCCTCTGTTTAGCTCTGCACAATGCTAATTGCAAATGGAAAAAAGTTGGGGGGGGGGGGGTTGGAAAGTGGAAAAAAGACATTTGTTTTGGTTTAGTAGCCAGCAAATCATGTTTGTTTTGCATCTTTCAACTAAACGGCACTAAATCACTACAAGAAAAAAAGTGCATTGCAAACGAGATGTATAACCAAAGATGAGATTTAATGCTAAGCCACAGAAAATAGAGTTGGTTCAAATTCAGCTCTAGCTATCATGGAAACAAAAAAATGGAGGAAAGAGGTATCACACTAAATATCTCAGGCTGTGCCAGGGGAGGTTTAGGCTGGATATTAGGAAGAAGTTCTATACAGAGAGAGTGATTGCCCATTGGAATGGGCTGCCCGTGGAGGTGGTGGAGTCACCTTCATTGGAGGTGTTCAGGAGGAGACTTGATGGGGTGCTTGGTGCCATGGTTTAGTTGTTTAGGCGGGTTGGATTGGTTGATGGGTTGGACGTGATGATCTTGAAGGTCTCTTCCAACCTGGTTTATTCTATTGTATTCTATTCTGTGGTGAGATCCTTTGCACAGACAAATAGAAGTCTTTTATAGAAAGCAAGCCATCATTAGCTGTCACCATATGTTAACACACATTTCTGTCTATTTTTAGCCAATCAGTATCTGCGTTATTTAGCTATTTTCCCTTTATGCTAACTCAGAAGGGATCTTTCTACCCCTTCTGGATGGCAAAAATTGCAACCTGCATCTTTTTATTAAACATAACTGAAGGGAGTCATGGAAAACAGAAAACCCTGGTAAGCATGAAAACTGTGGGTCTCTACAGTATCTGCTTAAAAGTTAACAATATCACAGGTTGAATATGTACAGTGGCCTTTGCAATCAGAAGATAGATCACCATTTCCTTGCAACTTTTCCCTGAAATGGGCAAGAGCAAATGTCTAAAGGATTATATGAACAAGTCAGTGTAACTTCCTCTGAATATTTTCTTGGCTTCCAAAAATGTCTGTCTCAGACCTTTCCTAAGCCTGAAACACAGAAAAGTGGTGACTTCCAGAACTAGGTCAGATAAGAAATGCAGGGCAACACACCCCCTCCCCACCTTCCCCCATTAACAGGCGGTCATTAATGTAAATGCAATGTCAGTGGAGTATGTTACTCAGTTAGTTTTAGAAAACAGAAACAAAAATTACTGACTGCAATCGCCTGTGCCAGAATGCTACAGGCAGTAATATCAACTGAAACATTGAGGTCAACAGGGACGAGCAAAGGAAACCACCGACTAACAAGCAATGCTGTTTAAGCACAGCAGAAAAGTCAATGTCAATGCTGCAGAAATGGCACAAATCAGGTTAGAAACTGGCTGAATATACTGGGAGGACTGACATGAGTCAGAAAGCCATGGTGATTATGCTAATGGAAATAGTAATAACTACTCATCTTATCTCCTAATTACAGTGTCCTAAGTGTGTGAAACAACATATATTCAAACACCACTGTGAAGGGTCAATGGTGCTTCATTTTCCCATCAGTTTTATAACCTTCGCTCACGTGAACAGACATCAACTGCTATCATCATGCATCCAGCTCTGTCACTGACTTGATATGTATATCTTTTGGAAAAGACCTTCTTGATGATTTTTTTCATCTTCATACCCAAGATTTTTCTCGTTCAATTAAACCATCAGAAACAAACAAAAATGTTAGAAAGAAGGATCCACTGAAGACCCTGTGTCAGAGCTTCCAATCTGACATCATCTATAGGGATTAGGATTTCTCTTCTCTTTATTGTCTCTGGAAACTAATGAGGTGTAGAATTCAAAACTTAGTATGATTCCACTTACAAACCATATTGTCAACTCAGACAGATTGTTATTTCCATATAATCCCGTTTCAGATGTTTATTGCACACAGGGAAGGAATTTAGCCAAAACAGGGAGAAAAACCCACAGAACTTCTAGCTCTAAGCTGCTGACCATAACCAATCTCTTCACTCTTTCTGCTCAATTTTGGACTTTGGCTTACATATAGCATTTGCTAGAATAGAATAGAATAGAATAGACCAGACCAGACCAGACCAGACTAGGTTGGAAGAGACCTTCGAGATCATCGTGTCCAACCCATCATCCAACACCATCTAATCAACTAAACCATGGCACCAAGCACCCCATTAAGTCTCCTCCCATACACCACCAGTGATGGCAACTCCACCACCTCCCCGGGTAGCCCATTCCAATGGGCAATCACTCTATGAAGAATTTCATCCCAGCACCCAGCCTAAACCTAATAAGTACAAACAATCCAAGTGCTATAGAAAACTACAGGTGCTACTGTGCTGGAACCAGCTATAATGCCCAGCTTCTCTGGTCTCTACTTCCTTGCTCCACACAATCTGTGTGGAGCCTTCTGGTTTATGCATAAAGTGTATGAGATTGTTTCTAATCTGCAGAAGTTCCTTTCTAGTCCATGCTCCTATAAGCCTCTTTATTATCAACATTAAAACACCAAAAATTGCTAAAAAATTCATGCAGCCTGGAAAAAGAAGAAAACTCGCATTGCACTGTACAAGCTGTGTTTGCCGCTGTGAATAGATTTGATAGGCAGGGCATAGGGAATGGTTAGAAGTAAAGATTCCAACAGCGAGCAAGAGCCATAACTGACTTATAACTAGTTTGTGCTATTTTCATTTTAATATTATTAGCAGAGAAAGCATCATCCACAGCAGGACATATAATTTGAACAGGAAGGAAATGGGTTATTAATATCATATCAAAAGCTTGACAATAAAGCGTAGCCTTTGTTCTACACTCAGGAAAACAATTTCAGAACAGCATTTCCATGAGGCAAGTACCAAAAGGAACAGGTCATTTTATTTTTGGTTTAAATTTGCTTTTAAAGCTCAGTGTTTTCTTCATAATAGATCTTTGATGCTTTTTGTGCTGAATATTACACACACACCCCCCCCTTTATTATTTTTTTTTTACAATAAAATTGGTGTGTTATCTTTTGTAATGGCTCAGCTCCATTTTCTTGTTCTATTTCATTCTTTTAATTTGCTTGGAAGCACAGCTTTTTTTTTTTTTTTTTTTTTTTTTTTTTTAGCTCCTGAATGAGTGGTATTGTTGCAGGTAAGTTTTGATTTTGCAGCCTGAAGATTTGTTCTTTCTACAAAACGTGGCAGAGATTTAGCTTTTCCTCTTGGATCATTCTTGTGTCTACGCATTCAGGAATGAGAACAACGTTTTGAAGCTTCTGACTATTCCCACTGACATTCTGTGGAATCAAGAAGTGAGATGTTGGATATTAATTCTTAAGCTCTTGTCCTCACTGAGCTTTTTTTAATAGTTCAAATACAAATCTGCAGAGAACAACTGACTGCTCTGAAGCAACAGCAAAGAAACCTCAAAATGCACTATCACAATCATTTTTTTATATCATCATTTTCAGTTTCTCAAGCTCTATTTTGAATATGCTCATGTGTTTTTCCCTACAAATTTCCCTGAAATCACAGAATCTGATTTCTCCAGTAGTTTGATTGTTGTTGTTTTGGGTTTTCTTTCCCTAATTCTTTAATGTTTTTTTTATATCCACTTTTTCTTGACCCAGTGTGTGCTTCATTGGGTCTCTTTTTGCCAGTGTGCATTGCAGCACCCTTCATGTCTCTTCTCTGTACCTTTACAGATACTAAGAATTTACAGGTTTTCTCCCTTCTCCTCACAGCCCTTTTCTTAGAAGGCTTGACAAGCTATAGCTGTCTGGTATCTTCTGTTAAGAGAAGTACTTTGTTTCTCTAAAATTCATAGCATCATCTGAGCCTGCTCTGTTCTGAGTTCATCTTTCTTGAAGACAGATGACCATATGTACACAGTATGAGGTCATAGAAGTCATCAATGTTCCTTTACTCCTTGGGATGGAATTGGATATTTTTTGCTGACACACAACTTCTTCAGCTTAACTAATAATTTCCACAGGGAAGCCATGCCAGGTTACCTTGCATTGCTTTTCCTTATTATAACAAAATCTAGATATTATTTGTACCAAAAGTAAAAACAAAAAGAGGAGCAAGTGCATCCAAAATGTTTCGTAATGCTGTTGACAGAAGACACACTGAATAAATTACACAGTTTATCTTCTAAAGCACCAAAACTTTTAATATATAAAAATATAAAGCATTTTTGTACTTCTCAATTTTCATATTTACAGTGAGCTCACTGACTTATATGGTTTTTAAATGACTTTGACATTTCATTAGTAAGAAATATTAATCTCAGAAGAGTGGAGGAAAAAGTTCTCTCTTAGAGTGCTGGGAATTATCTTGACCTACAGTCACAGCCGTAGGATGACTCAGAAGGACACTACTGAACTGCATTGATTTAGAAAGAACAGTTTATGCTCCTTTTATGTTCTAATTGGGTGTGTGTGTGTGCTCTTTTTTCTTTATTTTTTAAATGTTTCTTTTCTTATTTTTTCTTCCTTATTTAAAAAGGAATATTTGGGAGTTCTGTTTTATACCAGAAATGCATCAATAATGGATAGGATAGGATAGGATAGGATAGGATAGGATAGGATAGGATAGGATAGGATAGGATAGGATAGACCATGTTAGAAAAGACCTTTGAGATCATCGAGTCCAACCTATCACCCAACACCATCTAATCAACTAAACCATGGCACCAAGCACCCCAGTCAGTCTCTTCCTAAACACCTCCAGTGACGTTGACTCCGCCACCTCCCTGGGCAGCACATTCCAATGGGCAATCACTCTTTCTATGAAGAACTTCTTCCTAACATCCAGCTTAAACCTCCCCTGGCACAGCTTGAGACTGTGTCCTCTTGCTCTGGTGCTGGTTGCCTGGGAGAAGAGACCAACTCTCACCTGGCTACAACATCCCTTCAGGTAGTTGTAGACAACAATAAGGTCTCCCCTGAGTCACCTCTTCTCCAGGCTAAGCAACCCCAACTCCTTCAGCCTTTCCTCATAGGGCTTGTGCTCCAAACCCCTCACCAGCTTTGTTGTCCTTCTCTGGACATGTTCCAGCAACTCAACATCTTTCCTAAATTTAGGGGGCAGAACTGGACACAGTACTCAATAATGATAATGCTGAACTTTGGGGTTGGATAAAACACAGTCTGGTGAGACCATTTAGTCGTGTAGTGGAATAAATGCTGGTCTTAAATCACTTATTGCTACTGTAGTTTAATCATATCTGTACATAGTGTTGGTCATATGGACAGGAAGAAGTCATAACATGACAAGTTTGGGATTCTGCAATGATAACTTTATCAGAATAGGAATTTTGAATTGATATCAAAACAGAAATGGGAAATGCTTGTAAAGGAACAATCATCAGTACCAGTTATTTTAAACTCTGATATTTTAAAATCCTTGACCCTAGTTCTGCAGAATTTTGGTGATCTTGATGGCAAACCTCACTAACAGCTGTCCATTCTGGTATTGGATACAGGGTACTAAAATTAACTGCACAGCCAAAATAATGATGAGATTGTGAATGGTAGCACAAAGGATGCCTAAAGTATGTTCTCAGTCTGGAAGTATATACTTCATAGGATTGCTAAGTATAGGCATGTTGACTATTTCATCACTGTTTCAGTGGTAGTTTGGCTAACACAATTAATAAGGTTTACATTTACAGAACTCTCTCAATCTTTCAGAAGCTAGGCAGCTTTGGAAATTTATGGTATTTCCACACTTAGAATGCTGGTTTCCCATGGGAGAAGAGTTGAGTGTCTTGAGCTGACTAAATTTAGAAGTACACAAATCCTATCCAAAAAAATTTTAAGGGATGACATAAATTGTTTGCTTATGAAAACAAGGAGAAATAATTATTAGTACACTAATATATAACTGTTCTGTCAGCAAATCTGCTTCTACTATACCTAAAATCTTAAACTTCCAGAGCTTAGGGTAAAACTTCTTATCTTGCTTGATGGCCTCATATTAACTAAAAAATTTTACAGTGCTTTGATGTTTTATGTAATACCATCAGTCAGGTCCCTAAATATTGTAAGTATTTAGGTGATACTGAACACCAGGGATTCAGTAATTGCACTACAACATACAGTTTTGGACACTGAGAAGTCCTTCATGTAAATTTAAAAATGGCCCATTAAATGGCAACATGCACTGGAAAAAAAAATGAATTCTGCAATCATCAGTTAAATTTGGATCTAGGTGGCCTCACATTTGTGCTAAATTAAATCCCAGACCTTAAAACAAAGTGTTATTGAATTATTTGATTTTCAGTTCCTTTTTTCCCCCCCTCAGTGGTAGGGTAATCTCCAGTTTCTCTACTGATTGTGTGCAATTATGTAAACTTTGTCCTTGTTGACTAGCAAGGTTTGATCAATCTTTCAGTAAACACTAAGATATTTTTTTCCAGGCTTGCATTGAGCTGGAAACTAGAAGGGCTTTCTGAACACTACAGTGCAGCCAAAGTCAAGACTCGTATTTTGGCTCCGGGTTCTCATTTACAAATGAGCAATTCAGCATTTGAAATAGAAAGGAAATAGCTCCAGGTTTACGTCATACTGTTGGGATGTGAAATGTTTCCCATTGACATGGCTCCACTGCAGACTGACTACAAGCAAGACTGACAAAGCTGAGAAAAGAAGAGCTAATTTTGCTCTGACCTCCATATTGTTCTGGGTAGACTGGCGAGACTGTGAAACATATCTAAATGTGTATCCCAAGGAGAAAAAAGAGGCATGTCATGGGACAATAAATGCTAAGGACAGAGGAGACTTCTTTAGGATGATACCAAATAATTATTATTCTCAAAAGACTCAGCAATAAATGAGGGAAAAAGCCTAACCTGAGTCCATTGTACTGTGCAGATGGCTCTTGGGTGAAGAAACAAAAGTGTCTTTGATCATTGGAGAGCAGGCAAAGAAGTGAACTTTATCAATACAGCTGTAATCTCAAACTGGCAGGTCAAATTCTTCTCCATGTAACATCAATATTCTGTTAGAGTATTGAAGGTATTACTCTAAGGAACCTTGTAAATGGGGGAGATTGTGTTGTTGATTTTCATCTGAAACAAACTATTTCTAAACTTATGAAAACCAGTGGGGAAGAAAAACCTTCAAGACCTCGCATAGGTTTCTGGCTGAAGCACAAACTTCTTTCATACTATCTAGATTCTGTCAGCATAAGTCTTGGCAATAAGATCTACAGTTTTATGTGACTAAGGATGCACATCTTTCCCTTATGCTGCACTGTGCAATAACCTTCCAATTGTTAATTTTATTCTATAGTTGTCAGAATAAATTATGTCCCTGATGGAAATTCAGTTATATGTTGCTATAAAAGCTAATATAAAGTCAATAGAAAACAAAAGAATGGCTCTTGTTCATTTCAGCACTCCCTGGCTCAGACCTCCTCTAATTATTATATGTATTTAATAATAAAGGACAAGATAGGATATTGTATTTATAGAGGATATATTTTTAAAGTTTGGAAGAAAACACCTATCATATCAGTCTTTTTCATTAATGCAAGTTATGGATCACTAGAAGCTATATACTTGGATAGTAGCAGCCAAGAGTTTAATTCATCCAGAATAATGGAATGGCCACTCTCCCCCTCTATTACTCCTACTGACATTAGGTCTAGAGGATGTCACATCAAAGAGCAGCAGTTAACACCGCTGCAATCTGACACCTGGAGCTGTTTCTCATTTCTTTCACATGATAAATTGTTCATTTGCAAATGAACACCTTGAGCCAAAGTACTAAGCAGTGTTTTCCTGCATCCTACTATTTGGAAGAATTACTATAATGGCAATACCTATTGATATTATGTAGGTGCCTGATGTGATTTGTCACTGAATAATTTAATTTAATTTAGTAGTTAATATTCACAGACTACAGTCTTGTAAATTAAATCACATTTCAAGATGCTCAAATTCTCTTAACCTTTGTGTTTGTTAATATAGGCTGTTACTCAGAAAACTATATATTTTGGCATGTTGGAGCAAATTTCTGGGAAAGTGGAGGAGATTTTGGTGAGTAGGAGCAAAGCAAAGACTATTCTTTTATGGTTTAATAACAGTCATTACACACCCAGGAAACTGTATTTAAAAATTGGGAATGTCTCAGTGGTTACCATTTTTATACCTGTGTTTTCTACTGCAGTGGGAAAGACTTGCAAATGTCAACAATGTGCTTCAGATACAAGTGTGGCACGTGGGTGGATGCATAGTTGCAGCTCTATAGGAATTACATAGCAGGGAAAGGGAATATCTGAAACATTTTGCCCTTACTACTCTCCTTTGGAAAGCACCCACCCCTAGAGGGTGGTGAAATAATGACATTCAGCTGAGAAGTCCTTTGGAGTCATGGTTAGGAATGAATACAATAACCAAAATGTTGATTCAGTTTCTGTAGACGATGCATAGTCCAAGTTATAAAGGAGGAAAAGTATCAAACATATCTGCAACAAAGCCGGCTGGAGGGAAACATTGCAAGGCATGAAAATCCTCTCAGCACTCTGAATGTTAATCTTTTGGTCTATTATCCTCGAACATTAAGAAAGAATTATCTAAATTAAGAACCTGACCCAAAAATATTCTCCTCATCATTGCAATTACACCCGTATATATGAGAAGAATTCATTGTACCTGCCTGCAAAAATGATTGCTAATACTGGTAATGCACCTTCAATATCACAAACAAATATTTCAGGTGCTGAATAATTTTCCTTTTCTTTGTTTGTTTTGCCTTTGGTAATGTCCTCAAGTCAGAGTTGATGCTGATTTTGAATGAATGCTTGATTTGGCTTTGACAACAGTTTCCAGGACTAGATGAGCAATAAAAGTGTTTTTAAAAATGACACCCAAACACACAGTGTGTGAGCATCGCATTTGGTTACAGGGCACTGTACACATGATTATAACATACCATAACTTTGAAGGTCATGTTTTCACAGGCTGCTAAGTGGAATCTCTTCAAAACCATTGCAAAAATATTATCTAAGAGTGTGTATGGAAGATCACCTGATGACCATGCTTTGTACCAGAAGTAAACCAGTTCATTTTTCACTATGCTGTAATGAAAAGAACCTGTAAGCATCACAGTATAGCCACAGATACTTTAGTAGCAAGGCTAAATGAGTAGAACCATAGAATCAATAAGTTTGGAAGAGACCTCAAAGATCATCAAGTCCAACCTGTCACCTGAGACCTCATGACTACTAAACCATGGCACCAAGTGCCACATCCAATCCCCTCTTGAACACCTGCAGGGATGGTGACTCCACCACCTCCCTGGGCAGCCCATTCCACCGGCTAACAAGCCTCTCTGTGAAGAACTTTCTCCTCACCTCAAGCCTAAACTTCCCCTGGCACAGCTTGAGATTGTGTCCTCTTTTTCTGGTGCTGGTTGAACTCCAATAACTTTAGGTCTTCAAAGCAAAAGACTAGGGAATTCTGGGAGCTCTGTTTTATCATGAACTTCGCAAGCAAGAGACAGCATTCCACAAGCTATAAATTTACATTCCCAAAGGAGTAAGAGAAAAACTTCTTGCAGTGTACATATAACAGTTCAAGGATGACAATTATAATATTATACCAGTCCTTCCAGTGCAGCAAGCAATTTCTAACTGTCTGAAAATAAAAACCTCCTTTGGAAGCTAACAACTGAGTGCTTTATTAGCGCTTTGTCTCAAAGAGCAATGCACATTCCATTTCACTTCTTGCATTTGAATTTGAATTCTGTGCTTCAGGTTCATCCTTTTTTTTCCATCTGTGAGAACATTTGATTATAAGGATAGATTGCTTAGAGCATGACAAGAGAAATTAAAAAAGAAAGAAAAATATTTTAAAAATATAATTAAAGATGACCAGCACAATTTGTATTTGTTAGCTGACCTGGAGTTTAACAAGATGTTTTATTCTGTGTAGCCAAGCTATTAAACAATTTCTTTTGATTAAAAAAAAAAAAATGTTGAAAGGAACAGAACACAAAGATGACAGAAATAAGGATAAAAAGCCTTCTCTTTCAGTGCAAATGTATGTCTTACTAATAAGTTAATCTATTTAGTGATGCTTCTAGGAGAAGAGATTTCTATGAAACACTCCAGGAAATCACCCCTTGTTCCATTCATTCGAGCCTTTCATGTGTCATTATTGCTTAGTTTTTCAAGATCATATAAATACCACTGTCTTTTCTTTTTAATCACATAAAGAACTTTTCAAACCATACCTCATTTTCTACTTTTCTTTTTTTCTATTACTACTTTTTTCCCCCCTAGTGAAAATAACTACTGTAACTGAATTTTCTATTCTCCATTTCTGAGTTGCTTATGTACCACAGGGTTGGGGGGAATAATAATTCTAGGCTTTCTCTGTTGGTCCTCTCTCTAGAAGCGAGAATGTGACATTCAGAGAACAGACCAAGGAAACTGACCTTCCTCAAGTTGTCACCAAATTCATTCTAAATATTTTTCTGATTGCTTCACTAGGTTTAGATACCAAAGATGGTTTTCTAAAACACCATATCAAAAGGCAAGCATCATAAAACTTCAATAGTTAAAAGAAAAAACAGAATCTCCTGAGAGCTGGGATGAAGACCTAAAGATCGCTTCTTTCCCACCTGAGAAAGTCAATAATAGCTTTCATTTCACTACCTTAAATCTTTAATGTTACTGTCACAGACCTGATCCAACAGCCATCAGAAACCAGTATCATCAAACTTCCATTAACCTCAGTGCCAGTGCAGAACACTACAGAAAATTGGGCTTAACAGGTGCCTACATTCAGCAGGATTGGGATAAAGTTACCAGACAGCACATGAAAACTCCAAGTCTGGGAAAGCAGAACTTAGAGTCAGCAATCTTGAATTTTTTTTAATTTCCTGGATTATATAATTTGGGTCATGACCACAAGGAATGGTTAGCCCTGAAAACTACAGAAGAGGGTGTGGGGGGGTTTGTTTTGTTTTGAATAAGCAGCAGTTTTCTGACACAATCGAGAAAGGACAAGGTTTTAAATAAAATAATCAAGTATCAATCTCTTCTAAAAACTCAGATCATGAGGCTGATTTTCTAATAAGATGAGGTTTATGTAATTGTATTGTTTTGTTTGTCCTTCTGTCATGAGTGGCTTCCAACAACACAGCTAATTTCAAAGAACCATGGCAGAAAGAAGAAAGGTCTCAAACATATAAAGTTCCTTCAAATCTGAATGACCAATGGCTCTTCAGGGAAATCAGCTCCACCCTGTAAATAGTTTTTACTATTTCCAGCATGCTTATCTTTCTTCCTCATCCATCAGACCACAAAGTTTGAACACATTCAAACACAGATTTGAAGCCAGACAACGGCATAGTCCCTTTATGAAGGCAGGGAGACCTGCTTATAATTTCACCAATTCTGTGTGGCACCAGTAACCTACAAAACCCTTCACATTACTTGCAAAGCACAATGTTAATCACTGATCCTCTTCTCAGATACTATCTTCCTTAATGCACATATGACAAAAACAAACATATCCTCTAGCCCCATTTTTATATTACAGCTTTTTCAATATTATTTCAGTAATCATGTAGGCAGACATCAGGTAGGGCTGCTGGACAGAGACCACTGGTAAGTGGAAAGAAAGTGCTCACCCACTAGTTAATGGCTTAACAACATGACAAGAATAAAAAACGCAGAGTAATTCCCATGTTTCCTGTTTGTTTTAACAGATTGATATCCATTCCTGGGGAGAAATAAAAAAGACTTGTAGCAATGTAAAAATCTGAACTTTAATTTGCTTCTGACTAAGGAGAAATGCTGCTGCCTCTAAGAATCCTCAGATTCTGTTGTATTTTCAATTACAGTATTTTATGTATCAGCCTTAATAGACTGTCTGCTTATCAGCAACATGAAGAATGACTCAAACTAGATGCCTGGACATCTAGAAAAATACATTTAGAGTGTGTCTTCACAAATAATATTACATTATATGCAATGTTTGTGCTTAGAGAAGCTTCAGTGGTCCTCTCTCTGACTACAAAACCACTTGATATATGATCCTTGAAGTCTTACAGATGTAAATAACACCGTGCAGAGATTATATGCATATCTGATTTATGTATTCTTTAATTTTTTTAGTCCTCTAACTACAAAAACACCTGGTATACGATCCCAGAAGTCTTACAGTCTTACAGGTGCAAATACTTTGTGGAAGTTGTGTGTGTATCTGCTTTATGTATTCCTGATTTTTTTTAGGACTGAAAAAGAGGTGGAGGAAAAGAATACACAATGCACAAACCTCTGCAATGGCAGCCTATTTCTAGCATAGTTTTTGATCATGCTAACTTTTACTGATATCCACAATCTTATCTACACATAAAAATGTTGTCTTTTTAACTTTTAGAACAATATTAACTCCCTCTAGTGTCAGCATTTTAGCTATAAAAGCATGAAGGAGTTTATACACATGTAGATTTTAACTTTGCTAAAAGGTGAATAAAATACCCTGGCACTTTGATGGCAAAATAATTGCAGCCACTCAAGGGACAGTACTAATGTAATTAGAGCAGTAAAGAAGAAAACAAATCACAGTCCTCATCAAAGAGCAAAACTGGTAGATCAGTCCTAAGCCTCTCAAGCACATTAAACATAATTGTTTGCAGAACACCAAAAGCTCATAACACAGAAATCTCATATAATTGAGTTGCATGAGAACAGAAGGATTTGTAAACTCTGCATGGCATATGTGTGTTTAGAGAGATTTGTTCAGAGGGAGACTGCTGCCACAGGATGAAAACATTCAGTCATCTAACACTGCAGGCTGAAAGGCCATTGATTGAATCCTTGAGCCTAGACAATAACTGTCCTGCAGGTTGTATTAACAGCCAGGTGAATTCTCTGAACAGTAGATGTGAGTCTGAATAACTTCAGAGAACATGGGCACGTGCACAGAGCAAAGGCAGAGCAAAATCTAGCAGTTCCAAAAACTTTTTGAATAACCTTTCTTGCAGGCAAAGCAAATTTATCCATGCACTTTGGAGTAAAGTCACTGCCAAGACAAAAAAGCTCAGTGTATCATATATATGCATGGGTCAGTAGACTCCTTTAACCTCTCGCTTTTGATTAGGAGGCTGATAAACAGATTTTGAGAAACAAAACACACACAAATGGTTTTCACTTACAGCAGACCCTAAGGTTCTAGGAAGACAATTGATATCTCTTTGACCCTAGGAAAAAAAAAAAAATAAAAAAAATAATAATCACAGAATCACAGAACAGTTGGGATTGGAAGGGAGACATCTGGAGATCTAGTCCAACCCCCGCTAACACAGGTACACCTAGATCAGGTGGCACAGAAAAGTGCCCAGGTGGGCTTTGAAAGTCTCCAGAGAAAGAATTCCACAACATCTGTCAGTGGATTGTTCCAATGTTCCTTCACCCTCAAAGTGAGGAAGTTCTTTAAGATCAAGTGAAACCTCCTGTGTTTTAGTCTGTACCTGTTGCCCCTTGTCCTATCACTGGGCACAATTGGAAAGAGCCAAGACCAAACCTCGTGACCTCCACCTTTTAGATATTTATATTAAATTATAATAGCCCCCTCTCAGACTTCTCTTTTCCAGGTTAAATAACATGAAACACTCCTGATAAGAAATGCTCACAGTATTACTAGTTTGAAAACAACTGTGAGACACCACTCTTCACTTAGGCATGTTAGGCTACACAATAGTGTCACGAATGGCAGCAGAAATGATATCTCATTATACAGGTATCAGACAGAAAAGGGAATTTAGCTGAGCGTCCTACAGTTGGCTAGTGAACTAAAACTTGTTACAGTTGAAGAAGCTCTGAGATAATATTATCCAATATGCAATTACAAAAGGAGGAAAATTATAACCTGTGAACTCAAGGAGCTTATGGAGTAGTTCTTATTGTCTCAGTATAATATTTTTCATTATCTCTCATAGGTGACTATTTTGTTATGTAAGGTGTATTCCTGAGCAACTAGATTAGGGACTGGACTGGATGATGCAGAAATCCTGCAATTCAATTTTGCAAGGCTTTAGTTTCAAATGGTGAAAATCCTGTATGATCCTCGCACAAGATGACATAGGATACCAAGCCTTAACCAAAACAAAAAACCCTTCTTGGTACTTCTGTTTTGCATTAAAAGATATAGTTTGGGGGATTTATTTATTTTTATTTTGGCATTAAGGAATGCACACATCAGCAATAAAAAAAAAAATAATCTAGCATTTAGCTATTTTAATGCATTCTCATTAACTGGAAATATCACTGAGAGTTATTTTAGAGCAATTTCTAAAATCATTGAAGTAATTATCTTGAACTTTGCAGCCAGTTCCTCTTTATTCTAGATCAATTCAGAGGTGGTAACCACCATACCGTATTACCAAACATCACCTTACATATTTGCAGCTATGGTTTTGTTCATAGCTTATCAGCTCCTTGCATTAATGAAGCAAACCAGCCAGCTCTGAAAGCAGTCTGTGGTCAATTTTCTACCTTCATAGAAAGTTATTTGAACAGTACAAAGATCTGCCTAAAAACATTAATTACCTTAAGACTTCTCTCAGCTATTTGGAGCTAACCACTAGCATATAATAAGAGGATCCTCATACACTGCTGTTTATCCCTCCCCCTTAGTTCAAGCCTGGGGATGCAGTAAAGTTGGGCAAAGTGTTGTCGCGCTCTGACAGCACACAATATATACATGGGTCCTTGCAAACAATAGTTAGTCATAAATCAGACCAGTGTATAGGTTGCTCTAAATTACCGTACATTTAAAAAGTTCAATGATGAGAGAATGACAGCCAATTCTTTGGGAGAATCCCAGTTCTTGAGCTGAAAAGACCTTGGCACAAGAGGGAATCTTGCTCTTTTTCACTGCTTCTAACATTATTCTTCCACACTTAGGGATCATTTTGTAAGTCCTCTGTGTTGCTATGGCAAAAGTCAGATTTCTTCCCCCCAACACGTGGCAAAAGACTCTGTAATATTGCGGGGGCTGGGGGGGTGGGGTTGTGTGTGGGAGGTATAAACAGTTCTAAAATTACTCCAAGTATTTTCTAGTGCTACATGGCTTCACTTTCTGAGCTACATTAAAGTACTGTTTAGTATTACCAAGGGTTATCCTCAGACCTAGGGAGTCTGAAAAGGGCTAAACTTCCCTCATGGATTTGAAAGTGTTGTAAACTGGAAGAGAACAGCTGATACAGAAGACACACTTTCTCAGGCACACATGTTAAGGGATGGATTCTATTCACTTATAGCTGTGGTTAAGAGAAAATCAGGACAGATAAAGAGAGAAAGGCTACTACACTGAAGTGAAAAGAAATCACAACGTTCTCAACTTGTAAAAGCCTAAGTATTGGAAAGCTGTATTTGGAACTATCACAAATACAGGACCTCACGCTTCAAATTAGCCAAAATATTTTGGAGAGTGAAAGAAAAGGCACACTCACAACTTTTAAATTCAATTTTAGGCTAAACTTCAGATCACTGGGTCTTGCATGCACCAGGGGCTTGAATATTAGAAGTTTACCAGATATCATTAATAAGCAATATAATAAAGCCTTGGGCTCTGAGTTAAGTATATAATTTAACATTCAGCAGTATCAGATGTTACTTACACAAAAGGGGGCAGAATGCTGTAGCAGGCACTAAAACACTACAGCTTTTTGTATATACCAATTTGCATTCTAAATAGATACTTGACTTTTCCTCTGTGACAGTCTCAAGAACTACTAGATACATATTTTGATGTAAGTCACCAGAAAGCAGGGGCATAAATCAAAATGTCATTTTAGAGATTGAAAAACCCCTTTAAAACAATAAAATAAGATAATAAAAAAAGAAAACTTGTATCAAACTTCACAATAAGAGAAACTACAAGAGGGGGTGCAAACAAGACTAAGTTATTTATTCCAAGACCTTATTAATTCCACCATGAAGCTGAATGTTGAGGAACAGATTTTCTAAATAGGGACCACGGAGTTGTGCAGCCAAGGGCAGCAGTTAGTCACTGTTACAAGACATCATGCCTCCTAAACTCTTCAATGCATGAGAGAGACAATTTTCCTTAAAACTCTTTAACAGATGCTTCATGTTTTATGTCCCCACATGCCCAGGACTTCAGGAGGAAGAACTGCTATCTGTTAACTCAAGTCAGCTCTGCAGTTGTGTTTTCCTTATACTTCTAAACATCAATAAAACCATCAAAGGCCAAGAGTTTTTGATGATGAGAACCAACATGAATTTCATTTCTTACAAGTATAACGTTTAGAAAGAACTGGCTTAGGCTGACTTCCCTGTCCATTTAAAACTTAACTGGAATTAGTCACCAACACCAGTTATACACTAAGTAAACTGTAGTCTCAAAGTGGTTTAAGGGTTGCAGATGGGGCAGAAAAGCAGCATAAGGGGGAAAAAAAAATAAATAAAAGGATCTTTCCCTTCCACTACATATACACACACAACCTCGCCCTCCCCAACAAAACACTAGATTAATTTGGACAGCTTCAATTTATATTATGTGACCTTCACTTATTTGGAAAGTGACTGAGATAACATCCCAGTAATTTATGAGTTTGTTTAGTATGAAAAATGGATTGTCTAGGAGCTGATCCTTCTAAAGCACTAAAAATAAACAAGCCCACTTTTCAAGCTATACTAAATACTGTCTCTGAATGGAAAGTTGTGCTTATCTGAGAGATGAAATCCAAGGCAGAAATGGATTAAACCAGTGTACTGTTTTCCTGGAACTGCACACAACAAGGTCTGTTTGCTTGTGTTTGCTTTGCTCTCACTGGTAGGTATTGCACAGAAAAATGGCAGGGCACTTCATTTTGGTTGAGAGGCATTGTCCATCCATGGGTTGTGGTAGCTCTATCAGGAAGAACTAACTAAGGCCATTCACCCCCAGGGTATATCTTCTAAAGCAGCAAGGGAAGATCATGCTCAGTGCCAGGGCTAGCTCTGTATGTAGAGCTGCACAGACCATGCTGCTCCTCTTTATGCTCTTAGTCACTTCCCCTGCTCCTCTTTATGCTCTTGGTCACTTCCTTCTGCCTCTTGCCAGCTGGCAGTATCATATGAGTGACCCTTCTTATTTCCAACCGCGGTGTGCCTTTGTAATGTCATTTCTAGAGAGGACTTCAGGAATAGGCTTGCTACATTTTTCTGTAATATCTGTGCACTGAGGAACAGAACTAAGAGAGGTATGGAAATAAAATTTCTGGAAATGGATTTCCACTTCCAGAAAAATATTGGAGAGCAGCCTGCAAAATCAAGCCTTTGTTTCTCCATTATAGATGAGCCATAATTGCAGACTTGGACGCCTCCAAATATCACTGAATGCAAGGCATTGACTTCCCAAATCAGACCTTTCACATGTCACATTGAAGCAAGGTAGGCCAATTTTCCATCTCTCTGAATCACTTCATCTTCCACTAACATTACAAAGCGTGAGCAGAGCAATAGTCATAATTGACAGTTGTGTCCCAGCATATAAAATGTGCCCTGCTCAGGAAGCTGATAAATGAGAGGAAACAAGAAGACACATGCTGAACAAATAAGAACAAGAGCTGGAAAACCCTTTTTTTTTTTTTTTTTTTTTTTTTTTTAGGAGTGGGAAAGAAAAAAAATAAAGTTGCATAAGCTTAATGATGCTTGATAGAAGTTTGTCACATTCAGATATGGCCTCCAATTCACCTGTGCAGTTAACTTCTAAAAAGACTCATAGTGTAGCTTTATCACTATATCAGTGACAGTCAGATCTAACTTCAGCTTTATCTATTAATACATGCTTTCAGAAAAGCATCCCCATCCCAGTCTTTGACCCTAATTTTAGGCATGGCTGCTATTTTCAGATACTAGATATTTCAGATTTTGTTCCCTAGTCACGCAGAACATGACTCAGATACTCACAAACTTGACTGAGAGAAACAGCACTACTCTTTTACAATTAAAATGAAAACTCTTCTTCACTCTAAAGGATTGAACTGAAATTTTATCTGTGTGCCTCATGGGGCTAGAAAATGAAAGAAATTTAGAGAAATTACTGTTTCAGTTCAGTATTTCATCTCTCTTCATATTATTAACTAATTTTTTTGCCATGGGGACCAGTCGTAGAGACATTGCTACTTCTGAACCCAAGGGCCTAACACTTACAATACAATAAACCAGGTTGGAAGAGACCTTCAAGATCATCGCATCAACCAATCCAACCCACCTAAACAACTAGATCGCGGCACCAAGCACCCCATCAAGTCTCCTCCTGAACACCTCCAATGATGGTGACTCCACCACCTCCCTGGGCAGTCCATTCCAATGGGCAATCACTCTCTCTGTATAGAACTTCTTCCTCACATCCAGCCTAAACCTCCCCTGGTGCAGCTTGAGACTGTGTCCTCTTGTTCTGGTGCTGGCTGCATGGGAGAAGAGACAAACCCCCACCTGTCCACAACAATAATACTTGATATTGATTAGGAGATTAGGAAGAGATAACAGTATCTTTTTCTTTAACCATCAGAAAGCAAACAGCTATCTAAAAAGTCGAAATATTTGTTTGAAACCCATGTGCAAACTGACTTCTCATGTCTAGGCTAGCAGTAATTGTGTCCCTTAAGATCAGTTGTACCTTTTAGCAAACCACTGGTAAATCATCCAAAAGATACTAAAGGACCAAACCCTGCAGTGGCACAGTTCTCCCCTGTTTGTTACAGGTTCACCTCTATTATTATTTACATCCTACAGAAAACCACTGAAATTAACAGCGTTTTAAAAAGGTGAAAGGAAAAATGAACTTGTCAGGCAACCTTGGACCCCACTGCTTCTGCTGCGAGAGACATGCACAGCTCCCTTTTCCGTAGTCTAAGAGAAGGCATTTAGAAGTCAGTCCTACAAAACAGTCCAGCAGAAATCTACGAAGAGAATTTTGGTGGATATTGTGGGTTTGATTTATTTTTTTTTTCAAAAGGCAAAAATGCTTTTCAACAAGTTTTGTTTCACAGTCTCTTCCTGCAGACATTTCTCTGCATATCCAGAATAGACACAAAATAAAAGCAGAGGTGTGTACACAAAGGCCAGGGTGAAACGTATTAGGGAAGAAAGATTAATTTTCACAGTCCTACCTCCAGATTCTGTCAAGTTGGACATACACTCCTCATGAATTTCCCTTCACCCAATTTTAACCTGCATCAAGGAGCTGCATGTCAGCATAAACCATTGCTAGAGCTTGAATTCATAAATATCAAAAGTTACTGAATCTGCAGACCTCAGGGAAGTAGATTGCAGTCTATTTATACTCATGGCCAGATTCTAACCTCCACTTTAATAGTCTCAAGTTACAATATGTTTGCTGGCACAAGTAATTTCTCCGTTTACAGAAGTTTATGCGAGGTCAGACTGCATACAAGAGAGGAAGAAAGAATGAATTAGCGTAAATTCATACCACAGTTTCCAGATATTGAGGCAGAATGTGAAAACTCCCAAATTAAAACTGTTTCCAGCACGGTTGATTTATGATACTTGTGACAAAAGAAGGAATCAAAAAAATGGCTGCAAGACAAGATTTTCCTCCATGAAATCTAGTATTGTCTCAGATCAATAGTCATAATTTCAATTTTTCCTTATGATTTTTTTTAACCCATATTTAAACTGCCATTTGAGGGAATTTCTAAGCTTCAAGGAATTAGTTGGCCGTCCTTTAGTTACAAGAAAGTGTCCATTTAAACACATACATAAAGCATATGTCGTTTCAAAGGTATGGCATTTGATAAAGTAATTTTAGATCAAGCTAACTAGCTCATTAAGTCTGGATCACTTTCCTAAAGGCTTTTGATTATAAAAACAGAGTTTGCAAGCTCACAACTTACAAGATCAGAGGTCAACATATCAGCCAGCTGTGTGTCTAACAAACAGTTGACAGAACAACTTTGTTATTGTAATTTCACATTCTATAGCTTTTGTATTTTTCAAAACCCTTCTATGTGGGGCATCAAAGAAACTGGGAAAGAACATGCATTTTCCATTGACCAACAGCAGTCTCTAAATAACTGAATTACTCCTTTTCTTTAGCAAATAATCACTTTGGTAAAATTCAGTGTGGGACCTTGGTGGATTAATGGGTTGTTTGAATCCATATTTCGGTGCTCCATATGGTTTGGTCAGAAAGAACTAAAGGCAAAGCTGTTGCAAGAAGCTAAAATACCACCCAGTTCCCAAGAGAAAGACACTAGTTTTCCCATCTGTATTGGTCTGTATTGGAATGAAGATATCTTGAGACAAGTGGACCACATTTAAATAGGCTTTTGTTTCCCTGATTGTTGCTTCCTGAATGTTTAGAAATATAAACCTTAGAAAATAGAAATAAACTGAGGGCTTGAACAGCATCCAGCTGAATTACAAGCACTTCAGTATGTACTTGTTCGTCTTTCTTGCTGTGTGGGAGCTAGTCCTATGAGAGGATTAGTATTCACAGTGAAACTCCCGCAGCCATTGGTTTTCCATTGTTACAATCCAGGAATTATTTCCTTTAATGATAAAATTGGGGCTGGTCCTTAACAACAACTACAAAAAAAGGTGGTTATAACTTATACTGCCAAATGCTGATGGAAATTAAGTCCCTACCTCTTCCTGATAAACACTGCATGACAGTTGCCAACTATGCAGTATGATTCCCAGTAAATCCCAGCAGCCACACTGCTGGTTCACATCTCAAAAATGTCCTAGGTGCTGAAAAAAGGAATTACCAATCCTTCACTTTTAAGGTAATGCCTACTTTGTAACGTTTTGTCCTGCAGTGACACACCGCTGAATATGTAATGCAGGATATTCAGCATTCACAAGCTCTTAAGTTTGTGAATGGTATGTTTCAGAGCTGTTGTGTCTAATCTGTCCCATCAAGCCTGGCAATAGAGAGTGTCTTCAGTAAGGACATAATGCAGCTAGTCTGATGTAATTCTAGTTTTATCTATCTTTGAAAAGAACAAGAGAGATACACAAGACTGTTATCAGGCTGCTAGCTCAATTTTCTATCCTCTAAAGAAAAGCACATAAAACAAAGAAAAACTAAAGCAAGTAAGATACCAAGCCCAAGAAATTTCACTAAACCAAAAGAGTTGTTCCAAGTAATTCATAAAATTCTTCTGCTACTAAGTAGGAAAAAAAAAGCTAATTCTCTATCATAAGAAGATTGAGGTAACTGTACTGATCTGCACTGCCAGTGAAAAATGAGCAGCTGATTTCTTTGTTGCAAGCTATGAGAACAAACACCAACTCCCCATTGTACAACAAAAAATCATCAATTTCTTCAGAGCTTTACAAAAGTAACAAATGGAAATGTGCACATTTTTCTTATTGAGCATTCCATTTCTAAATAGAAGTTGCAGATAAGCTTAACAACCAAAGCTTAACATTTTGCAGCATGTACATTTAATTCTAAACTTAGGTTGTTCGCTCATAGATATTAATGTAAATTTCTGCTGAGCCAAATGTTAGATATTACAACCAAGGTTCCTGACAGAAATCTTGTCCATCTGTTCTCCTTCTCTTTTACACCTCCTGACAAGGCATTAATCTTTCAAGCTGAACACTTGCCCCATTGTGGCTTCTGCATGGTGCTGCATTGCTCTGAAGTGGCCGGAATGTGGTTACCACATCCTCACCACTCACAGCATACCTGCCAAAGAAAGTCCTTCTGGATGGATAAGGGTTCCCAAGATGTATTCTTAAGTGCTCAAATTTTTGATATCACATAAAAAAGCAGAACATTTTTCACTTTGCATAACAAATTCGTTTAATGGTATCTTCTCTTCCTTCTCCTCAAGTAGGAATTTTAATGAGGACTTAAACATTCAAAATAAAGATGCACTAGATTTCTAGCTAAGCACAGTAGCTGATTACTTCAATTAGATATCTATTAGAATAAATTATCCTCTACTTAGATGCAATGTCTCACTTAAAAAACACCAAAAAACCAAAACATTGCAATTGACAATTAAAATAATAATAAAAAAATTGGCTGAAATGGTGACCTGAAGGGCACTTAAATTGTTCTCATTTCAACTAACTGCCCCTGTATTAGACGGTACACTTAACTAGTAATGATAAAAAGCTCTTTTTATTGGTTTTGAACTTTGGTTGCTGTAACATCATTTGTCTAATGAAGGCAGCTATGTGTATGCCATTTTAAAAGAAGTGTCTTTGAAGTACCATATCTAACTTCAAGAAACAATACGTCTGGAATAGGTAAAATTTGTCTTTTGTTTCATTTTGTCAGGGTTTTTTCCCCCTTTTTTTGGCATAATTTCTCTTAACATGCGTACAGAGATGGATCTCATTTATTTGGATGCACTTATTTCTTCTATTTACTATGCAATTACTTCTTATTTATGTTTTATTATGATCCAAAAAAATTCCCTTTCCAGATAACAGCATCCATCCTAAAAGGATGAATAGCACACTAGATAATTTTAACTGCATTAGCCATTAGAAATAGTTAGAGAAACATTTTACGGCTGTTTTCCAGTACTTTAAACAGAAAGTGCTATTTCTTAAGAGGAGCAATCTAAATATAATCAAATTTTATGACAGGTAAAATGAATCCAAAGATATTTTGAAATCATCACATGCTTTGAAAGAAAGAAAAAAAATCCTAAGTGTTTTATTTAGCAGCATTATCTTAAACATCATGACCTGATATGTGACCTCAAATATTCACAGTTGACATCGTAAATATGCGTGAATTGTGGTCTGGTTTGACTTGGTGAAGGAGGACATACTAAACTGAGTTATTATTTCTCCTCAAGAGAGTGTAAAAAAGATGACTGCAGTGCAACAATGTGGCTTAGCTGCTCAGGAGGTTAGGCCAAGACATTACTCTCACTGAAAGCCCTCACCCAGCACAGGCCACATGCTTTAAAGAAGTGAAAATAAAACCCTTTTTCTAAGCAAAGGTGTTGTGCACTGATATTATACCCACAGCCCTGTTTCTGAAAAACAGATACTGCTTTTTTTTTCTGGAGACTTTGGAAAGAGAGTACAGAATGTTTGAACTGAATACTGAGAGTGCAAGAGGGTTGCCTTTCCTATTTTTCTTCTTCTCAAGATCTACTAAAAGGAAAAAAAGTGTCATCAAAATTGATTGTATCAGGATGACAACTCCAATAAAACCTGGAAGCTCGTAACGATGCAACTTCTTACTAACTCAAGTCTCAGATTCAGAATCACAGAATAGTCTGGGATGGAAGGGACCTTCAAAGGTCATCTAGTCCAACCCCCTCTACAGTAAACAGGGGCATCCTCAACTGTATTTATCTCTTGTAATGTATCTAGCCTAAGGAAAACTTAATCTTCATGAAGTTCCTGGTCATTACAATTAAAACCAACGCATTCCCCCTTCCACTGATCTCCATAAATCTTATTCAAAATACATCATGGACTTAAATAGTCAAATATGAGATAGTGTTGCCAAAGATATTTCTAATCACATACAATATTAACCCTTTAATTAAAAAATAAAATTGAGTAAATCAATGACTTTCAATGTTATTACTGATTTGTACATCTTGCGTGAAAGTGAGATTCTTTCAGCATATTCTTTACTATACTACAACAAAAGACTCAAGGAAAACTTTTCAGTAAACAAAGATTCAAACCTATTATTAATTTTAAATGTGATTTTTTCCCCTGACTGATTCTTACATGATAGTTTCCACATTTGCTTATCCAGCTCTGTCTTTCGTCTTATCACCAGTGTAAGAAAGACAAAGACATAGAAAAACAAAAGGCCTTAATTAATTAATTGATAAAAGGATCCAGAAATTCAAAAGCAATTCTTCATTACTTTCTTAGCTGCACATTGGACCCAGCACAAGCTGCAATTACTGAAGACTCACTTTCCAAATAAGAGCAGCTCTTCAATTCAAAATTGATTTCAGTGGTGGTGGTGGTGTGAGGAGCCCACACACACACATTAACCACAGTTAACTTTCAATTCCAAGGAGAGGATTACATGAAAAAGCAGCAGCTTTCTAAAAGCAAACAAAAAGATACAGCTAAAAGGGTAGAAGCATTTGTCCATAACAGTAATACTATTAAAAGACACCACTATTTAAAGCCCAGAGTAAGAGAATAAAAATTTTCCAGCCTATATTCATGTAAGGGGGAAAAAAAGGTGTGGCTTTAAACTGCAGAATAAAAGAGACTATTAGAAGCAAAAAGCTTCTTACAAAAAAATGCAGCCACTGTCTAATTTTTTAAAAACTTTTTTAAAAAGGAGGGGAAATTAGGTTAATGAGCTGTATTTAAAACAAGAAAACAGGATCCTGAGACTTAGCATGTCATCTACATGCAAAAATGAACACATATGCATCATAAAAAAGCCCTGACTTTCTGAAACATGTCAAAAGGAACCTACCAAAGAAACTTTCGGGTCCATAGGTCTCTAAGCTGTAAACAGGGTGCTGGTGCCACAAAAGGGTACAATACAGATTCACAGATTGTATTGGGTTAGAATTGACCCTCAAAGGTCATCTTGTCCAATCCTCTGGAAGTGCGCACAGGCACCTAAAACAGTCACAGAGAGTTGAGCTTCTGTCCAGAAGGTTTTCTTGTACAGAGTGTCTACAGGTAGCTTCTCTTGATTCTACCCATTTGAATGTCACTGTTATCACCAAGATGCAATATGTACCTAGCACTATGTATTAAAGATTATTACATATTCTCATTCAGGGTGCCTTAAATTTTCCATGCAGAAGGGTAGGACACTAATGGAACACCAGATACCTTCCTTCGTTATGCGTTTTTAAACACTAATAAGATTCAACTGCTCTCGAACTACAATTTAGAAAATCAGCTCATAAGCTAGAGGCCACAGTCATAGTATCATAGTATCAGTCAGGGTTGGAAGGGACCACAAGGATCAGCTAGTTCCAACCCCTGCCATGGGCAGGGACACCCCACACTACATCAGGTTGGCCAGAGCCTCATCCAGCCTGGGCTTAAACACCTCCAGGGATGGGGCCTCAACCACCTCCCTGGATAACCCATTCCAGGGCTTAACCACTCTCATGGTGAAGAACTTCCTCCTCACATCTAGCCTGAATCTCCCTACTTCCAGCTTCATTCCATCCCCCTAGTACTGAGATGTCCCTCCCCAGGCTCCCTGTAGGCCCCCTTCAGATTCTGGAAGGCCACAATTAGGTCACCTCGGAGCCTTCTCTTCTCCAGACTGAACAGCCCCAACTCTTTCAGTCTGTCCTCATAGGAGAGGTGCTCCAGCCCTCTGATCATCCTCGTGGCCCTTCTCTGTTGTGGCTTTAGCACGCTCTTCAGCAATGTTTGACTGGCATACTTGGACTGACTGATACATCCCAGCATATCTACCATTGCATCGTCTGCCTTGCATAGTCAACTATGACAGCAAGTGGATAAGTGTAATGGAACCAGCTTTCATTTCCCCAGACTATATCAGCTTCATTGCCTGCTCTTGAACAATTCCAGTCTTCCTCATTTATTTATTTACATTGTTGTCTACTAAAACTGCAAAATTTTCAAAAGAAAATCAGAATATTTGTAGAGTCTTTTTTGGTATATATATATTTTTTTTAATACCAGCTAAATTGTGGGTCTGCCTACTCAAATGGACACATTTGGAAAATATTATGTAACAGATGCTTCCAAATATGTCCTACTTTTCCAGTCATCTCTGCTTTAGGCATTTTTATTAGCTAGTAATGATCAGAGCTATTTTTTGGTGTTTTTTTTTTTTTCTTTTTCTTTTTTTTTTTTTCAAAACAAGCACAGCCATCTAATAAACAGATATGTTTTCAAAGAGAGTTGGTATGTGCAGCACAGTGGGCTCCACTGAGAAATATTTGAAGAAAGATTTTTATATCCAGTTCTCCTGTATCTGTGATTACATGGTGAGGAAATCTAATTTATTACATTATACACCAGAGAGAAGTTCTGGTACTTTTGGCAGGTTTCTCAGCATGCAAACAAACAAATGACAGCCTACATCGCCCAGTGTGGAATTTGCTGTTCTTTGTTTTTGCCATAAATGTCTACACTTTATAGCTGCTCTGGACCAGTGATGCAATTGAAACAAGAAAGCAAGCGGAAGTTGGTGGAACAAGGGAAGGAAGAGTCATAACTAGAAAAGCAAAATATTTGTGATTAATAAAGGCTTCTGGTAGCACAGAGCTTTCAGTAGTATCAAATATAGCTCCAAAAATAATAGAAATGTGCTGCCATTCTGTGGAAATACATCCCAAGATTTGCTCCTAACAGTACAAAGTCTTAGCCAGACCACACAGACGATAGGAAGATCTCTATGTACGTAACTGAGACCAGCCTCTTGTCCTTGATTTACTATATGAGACATAGTAAATCTAAGCTGGTTTACCAAAGTATAGGTAAATTGTTGATTAAGTCCAGAAACATAATGCAAGCACTCAAGAAAATCACAGCAAGTGTTTGTTAGTGTATATTAACATAATGATTTCATCTTTTCATTTTAGAAATGACCACAAATACAAGGGTAGTTTATCTTCTTCAATAAAATAATGATACAAACAATGAAAAGACAATGTTGCGAACAAGCACTGCCCAGGAGTTGTTCTTTGTTTACCAAGTTGCACAGATTATCTTGTTTTATGGAAGAAGATAAGAAGACCCATAAGAGACATAGAGCTAGGGTGAGGCAGATTTCAAGTATGGAGGAATTTAAGGGACAGAAACGGTACCATGGTAATAAAGCAGATCACGGAGGGCACTGAGTGTGAAGCTGGATATAAGAACATGGAAGAAAAGTCCGCAGGAAATGAAATCTGCTTAGCTCTGGTGCTCGGGGAACAGTATGTTATATTAACATTACATTATGGTGTATCTTTTCTCATGAATAAATCTGAGGGCACATCTAGAAAGTCCATCAGCACTAGAAAGGTCAGGCTTGCATAGCAACATGCATTTATCCTCCTGGTTAGTATCTGAAGGAGGGCCTATCGGCTTCCTGAGGGCTAGCTTAGCTGGCAGTAACTTTTACTATCAACATCAGAGGAAAGAAAGAATTAAAGAGTATGTCAGTCTGCCTGTGATCTACTCAAATCACTGAGTGCAGTTGTTGTCAGACAAGAATGGGAAGTGTGCATCTTCTATAAACCACACAAAACCAGTACAAAGTCTACTCATGAAAAACATTTGATTCTAATAGCCTTTGTTGGGTTAGATGAAGATGCCATCTCTTCTATTAATTTTGACAAGTTCAGCCTAATTGTTTTCAGTATTCTGCCACTAGCATTGTTCATTTAAAATAGGTACATCAATTGGAAGTGGCAGTGGCACATTAGTTAAAGGTTAGCTGTTTGAGCAGCATGGTGCGTTGGAAAGAAGTATATCCTAATTTCATTAAAGAAGAAATACAACTCATCTAAACAGTGTATGAGTACACTAAGACTCATCTAGTTTTTCAAATAGCAGTATTTTGATGGCTAAAAGTGTAACTTGGAATTCCTCCTGTTAATCTTAATTGCATATTCTTCATTATAGCCTTATTTCTCCCTCATTTTGACATTAGATTTCTATGTATTCTGCGTGAACCACTTCCCTGTTTATGCCTTCAGTTTGTGCTTCACTGACTCTTGTGACTTTTTGCTTGTTGTAGAAGGTTGACAGGGAACAGGATATAATTTAATAGAGAAAAACAAATTGTCAAAAAACAACTGCAGCAGAAATTTGCAATAAATACATCACACGTTATTTGAAGTCATTAAAAATCACAATTCAGCACAAAATGTTATAATGGATTTAGATGTGTTAAATTAGCATTTAATTTTAATGTAACAGGGATGTTATTGTATAGAATTTAATGGCATTCAACTGTGAGAGAAACACATCTGGGAGCTTGATGAAGATACAGTCACTGTGATTGAAACCCAATTCATTTATTGTCATGTCAACATCCTTGACTATTTTTCTTTCTGACAGTCAAGTCTGGCTGCCCTTAGTATTTTCAATATCATTTCAGTGAAAACACATGTGTGCACTGGGTAATTTGAGGCTTTCACAGTGGCTCATTATATGTATACACCATTTATGCTTCACTTAAAAGACCACAGAGTGTTACTGTTCAGACTCGGGCATATCTCAGAGGAAAGAATAGAGCAGCCTCTTAGGAGTCTGATCACAGAACTTGTTCCATCTGGATGGTCAGCAGAAGACATTTTGTAAATTTTAAACACTTTCTTTTAAAATAAACATTGAAAATACTGGGATTTTTCCAACACTAAGATATTTTTGAGAGCTTTTGCATTTGATGGTGTTGCCATTGCTCAAAAAAAGTCTTACAAATACTTCTCTCTTACATATTTGAAATTTAATTCAAAATGTTGTGATTTTACTTTAATTATTACTTCCAGATTTACCTTTTTTCTTCTTCTTTTTAATACCTGCCTTCTTTTGTATTCAACATATGTAGGAACTATTGTGTAATATACAGGACATGAACTCACTATGACGTACAGAAAACATCTTTACAAGTAGTTTGATTAACGAGTGACTACAAAGAAGCAACTACTCTCCAATCTTCTTCAGAAAGGGACCAGGTTTTTCTGAGTGTGTGCTGCCATGCCACGTTGTAATACTAATGGAATATATTTTGAGGGAATTAAAAAAAAAAATAAAAAAAAAAAGAGAGAGACTAGAATGAAATAGAAAAGATTAATGAAATAGAAAAGAAATAGAAAAGAATTTTCACATAGAATTTGCCACTAAATTCCTATTCCCTTGACATGCAAAATTTACATTTCAGCTTATGCCATTTCTTCCTTTCTCTGTTTATCAAGCTGGCAAATAAGTGACTTTTCTCCTGCAGTAGTCATATGTTCTCTAAAGCTTGTCCTTATGCTGCCTACACTACTACAAGCATGAGATAGGAAACCTGGAAGCAGATGGGATCATTTATTGGCCTTTGTTAGATTGAGACCAAAGAATCACAAAGAGAAAAACCTACTGCCAATCCCTGAGGTCATATAAATGCAACTGCATTAAATGACAATAAAAAACATCCCTTCTAAGCCTCATTAAGTACCTTTTTAGCAATCAGATGGTACTGAATTAACAGAGAATAGCTGACCTATAAAATCTAATTCAGACCAAGCTAAAATATGTTTTGCAGCAAGCAGCTTGTTTTCTTTTTTGTCTTATGTCACAAATGATCTATTGATATAACCAGAACTTGCCTTAAATAGCACAGCCATTAGGATTTGCAGAGTGTGACACAAATATTTCACCCCTTTGAAACATAAATGAATATCCAAACTTCTGTGGTCAAATTCTACTATGCTCATATGACATAAACACAGTCACTGAGGCACACTTACAACACTGCATCCTAGCTTTTTATTTTTCTTCAGTTTTGTACCTTTTGCTAACCTCCAGAATTATATCAGTTAAATATTTATTTTGCATCTACCCCACACCTTTCTATTTTACAGGCTAAGAGATCATCACTCTTCTTCCAAGTACTGAATAGGGATTGCTTTGGGATCTTCATGGCTGAACAGAAATTTTGACATTTGCCCGCTCCAGCTGGATATTGTGATAAGGAGGGTCATAGAGAAACCAAAATCAGAGATCAAGTTTCAAGGCTGTGAAGAGGAACATTCGTACTCTTCCTAATTTACAAGTGCAGAGCTGAAGTATAAGGATGGACAAAGGTCTATTTACAAAAAAACCTCATTTGATATGAGTCTTCTCAATGACAGAAATGCTTGTTACTAGATACTAATCTAATCACTAGCTGTGCCTTCTCTTCATCTATTCAGCTGCTCCATTGCAGCGAGGAGCAGATTGGTCCAGAACTACTACATGAGTATCTTCTGTGGATGACACTACTGCTTTATGAGCTTGCCACAAGAACGACAGGTGGATTTCTAGTGACAGGTGAATGTTCACCTTCCCTATGGAAGGAGTATACAGAGAGAAATAAAAGAATCCCAAATAATTTCAAATTCAAGAATCAGAGACAATCAAATCAGCAGAAATAAACAAAATCTCGAATGATAAGTGGATAGTTACAAGAATAACAGAACAATAAAATAAGCTATTTGCTTTTCAGAGCACTATCCTTAAGCAATTAAAACATCTCTGTGAAAGAACACAATTTCAGGAAATGCCTAGCAATTGTTCTCAGCCACTCAGTACAGCCATTCTTAATGTTTATACTTTAATTGGTTTCCATGAACCTCTATCAGTCTATAGTTCCATAGTTCAGCTACATCCACCAATTAAATGTAATGGCATTAATACAAACCTATGTAATTTTTAATATTTCTTTCTGTTACAGTAGTTTTTTTCCCCCTCTTTCTCCAAATGCAGTCTGCTGATTGAGAATTTGCCTTCTACCACATTTACAATGTGAATTTATCTAAATTCCTCACCAGAATCTCCTTTTGAAGTGCTGCCAGCTGGAATTGCCATGTAATGACCATTCTACCATTAGTTCTGTGCTATTATTTGAGAAGACTTTAATGGCAGGTCTGTCATTGACTTCAGTAGAATTGGAATAAAGCTACTCACAAGGTAAGTGAAAGGAGAATTAGTTCACATTTGATGTCATGAAAAGCCACATCTTGATGAGACAGATTGGCATAACTTTGCACATAAGTACCTTCTTTACTTAGATAATAAAACTTTCAGAGGATATTATAATTATATTAAACTTTTAAAAACAGTTTTTACTGAGATTCATTCCAGTTGAGACTTACTGTTTGATACTCCTTAGTACTACCATCAAATAGAAACAACTTCTTCACTTTGTTTATTCTCTTGGGAGTCTATAAGTTGTTTTTTCTCTTTAAGATTAGTTCCTGTCATGCAAATAAGGATGAGAAACACTGCAAAAATGTCCATGCCTGATACTCCTAGTCTCAGCTGGAAATCCACTGCTAATGTATATTATTGCAGTACTTCCAAGGTAGTGGGTGCTGAATGTTCTTCAGTTACATAAAACAGGCAAGTTTTAGCCCCCAAACTACTCAGAGCCTCACACCTCTTATCTAAATGGCCAACATAAAAATAAACCAACCAAAACACAGTGTTTTACCTCAAGAAGACAAACAAATAAATAAACATAACCCCCACACAAAATGAATAAACATAACCAAACAAAACCTAAACCAAACAACAAGAAAAAAACAATGGGGAAAAAAACTCCAAACCACCCAAACAAAAAACAGCAAACCAAGAATCACACAAACTCCTGTTAAATGTATAACAAAATGTTCCATTCAGGAGAAACCAAGACTTCCTCTAATATCTTTATATTGTTTCAGAAATCTTCTCCATTTGCTTATTGTGTGGTCTGTAAGCACTAATCATAGCCTAGGACCTCACTGTGCTAAATTGCAGTGCAAAGCCTCTGGTTTCAATGACTTGTACTGAAGAAATGAGAAAATGGATAACTGTAAAAAAACTATATTCTAGGGGACTGGTGTGACTGTATTAATCAGAATGGAAGAAAGTGGTGTCATCACATCAGCAGCTTAACTGATGTCAGATGATGCAGGGATGGGGTTAATGTCAAGATTTTAAATTCACCATTATCTGTGATAATGGGCTTTTGGACAGTGACTTCCTAGGGGTTCATCTTGATTTTCCTTATTGAAGTTAAATCGCAGGAGAATTTGTACCGGCAGAAAAGGCATCGTTAAAAGGGCATTGAACATGCAGCCAAATGCCCAAGTGTAGATGGGATCTATGTGACTTACTGAATAGTCCAGCAATTATTGTTAACATATCACTGTCTCAAATCAGAGCTATACAAACAGAAGAATGCTATTCTCACTGTCTTCCTTCAAAAGCAGGCAACAAGCTTGACCTACCCAAATCCGTTGTGATTTTAAATTCAAATGCGTACCTGCTTCACTGGTTTTGTTTTCTGAAGAGTGATAATTAATCTAGACTTTGTAACTGCTTTTTCAAACTCTTGTAGACTAAGAACACTTAAAGAAAAATATAAAAGATGTCCTTGATTCACTAAAATTTGGCTTATAGCAATTTCAGTGATTAACAGGCCTTGAGGAAAACGTTTTCTTTAAATGGTTTATTAATACCCAAAAGTTCTTATAGCAATATGGAGCTCAATATTTTCCATCAGTGACATAGTCTACAATATTCACCAGACTTAACAAATTGAACTACAGAAAGGTCTTCGTGTATTTGAAGTGTCTAAGAGAAGGCAACTTATTAAATGTTGCATCCTTTACTATGTTTAAATATAAAGACAGAAAAAGAGAAGCCCTGTTTTTCCCTCATGAAGTACATTAGACACCAAAGTAAAAAGAACTGTGTCTTTATAGTGTATAAGATTACTAGATTAAGCACAGACTTCACAGCTGTAGACAGAGAGAATAAAGTGGTCAGTGTTTGAAATACTTAAATTTCCACAGTTACTACTGCTGCTAACCAGATTTCATGGAGCTGACCTTTGTACGACAGTCACTGGAGCCACTTATAAAGTAATATGCTCCTAACCACATTTTCTTTCTATTTATATTGACCCATCTAATGTGGAAACTGTAAATTGCTTGTTTGATTCCACTACAGCTTCTGAATGTTGCACAGGGCTTGCTAGGGCACACGCTCTGGTACACTTTGTTGACAAGAAGAGTTACATAGCACAAAGCACGTGCAACAGTCTAATTGGGAAATTCAGATTGCTCTTTTTTGTCTAAAAACCAACACAGGATGTGCTTTGACAGCCCTGTGATTTACCTTCTTTGCCATTCCTGGTATTTGTGTTACACTGGAAGCCTACGGCTGCAGAGTTTAATATTCCTTCTCTAGCAGCAGCAGATCCGCACCATCAATCCTCCAGCTCACACTACTGCAGCAGATGGTACACAGAAACCCAGAGTGTATTTGTGTGGTAAAAAAAAAGAGTAAAGTAAATAAAATTATATGACAGTAAAATGCTGACATCAGTAGAAACACTAATGAAAAGCTATTGGTTTAAATGGTGCAAGAAATTACGTTAACGGAATTCATTACATATCTATACCGGGGAAAAAATATCACAACTTTTAGTATAGTGCCCATGTTGTGACCTCTAAAAGGAAAAACATAAAATTAATAAAAAGGAGCTAGAATTACTTTAGATGCATAGGAATAATGCATAAAAACACATATCTGTGTGAACAGCACATTTTTCCCCCCTTATCCTCAGTCCCATACTCCCCAGAGGCACCTTGATGACACACAAAAGAAGGGAACAGCAGTGCTGTCTGCACCACTAGCCATGATCAGCAGGCTCTTGAAAACTTTGCCCCCAGAGCACATATTCGAATCATTTTCTCCCAAGAAAGTTTTATCTTTCTGATTGCTAGTTTCTAAAAAATAGGACAGTTAAATTCTAAATGTCTTCTGCTGGATTCTAGTTACTTTGATATTCACTGTATTGTTTGGAGTTCCTTCTCAGAACTGAAGCATTTCTTGAGGTCTGCAAATCAGAGCAGGCTTTTCACTTGGTATGAAGCCAACATACAGCAAGAAACAGTTCTTTTTACAGACCTGGTTTTGTGCCTATAAAGCAATCATTTATGGACACTGCATCTATCCAGTTCTAACACCTCCAGGGTAGTTTCTGGTCCGTATGAACAGCATCTCTTCTAATTAAAGACAAGTGCCCTAGCACCAGCTACTTTTGGTGACATGCATTATCTATATCAGTTCACCGTAATACTTGCTGTGAAGGTGCCACCTGGCCCACAGAAGCAACAAATCGTGTTTTGGTTTGTAACCCAAAAAAGTCAGACAAAAAAGGAAAAGACAAGGGCAATGACTTTTCTCAGCACATCAACACATCACAGTTACTCCGAAAAAGGACCAATGTCTCCTAAATACTTTCTGAACCATCTTGGTGTTTGCAGAATGAATATCTCTCATAATTCCTAATAGAGAGCAGCTATGTAATACCTCTCTTGTATGTGATCTAAGTAATACACAGGCTGTTCACTGAAACCGGTGGTACCAAAATTACCCTGGAGAATGGCAAAAATAAAGTATATCCCTTTTTCTCCCACCAGTGAAAAACAAAAATAAAAACTAGGGTTCATGACAAGCAAGGAGATGCTGTTGAATTTAAATGCATTTTCAAGTTCATCTTCTATAGAGACCTTGAATATTCCTCACTGAGCTACTAAACAGAAAGCAAATACACCAGCAAATTAAAAATAAAGCACACAAAATCATAAAGTTCCAGCTCCAGAAGAATATATAATCTAAAAATATTTCAGATGTTTTCCAAGGCATAACAATTCAATTACATGACATCCTCATACTCATCTCTTTCCTCGTGAATTTGCATAGGTTTAACAGTTGTATGTCCTTCACTCTATTATCTTCTAAAAAGATACTTTAATCACTCTTTATTCCATGTTGGCTTCACTACATGCATAGGCATGCATAGGCACAAGAAGATCAGTTAGATCAAATCTCTCTTTTATTACATACAACAGAACAAATAAAAATAGAGAAATGAGAGGAAAACACAAGAAATGTGAACAACTGAGTAAAGAATCTCAGGCTGGGCAGAAAAATCCTCAGGGATTTATAAAAACCAAATGTCTTCAATGAGCCAATCTCTGGAGCTTACTGAATAAAGTGAATTATTCCATCCCCTAGTCCCAAATCCAGCAACAGGTTGTGCAGCAACAATAAAAGATTTCTTCATTTGCTTCTTCATTTACTGTCCACTGACATCTTCCCAGATAATTTAAAAGCAAGTAAGGAAAAGGTAAAGGAGGGACAGAAAGCAAACAATTTTTTTGCTTAGTAGCAATATTGGAGGCAGAAGCAGACACTCCCTCTGGGATCAGCATGTCAACCTCACCTTTGCCCCTCCTTCTGCAGGATATGTGCAAGCAGCACCTGCAGCAGCCATGAAGTTTATTTCAAAACACTGTCAATTTACTTAGGGGGTTTGAGTATATTTTGTGTTTTCTTCTGTGATTCTCAGCTAAGCTCACTCCCTCCACTGATTTCTGTCACAGTTCTACGTGAACACACAAGTGCTCATGCACCAGAATAAAAGAGTAATTATTCCAAGCATTGATTTTGATTGTTTCTAAGGACATAACTTCTGTGTTGCCAGCAGTAAATTTCACACTTACTAGAGTCCTTTATTAGAATCATTCTGAAAAGTGAACTTCATTTAATTTCCAAATCTGTTGAATTCAAATAATGAGATGGACTCTAACAGCTGAACTCAGGCAGTCAGCTGTATGAACTGTAAGAACTGACACAACTCTTTCACTATTGTGTCAGAAACTACACAGATTTAAGGCTTGACCAAGTGCTTACATAGCACTAAAAATAAAAACCTTGATTCCTATTGGCTTGATTAATAAAAAATAAAAATTATGTTAAAAAATATCTCTTCAGATGACGATAACAATGCTTAAAACAACAGGTGCTCTATGAACAAATTAGCTCCCAGTCAGCCACATCACTGTGCAGAAGTGTTGAGCACAGGAGGCCCTTTTGACTTAGCTACATCTACATAGGTCAGACCTGCTTCAGCAGAAAGTAAAATAGCACATTATAAGGAACTTATGAGGAACTTCTGCCCATAAATTAGCTTAACTTTCTTTTTGGAACAACTAATCACTCAGATGAATTTTCTTATGTGTTTGCAATATCTCAAAGTCTGAGAAGTTAAAACCTACAGGAGTGGGGTCGTTTTCATGACACACTTCTTTAGTTCAGCTTCATTGCTCAAGCATTTTTTACTGCAGTACCAGACTTGCCCTTTTCTCTACACCACCTCTGGCCAACAGGGAATGTCATTAGTTAGAGCAGTCAGTCTTTCCTTCCCCACAGAAATCAAATGTGTTGTCTCTACAGTGCTCTCAGTCTCTGCACGCTAATAGAATAATAGTCTTCATATTCCTTTCAAACCTATCAGGTTTTGCTCATAACATTGAATTTATGTTATGGAGTCAGATTATTGTTAATTACAGTTTCTCAATTTTTTTGAGCTGAAGAGAAATATTGTGGGTCTTGAGTAAAGAAACTATGAGCCTTCATGGAGAGGAAGCCTGGTGTTAAAATTGTATGAACCTAGCATCTGAAGCAATCAGGCATTTCAAGCTGCCCATAACAGAAGATACTGAGGGTTTAGCCCTGAGAAAAATCAGGTTAGTTTTTCGTCTGAGATTTTTGAACACTCTTGCTCTATCTTCTGGGGTCTGTGAGTTTTGTTTTTCCTTTCTTTTAAACATAAAACCTCAGGTTGTAAATGCTTAGGAAACTCACAACATTTTTTTTCCATGTTAACCAAATATAACACGTTTCTCTTTTAAAACAAACATCCCCTTAAATATGTCCATTAACCCATCTGAAAACAATAGACATCCATTGGGATGGAATCACTCATTTTATTTCTTTTAATATATTCTATATTCACTTTTTTCCTCTTGCAAGTAATATTCAAATGATCCACTGGGTTTTTCTGTCACTGCAATTTTAAAGGGCTTACCTTGTCACTCATTAGAAACTTTTCGGTGTAACTCTGCCCAAGGGTTCTAACCTACATAGCATGCCTGCAGTTGTTCAGGCACAGAAATCCTGTGCTCACCTCGTGAAAGACAGATCAAAGAGTTTGGGCCAAAGCTCTAGCTGGTGTAAAAAAAGGCTCTAAAGTAAAACTCTCTTCCCAAGATGTGCAGTACTCTCAACTGGGGACAAACAACAATAAGTTTTGAAGTTTTCTACCCTTCAAACCAGGGGCGAAAAGCATAGCATGAGCACTATGCTAAATCACTATCTTATTCCTCGAGATGACGTATTGATTTTGAGGTTACACCTCAAATCATGAACGTGCACATGATCTAAGGTATCTAGCCGACCTATGTGATGTTGATGTTCCATTAATTTCTGATCCACAATTAAATTCGCCTCAGAAGTAAAGTTGCAGAACTTTAGCACAGCACAAACAGCAATCAGGCTTTGAAGTGTAACCCTGTCTAAACCAAGGTATGTTTTTGTCACTGATATTTAAGCTACTTTTTCACTGGCCATATCAGATTTATTGCTTGTATTCTACAGCCTTTCCTGGGTTTCAGCACATTCTTGCCAGTCTAGTGTCACAGTTTAGTTTTCAAGGGTAGATGCTTAATGTTTTAAGTTTTAGTTCGGCAAAGATGGAGCAAATAACCAAAGTACGGATTTTGACAAACTTATCATTGCCAACAGCTCTGCAATGAAATTTAGGGAGGAAGCACAGGTTATTGGGTGGGTCAGAAGCCAAGCAGAAGCTAAATTCTGAAATCTGACCTGCCAAATGGCCTTATGAATCACTCAGGATCTTGCTGTACAAGCTTCCTTAGCTTTTTAGGTTTTTAGATCTAAATGGACATGGTAATGTCTTATGTACCTCTGTATAGAGTTTTCAAGTCTTACTATTAATTTTTTAGTACCAAGAACTCTTTCTGTTGTCACCAGAGATCAGACTCATTCACCTCACAAAATCTCATGGTGTTCAGTGGGTTGTTACAGGTGAAAAGACAGCATTAAGGAGAGAATATCATGTGAATGCTTCAGTGAAAAGTATATTAAACACAGGTGAAAGTTAGGTGCATTAGGACTACTGAAAGACAACCAAATAATCTCTTACAAATGCCTCATAAAAAGACTGTCCTAATCATTTCTGATGGAACTTGGTGGCAAGAAAACGTAGGAAAAGGCATGACGACGTCCAATAACCAGAAACCTGGATGCAAAATGCCAGCAGGCAGGTTTGAGTCCTGACCCGATATCCCCAGGCCAGAACTGAGAAAAAAACAAACATCCCTCAATCTCTAAGTGAATAAGAGACATTTCTGTGTAAATGTCAGCTACATTAAGGCACTTTTTAGAGTTTTGGAGTTGTTAGGTTTTCACATATATATGGCCAATGAGATATTTTCAAAACTCAAGCCCTAAACGCTGAATTATCAGTGAACATTTACAACATGTGTAAAAAAAGTCTTAATTGTTCAGTCACAGCATCACCCCAAATTAAATAGCCTATATTTAAAGCTCAAGATCTTAATAACACAACATGTGAAATAGCCAGAGTTTGCAAATTTTATCATCTTTCCAAGTGATTTGCTAATTCTATTGGAAACATAAAGTATCATATTATTTGAAAAAAAAAGCAATTTTTTTTCTCAACTGGGTGCTTATGGCTATATCTTTCACTAGACTGATTGCATTGACTCACACATTGATGCATTGTTTAAACACTTCACATTCAGCAAGTATATAAAAGGCAAGCTCCTTTTGCAGAGGCAATGTCATGGAGCAGAGGGGATTCTGGGCAAGTATTTCCTCTGTACAATTCTGTGCACTTTTCTCTCATGCTGCTTTCCATTGCTGCACTTTGCCTTTCCACAGAAGAATATTTCAAAGAATTTGCTAAGGACTTTGCAAGTCCAGAACAAAGCATGACCATGAATCTAATTTGGTTTGTGTGGATGGTACCAAAGTTTTGGGCAAAACCTTTTTTTTTTTTTTTTTTTTTTTTTTTTTTGGTTACTGATTTTGTTTCTTCAAAGTCCATTTAGCAATTTCTGTTGTCATGTATATCTTCTGTTAATGTACTGTCTAACTCTAGATTTGCTACAGTAAACCTTTTCTGGATTGGAAATTCTTCCAATATAGTACTGAGTACTGTGTCCAGTTCTGGGCCCCTCAGTTTAAGTAGGATATTGAGACTCTTGAATGTGTCCAGAGAAGGGCAACAAGGCTGGAGAGAGGCCTCGAGCACAAGCCCTACAAGGAGAGGCTGAGGGAGTTTGGATTGTTTAGCCTGGAGAAGAGAAGGCTCAGGGGAGACCTTATTGCTGTCTACAACTACCTGAAGGGCGGTTGTAGCAAGGAGGGGGTTGGTCTCTTCTCTCAGGCACCCAGCATCAGAACAAGAGGACACAGTCACAAGCTGCACCAGGGGAAGTTTAGGTTCGAGGTGAGGAGAAAGTTCTTCACTGAGAGAGTTGTTAGCCATTGGAATGGGCTGCCCAGGGAGGTGGTGGAGTCACCATCCCTGGAGATGTTCAAGAGGGGTTTGGACATGGCACTTGGTGCCATGGTTTATTAGTCATGAGGTCTGTGGTGACAGGTTGGACTTGATGATCTTTGAGGTCTTTTCCAACCTTACTGATTCCATGAGTATGATTCTATAATACAAGCTCACAGAAATTTCTGTGAACTCCAGACTTTACCACACACAATAGTCAGTCTAGTGCCAGAAATACTTATGCTACTATTTATAACAAATCAGAAAAAAAATACCAATGAACACTTTCAGTAAAAGAATGTTTTTTATCCTTTTCTTTTTTCACCTCTTTAATCAAGTAAAGCTTAGTTTCAGCTCATTTTAAGCTTTATGTTCACCTATAATTCTAAACAGTTGGGGGTAGAAAGTCCTCAACCACTAAAGTAACAAATAACTGTACAATAGGAAAAGGAGTTTTTTCTCCTCGTAATACACTTGAAATATTAATGAATATTCTCCAGTGAACCACATTTTATACAGGAACTTGCAGAAAACACAAACCTGGCTAAGCAGCACTTACTACATGGACTTTATGGCAGCGACTCCAATTAAGCTTTAATTTTCAAATTGCATTGATGGGGAAACTCCAAGGGAGTTGCAAATTCCAGTTTTTGTTCTTGCTTCTCTCTCCTATGAGATACTTTTGTTTCCTGTTTAGCAGATTGCTCCGTTACATATCTACTTGCTTTTTGATGTTTATATAATGATAGCAGACAAATGTGGAGGAAAAGAACGGCTGTAAAGAGAAGTATTGCAGAGTGCAAACACATTGCACACAGGCAGTAGAGTCAGAGTCAGGGTTGTTGGTTTTTTTTGTTTTCTCTTTTTTTTCATTTCTTCCTTATATTGAAGATATTTATTTTCTGGATATTAACAAACTTCATCACAGGAGTTCCCTTAGTTGTACTGCTGTGGTTGATTGCATCCTCTCAGATTAAGAAGTTGGAACACTGCCTTTGGTGTCTTAAAATAGAAAGTATTTACTCTGTTTATTTGTTCTAAACTGTTATGAGATTAGCACAGTTTTTTGCTGAGATGGGCTCTGATGTAAACATTGCTTAACACAAACAAATCAAGTGGCTGTGGAATGCTAACCTGGTCTAACACCTGAATAGCTCATGTGCTACACCAGTGCTATTATCAGTTCCTCTAAAGAAAGTTAAGACTCACATGTTAAGTAAGAATATTTCAAACAAATGTGAATTTCTTTTAAAGCTGTAAAAAACTGTGCTCATATGCAACTGCAACTATAGACAGCCTTCCATGCCCCCTAAATGGACTATAATGTGTCATCTTGCTTTCCATAAGGCAACATTATAAAGCCACCCACACGTATTCAGCGATATTATTTGCCCTGTGGCATGTCACAGATGAATCATTCCAAAGCATCTCCTGTTCAAGGAAGTCGGTAGCTCTCCTGGTAAAATAACTAAAGTAGCCAGCAAAAGTCACAGAAAGACTTATTGCAGACCCTTCTATTGCCAGTCTGTGCTTTTCAGTGTTGGTGGAAAAAAAGACAAGTGGAGCAAAATTAAGGGAGATAATACCAGATGGATTTGATGCTCCCTTTTATCAGGACAGCCATGAAAGTTTGCTCTTTTTCTTCAAATGCCATTTTGACATTTCTACAGTTCACTGCCACAAACTTCAGTAAGACCATGAATTTACTGAAATTCTTATTAACAGACAAGGAACTTCAGATTCATGAGAATGAAGGTAAGAAATCAACCATATCAAATCTGAGCCTACCCAAAAGGGTTACACTACTCTGACTTGGTCTATGTTTCACATCTTTCACGTACTATCCTTTGACACAATAGTGACACAAACTTTATGAATCTTGCAGATCAAAAGGAATTTACATTAATAATACTACAAAGACAGATACATCTCTGCTAGTTAATGCTTCCACACATATGCATTTTTAAAAAATATTCTGGCACTTGAATGCCAGCTTCATATCTTTGTAAATATCATAGTATCATAGTATCAGTCAGGGTTGGAAGGTACCACAAGGATCAGCTAGTTCCAACCCCCCTGCCATGGGCAGGGACACCCCACACTAGATCAGGCTGGCCAGAGCCTCATCCAGCCTGGTCTTAAACACTTCCGGGGACGGGGCCTCAACCACCTCCCTGGATAACCCATTCCAGGGCTTCACCACTCTCATGGTGAAGAACTTCTTCCTCACATCTAGCCTGAATCTCCCCACCTCCAGCTTCATTCCATTCCCCCTAGTCTTATCAGTACCTGATAGCCTGAGAAGTCCCTCCCCAGCGTTCTTATAGGCCCCCTTCAGATACTGATTTCAGATACTGATTTCCTCAGTCATATTCTTTCTACTTTTAAATTACCTCATTTTCTTTCAGTAGGGCCATTGCTTTAAGACAAGCAAACCAAACCACAGTATCTTAAAATCCTAAAGTATCTTTTGCATTATCACCAAGTGCCCTGTCTGAAAAATTACTTAAAACGTTATCAAGCTTGCATTAAAAACTCTTGAAAACACCTCCAAAAAGCAGCAGTTCTTGCAAGATAAAATGAAAAGAAAGGAAAATTAGGATAAGAGTGCTGTGGTAGAGCATAGATACAGCAGCAAATGGGGGAAAAAAACATCCCAAAACAATAGACACAAAAAGGATGGTCAGTGCATCTAGAGAGCCTAAGGGCAGCAGTACCTTCTACATTCTTGACATTTTAATTAATTGGTGGATAAGACAGAGCAGCAAAGATGGAGGTTTTTTTAAATGATTTCGCCCATTATATTATGAATTTTATCTGTGCAGGAGGTGGTGACACAGCAGGTTCCCTGGACTTCACATCATGCGCTGTGAACTCCAAAGAAAAACCTCATCGCAGCTCAGAGCCTCCTTGAGGGTTTTAGTATACAGCCACTCGGAACACAGCCTTTTCACTGATAATTGGCAGATTAACATGACTGCATTCAGATTTCTGGCTGATCATTCCTGGTAGAGTATGCAAGAAAGACAAAAAGCGGTTTTGTTCAGTTTGTTCATTAAGTGCTTTTAAAAGAAAAGGTCAGAGATATAGAACAGTCAATAATTTATATGAAAAAGACAAAATCCTCAGGGACTCCATGGAGACACAAATAGCAAAACACTATATGAGTAAGATTTCAAAAAAAATCAATAATTAAACAGAGGATGAAGTCTGGGCTATTTAGAGGTTTGACTCATTATCTGCAAGACAACTCATTATGCCTGGAAATCATAGCTGCCTCCAAAAGGTTAGTTGTCTTGTTCCCAGGCTCCTTCAGCTTACTCCCTTCTCTTTCAGTGTCTCCTGAAATGCTGAACTCTTGTAGTGCTTATAATCGTCATCATCTTGGTTGTCAGCATCCTCAAAGACTGCCTTTATGAACTGGGAAAAAACCTTCCACATTTGGAGCCCCAGTGTATCAACCACATAACCCAATTAACAGGATTGCTCTGTAACCTGACACACACCTGAGGAAACAAGAATCTGAATTTACTGCCTGTCCTAAGAAAAGGTAAGCATGAGCCTGCCCTGGACTACAAGGAAAACCTATTCTTTCTTAAATATTCACAGTTCTGTCTTTCAAGACTTGCTCAGTCATAAACTCTCAACTAACTTTTCCTGTTCAATACAGCATCTAATACCCTAGCTCATGTCAGTCAATGCCCTGGACGGCTCCCATTGTGAAAGCAGGTATGTTAGAATTGCTTGCTTCTGCAAATACAGTGTGTCCATCTTGCCCACAGACAATCCACAGAGCTCTAGCAGCAGGGTGACAGGAGTGTAATTCCTTGTTCAAATCAATAAAACTGAGGACAAACCACTTCCTAAAGCATCAGTGCCTCTAATCCAGACAAACAAATAAGAATAATCTTATCTAGCACTTCCTAACTGTGCAGTGACACTGTCAGGATAAATTAATTTCTGGGCAATACTTAAAACTGTGATTTAAACACGTACTTGTCCTTTCTTGTTTAACAAGGTATGACTTACTCATACCTTGGAAGTATGATGATGTTTGTGAGATGCCAACTTTACAGCGCTGAAGACATCAAAGACTAAGTCCCAGATTATCGATTGTGTTTAGCTACCAATTTCCCAAATAATTTTAAGGTATTTTCAATTCAGTGTAGAAACACAGGATGATTTCAGAGAACACTAGCCTTGAGTATCTCCTTGTCTAGCATTACAGTACCCTATTATCAAGACAGCTGATGAAGAAATCTTCTAAGTTAGGAAGATGGAAGGACTGAAAATTTTTAATACCCTTATATGGTGGAGTTATTTCTGAATAGACATATTGGGTCATATTTCCTAAGTGAAGCAGTATGCAAGGAAATACCCAGTTTGTAAATCATCACCAGGTCATGTGTGTAAAGCAGATTCTAATCTGTCAAAATCTAAGATTTCTACAATTACTCCATAGCAGAAATGTAGGTGCCTAGAACATTGTACAGTCACTTAGCCCCTGTATGTGTACAACTCAGATAGAAAGGAGGGGTTTGTGCCTATCAAGATACTTATGTGACCTAAATGTGCTTTAGAGTTGGCAAGTTCTCTCATGATCTTAAAATACTCCTTGTATATTCCTATGACCTCCATTTTGCTCTACTGCTGTAGAAGACACCTCAATTGCAAAGATAATTTCCATCCAAGTTTTCTGATATTGGTTTCTCATCTGTCATCAGTACTTGAGGTTACTGTGTCTTTTACTTTTATATTTACAGCATGAAACCTCTCTGGTTCAATTACTGTTGCATGAAATATAAATGCAGCAGCAAATAAGAAGCAATTGAAGGTCAACAGAGAAGCAGGCAGTGTAACTTTTTTTAAGACTGTATGAAACAAGTGGAATAGAGTAGCTCATATAAACACCATGTTTAGCTTATTTCAGTGGCCCTTCTTAATTAACCCTTTAGAAAATGGACAAATATGTTATGTAAATCACATGCTCAGCAGATGTAGGTCTCAGAAACAGGACGATTTGGAGACCTCCAATGTTTGCAGAGGCACTGGGAAAAGTGTAGACAAATTTTGTTATCTTTTTTGGCTATATAAATAATTCCAAAACCCTGGGGAGTACTGTCTTCTGTTAAAATACTGAGATGTGCTCCTGTACAGTGAATCATCTTTCAAAGTAGCATTAGGGTAGGTGTACATTAAAAACTGTCATTGCAAGATTTTGTTCCTTTATATAAGGAACAAACAATTCTGAATATCATAGAACTGTAGAATAGGTTGGGCTGGAAAGGGTCTTGGAGATCATCTAGTTCCTATCCCCTTGCCACAGGCAGGATCACTTCCTATTTGACCAGATTGCTCAAGGCCCCATCCTGGCTTTGAACATTTCCAGGGTCGGAGCCTCCACAACTTCTCTGCGCAGCCTGTTACAATGCCTCACCCATCTCATAGTGAAGATTTCTTCTCAACAACTAATCTAAATCTAGTTTCTTCCAACTGGAAGCTAGTACCCCTCATCCTATCACTACATGCCTTTGCAAAAAACCACTCTCCATCTATCCTCTAGGGCCACCTTCAAAAACTGTAGTTTCCTCAGAGCCTTCTATTATTCAGACTGAACAACCCCAACTCCCTCAGTGTGTCTTCCTAGGAGAGGTGCCCTCTGATTATCTTTGTGGTGTTTCTCTGGATTTGCTCTAACAGTTCCATGTCCTTCCTGTATTAAGGGTTTCGACGTTGGACACAGTACTTCAGGTGAGGTCTTAGGAGAGCAGAGCAGAGAGGGATATCTCCTCCCTCAATCTGCGGCCAGCCCAGGATATGGTGGGTTTTCTGGGCTGCAAATGCCCATTGCTGGCTCATGTTGAGCTTCTTATCAGCCATTAATATACTGCAGTGTAACATGGCACAGATGGAAGAACTCTTTACATCTTCAGTGGAATATCTTCTTAGAACATAAAAACACTGTTAATAGGAAGGGCTCAACTTTTTCCTTCTCACCTTTCGCTCTCTATTTCTCTTTTTGTTCTCCTACTCTTTAAATCTCCTTAGGTATTAGTAGAAAAAAAAACCCCAAAAAACCTTTAGAGTTCTGAAATGGTCACAGCAATCACACAGCAATGCCAGCTGCAAGATTCAGATCTGGATGTCAGGCTGTTCCTCATTTTCCAACCATTTAACTCTAGCAGGCAAGCACAACAGCTGTAAAGCACTGTAATGTGTTAATCTAGCCACTGCTCTGATTTAATTGGCCCAGAAAATTGCTTGAGGTGTTTAGGATGGCAATTAAAGCTAGGAGAGTCTGGAAAAAACAGTCTTTGGTGGTGGAGGGATTTTTTAATATTATTTTTAAGAAACCAAGCCCTCTCTCAGCTAAAACTCATGGGCCTAATTAGAGATTAATTAAAGTTACTTGCTGCTGCTTAGTTGAATTACAGCTCAGTAGATACAGTTTAAGTACCAGTTACAAAATTTAGTTCTTTCTATCTCTCTTTTTGCTTCCACTTTCAGCAACTGTAACTTCCCCAATCAGCAAATCTGTTCAATTCAGATTAGATAATTGTCCATCTTTGCCCTCAGCCTTAACACTTGTGGATTCCCACTGTAATTTGGTTTAAGGAGAAATTAATTTTAAGAAAATAATGATGCTTGCCTGACATTGCTGCTGTGCTGTGGCTTGTGAGCCTGGTATTGGATATTACAGTTGGTGTATACTGGGAATATCCAGCTACAAGTATAGAGCTAAAAATAGGGAGCTGATTGCACCAAAACAAGAGGTAAACAGGGTATCCTGGCCTACAAATCTGAGACAAAATCTTGTATGAAAACCACAAATAATAATTCATGTAGTAGCTACTGGCAAGACACAGATGTGCATTTCCATTTAGACACTCAAAGAGCCAACAGATTTTTCAGAAGGGGTCAGTCTGTAAAAGAGGTCTGCAGAAGCCATGGTTAGGAAGCACAGATGCCTGCAGACGTCTAATGCTTGCTTTGCAAGACATCCAGGCCTCATGGAACAGTAGGTTAAACACATTCATCGATAAAGTTGAATAAAGTACACACTGAGTGTTATGCTTAACAGTGTATCTAAATTAGCAATTCCTCAGCAATGTTCATTACCTTTAATTTCAGTTATCTGTGCCTGATTTTAATATTTTCCCAGAAAACAGCAGCTGGCACAATTCCAACACTTCATTTTCATTAGGTTGGAATACCATTATATGCTTATTGTCTGGTTATTTGGGTTTAGTAAGACCAGCAGAATGTTCTTTTGTTGGCTTTGGTAGTTATTTTTGGGAGTTGTTCTGTTTTAATCAGACTGTTCTCCAGCCCTGTTGTCACAGCAACAGTGGACATTACTAATTGACACAATGTTTTTCCCCAAATCTCCAGTTCAGACTGAATTTAATAAGCCAATTTAACAGCCTACCTGAATCATAATTGCAAATTTTCCTAATAATATGACATTATCATTTTCAGTACATTCTCAAAGATTCCAGTAAATTATTTTCTTATAGAGTAGAGTAGCATTTTTTTTCTTTGCTTAAATATATGTTAGGTGCTTTTCTTCCCTTCAGTTTCTACCTTGTAAATTTAGTTCATTTACTGACATTTTAAAAGATTTTTCAGGCTGGGAAACATTTAGAGTTATTCTGTGTTTTACAGTGACAGGGCTAGATTTATGATATATTACTGTATAGGACATAATGCCTTTGGGTTTTTTTTTTTTAAAGAAGAAAAGCCATTCAATCTACTGACTCCTACTTTCAGTCACTGACTTTGTAGATTCAGCTTCTCAGCAGTGAATATATTCCAAGTATGAACAGATTCACCTCAAACACACAAACAAAAAAGAACCAGAAAAACCCCACCAAACCAACCAACCAACCAACCAACAAACAACAGTATAGTGCACTCCCGTTATAAAGGCATAGCAATTTCAGGTTGGCCACCCCATTCTATTCTACCAATATAATCTGAATTAAAACATCTCTCTTAAGAAGTGTTTGGCACTAGGTAGTAATACAATTGATACAGATGGATCATTCAATAGCACTCTTCATAGTAACACAAGATTCAAAAGCAATGTCCGTTACCAGATTTCTTATTTTACATTCTTGTAGCTTTTAGAGAAACAATTGAAAAACAGAAAAGTATATGGATTTCCCCCTTCCCCCCCCTCCACCCTGTAACATAAGTACATGATGAATAAATTCACATTTTAGCTTGGAAGCACCAGCGGTGTCACAGGGAATGTTATTCTTTCTGATCCCGGCCTAAAAATTCCAGCCTGTAAGCTTAGAAGTTAACCATCAGTGAAAACCAAATAAATAAATAAAGGCCTCAGGCAGCACTAAGAAACAACTTGAAAGAAAATAATTTAAACTTAAGCAAAAGGTAATAGACCAAGTTTTCACGTGGTGTGCAGCTGGCTACGGTAGTGGTAAGCTGGTTTACACAATGCAGATCTGATCACATCATTTCGGTGAACATGCAGTCTAACAATGCACACAACCATTTCAGTGCTCTCAAAGAGAGAGACTGCTGTAAGGTACATGCCAGGTGGTCTTTGCTGGAAGAGCACTCTTTCATACCACCACAAATACAGCCCAAGAGGCTGAGAGCTGGAATGCACCAATCAAGTTCTGCAGTAACTCCAAATGATGGCGAGTCCTTTATAGAGCTCGACTGAGGGTGAATAAAGAATTTTAAGAGGGACCTTTAGCTACAGCCCATCTGGAAAACTGATATAACTCCTAAATTCACCCAATTCAGCAGGATAATATCTATTTACTACATCAACTATTTTAATTTTGCAGTGAATTTAATTGATGCATGCTAAAATAACATGTATTCTATGTTCTCTCTCTGGGTGTAGGTGATATGGGAAAAGAGCAGAGATAAGGGAGCCAAAGAGAAAGAAATCAACTCCACACTTTCAGTTCTCTGGATTTAATTGCATCTTTAACATTAAGTAATGATACTGAGATTTGGTATCAAGCTACCAATAATCCTTAACCATCATTTCGATGCCCTTTAGGTGTATCACAGGCGAGGATATCAAGACTTTGCACTAGCCATTATTTCACCATAATGATACCAAAAAAGCATAGTCATGAGCTAGGCTGCTATCATGACAGGCACAGAGCATGTAGGGAGCAAAACATTCCATTTCTCCTCCAAGACCCTAACATCAACGTAAAAAGCCAAGGCTGGGGAAGAGGTGTTAAGAGCACAGAAAGATAGATGGAGACATTATGGGTTGGGACCACACAGTACAACACAGCACAACACAGCACATTACTATCTTGATTTGTCCAGAGTGATGTTTTTGAGACAATCTGAGACAAGGGAGATTTTAAGGAATTAGTGACATGTTTGGACAGATGTTTAGACTAAGTTGTTCCTGTCTTGTGCTCACTCAAAAAGCTACAAAACAATGGCTGGGAGCCAGATTTTGATGCCAAATAGAACACTGCCTAACAAGAGCATTCCAGGGTAACAAAAGCAACTTACAGTCTTCCCATGCATAACAAGTAAATATAAAACCCAAGCTCCTACATGCTCTTTGCATTGACCTCACATAAGTGAAAACAAGAACCTGTTTTGTCTTTTTCATCTCTCTAATTATCTTCTGTAGAAAATAGATGTTTTCCTAACAGAAATATGCTTAGCTAAATCATTCCTCTTAATTTTCTATGAGTACTATAAACATCAAACAAGTATCCTGAAAGTGGCTTCACAAGAGGGGCAGGTAAGGTCTTTCTTGTCAATGATCCATGACTACAAAAGGGAACACTATGTCCTCTCTCAGTACTAATGTTCTGTATACACGGTCATAGAAGGGACTACAGCTTAGGTCTTCAAAACCACTAAAAGCTCAAAGAACTATTAATGGCTTTAGTTAAATTTGTCCTACTGAAAAAAAACCAACTTCCACATTCAGTGTGCAGCGTATTACATGGGATTTTGCAACAATAAGAAAAGCAGTAAATAGTGTGGCCTCAGCCCAGTTTATCATCCAAAGCCTAAGTCAACTTGTGACATTTTCTTGTTCATTACTTTTTTGAGAATGAATAATGTTTGCGATTTTTTTTCTACCCATGATTGTTTTTTTTTCCCCTGAAAACCACAACTTTTTATTTGTTGTAATAAATATTTAGTCACATAGAGACACTGAAAGCATGTAAAATTTCATTTTACTAATACTATCAGCGTTCAAATTTATTTGAAGGGTCCTTTTGTAGTTTCCTATGAAAAATACACTATATAGACTTTTCCAACTGCAGCAAGGGTGAGTTATGAATTTGCTAACCAGAGCCTGCAATGATAAATGTGATCCTGAACAAAAGCAATAATGGCCCTGAACAGAAGCAGCCAAAAATTCTATGAGCCTTCTGCCCTTTCCAGGAAAAATTATGCTGTGTAGCTCTAAGGCACCAGAATTTGACAAGTAACATCAGGTCACTCAAAGAATAAGATTCGAAGCGGTGCTTTGTGCTAGCATTTTTCAGAAGGTAAAATTGCCTCTTAACACACCACACTCTTTTCAAGTTACAAAGCACATTGCATTCCTGTACCAGTAGATGACTTGATAGGAGAGATGTGTGAAGTCATTCTGAGGGTATCTGCTGTGTACTCAAATCACAGATAGTTTTGTATAGAAATTTAGGTTTCTTTTAATCTAAACTGTTGAGACACTAAGGGCTCTCAGCACTGCAAACAAGCAAGCAAACAAACAAATTCTAATTAATTTAACCTTTGTTTGGTCAGGTTTTTGCAGCCTCTGATGAACTCAGTTCTGCTGCAGTAAGACTCAGAGTACCTGAGTTTCATGTACAGTACAGTATTACCAAGGTTGTATCACACTGTTGCTGGTTTGACTTTGGGTTCTGTTTCTTGGTCTTTCCCTGGTTACCTGTGTTGAATTGCTCGAGAAAAAAGCTCTTGAAGAGCTTATTTATTGTTGCAGAGAATTAATTCAAATCAGTATGACAGTGATGTATCTTGATGATGCTTCACTAATTTGCATGTGTACACTTAGGAATTAATTCAAGGTAATTGAATAGAATTGTACAATTTAATTTTTAAATGAGACCCAATTCCCCATAGTAGTGATTTTCTTATCTGCTGTTCATGCCAGACTCCACTACTAAGACTCTTCAGCTTTCTGTGCTATTACCTTCTTAGTTATCCAATTGAATAAACACTAATCAGCTTATTTAACTCAATTATAGTGCCTGTAGTGGTCTAAGTTTGTGACACAGATAAACACAGATATTTAAGAGGTGCAATATGTTCTGTTAAAGTAAGCAACAAATTACTTATCCTCGGGAGACAGGCTATCCAATGGCTAACCAACACATGCATCTATGTGATTTGGCAGGAAAAAATGCTTTGAAGATCTGCTGATTGTATAATTTACATTTAAATTCATAAAATGAAAGAGACAGATCATTCAAAATTAATTAAATTAGAACGAAACAAAACCAGACCCCAAATAAAACAGCTTTACATACAGCCTGTTTGTGAACATCCTAACTGGCTCCTACAGAGTCTGGGATCAGTCTTTGCAGAAAAAGCTGAGAAGAGGAGATCATCTTTTTGGCTTAAATAGTGCTTTTGGGACATGAATACATTTTCAGAATGAGGTTTTGAGTAAACACTACGAAAGTGATTTTTTGGGGGTTGTAGAGATGTTTGTTTGCTTGCTAGTTTTAATACTCAATAGTTTCCATAGCGTATGTCTTCAGAGCAGATTGTTTTGTTTTTCACACTGTTTTTCATTTGAGTAAGAGCAAATAGACTCATTTTCTATCATTCTGTCGTTTAGCCCCATAACAATTCTATGATTTTGCCAGAACAAAATCTGTGTATAACTGCTGAAAAATCTTTTACATCGAATTCAGTGATAACCTGTGTCTGAAAACTGACAAAAATAGCTAAAACTTTGTCAAGAAAACCACAGTTGGGAGACCCAACAGATTAAAGCAACAGATAGTGACATTTTGCTCTTTTACTTGGGTGAAACTTTATGAAAAGGTTTATGAAGTTTACTTGCTTCATAGGGTATGCTTCATTACCTTTCCCATCATACTGCTTGCAGAAACGGTGATAGATGCCTGTATTTTTTAATGGCACAGTATTTAAGACTTAATTCATTAGGATGATGAACAAAAAAGTTGACAGCTCTATTTTTTCATTTAAAAAAAAAATCAAACAAAATCTAGTGAATGTAACACATCAGGAACATTTGTTTTGTTTTATAATACTAGAAGCTAACTCAGTGGGGAAAAAAAAATCGTTATTGAACATTACTCTGGAGTATGTCTCTCAAAGAACATAAATGAAATACCAAGACATAAAATTAGTGAAGCTTCATTTAATTATAAATTCTTCCTCAGTGTTTTCAAGGTGTTGTAAAGACAGTAAATGAAATGCCAGTTACAAATTTATGCAGCACATATTTCAGAAGTGACAAAGCTTTTTCTCTTCCCTAGAAAAACTTCAGCAACTGAAGCATCATTAAGTGTCATAGTTTATTCTACATGTAGTTTCATACTTGTATTTCTTGAGGAAGATATTGGATGGAATTTATGTAATAACTGGATATAAAGTATGGATTGCCCATTTGTCACCTGAACATAATTATGCTATTTTTCCATAGGTTAATCATTCACAGTCTACAAGTTTAGATGCAATGATGTAGGTCCATGGTTAATGTAGATTTGACTCCTCTTATCCTGGATTACAATTCTTAGGGTCTTTATTCAGATACTTCCTAATTGTAATTTTAAAATCAAAGTCTCCAAATGCTGCAAGTTCTTCTGGCTAATAAGGACTTTAACCAGCTCAGCAACTCAGTACACACATGCCCTTGAGTACCATAAACTAAGGCCACTCCCAGTGCCCCAGGAAAACCCAAATTTGATAGCTCTGCAGCAAGCCGATTCCAAAGATAGCACGTTACAGATAATATATCAAGAACTTGATGATGTTCAAACTTTCCACCATCCAATCCTACTCACTGAAAAATCAAGAGTCAGGCAAAAATTAGGAAGGTTGTATATTCCAGATCTGATGATGTTGCTTAAAAAGCCCTATAGCTAATCACATCATCTTTGTCAGCCTCTCTCAAATAGAAAATAAAATGCATGCATCTTAACTGATCTTCCTAATGTAAGAGACTGTCAATAATCAATTAATCTGGAAAAACAAGCAGACTCAGTATTTTTAAAAATGAGACACAGGAACAAAAAAGAAATCAAATGGATTTTGCAGAGTGGGGAAAAAACCCTGATGTCCCACCAGAATTTCATTTTGTGTTTGTTTTGTTTCTTGTTTCAGAAGAAAATCCCTAAACAGGCAGCTAATCTTTTTCATTCCAACTGATGAAAAATGATTTCTCTCTTACACTTGGTTCAGCTTCTGAAAAGGAATTCAGTTTTCATACAGCTTTAGCAAACTTATGTCTCATTTGAAAGATATGTCTAAATATTGATTTGTATTAAAAACCTTGGAAAAGCAACTTTTTAGTGATGAAGCTGTAGGAGCTCAAACAAAAATCTGTATCTGAGATTTATTGAGGGCCTTTGCACAGTACTGGTCAATCACAGAGGTCAATCTCTCCCATATGAGGTATCCAGCATCAGATTTTCAAATCTATATTTAGAGATTAAAGCCTTTGGCCTGATTTTTAACAAGGTGAGCACTTCTTGCCTAACTGCAGAAACTAAAGTTCAAACAATTTGCCTTACACACTCTTTTCTCTCAATGTCAGGAAAATGAGAAATAAATGCAAATGTAAAATGGGAAATAGAAGAGTTCTGAGCTTCCCAAATGTACTGAGGATAAAGTGTCAAGTCTGATGAATCCCACTCTGATGTACATTGTGAAAAGCTTATCAATAATATATCAGGAAAAGATTAGAGGCAATGTCACTGTAACAAAGTGGATTAAAATAGTTCTAACTGCTTTGAAAAACACCTCTTCTTCTCTCTCTGCATTACCTTCTCTTATCCAACCACCACCTCTCATGCATGTATCATTACTCTCTTCAAGCAACAGTACTTCAGACAAAGTCTTAGTGCTTTTCATAATATTTCTTATATTGATTGACTGAAAATCAAAGGGAAATGTCACTGGTACATTGAAATGCTGTGGAACTATGAACTAAAAAAAGCTGCTCCCTTCACTAATCACAATGATACTAAAATTATACTTCCTCAAGATTGCCATTAAAATCTGTCTGTCTGTCCATCCCATCTAATCAGTTCTGTTCTAAAAGATGTCCTTTGGATATTTAAGATCTTATCTAGAAAACAGCACCCAATCCATGTAAACAGATCCAGTATCTGCAGCATCGCCACCTATCACTGGGGCCGGGAAATATGCCTCAGTATTCTCTGTCGTTGATATGAGCCACTTTTGGTTGCCAGTAGCTGAGCTATAACTAATCCAGTAAAAGGCAGTAAGTAAGAATAAAATTTATCAGTATACTGAAGATGACATGTAAGTGTCAAGGTTACTGGTTGTTAAATGAAATGAGGAACTGGCAAGTAGGATCGAGTAACAGACATACAGCTACCTTAAAGATTAATAATTTCCTTCTCTCCTTCCCACCCTTGTTCTGAACTGCTACAAATGATGTGAAATAATTGTTTTGACCGACATATTTCTCCCCTAGACCAGATGTGTTGATCTCCCTTAGGTTCTTTAAGTAGAGTGCAGGCAGATTTTAATCTTCCTGCACCCACTATAGCAGCTGTACAAACACTTAATTAACATAAGAATGGTGGTAAGTATGGGGGAGGGGAAGTGTTCTTCTGTATCCTTCTTTATAATTCATTGAATTCTATGCTATGAGTAAGTGCTAAACTGGGAATGAATAAATACTTTTGAAACCCACATTTGGCTCCAATGTGTGCTTATTCTCTTACAGCTGAACGAAATTTTTAGCTGAATAATTTTTACATCTATCTAGTGCCAAGACAAGTGAGTTGTATAACTTATATTTGAGAAGGATTTAAGCAAGAAAAAGGAATTTTTCTGCCAAAATCCCCATATTCTTACATAGCTTTTTATTCCAGTTTTCATTTACATAGATCTCAGGCTATGGCATGTAGCATCTGTTAACTCTGCTACAATTATGTCAACACAATTTCTTTCAGTAGGATTATGAGCTACTTTTCTCTTTGAGGTGATGCAGTTCTGAACTTAAAACTCAGCAGCCTTCCTTAGGTTTCTCATGATACTTCCCTTCACTACAGATGCCATTGTTGAGAACACACTGAGACAGTCTCAGTAAATGGTGAGTGCAGGATTATTTTTTTATGAAGAGGAGAACTGAGACAGTCGATCTTTTGCATATTTAAGAATTTATTTGATGTCAAATTAAGAATAAAAGTGTACTTTGCCAAGCATAGGTATCATGACAAGATAAGGTCTAGTTTGCTGTTCACTAGGGACACAGGCATTGTCTCTACTCTTCTAAAGTACTAAGAGAAAAAATGAAACTGCAAAACTGGCATCTTATAAGTTTCCTTGGATTCTTTCTTTTCATATGCAAACATGGACTCATAAAGCATTTGCTGTATGCATATATATATATCCATGTATATATTCATATATATATATATATATACTTATATATAGAAATGCATCTATATATAAGTGCTTTTTTTCCTTCACCAGCTGTCATCTCCAAAGCATACGCCTGTCTAGAAAAGCAGACAAATGCTTTATGAGGCAGATACATCTTCTATTTCCATAGTGTGTTGGCAGGAGGTGGTAGCAAGGATTAAGAAATTGGTTCTATTCTTGCTTGAAGCCAACTGGCTAGGAGGATGCTTTGGGGCATAGTGGATGCAATATGTTGGTAGTTCCTGAATGGAAGATTAAAGATTAATTTGTATGTGGATAGCTGAAATCTGTTCCTATTCCGTGTTCATCACACAGCTACCTAGGGTTGTTCTTTGCAAAGATGCTGCAAATCTCATCTGGAGGCTGAGCCTAAATCTGACAGCCATATCTTTACCTCTCTGACATACAATCTGCAAGACCCAGACTCTTAGCAGCTTCCTCAAGATTCAGAAGGTCAAATTTTGCTTTCAAATGTCAGCATACAAATCTCATTGCCCTGATTTTAATATTGCTATGCTTCAATTTCTGCATAACCTCTTTGCAAATAGCAGTGTGTCACAGAGAAGGAAATAAAAAGTTAGAAAAAGACTTTTAGCCAAGAACCCATACTTCACTAAATGCTATTGCCTATACTAGGTTAGGGAAATAAGGAGGAACAACAGACTTTCAACTTTTACTAATATCTCTCATTCTTATTCTAAATGGGACCTTGGTTCTGAATTTGCAGTAGCTCAATGAACATGAAGACCCACATATATGTTAGCCCTCTAACTCCTGCAGACTAAATGCGGATTTAATGCACTCAAGTTTGTTCAAGACCACAGTTTGGTCTTTAGTCTGACCCTTCCATTACTAAAGTATTTCCTGTTCTATAAAGAAATGATTACCTATATCACAAGACTGAATTACTTCAGTCCCTAATGACTGTATGATTTGGACTTAGTTACATCCTGATCTAAGACCTACCTATTCCTGTTCCCACTGCCTTGAAGGTATATAACTTAATTTATTAACTGAAGCAGCCTAAAGCAGTGGGCTGGACTGTATCTGACAATGACTACTTACGGTGCTAAACCAGCTCTTTGCAAACAGATTCCACAGCTTCATGATTTAGCTGTGTCCTAAACTGGAGTTCTCCTAGTGCCTGCTTAACTCCCAGCACAAAACAGTAGAAATATGGAGTATCTTCTATACTACAAATAGTATATATCAGTACCATATATAATGATCCAAATAACCAAGGGACAGAGGAAAGATAGAATAGAAAATTATCTGCCTCTTCCCCCGGTGTGGGAGTACATATTTTCAAACTGAACTTGTTATTAATTAGAAGTAATGACTGGCCAGTATAATCATTGGGTGGATCAGTTGTCTGCAAACAGCTTTGCCAGTACATAAAGAACTTGCTTCCCCAAAGAGTGGTATGAAATCCTTGTTTACATCCCAACTACGCCCCCAAATTCAGAATAATTAGAAGAGCCTGCAGTCATTGCCCCTACTCCCATTGTATATAGCCTTACATTCACCTGAATTAACCTTTGTGGATGGCTAGGAGTTACTTTGAATCATTCTAGGCAAGCTGGGTTTGACCTTATTTACACAACTTTGCCCCAAAGCATGAGAGAAAGTTTGAGGTAGCAAAATATGTCAAAAGCCATCCACCTGGCGGGTAAGTGCCACTGAGGACTTCCTTACTTCAGCCTTAACTGCATCAGCCGGATAATCCAAAGTCACTGTGCTTCTGCAGATGACAAATAATCTGAGCAAGTGACATTTGAAGATGTGCCAAGTAGCACTTCACCAACCCTGAAGTTTGGTTACCTTGTCTCCAAACTTGCAGCACTGTAATTGAAAGCAGCATGAGTCACTGTCACAACTGATCTTTGTTGAAAATGATCAGAATTAACACTTGAGCCACTAACATTTGAAATAAACAGACTGTACTTATAGCTGAGAACTGAAACAATTTCAGACGTACAACAGAGTGGGCAAAGCAGGGAGGTCAAGCATAATAACTACTAGTGAGTGGGCTACACCTCTACTCATTTGTCAGAGCTTTCAAATGTCATAGCAAAACAGAAGACATTGACATTTTCTCAAGAGCATATAGACAGTTCATAGTCTCCAATTACTTAAGCTAAAAATGGGGAGAGCAGTGACCTCTGGCTAACTTTGGTGGTGTTTTTGTTTTTTTTTTTCCTTTTAAATTAACTTCCAAATGCTTCAGTGCTTTATTTTGTTGGGATTTTCCTGTTTTGGTTTAAGTGAGTTTGGTTGGGGCTTTTTGGTGTTTGGGTTTTTTGTTGTGGTTTTGGTGTTGTTGGTTTTTTTTTTCTCCAATTTGCAGAAAATATATATAGGCAGGAGCTCTGAGAATTACCATGGCCTTTTTGCTCCAGGTAGAAAAAGTGTCCCTGCATCCATCGCCAGTTAAAATTGACACAAAGTGTTCTTTTCTGCTGGGAAAAATTGGTAGCAGCTTGAAAACAAATTACAACTTAAAATTTCCTGTACAGTGAGCAATGCTCTGCAGAGAAAGAACATGTTCAAGAAATCAGAAACTTGTAGAGATCAAACAGTAACTCCAGCTAAATCTACCTTTGAGAGAAACTGAAGCAGAGCTATGTAGTTCCTCTGGTCTGCATTGACAGAGGAATTACCTCCTCTTTCCTTCCCTTTTTATTCTTCCCTCAGAGTATACTGTGCATGAAAATTGGAAAAATGGGATCCCATGCTCCACATCTAACATCTACTCAAATGAAAATAGGAAAATATAAATCAAAACTTTGCAGCTCAGAAACCATCTCCTATGAAACAAAACACAAACTGAAGGTCATAGGATGATATTTACATTATTCTCCATGACAGGATGTCACTCAAATGGAAAGGTATCCTGCTATGGATATCCACTCCTAAGCTGCAAGTCTGACGTTACTTCTTCCTTGAAGCTAGCAGGCAATTATTTACCACATCACAATAAATTCCTATCCCATTCCTTCGGTCTTTCAAAAGAACAAAAGGTAGAGCTGAAATTGTAGCTGAATCAAGACTAAAGCAGAAAAGGGCTGAGTATTTCCATGGGGTTAAGAAGGAAGACAACTCCATAGGATGAGCACATGGGAAGCTGTTCCAACACCTTTTTTGTTATGTTTTCTGATGTGAGATGGTGTGGAAAGTTGATGGGTTTGGAATTTTGTTTGCTTTTTTTTTAGTGTTTCTATTTAAAAGCTCATTAATAACACAGTATGAAAAACACAACCAACGAACACCAAAGAAGAAAAACTATGAATTAAGGACCCCAGAATCTGGAAATCACAGAAAACATCCAGTTGGAAGAGACCTCAAAGGTCATCCAGTCCAATCTTTAACCCAATTTAGGGTCAATCCTGAACCATGTCCCTATGTACTAGGTCCAGACGCTGCTTAAATGCCTTCACGGGTGATGATTCCACCAATGCCCTGGGCAGACCTTTCCAATGTTTGATAACCCTCTCTGTGAAAAAATATTTCCTAGTATCCAGCCTGAACCCACCCTGGTGCAGCTTGAGATCATTTCCTCTAATCCTGTCGCCTGACACTAAGGAGAAGAGGCTGGCCTGTGGTTCGCTCCAACCTCCCTTCTGGTAGTTGTAGAGAGAAGCTTTTTTTTGGTGTTCCACTGAAGTGCTAGAGTCACAAGCACTCCTTGAACCAATGAACTCAGAAGCACCTTCAAAACACCAGGTATGTATTCCAAAAGGCAATTTAAAATTTTAACCCAAGGTTGTTGCTGTATAAGATACATCTCTTCCACTTGTCAGGGAATGCCTTAATCACCAGGCTAAGGGGAAGTAAATCAACTTTCTGCACTTCTGCTGGCTGTTCATGAAGGCAAGCAGTGGTCTCCTCTGCAGCGTGACAAATCTTACAAAGGCTCCTCCTACACCACCTAAGAGACTGGGGTCCTCAAGAAACAGAGGTTGTAGAAAATCCGGGGGTTGAACCTTAAAAGAGCCTATGCACAGTCTTATGCTAACTACACAGACTAGCCTGAGGCAGCTCTAGCTTTCAACAACACACAGACCTAGTGATGCAGAATTGAGTGTTTCACCCAAATGAAAAGAGAATCAGAGGTTCAACAACTCTACATGGACAGTTAATTCCAATATGCAGTTTACTAGCCTGTGTGCATATCCTCCAGAGAGCTCTATGCAACGTAAGAGGATCCTGGAAAACTGAGATCTGTTACTGCTGGGGATACAATGAGAAGGCAGAAAGTGAAAAGTGATCTGCTAAAAGAAATTTTAGAACCACAGCTTGTATTAAAAAAAGAAAAAAATCACATCAAGCTTTAAATAGAGTTTCATATAGAGACTGTGAAGATCATTACAATATTTGGGAACTGCTATGTTCCACCCTTTTGGTGACCTTCTGGAATATCATTCTGCTGAAATGAAAACTATTACAGAAAACATTACATAAACATTGAAAGACTCCCAAAGACATTGCATACACACCCCGGTCAGGTAAAAAGGGAAACAGGAGCCTGCAGTTTAAACTCCTTTTCAGTTGAAGCAGCTGAGTTACAACTTTGCATTATCTTTAAAGACTACAATAAAACACACTTTGAAAGGTAATCCTTCAAGGAGACACTAAGGCAATGAAATGCTAGCAGAAGTAATTACGCAGAAACATTTTTGCAAATAATGAGAAGTATCTACTTTCATCTTGCCATTTCTTGGCATGGGTATTTATAAGAAGCTCAATTCATTTCACTGCAATTTCAGTGCATGATCCAGTGGTTAGAGCAGAACTTGCAGAGGAAATGAAAAATTGCTCATTTAAGTTCCAGGTATTTTCTGATCAATGCAAAGGGGTTGTTTTTTTTCAGGACTTTCATTTTAATCACTTTCTTTCTACCAATGCATCTTCCCTCATAATTTCTATGATATTACAAATGCACCCAAAAAAATCCCAAACGTTGTTCCCTGGTGTTGGATATTCCAGAGTAAAATTTCCAGAATGTGTTGTGGGGTATTTGTTTTGGTTTTTTTTGGTTTTGTTTTTTTTTTCCCTCTCAAACTGTTCATTTACTCTGCCTTTTGGCAAACTAACACTTAACATTTTTTGTCATCACAACCACTCCTTTTTCTACAGAATACAGCTATCAGAACACTCATGGAAAACAAGTTGATGAGGTCTGTTTTCCTACAACTGAGTATTGTCAACTATGTAGTTTTTGAGTCTTTTCTATCACTAAATGTGCTTCACATTTACCATATGGCTTCCAGGTCTGTACTCCTTACAAGGGCCTTATTTGGCTCTTCACATTTCTACTTTAGGTATCAAAGAAATGTAAAGCCATATATATATATATATAAGTCTTCTAGAAGACTTCTTAATGAAAAGCCTTGCAAAAGGATAGGAGCTGACTACTGAACTACCACCTAGATAGCAATGTTCTTTAGCATGCCAAGCAAGCCACAGTCAGCAGAGTTGTAAATCCTATGACTTTTGAGACTGTAAATGAGGCTGACTGGTCTCCAGACCCTGTTAAAGGAAATTTTCCACACTGTGGACAGGCACAAAACAGAATGAGAATTCATATGGAGAGAGTGGAATATATTCCTACAGCTTCCAGATTGAATGACAGGTTTTTACCACCTACATGCTGAGAATGGTGGCCTAAATTCCTAATTCCAACAGAAGCGAGGACATTGATGAGTTTATTTTAGTGATCTTCCACTTATAAACAGTAAAGTCATCAACAACATAAGTTAAAAAAATACATGAATCAGGTCTGGGAATGATCTTGAGAAAGGAAACATTAATGATGGGAAAGTATAAAATACCAAAGGGCTATGCTTATGCACATTATATTGTCTTACTGGGTTTTACTTGTCCAACCTAAACTCATTGCTTCAAATCCAGTTAGGATTCTTGCACTTGACACCTTTTTTAGAGGACTGAAAAACAGCTTTTGGGGTGGTGGCTTTTTTTCCCCTCCCAAACCCACATAAAGCTCTGTGGATCTGTGTTTTACAGTGGCATTCACCTAGGCTGCAGATATCTGATATGCAATTACTGCCTCTGACAGTATTCACACCCCCACTTCTCAGCTCCTTAGAAACTGCTCTAACCAACCACTTGTAACGCTGCCACTGTATTTTATTTATTGTGTTTGTTTGTGTGCATTATGCCCTTCTCTTCCCAGTTTTATCTGATTTTATCTACCTTGTACACAGGCTAGAAGAGCCTGTTTCTAACACAGACAACATATTTGCTATTCACTGCAGGCTAGAGAGCCCTTTTCATCTGAGAGCTGCCTGGCATTCACAGCAGCTAAGGCTCAGTCCTCCATCCGCAGGCAGAACTCCAAATTCAGAAATCACATTCTCCTGGCATCCCTGCAGTGTGCCACCAGGGACAATCAATGAATAATATAAAAATCAGTATTTGTGCGACTTGGGCTGCAATTTTCTGCCAGAAACTTCAGGTTTGCATGTAAAAGGGTACACAAGAAATGAAATGCAAAAGCAGGAGAAAAAAAAAAGTTTTGAAATCCTAAGTGAGGACTTGACTAATCCCATCATTCACACAAAAAAGTCTCCTAGGTATAAGCCCACACAGAGAGAACAGTAAGGAGCCAAGATAGTGCAGTTTAAGTGCCTCCTGATCTCTCAGCTGCAACCTTTGCAGCTGATTTGGCCACTCAATTTATACTGCTGTAACCACTCATTAACCACTGCAGCAGAACGTAAAGTCAGTCAGAATAAGCCCGATATGGTTCCAATACACAAAATCAATTTAGCCACAGAGGGTTGCTTGGGACAGAGCCTGGGCTGTTGCTTCTTCCTCCCAAACACACTATGAATTATGGATATACCACCTGATAGTCCAGCAGGTCCCCCTTGGCTTGAGGCCTTAGCCCTTTTCCTGATTGCTGTTCCATAAAATCATCTCTGGCTGGATATATATATGTAGAAGGAAAATCCACCTCTCACAAGTTTACTATCTAAACAGGAATTAAAGACAAGAGACGATAGCTACTTTTGGGAAGAAGGGTCTGGGGGCAACTTTTAAACCCTCAGGCAACCACAGAAATGGGCAGGCTAAGACAGGCAGCAGTGCAAATCACACAGTGCCTAATGGGGAGGACAGAAGTCTCTGAAATTTGGTCTTGACCAGTGTCTTCCAAATCATAATGAGAGCTGTATCTTAGAACAATGGGCTGCTACTGGTAATTTGTGAGTTCTGGGAATTCCTGTATGAGACGACAAGCATACATGATAAGGTTTTAAGGTGCCTAAAATTTCAGGCACAGACAAGAGGCTGTAAAAGTAATTCCACTGAGTCATTGCTTAGTTATCATTAATATAAAAATCTAGCCCAACTTTTGAAAGGAAGTTTGACATTTGCATCACTTCTTTGCAAAATTATTTTGCACTGTAATTGACATAAAAGATACTGTTAAGGTCTTAAGGATCTATACTGCTTCACCTCAGGCAAAAGGCCAAGTTTTTTTCACCACCACCAGGTTTAAAAAAATTTAGGTTTATGTAATACACACTTTGGACAAGTTGCCCCAGAAAAGATCAAATGCCACTTATTTTGCTTCATATAAATTGCTTTCCCCTGTTGAGAAGTTGACAAACTCAGACAGCTGAGTACCACACAAGCAACAGAAGAAGCCTTAAGAGGGATGAAATTATTTTTTCTTGATTGCAGTGTCTCAAAAACCTCCATGCTTCTCTTCACTAAGAGTACTTTAAAAATGTTTTTCAATTTAGAAAGGAAACACATAAGTGAGAAGCACTGAGGGACAAGTCACAGAGGTAATACTCTCTTCCTGGATGTAACATCTTTTGAAAGACACCCGAGATGGTCAATGACAAAATCTGATGATTTTTACAGTCTTATACGCCTAAATAGCTCAAATTGCAGCTTCATAGCCTCAGAGAAAACAAAGTGTGCCAAATTCATCAGACTGTATAATGGACCCTGAAAACTTTTATTTCCTTAATATGCTTATTAGCTTCAAGGTAAAATCATGTTTTACTTTGAATTGGCTCTCCACTCGACTCATTTTAGACCTAAGGGCTCAAACACAGGATTGAGTGTTGCAAGTAACTGCACCAGTAATATCTACGTGTACCCTTTGAGTTGCTGGCAAGCAGAGAGTAATGCAATCACAAGTTGCTTTTGATGACCTAAACTGTGATGCTATTAAAAAGCCCAGCACTAGTTTCAGCTAACTCAGCTAGCTTCTGATTTCTACAGCAAGAGAGAAGCAACATAAACTTGTGGCTGTAAAATGAAAGGCTCTGAAATTACAGTTTTGTCTTACCCTACAATAGAGGAGGGTTAAAATAAATCAGACTGCCTTGCAACATATTATAAAGCAGTGGTTTAGTCTGAAGTTATCAACTACAGCATCATCAAGTACAATTACTCAATCATGTAACATATGACCGCTGATCACATAATATTGCAAAATGATGACTCCCCAAATTTGCATTATTGAAAGATGACAGTGCTTGATGTACTATGGATTGACCAACATCTGCGTGAACTTTGGCTGTTACATCATAACTAAATTGTAGCTTTCAGGTTACAACTGCAGCAGACACTTTTCCCGAGATACTCATGCCATTAGCACCCAGCAGCAGCTGAATACATGTATTACCTAGGTGCTACTGAAGATTATGTGATTCTATGTGAACCTTTCTACAATTTCTGCCTCTAAGAGTAGCACAGCTTTCCTTCAACTTTCTTCAGGTAGTTATTTCCCCACATATCTGTGTACCAATTACAGCATAAGACACTGTCGTGGATCAGAGGAGGCTCACTGATATTCAAAAGAAGTGTACTGATACCCACTATGACTAGAGCTGAACATGTCAATAGCTTGGCCTTTCATCATCATTTATCAAGGTGAGGGCACTGCTGAAACGTCACTTATGCATCACGTACAATCATACATACAACAGAGAATAAGCATGCACACTAAAAATGACATTACTGAATGGACACAGTCAAACTTAATAAAAGATGATCATTAGTAATTGTTATTACAACTATTTTATGGCGTCATTTCATTACAGATACACTGGTAGCTCTTGTGAAATTGAGAGAAACTGACAATTACTTTTAGGCTGCTTAGAGAAACAACAGATGCTTCTGTTCTAAAATGAAAGTATTCTAGCTATGGGTATTTCTAAGAAATCTACCTTCTGTCATAGACTATCAAGTTTCCAGAGTAAACAAACCCAGAAAACTACCTTTAGCCACAAGACTTCTAAGTATGTTCACAGCAATTTTGCAACTCCAAGATGGTATCTCTACACATCTCTAATCCCAGGATCCTGCAGCATCTAACAAAGCATCCTATTTTCCTAAGAAACACAAGTGACGTATGAATGAAGTGAGCCATGGTTACTGAAAAATATGGAAATGAACATTTAGTACTCAACAATTTGAAACACTTCTTTCAGGACCTATGGAGACATGTAAGACTACAGGCATTTCCCTCTCTTGCAGAGCAGGTGAATCCTGTACAACTCCTAGAACGTGAACAATCTAAGAAGAATATTATTCCCTCCCCCCCCCCCCAGTGCACTTGAAAAATGTGGGAACATAAAATTGGATCTGTGGGGGGAAGTTCCAGCAATCTTTGATAAAACTAGCTGGAAAAAAAAACATGCTTAGTTCCCAAGCTGGAAACGAAAATCATCTCCAGGAATCACCTCCTGGGATGTGGGCCACTGATGCTTCCTCCTGCCTGTCCCTGCTCTACATAGTAATTCAGATGTCCTTCCTCTGGGGTTTCCCACAGGGCTGACTATTACCAGCTTGGCAGAACAGCCTTTACAATTAGAGTATTTCAAAGATGGCTTTGAAACAGGGTCCAAATCTGAATCAGTAAAAATTTGTTCTTTGTACTGTTGGTGCTATGCTGTGTATTGAAAGACATTTTGTTAGGGACAGAGAGCTGGCATTTGAATAGACCACCTTCTCAAAGCTGGATTTTTTTCAAAGAGTGATAAAACTCCTTCCCACAAACAAAAAGGTTGTTTCCCACACTCTCCCTGTACAGGTTGAAGAGAGTGCAATGAATGTACGAAACATAAATCATAAGAACAAGCCAAGACAGAAAGCCAGAACTCCACTCCTCTGATAATTACATCAAATACCAGAAAAGAAACCTTGTTTAACAGCAGCCTATAAATTCCCAAACAGGAGACTGGAATAGATAGGGAAGTGAGAGTGAAATTATTAAAATATAACATTGAAAACTAGTATAGAAACTGACCTCACTTCAGGACAGCTTCAAGCTCTTCCTCACCTATGCACAGAACTCCAGATTCCTCCACCACTTTCTCTGTTACTGTGGGTACTCAAACCTGCCCACTCAGCTGCTTTACCCTTGCAGTCTCCATCTGTGGCTGATTCACCTCTACATATATTCTGCAATCTTCTTTTGAGTGGCTTATTTACAATCCAGAAGAGCAACAGGAACATTCTCATGATTTCCCAGCAGCTGCCACTACATCACAAATGTCCATCCTCTAAGTGATATTAATCTTTCAATACCTTAAAGTACAAATGGTTCAGTGCTGTACTAAATTCTTCCACCGGCACCCCTGGAACCCTGTCATCATATTTCTAATGCACTTTTGTTTCATTATCGCTTTGACATTCAGTACTTGGTAAAGGCAGATCTCTCCATATCTGATACCTTCGCTCAACTAACACAGGATTAGATTTGGTTTTCTTTTTAGTCCCTTAGGAAAATACGTTTATGCTAGCAACCTTTAGTTGTGATAAAAAGCAGCAGAAATGAAGCACAGATGCAACATTCCAGCATCATGTCCTGTACAAGAGATACTACCTGTTCTACAAATAAGCCCAGGAAACTCAGTGATGGGCTGCAAAGTTTACTCTGTACTGGCAGTTAAATCAGACTGTTATGTTTTGCTGCTGTTACCATCTTGTTCAACCCAAGCACACCCTTGTTGAGTTTGCGTTGTCCAATACCCAAACTCTTTAAGGTGGTAATGTGATATGTTCTGTGTCCAAATTTTCTCATTATTATGGAGTACCATATCAATAATGATTCAATGAAGGGAAATCATCAGCTTGTTCTGCTATATGTTCTCATCTGCGACAGGGAAGACTAAAGCACAAGCAAAAGTACAACTTACAGTCAAAAAATACTATATATATAAAAAAACTGGGTTTACCTATTTTAGTATGCAAAGCCTCATGCATACTTTATACCTAACAGGGCACTGGTAGTGTTATTGAGATGACGGTTCTGGGTATAAAACCAAACCATCCTTCCAACAGGTGATATGCTAGCAGAGCTTTGAAGAGTTTTCAATGAGATTAGCGATTCTAACATCTATTCCAGGTTTGCAAGAGAATTGATTTAAAAATAACAGTGTCTGGTTTAGGTGCTAAAGACTTCTTTATATGCTTGGAAGAAAATATTTTTAATGGCACAAACACGTTTGACATTTCCTGATAGGAACACTGTTTATCTTGCAGAAGATCAAAAACTAAACAAATCACATTTATGTGCCTGTTTACCAAAACATAATCTGAAGTTTTACAAGTGTTTAGGAAGAGATATATTGCTCTGTGGCATGACTCAGGCATTTCAGTGAACATTTACAACCGCTGTTTAATGCATTCACAAAATATCCTCCCAGACCTCTCATCAATATTAGATTTTCAAAGTCAGATTTTGGTGGAATTTGATCCCTCATCACAGATAAAGAGCAGACTTTCGGAATAAATGTTTTAAGATTTTACCCTTACCAACAGGCTTATGTTACTTCCCAGTTTCTTACTTGAAAGAAAATCTATATGAAATGGAGATTTTTGTTTAAAAGTTTTGGACTTGTCTATGGACAAGTTCATCTTCCGTTTAGGATTTCATATAACCAAAAACCTGTTCATGTTTTGGCTCATCTGCACCAGGGAAGGCCTGAGCTGACAGCAGAGCAGGTGCAGCTCACGGTAATGTTCTCAACACAGGGATAGCATTCCTGCCTGTTCTTCCACATCTGCCACATTACTGCTCATCTGCCACAGAGACTGCAGATTGTAGCTACTTTCAGATGAAACTGGGTAGCATGTTGGGCAGGGACTACATGCATTTATCTTTTGTTGTGTCTGTGATTTGGGAAGTAAAATTATAATAAAGAACAGATGAAACAGGTGCCATGACTATATTTCCTTCCACCAAAAATGTCACTCTAAGTTGCCTAATAAAACAGGATGTGCCATGGGAAAATAAACAAGCAAAAAAAGTACCTCTCAACAAACCAAGAAAAATAATTCCAGGAAGCCAAAGCCTCCTCTTCCCAAGAAATAGACAAATAAGCATCCAGTCTTGACAAAACTGCTCACTTTTTTCTTCCCCCCTCAACACACAGAATTCTGAACTCTTGACATATAAATAAATTATTGGCCAAGTCAAAAACAGGACCCAGAGGTATCTGAAATGCTCTAGTCTGTCGAACCACAGATCAGTAAAATATGCTGTTGCAAAAGGGGTCTTCCAAAAAGTGGTATGCATGAATTCAAATGTACTCAAATGTAGAGGAAATATTACCATGCCCTACCTGTGCAGTGGCTCCATGGGCTAACTATATACAAGATATAAAGTGTAGAAGAAGAAAAATGTTCGCACAAGACTGAAAGTACTTCTCAAAAACACTAAAGCATAAGTTGTTTCCTCAACTTCTTTCCCTCCCTTCACAAAAAATTAAATTTCTTGAGCAGACAAAGAGCCACAACAGAAGGACAAATTCCTCATGTTATTGCCATATAAGCCAGCAAAAAGGAGACGATGCATCACTAATTTGAAGATAGATTTTACTAATGGTATACTCTTCGCAAATACCAGAAGCACAGGATGAAGCAACAGAAAACAAATGAAAAATCAATTGAAAAAATAGTTAATAATCTATTGAAAGAAATTGCACTGATTTTTCAATAGCAGAAGACCACAAACACTGTAGCAAAGTTTCTAAGCAGCAGTACAAAGCTAAACAAATAAGAAGAGAAAAATGATCATGGTGGCATATCTGATTATTATCTGCTTACTGTTTCAGATAACCTCATTTTCCTCAGGAAACTTCATTTAGTAGCCATCAATCATTTCTTTATTTAAAAAATTTTTAAAGACACTATGCAAAGTGCATGACCATTGCTTTTCATAAAGCAAGTCAAATTTTCCAACTTTCCTTGCAGCTGAAGCAAAAGGTGTCAATATACAGAAAGTGGCAATACCTTGTCTAATATTACAGTACAGTATTACAGTATTACCAAGGTTGGAAGAGACCTCGAAGATCATCAAGTCCAACCTGCAACCACAAACCTCACGACTAGACCATGGCACCAAGTGCCACATCCAGTCCCCTCTTGAACGCCTCCAGGGATGCGACAAGTCTTAGACCAACTCGTCTTTATCAAACAGTCTTCTCAGATGTGACAAACACTGCTGCAGATTGATCACTTAAGGTAAAGCTGAAATTCCATTACATAATGACATTTACAGCAGCAACTCTAAAAGAGAACACAGCATCTGCTTACAAAGTTGCAGTTCCCCATGTCCATAAACAAATTGTTTTCAATTAGGATCACCTTTCAAGCATGTCACAGCTGGTGTCTCACACCTTGCTCTCTTCTGGCTGCAGTCCAGCCAGAAGTGCTCTAGAACTGGGGAAATGCACACATGTCCCTAATTGGTACATATTATGCATGCTGCCTACAGAACTCAGTCTCTGTTGCACAAATGGGCAGATTCCAGTTTACAAATGTAATAGAAATTTTTCACAAGCCATCAGCAGTGCAATTATCCATTTGGTGGAAAGAGAGCAAAAAGAAGAGAGAAGAAATGCCTCTATTTTGTAAGAAGCAATGTTGCAGGGAATGATAAATATGCACCCAAATTGTTCAGAATAAAAACAACATTTTAGTTACACAATGGCAGGTCCTCATCTTCACAAACTAACTTTTGATTTACTCAGCAATAAATCTGAAGTGGAACAGAAAAAGAGTTCAATTTTGCAGACATAACAGCTACACTATAAACCAATAATGTAACTGTAGCACAGGTGTTCAAAGTTATATTTTTTCAGTCCAAATACCATATTTTTTGTTTTCAATTTCAATACAGAGAGACAGTGATGGATTATTGCAATTGTAACTCCATATTACACATCCTGTGTGGTAGCATGCGATAAAGACTTCCCCCCCCTTTATTTTTTGTGTGTGTATGTGTGGCTACAGCCAATCATTTGCGTCAAAATGCAGTACAGGGAGTTTCTACAGTATTGTCTATGCTGCAGAATCCTCTGGTACAAGTGATTTTTATGCTCTTTGAAATCTTGTGGTTGGTTTAGGGATATGGCAAGAATATATGACTGAAAAATGCTCTCAGAGATTTCCAATCTATTACTTGGCTGCTGAGGCACATCTCAGTGGCAGAAATAGGGCATCTGATGCCCTTCAGCAACTCTAAGATCACACAGAGCTCCTGCCTGAACATATCCATAAGGCTCAGAACTGACTTCCTGAAATTAAAGAGCAAGCAGAATTAATATGGAGTCTGCCTCTTCTACCTTGTCTTACACTGTAGTGAAGAATTTCTTTGACTTCATCTCTCTGCAGACAACTCACCAGTAGTATAAACTGCTGTGGTTTCATCCATAATGATGTATATATGTCTATGGTCCAGGAAACAAAAGCTATAAATATGCCTTTTGGGATTTGTTCCATGCCTTCCCCACACAAAGTTTTTGCTTCACCAAGATATTTTCTATGAAGGTGAATGCACAAGACCAGATTATCTGGACTATGACTTTGCCATCGCAAAATCTATTCTAAGACAGGTAGAACTGATCAGATTTGGTAGGCTTGGAATGAAAATTACAGTGTCCTCCAAACTAGAAGTTCTACCTTTCAACCAGTAATCGAATTTCACTTTTTCTTTGTGTGCAATTAACTTCAGTGTCAACATACTACAGACAGAAACCAAAACTTCATACATACATTCATTACTATCACTTTGGAATTTTAGTACCAGTGCTCATGTGGCAGCAAAAGGAACAATATTTATATTCAAATTCAGATGCTTGTGTAAGAGAGACTGAGCTATAATCACACTCCACCACAGACATTTATCACTAATTACATTTTTTCAGAGTTGTCTAAAATGCATTCCACGAAAATGAAAAGCACTTAATTAAGAGCAACATGCAAACAAGGGTGGTTGGTTTTTTTATATATATATATATATCTCTAGTCAACATTTCTGTCACAGATAATTGCAGACCTTAATGAAAATAATTTGATCCATTAAAAATTTATGAAATAAGCATGATGGATATGCAAAGATGATTTCATTTCTTGCAAAAGAAGAAAACACATTAAAAAAATCAATTAGGGAAGGGACTAGTTGGTAGAGGGAGCCAGTAATAACATGCACTAGTACTGAACTATTCATAAAAGATAATATTCCTTTTCATTTGCTCCCTTACTTGCTGAATCTTTAATAAAGGAATCTTGTTCTTTTTAAAAAGTCAAATGTTTTTGGTATTTGCAAGTTAAATTGATGATACAGACATATAATTTGAATTACCTGATTTCACCATGCACTCTTTCATTTGGATATACTTTTTTTTTCCTGCTTCTTTCACTGTTTGCCACATGTATTTTTAAACAGGAACTCAATGACAGTTATGCAGCAGAGAGGAATACATTTTGCTGAACTTTCAGACAAACACTTCTCAAAACCATTTTAATTAAACAGAAGCTCCAGATGGCTGTATTTTAGCAGAAAAGTTCTCATTTCTGACTTCTGTCTCTAATGAACCTGGTCTGGAAAACAAACTAACTTTGCTTTCAGAATTTGGCTATAAATACAAATTTTCCCAACACAGCCTCGAAGTATCTCAGGGATTTCATTCAAAATTGTAGACACAAGCTAAACACTACTGCAATGGGCTGCTACAAGCTACTGGTTGTTTTCTGATTCATATAAAAAATAATTTTAAAAATTAAGAATACATTTTTACCCATTTTTACAGATCAGTGTCTATAAATACACCAGCAGACACTTTTGTCTTTCTCTGTGTAAAGAAGCCAAAAGCTCAGTGGATGCAAAAGACTATCGGGAAAGGCCATATTTCTCACACGTACATGAACCACACTAGAGAGCACATGCAAAAGAAACAGGGCCTGAACTAGCCATTTAGAGGATTTCAGGCGATGGGATAAACAATTGCCACCCTTTCTCTTTCCTTTTATTATCTCTAGTTCCAAAGGCATCACTGAATTTTCCTCAGTCTAGGATTTACATATCTACAGAGTATATCCTCTCTGGTAGCTATGAGAGCTCCACCTTTAGCAGATCACAGTATCACAGTATGACTAAGGTTGAAAGAGACCTCGAAGATCGAGTCCAACCTGTCACCACAGACCTCATGACTAGACCATGGCACCAAGTGCCACATCCAGTCCCCTCTTGAACACCTCCAGGGATGGTGACTCCACCACCTCCCCGGGCAGCCCATTCCAATGGTGAATGACTCTCTTGGTGAAGAACTTTCTCCTCACCTCGAGCCTAAACTTCCCCTGTTGCAGATGCATCTCTATGGAATATATACTGTTGCCCAACACGACGAAGCCCAAAAGCAAGCCATCAGCTCTTTTTTCTCATCCAACAAAAGCAGTCAGTCAAAGAAAATCCAAGCAATATTTTGTTTCCAAATAACATATACATATAAAGAGATTCTTTTTTTCCTGGTATGAAGATGCCATTTTTTCAAAGTGATTTCTCAGTGCAGTATTGCACAGGTGGTTTCTTCTAATTCATGCTCTCTAGCAGAGTTTGACAAATTCCTTGCCACTGCCATTTTTCAGCTGCATGTTTATCAAACATAGAGGTCAGTGCTTAGAGGGATGAAAAACCTTCAGTAGTTTTCACTGATGTCAAATATCACAGTAGAAGGTGCCTCTAATTCCTGTGGTTATCCAAGAACTTTAGTCCAAATTAACTTTTCCTCCCCCCTGCCCCCCCCCCCCCCAAATATCGCAAATAAAACAGATCAACCAAGATAAAAATTCCAAACAAACAAAAACCAAACAACCAACAAAAAAAGGCAGGCAGAGAGAGGTTGTAACACAGCCTGGTTATTTTTCAAACTCACTATTTTATGGCGATAAAAAGGGTACTGGGAAAAGGTGGACAGCCATGGGTTTGGTTGGGGATTTGTGGTTGGTTTTAAATCATGAGGTTGGAAATGCTGTGTCACCACTGTTGTCTGTCTGTGACTGCAAGCAGAACACATGTTCATAGGCTATGAATTTCACAAAGATGACACAAGGAATTTTTATACTGACAGATGCTGAAGTGTTTCATTCTGCTCATGTTAGCCTCAAAACTGGAAACACACAAGTTGGAATAACAATGCAGTCTACAGGCCTCTGACCTTAGATCCAGAGAGAGTTTAGTCACAAAGGACTGTCAGGGTTTAAAAAAAAAAAAAAAGAATCTTCTGGCAAAAGTCAAAGTTTCTCAATTTAGGCTTGGTACCAAGTTAATTGGCTAAACTGTATCTGGTCCTTATCAGAAAAGTCCACACAGTGTTGTTTCATGTGAATTTATAAGCATGTATCTCACCTAGCTCAAACACCTCTACACTAAAATCTTTTTCTTGACATACACTGTCACCAGAATAAATCTGTTTACTTGCTGGAAGCATAAAAGAATTGGAGAACTGTTACATGCTGAGGAAGGCAGAGGATTGAAAGGTTTTGAGCACAAAACAGCATTGCTTTGTCAAATGCCTGCATAATTACAGCAAAATATAGTCCATCCTAATTTCTTTCATTTTGGACACATGCACAGCCTATTTTCTTCTTCAGTCCATAAGCAGACTGAGTTCTGGTACTAGCTTTGAAGAAGACAGAATCTCAAAAATTATTCAAAGAATTTTATAGAAAGGAAGCCTTTGGCAGGATGTTCTAAATAGCAGCTCCTTAATTCTGGCACATTATTGTGCTTTTGCAATACTATTTTACACTCCTTATTTGTCAACTATTTGGTATGGTAATGCAGAAGAGCAGACAACTCTACTGGTCTCTACAGGAGAAGCATTTACTGCTTATTATTCTTTCTGTTTTCTACTGGTTTATTACCAATATTCAAATATTTTGCAAGGGAAGCTGAAGCCATTACCAAGATAGGAATTTCTCAGTGTATTTATAGCTATTATGTAGATACTCTGGAAATACAGTTAACTTAAGCAATCAAAGAAATGAAACAGGATTGACACTGAGCTGTTCTGAAGCTTAGGGAGAGTAAAACAGGTATAAACCAAAGAAGGAACATTGTCCTCCACTGGTCTGGCTTCTTCTGGAGGAGTCTCTCTCAAGCATTATCAATGGACTTGTTAACCAATCAAACCAATGTAAAGAAAAAAAATCCTTGTCTTAGAGACTTCTGAATAAAGATAGTAATTTTGGAATCCTGTGTCAGGGACACTTTTTGTTAATTACTAATTTCTTGGAAGCAGAGACCTGTTTGGGTTGGAAGGGACCTTTAAAGCTCATCTAGGCCAACCCCTCTACAGTAAGCAGGAATACCTTTAACTAGATCAGGTTGTTCAAAGCCCCATCCAACCTGACCTAGAATGTTTCCAGGAATGAGGCTTCTACCACTTCTCTGGGCAATCTGTGCCAGTATTTCACCGTGGCTATTGTAAAAAATATCTAGTCTAAAATCTCCCTTCTTTTAGTTTAAAACCCTTACCTCTTGTCCAGTCTCAACAGATCCTGCTAAAAAGATTGCCCCAATCTTTCATGTACTGCAAGGTTGTAATAAGTTCTCCCTGGAGCCTTTCTTAGTCTCACTGAAAAGAAATAAGGTCCAAGCAATATAGTCCTTATAAAACATCCCTGGTCAGTTCCCCAGAGACTCCTGACACCGAGTAGGGTATTTTACAGAATAATTTAACCAACTACAGATGCTCCTATACATGGAAAAAGAAAAAGAGATGGAACTGGACCCCTTGAGAAGAATCCAGACTGGCATACATGGTAGTCATGAAAGGTCACAGGACAGGCAACAGAATTAAATCAGACGTGAAGTTGAATTATACATGAGATTAAAGTTATCTTGGTGTTCTAATAAGAACTGCTGTGCAGTGCGAGGCCAAAGGAACAAACAGCTGTGAGAGTGGCCAAGGGGTATGTCTTTGACATATGATCACGATTATCATGTGTCTGAGCAGCTGATTGTATGTGGAGCTAAGAAGAGTTAATGGGTATAGGACTATGCCTCTTCTAAAGTTAAAACAGGCATCTAAAAGCCCTGAAGCCCTTAAACCACTGCCATTCTCTCATGCTTCCTAATTATAGACCTGACAAAAATTCAACTTGCAGGTAAGAAGGCTCTTGAGCAATCTGGAACGCCATATTGTATTTGTGACATATCACATTGCAAAATGTCATCAAAATGAGGACTCCATGGAAAAGTGGACAATGCTGACTCCTGATAGAGGAGTCAGCAGATGGCCTAACATGCAACTTAGTTGCAATGCCTCCAGGTAGAAACAGCTGGACACAAGTCCATTTTGATGATGAATTGCCAGAATTTGTAGAGGTAAAACTGTAAAAAGCTTTGCATCTAAAGGGACACATGATCATTTTCCACTCTGAATACTATCATTTATGCTTTTATACTTCTTGGACTTAGGTTAGTAGCGTCCAAGAGAATACTGCATATCTCAGCTAAGATATAAATAGAGCGTGTCAGTGCTTCAAAATTAGGCATCTTTGCCAACTGGGCAAAGAGTTTTGCATTACATTTACATAGATCTACAACATCACCAGTCAAAGATGAGACAGAAATGCAAATAATATATTTTGTATTCAAGAAGACAGATGGCAGAATTTTTCTGATAGAGTGGTTGTGCAAGAAGCCAGCTTCTTCTCCTGACAAGATTCTGTGTCATAGGCAGGGTGGAACACCCTGGTAATTTTGGCAAAAATGGATGGAAAGATTTTTATTATTATTTTATTTGGTAAATACATTTTTAATATCTTAAGATTTATCATAAGCTACCTCTCAGTGTTAGAAAGACCAAAGTGGACTCAGATTCTGTTAGAGTGAAAGATGTCTGTTTCTTAATCCAAAATTTCTTTTCATCTGGAAAATAGAATTGAATTAACCAGGTTGGAAAAGACCTTTGAGATCATCGAGTCCAACCTATCGTCCAACACTATCTTATCAACTAAACCATGGCACCAAGCACCCCATCCAGTCTCTTCCTAAACACCTCCAGTGATGGGGACTCCACCACCTCCACAGGCAGCCCATTCCAATGGCCAATCACTCTTTCTATGAAGAATTTCTTCCTAACATCCAGCCTAAACCTCCCCTGGTGCAGCTTGAGACTGTGTCCTCTTGTTCTGTTGGTGGTTGCCTGGGAGAAGAGACCAACCCCCACCTGTCTACAACCTCCCTTCAGGTAGCTGTAGACAGCAATAAGGTCTCCTCTGAGCCTGCTCTTCTCTAGGTTAAGCAACCCCAGCTCCCTCAGCCTCTCCTCATCTTAGTCTTAGAGAAGCTGCTACTTTATTAGATCAGACAGAATCTTTTGGCCTTAAGTAAAGAAACAGTTTTTGGTGATGAAAAAGGAAAAGCATCAGATGCTTAAAAATTTCAGTATATTCCTAATTACATGAAAATTATGTCAATATACCTGCACCATGAGAAAAAAATAAAAGTCTTACTGCCTGCTTGTAACCTCATAACAAAGTTTGATTCCATTTGAATTATTGAAAATCTGCACAGGCCAAAACACTTAAGAATACTTGGAACTGTATTTTATAAATAATCAAATGTGATTTTATAAACAAAGATGCATTTGAAATATATTTCTGCAATCAAACCCCAAACTCAATTCAGCCAATTCAGCTCAAAGGCACATGTTAGAATGTAGAAGGAGCTAACATGGTGAATTTGTAATTAAGTAAATTAAAAATTAATCTTTCATTTTTCAATTAAGTTGTCCACTTCAGAATCTGATTTTCAAACAGTGAGGGGAAAAAAAAATAAATTATTGGATAGGAACCCTTTGCCCATGATTCTTCACCAAATAATGCAACAGTTAGACATGCTTGGCAGACAAATATCTGTTATTTTGATGGTTCTGTTGAGAAGATGAGGTCCTAAGCTAGCATAATGGGGGTTTTTTGGTTAATTGGGTGGGTTTTTCTGTTGGTTTTTGTTTATTGGTTGGTTTGGTTTGATTTTTGTTTTGTGTCCCACCCCCCTTTGTTTAGTGTGTGTAGATATATATATATATATGTATGTTCAAATAGTTCCTATTTTCATGTAAGGATTATAATTGGACCTGTAAACTGTTTCTTTTTCATAATAAATTAAAATGGCACTGAATTTATACCTTGGCTTTTACAATAGTTCTCACCTAGCCATAACTATCCACAGAATAAAACTCAGAGACGTTCAAAAAGTAAAACTAGACAAAAAAAGAATGTTAGTCCTTAAACTGAACTCTGCTTCCCTAGTTTAACCCCTTATTCTTGGGGCATTTATAATCAAGGAATTGATGCATAACAATGGCAAGGAAAATGATTGCATATGTGAATATCTGATTCCGAGAAGAAAACTGACTGATGAGAACAATATTGAGACTTAAATATCACCTAATCACAATCAGAAACTTCTAGTCTGTAATCTACCTGCACAACTAAATGCAGGTGAATAGGGACAAAATTGCACTAGCTCGTTCACAGCAACATGCAGTTGAGAATCAAAACACATGATGGCAAAAGCTTCAGTGCACATTTCTTTAAATATTAAATAGCTGAAAATTAAAGTATCAAAAATTTAGACAAAGGAGTATTATGCTCCACAAGGTCTGCATTTGAACTTTATGTAACAGAATGGTTTGCTTTAAGTTCATTGTGAAAAGTTTTTTTTTTCCTCTGGCAGCCACTATACTCCTCTGAAATAGTTTCTGCTGCTTCACTTTTGGTTGAATGGCAATACTCACATAGGGGACCCAGAGAACCACAGCTTGTCCCCATCATCTTGGTCACACCAAAATCTTCTGTAACTCCTTTTTACCATTCTGTAATAAGTAGATAACAACACTTACCTGCCTTTTGAAGATATTTCCCAAGTGAGGATACACTGAGATACGACACTGATGAGTGGGATCAACAAACATTCAGTTACAAATCCATTCTTTTATTGTCCTAAGAAATGCACAAATTTCAGAAGTAACCATTTTATCCATGGATGCGTACCCAATGCTTGCAGAGGATAAGAGTGGTTGTCAGAGGAAAAACTTCTCACAAACCTCCCTATGCAGTGAAATCCAAACACTGTACATAGCCTATGTCAACATCACCATGTTTTTTCTAGACAGAGCTCCTTTTAGGCAAGCTGCCCCAGAGGCTGAAGAGCATGGAGCTCACTGTGTGCAACTGCATTACAAACGCCAGCATTTGCTGTCAGCAACACCTGGGAGAACTAGCAGTGAGGTAGCTAGCCACATCTGCACACAGTTTGGTCATATCTGAACAGCATGAGCACTCACAGGTATGCTTGCCACTGCTACTTCTTGGTAGTTTCAGATTTGCCCTCATCAGCACTAAAAAGTAAAATCCAAGAGTAAGTTGTAAAGGGTAATAATGTGTGTGATTGGTGACAGGCACAAACAGGTTATTGAAGGACTACACATTTGTGTAAAGTCTGTAGTGCTTTCTGGAAGAACCATTTGTAATTGTTTATTGCTTTTGATTGCCTTTACAGTCTGAATGTATGGGGGCTTGGGACTTTAAAAAAAAAAAAAAAAATCAAGCAAATAAGAAACAGAAATGCTAATCAAAACAACGTAACATCACAAATACCATGTCCTTTGCAAAGGTCATCACCTTCAGAAAAGGCAAAAAGGAAATCAGAGATACACAACTTGATTTTATGATCATTATTTAAGGCAGAAGGACAGGAGGGTCCTTTGACATTGAAAACGATTCTAATCAAGTTATTAGCACCTATTTTGATCCTAAATCAATTTCCCTTGTAGGCTTCAGCTGAAATCAGTAAGGTAATAAATATCAGTCCTATAAATACAGTGTGAGAGAAAGTTTATAAGCATCTGTTCCTTAAAAAGATTTATGTGCAAACTTTGGCATTTTTTTCCCAAAAGCCTGATGATAGATGTGTAAAGGTTCATAGCTGTGCCTGACAAGAGTGAACACTTTGTAAAACACAAGCAGCAACACCCTTGTAGATGAAAGGCAAACAATTAGTCAAGCTTAACTTCTTGGATAATGGTTACACCTCATGTGCAAAGAGATTTGCAATTTACTTTTGTGATCATATATTAAAAGATTAACAAAACTATTGAACCATATGCTGCTTCCCCAGGGAAAGTGCAGCAGACTGACCAATCCTGGGTTCTAACAGAAGCCTCCCCAGCAGTGTGACAGCCCAGAGCAGTAAATTTCACACTTGCTATACAACAACTAATCTTGAGGTAAACTAGAGTAATTTGGCATTTTGTTTACTGTAAAAAATACCATATTTAGTACTGATCAGGATAAATATTTCTTATCTCATCATGATTCAGCGTGTAGAAGTGTACCAGAACATGGAATAGAATCTATAGCAGGTTTCCACTAGCTTTTCCATAAGCTGTAGGCAGTTTTAAATGACCTTGTTTACAACCATAGCTGCCTTTCTAGTGGAAGAGTTTCCAGTTCTGCTGGTTTCCCTGGCAACTATTAGTAATGCAAACAAGAAGCAATATAGGAAAAAAAAAAAAAGTATGTTACCCAACCCCACTTTCAATAATAGTGTTAATTTCCCTCTCATATCAAAGGCAATTTTACAATACAGTTTTCTCTTCTATATCAAGGATGGCAAGAATACCAGCTAACACTACTACTCCACCACAGTAAAGGCCTTTCCATACCTTAGAATCCCAGAAACATTCAGGTTGGAAAAGACCCTCAGGATCACCAAGTCCAACTGATAACCCTACTCTACAAGGTTCACCCTTAAACCGTATTGCCAAGAACTACATCCAAACGACCTCTAAACACATCCAGGGTTGGTGACTCAACCTACCTCCCTGGGCAGCACATTCCAATGTCTGACCACTCTTTCTGTGAAAAAAGGTTTCTTAATGTCCAGTCTGAACCTACCCAGTCACAGCTTGGGACCATTCCCTCTTGTTCTGTCACTAATTACCTGAGAAGAGACCAGCACCAGCCTCTCTACAGCACCCTTTCAGGTGCTTGTAAGAGCAATGAGATCTCCCTTCAACCTCCTCTTTTTCAAACTAAACAGGCCCAGCTCCTTCAGTTGCTCTTCATAAGATTTATTTTCCAAGCCCTTCACCAGCTTCCTTGCCCTCCTCTGCATTGGCCCCAGTACCTCAACATCTCTCTTGCATTGAGGTGCCCAAAACTGAACCCAATGTTCAAGGTGTGGCTTCACCAGAGCTGAGTACAAGGGGACTATCACTTCCCCACTCCTGCTGGACATAGAATTTCTAATACAAGCCAGGATGCTACAGGGAGATGAGAGACATTATGTCTGCTGAAAAGGAAGATGATATCTGTAATCACGTGGTGGTCCATGTACATCCAGAGTCCCAAAAGAAGAAAGATGGCAACTTCAGCAAGGTTGTTCACGTTATTGATCAACATATATTGGTTATCGAGCCAAAGGAGGAATGTTAGCTTATTTCATAGGAAGAAACCAGCTCATAGGGATATTAATAAAAGAAAAAAAAAAAAGAAAGATTTTTAATTTGTATTTGATGTTGGTTTTGCTGAAAGTTCATCTCAGCTGGAAGTTTTTGAGAATACTGTGAAAGTGTAATTGACTGCTTCTTAAATGCATATAACACACAGTGGTTGCTTACGGTGCAATGGGAGCTGGAAAGACTCACACAATGTTAGGTTCCCCTGAAAATCCTGGAGCAATGCATTTAACCATGATGGCACTTTATACTTCTTCAAGCATCACGTATGATTCTGCCTAGAGTTGTACAAAATAAATGTTAACCTTCTCAAGAAGTTTTCAGGAGGTGGGTTTTAATTTGTGTGGGTTATTCTCTCTTGTGTTTCTGAAAGGCCAAGGCAGGGAAGTTAAGCAAAATACAAACACTTCTTTCTGATCAGCTCTAAACTTTTTTTCTCAACATACTCCTCTCTTGTTCTGTAACACATGGCATATTGGCAGTGGTGTGGGTAAATCACACTCCAGAAGAGGCAATTAAGCCTAATTTGGCAGGACTGAGCTGAAAATTCTCTCTGTTTATTCTTCCCCATTAGTATTCCAACACTAGCTATCGGTTTCTGCAAAAGCTCCACACCGATATCTTCTTTCCCCCAGCGCCGCTCCTCACATCTTGCCTTTACTGCTTACACAGATTCACCTTCTCAGCATGAATGTCACATTCAAAAGGGAGATGATTGCTGAGTCGTAAAATCTGTGTTGGTTTAGCCTCTGTTTGGCAGAGCCTGCATTTACATGGACAAGTAATACTTGGTCACATTGCGGAGCTTTCACCGGAAATCAGAAACGAGCAGAGGATGACCTTGAAATGTAGAGATGAAAGGAAACATTGTGGCGGCCACAGCTGTGAAAAGCAGGGGAAATCTACCCCCGAATAAATAAATAAACCAGCAAATAAATAAATAAAGTCCGTGACTGGATGGAAGGCAGAGGAAAGAGTTAAAGATAATAGAGAATGTGAAGATTGAGTCTGTAGCAGGAAATGAAGTTTCAGCCCTTTGCTGACAGATCTGGAGGGAGAGAAAAAAATAAAAGCATTTATATTTCTGAAAGAATGTGTTTACAGCAAGAAGAAAGGGGCAGGGTACAGAACCAATGTGCACTTTTAAGTGGGGAACAAATGTAACAGTAACATACAAGTTGTTCATTAGGGTTTTTATATAAATGATTTTCAGTCTCTGTACAATTTTTCAGCTTTAAGCTATATATTTTCCACTTCAACATTCCTTCTATAGGTTCAAAAACATTTTTGTGCTTTTACAGAGTATATGGACAATTTTCTACCAAAATTATTTTACAGGAAAAAGAGGGGATTCTCAGAGAACAGATCAACTGAAGTCTCTAACCTATTTAAAAGCCTGCATCTTCACCCACAGGCTTTTCTGTCTGTGCAAGCCCATCTCATTAACGTATTTTTATCTCCAAACTAATTGAGTCAAACTAGATGCAGTCAACATCACGGTAACAGATCTAGTCTTTCCAGGCATTTCCATAAAGTCAGATGCATGAATCCTAGGGAATTATTAGTATTCTTTAATAAAATGCACCAAAGAAATCTGTGTTACTTAGTGATGTAACTCAGAAGCTCCAGCTTTCAAAAGGTATACCCAGAGAGTGAATAAAAACTACTTCATAGACACAGGAGGGGAAACAGAAGCAGGAAGATACAAATTATACCAAACTGACCTTCTGTATACCAAGTGAAGTGCCAAACAAAGCCTGCAAGCATGTGTGCCACTCTCAGCATATATATTTGCTTTGTCTCCATTTTTAATCTATGATCTGCAGTTGTCTTCATACACCTACAGTGCAGTGCAGACTGAAGCAGAGATACCTGAGCCAGCTACAAACAAGTAAGCCCTGAAACTTGCTGCAGGATAAATACAGCAGTGATGTGCTAATTAGCACAGTGAGCACACACTGCTTCTAGGTACTGGTTTCTCTGCAAGACACCCTTCTGTGTAAGGTAGAAGTACTGACTAACTGATCGTTAGGTTAGATTCTTACTACAGAGTCAAACTGTGCTATACAAGCCTGAGCTATGTAGAACTTCTTAACAGTCATTGTGCTATTCGTTATTTTTGTTAAAAAGATTCACCACTGGCAACCAAGGGCCCATGGAAAGATTCACCTTTCACCTTCCTTTTTTACCTTAAGCAAGATCTGACTTTCATGTTCACCAAAAAAAAAAAAAAAAAAAAAAAAAAAACCAACCTCGAAACATAACCTGAGTGCTGGAAACCTGGAAGCTAAATGAAGAAAATAAGCAGGGGGAAAAAAATTAATCAAAGAACTCAGCCACTCAATCCGCAAAATCTGAACAGAAGTAGGGTATAGAGTAGGCACTGTTCTCAGTGAATATTTGGGAACTTTATAGTTTTGAAAATGCTGTTCAAAGCTTCAGTAACTCTGCAGTCAATATTACATCAACGGGAAGCACCTACAGAAGGTAAGATCTCCACCCTCTAAGAAGTTTCTGCACTTTTTAAACTCAGCCTAGTGAGGTTCCTGACATAGTACAGTTATGGGCATTTGCCTCACAAAGACAGATCTATGATAATTCCCACTGTCTTAACCCAGCAAGCACAAATGACTGTTTCAATGACCAGACTGCATTTGATTTTCAGCTCTCACTGTAAAAAAAAAGTCTTGCCCTTTTAAAAAACATAATCTGCAGGTCAAAAATGACAGCAAGTGCACTTTTATGGCCTCTAGCTATATAATAAGCTATTATATTTGTGTTTCTGGTTGCACTTATTCAGATGCTTAAGTGATAATCTCCGTTTGGAAGTAATTATTTTAGCAAAAGGGGACTAAATCACAGAAACTTGCTCAGTATTATCCACAGTAACATTATTTTATTACAGCAACACAGTCCAAGAAGGGAAGAACTTCCATTTTGATTAACTATAACTAAAGAATCTCTGTTAATTTCCAGTAAATTACAACACTTTCACAGTCTGTTCACACGTGCATCACTTCTTTTGATATTGAGATTTATGTGGAGATCTGACAGGGCAGAACCAAGTTCCTCAACCACACTCCTCTTCTTGCAACTGCACACAGAAAAGGACAATTCAGTCTCTGGTCTGAATTTTCTCTCTCATTTTCTTTGGAAAAACACCCATAGTTTTCTTTGGTGCCATATTCACATAATGCTTATTATATTGACAACCAGCAACTCTAATTATCATCATCAGGTCACAGACACACAGAATTACTTATGTTGGAAAAGACCCTTAAGATAATTGAGTGCAACTGTAAAATGGCACAGAGCAGAAAAGACAATATATATAGAAAAGTAAACATAGCTCGACTTAAAAGGGCATATTACTACAGATGCTGGAGCACAATACAGAGACCTTTATCTAACTCCAAAACCAAATGAACTGCATTTTCCTCTCTTTGAGAGAAAATTCTTCAGAAGGAAGATCATTCCTTCTTTGCTGTTTGAAAAGTTCTTACCAAAATGGTTCCTAGTAAAGACCACGATTTAGTCACATAAGTCAAAAACCTCAAGAAAAACATAATCAAGGTATTCAAGGCTTCAAAAGGTTTCTCAAGCTGAGGAAAAAAACCCAAACCAACCAAACGATCCAAACCAACCAACCCCCCCACAACCAAACCCCCCCACAGTATTGGACTGTGTTGCAGAATGCAGACTTTTATAAAATGATGGAGATACTAGCCTTGCACACTGCTGAGTCTATGAGACAAAGAACCCATGCAGGGAAATTCATTCAGCAATAGTTTTGTTCAACTGTTGCAATCATTCCTGAAAGAATTTTTTCTTTAACTTTGCTTTTACCTTTACATAACAAGCACCCCAGGATGGCAACTTACTGCTTTCTCATTATTAATATCAATTATAATGATACTTAGAGCAAACCTGCAATTTTTGAAGTACAAAAAGCATAAACTTTGGGTTAAAAAAAACATTTACATCAACAAACTAGGAGTTTATCCTCGGAATCAATGATATCAAGCTTCAGTAATTTTCAGTACATTTCCTCTTAAGAAGAAATGAAATGTGCTTCCATGAATTTCATAAGTGGAGATAAGCCTTGCTGTAAATGCATCTGGAAAACTACTAATGAAGAAAAAAACAAAACAAAACAAAACAAAGGAAAGAAAAAAACTGAGAGGATTTTACTAGTGCTTTAGAAATTAGTCATCCTCTTGAACAGACAAAACTAAAAATGCTGAGTATATTGAGACTCTTAAAGATCTAAAAGAAATTCTTCATAAAACAGGAAGAAAACAGAAACTGCCATTATGTTGAGTATTCACAAGATGAGACAGCAGACATAAATATAAGCAGGAGTACAGTGACTACTGGACATCAAACACTGCTCACTCTCAGTATATTCCTGACCCCAAAACATTATTTTGAGGGTCTCTGGAGTATGAACTCATTTAGCCCCCTTCTTGCTGAGTGAATTTCAATATGGGCAGCTTCCAAAGACCTTAGCATTCCAGACATGATGCATTAAACAGTTCAGTAAAGTTCAGCAGAACTAGAAACCAAGACAGGGATAGGTAGGAGTTACTTTGAGGCTTTGGTACTTTAGAGCTAAAATCCTTGTATGAGGACTGAAGGAACTGACCAGTGCACAGAGTTAGTCAGAGAATCTAGGCCATGGGCTGAGTTCTCTCGCTATGCAAGATAGATGACTAGTATCACTTTGCCTCAAGCACCCTCTAGGGCATGTGAATGCTTTTGTTGGTGGTGTAGTAGTTTGTGTAAAAGCAACACAAATTTACTTAGACACGGATGAGTTTATATCACATAATGCATTGTTAACACTTGCAAAGAAGTTGTTAACCTGCTGTGTAGGTGCAGGCAGTAGCAAACACAAAGATCAAGTGGGTTTGATCTGTTCAGAGATACTCTTATTGTGGAGACATAGTCAAAAAAATGTTTCCATAAACACTTGAATAATATCTTGTCCTGGTTCAGGCCCAGCTGGCAGCAGAGCCTTATGCTGAGAAGCTCCTCACACAGCTTTCCCCACATCCCCTCTCACCCCCATAGTGGGATGGGAAAGAAAACTGGGAGAAAAAACCTTGTGGGTTGAGGTAAGGATAGTTTGAAGGAAGAGCACAAATAGAAACAATTACAGAGAACAATTATATGAATGAAATAATATATCAACCAAAACGCATCACTCACCACCATGGCTCAGCCTGACCTGTCCACCTGATCCTGCCTTGCCTCACCACAATCACCTACTCAAATCACCCACATTCACCTGACCAGCCCTTGCCTTATATAGCAGGTTGTGGTCCATCTCAGCTTCTTGTGAAGGGAAAAATGTAACAAAAAAAAACCCGCTACACAAACCAAAACCATAGCTCTACCCTATCTGAACCCAGGATATGTCTGAGTTCAGTGGCTTTTGCAGCTTCTAACTCCAGTTCTGACCTAATTGGGTAGAAAGCTTAGACATGCCCAGGAAGAGGCAGATAGAAATGTCAGGTCTGGAAGCACTGTATGTTTTTCTTGTCACCCATTAGAGATTGCAACAAAGGGAGGTCACACAAAATGCCCAAAGTGAAGGAGAGCAAGACATAATTAGGAACTAAAATGATGGTAAACACTCGTTAGCTTGCTGAAAACTAACTTCCTTATGTTCCCTGTCATTAGCCTTAATAGGTGAAAGTTATCATTTGTCAACACAAATACCTCTTAGTGCTTTAACCAAAAAACCCAAGACTTCATTTAAAATTACAGATTCTGTTTTGCTCTGAGAGACACAGGCCCACTGGTAGAAGTACAAAGAACAGAGGTGTCAGGAGGCATAATTAGAAATCATGTGTCAGCTGTGTAGTATAGTGTCATTATCCCAGTTTCACTAGGGAATGAAGGAAGCAGTAGAAACAGCTTCTAACAGATAAGCTATAGAAAGGTACAACTACAGTGTAAAAGACCAGTGCAGTTATCATCATTAAAACTGACTTTGTAAGAGAAAATGAAAACTTCTCAAAAGGCTCAACAGGAAAGGTTTACACAAACTACATTATGGAAAGAGATATCAAGATTCTAACTGGTATTACAACTAAAACCAAAACAAGCAAAATTTTACTTTTACCCTTCAAAACAAAGTAAATAAGAGTTATCACAGCATAGATCTACATCTACAACAAGGAAATATACCCAGAAAAATATGTGAAAAGAAAATGACTGAAGAAACCTCTAAGAATGATGTTTACTATGGAAGTGTCCTGGTTTGATTTAGGACAGAACAAATTCTGTTCAGTGATTCTGCTTTTCATCTCAGCCTCTTGAAAGTAACTGTGCTTTCTGAAACTAGCAGCATGTTTTAGCAGACAGTGTCTGCTGCTAGTAGCGACAAGGCTCCATGTTTGCAGTTAGTACCAAGGATTTGTATGCAGGCCAAGGTCACTGCTAAATCTTATTGCTGTGTTGTGGGTGCAGAAAGCATAAGGCCAAACCTGTGGGGAGCAGACAGGACAGGTCTCCTTCAAGTGACCAACAAGGCATTCCATTCCATAAATGTCATATTCAGTATAAGGCTGAGGGATTAAGCTCTCTTTCCAGTAGTCAGTATTAGAGGAGGGCTCTGTTCTGCCTTCAATTACAATCTGTATGTTCCTGAATCTAGTTCCAGAATTCACGTCCTGGATCCAGTTCCTGACTGCCACAACATCAGTGGTGACAGTGATACAACTGTAATCAGAGGGGCTGGGTTCAGTATTGGGGTTCTACCTATTTGTGTATATTTTGGTTTATTGTTACTATTTTCATTAAAGCTGGTTTTGTTTTCCAGTCCATAAGTCTCTCTTTCTTATTCCTTCTTCTGGGAAGGGAGAGGGGTTACCAGTGAGCACTTCAAATAAATGATATTTAGCTTCCTTCTTAGGCACTAATTCAGGTTAACAGACAGTACATTTTATAGTACTTGCAATTTTAATTATTTGCTATTTTATTCAAGACCTGATTTATTATTGACAGTAATACTTGTAATCTGCATTGGCTAATCCAGTTTCTTCTTTTGCAACAAAGAGATTCACACTAAGACTTCAGGAACTTAAAATGAAAGAAGGCTTCTGATAATTAAGAAACCAGTAATTTTAGAGTTAACATATCAAAAAAGGGGAGGGAGAAACCAAACCAGATCAAATCAAACCAAACAAGACAAAAGAGAACAAGAATATGAGACTGAGCAACAAACAATCCTTGCAAGGGAAGATCTATGTAGTAGAAAAATGTCAGTTCAGCCGTATTCGTCTGCATGACTTCCCCTCGCATTTCAAAGTTCATAATATACTTTAGATTCATTGCAATCCTCTTAATTATCTTAATCACCATTCTCTAAAATATTTGACCTGTGGATCTCTTTTATCTTTGCAACATGCTTTGTCCTCATAGTTTCTTTTTAGCTTAATACAGTACTTACAGCTGTCTCCCTGATATGCTTGTGACAGGCGGCACTTACAGAATTAATGACAGGCTTCTTTGCCATTTCAGCAGTTGGTGGTTGACTGATGGTTGAGACCTATCTTCTGAATTTTTGTCTCCAATAAATTTTAGTCAGGTTTTCTGATAAGACGTTGAATTTCAATGCCAGCATCAACACCTCCAAACGTCTTACAAATTATAAAGCCATCTAAACCACGAAAATTGTGTTTTCTCTTCTCCCAGTTAATCCCTGCCCTGTTCACTTATACACCACGTAGCATTATCTGAAAAAATGATGATTTTTCATTAAAAAGTTCAAAGCACTTCAATTAAAAATTTTAGTTCCACTAAAAAAAATACAGATTAATGTATTTCTTTCCTAAAAGATGGATATTCATTTATGATTTAAATCACAGATAAAAGCAATACCTCTTCAGTACAGACCTTGTAACCCAATACAGTCAGATACTAGATTAGCCAAGATTTCATGTTTCTTTCTAACTATGGAAGAAATATAACTGCAGGGAAGTTATTGACTTTTGAGACAATAGCTGAGACTGTAATTTCCTTTGAGTCAGACTTGGAGTAAATTTCTGTAGTCTCAACCTGAATCAGAGGTAAGACAAAACATGAACCTCTTTTATTTCCAGGCTAAGCACTAAGAAATATTTTATCAAATGTATGTTTCTGAGAGACAGAATAAGAAGGGTCAGACCTACAAACATATAATTTAACCATCAATCTTCAAATCTGATGGAAACAAGGAACATAAATCATGTGCATCTGGCCTTACCAGTAAAACACAGTTTATGACAAATAAACAAGAACAAATGAAAACCAAATAGAATGAAAGAAGTTCCAAATATGTAGTCCCAGCACCTCAAAAGGATGAAGCATGAAATAATTTATCCAACACAGTGTGACTTTAGACATGTCCTTCATATACTGAAATTGCAAGTATGAACCAAATCAGAATAGTTTCCTACACTACATTAGTTAGAAGGTCAATACAGGAGTGGGGGGATACCTGGCCTGTGTTACGTAGAAGGTCAGGCTACAATGATCCCTTCTGATTTTCAAATCTATGATGCTATGAATAATTTAAATAACTTTGCAGGACAAACAGAGAAACTGGTGTTTAACAGCTCAGAAGGCAGAAAACCTTTTTCACCTCACCCACCAAATGAACGTGAAAATATCTACAAAACAATAACGTTTAAATAATTAATAGTTGTTTTCACATGCTTACCATGGCCACTGTATCTGGTTTTGGTGTTTCAACCTATTTATTACAGGGACACATTCAGCAACACAGCTGCATGGAAACCTGATTAAAACAGGAAATTCCACTTGGCTAAGTATTTTTCTCTGTTTTCAAATGAACACAGTAAAATGGACTGTGAGATAGCTTATTTGGTAATTGACTCACAGATCCTTGGCTCTAAGAACATGAGGCCATGGTTACATATCCACCTAATCTGGCATTAGCCCAGGATGCTGCTGAAGAGGAGTATCCATCCAGACATCCAGTTAAGTATCCCATTCCATTTCCATGAGAGGACTCATGCAGCTCACCAAGTGGCCACACAGGTGCCAGGGTCAGCACAGTGAAGCAGGGGAGGTCATATAGCTGTGACAATTAGAAACACAGAATTGAATTTGTGTCAGATTTATGTAATGCCATAATCACGACCTGAGTCTCTACCGGTTCAGTTGACTGAAAAGTGTAAGATGTTATCTCAGAGCACAAGCGTGCTTACTTTCTAACTCATATTAAATCATCGTCTGCAACTTGTACAGTGATTTTCATGTGATCCAAAAATTTATTCAGTTTAGCAATTCCTTCATTACAATTCACACTGCATTGTTGCACGGGCTCAGAAAGCAAGCTGCTGAATACAAACATTTGAATTAAAAAAGCCAACCAAACAAACTGTGTCAATAAAACCTTGATATGCAAACATAAAGAGGAAAAAGAGCCACTCCTGTCTTTGTCCTCCAAAAGAATCCTACCTTTTGTGTTCTTAGAAATACAAACATGTTAGGAATTCTGTCAAATTACATGTACTTTTAAATAGTATTCATACCACAGTAAAAAAGTATAATGTCCTCTGTGGGGACAAAGGCTCAAAAAATCAGGCTATTTTGAAAAGGATATCCTGAAACACTGTACAAAAGAGTGAAGATTAAGATAATTTTCTTCCCTTTGGCTTTAAAAGACATGCAGGAAGTAAAATACTGCTCTCGGGATACAAATTCTCTACATGTAGAAGCCTATCATCTATGTTAGTGACTACCACTAGCCAAGAATATATCATGGCAGACCTCCTCATAAACCATTTAAAATCTTTTAAACTATGAATCTGAAAAAAATATCTGGCAAAACCAGCTACAGGAGTGTTGCACTGCATCCATCAGATCATTTGAGGGATTTTACATTCTTCTTTCCCATCCCTAAGAGGCTGTGTGGCTTCACACCTTCTTTTAGAGCATTCCTTGAGAGGCGGTGAAAAGAAATCACCCCTAATCTGAAAAGGCATTAGTACTATTGGATTACCAAAATGTTCACAAGGCCTTGGCCACTGTACTAGTTTCTGTAAAGAAGAAAAGGCAAAACCTGATCCTGATATTACAACAAATCCCCAGAATCTTCTCGGTTTCACAGAATTTATATGCCTGCATAGGCTCCTCTAAACCTCTCTACTCCATATTTGTTAGATCAATCATTAGATAATCAAATAAAGCCAGATGCTGATTCTCACAGCCCTGGTTTCCACAAAATTTATTTTGATATCCATACATAGTGAAAACACTATCTGGGAACCTAAATAAAAATAAAAGGACTGTTTTGGTCCATAAATACAACTTAAAGAAATTTATATCTAATGGGAAAGGGTAGTATTTCCTCAGCTGCAGAGGAGTATAAATGTACCCATGAGTCTGCCTGGTTGAAACTAGGTAATGGCTTGCTACAGTCTTTCATCTATTTCTATTCACAGCTGTTAATTTTTAAAGAGACCAAAACATCAAGAGGACAGAACAGTCAATCCTGTCAGATTCAGAGAAAAAACACATTAGTCACCTGAAGTGTGGCTCCTTATTTCAGCCCCTTTATGGTTTATTTAGCAAAGTAAGTGTCCTGCTTTTTCTCTTTGGCCCAGATGTTGTGTCTCCCACTCCATCTCAGTTAGCATCCAGAGAGAAGCAAAAGAGCGATACCATCCCTAATGCTCCACTCTAGTGCAGAAACTCCATCCTCCTCACCATAAACTGATTTTGTAGCCTTTCTTGTTATAGTTCTTACTTAGGCAACCATTTGCTCTGTGAATACAGACACAGAAAGGAATCATGGCTGTGGACTTGCTATGCCAGCACAGCTTTGTGGCAAAGACTGCATAAAAATTCCAGTCATAACCCTGATAATTTATCACATCATGGAGAATGCTGATAGATGTGATAGGAAATGATTTCAGGGCTGTCTCATCAGTGCTGTAGAGGTCATTTAACCCTTTTCTAATCTTCATAGATTCAGAGGAAGGTTTGGGCTGGAAGGGGGCCTAGGAGATCATCTAGTTCCAACCTGCTGGCATTGACAGGGACACCTTCCACAAGACCTGACTGCTTGTGGTCTTATCTAACCTGGCCATGAGCACCTTCAGAGAGGGGGCATCCGCAATCTCCCTGGGTAACCTGTTTCAGTCTCTCACCACCCTCATTGAAAAGAATCTCTTTCTAAATATCTAATCTAAATCTACCTCAAGCTTCAATCCTTTTCCTCTCATTCTATCATGTAAAAAGCTACCCCCACCCCTGCACAGCTTTCTTGTAGGTCTCCTTCCGTTACTGGAATGATGTTATAAGGTCTCCTTGGAGCTTTGTTCTCCAAACTCTTCTTAATTTTTACGAGAGAATTCTCTTCATTAAAAAAAAATCTCTTGATCAGAATTTGTGTGAGAAAGACTGAGAGTTCATTCCTCCAGCCTTGACAGGAGGCTTTACTCTCATGAGAAACAGTTTTCAGAATTTTCTGAGCCTCATTTTCCTTTTTCATGTTCTTGAGTTTCCCCAAATTCGTTAAATCTTATAGCAAATTATAAAGATTTTTATAACTCAGGAAACATTGCATTCAATAATGATACTTTAAAAAGTGGAACACCCAGACATTGGTAAAACATTTTTTCTAATCAACTATCATGGGGTTAATAGATAAGGCAAAAGCTGATGCACAAGCAAAACAAAACAAGGCCTTAATACAACACTTCCCATTAGCAGATGGGTTCAGCCACCCCCAGGAAAGCAGAGCTCTATAACACATAAGGGTGACTTGGGAAGAAAAAGACCATAACTCCAAACATCCCATTTTCCTTCTTCTTCCCCCAGGTTTATACTGCTGAGTGGGATTTCTTATAGTATAGAATATCCCTTTGGTCAGTTTGGGTTAGCTGTCCTGGCTGTGTCCCCTCCCTAGCTCCTGTGCACCACCTGCCTGCTCACTGATGGGGTGGTGTGAAGAGCAGAAAAGTCCTTAACTCTGACACTCCTTCCAGCACAAATCCAAACTAAAACTCCATCCCAGCTACTATGAAGAAAACTAACTATACCCCAGTCGAAACCAGCACAGGGTCTCTATAGAAAAAGAAAATTAATTGTATTTATGTATAGAAATTATAACAAAATATGGAAACATATCTGAGCATAACTGCAAAATCGTGGTGCTGTGATCCACAGCCAGACTGCAGCCACCAGACTTTTACTGAGAAAAAAGCTACATTTTATTTCATTAGGGTCACATTTTCTGATAGGAGTCTCCCAGACCCACATGTACACTATAAATGAACACTGAAAAAAGATCACACAAAGCTTCATTAAGAACATAGCATTTCTCATACTGCCACAATTAACTACAAATTAGCTGCAAAACTTTTACTTAAAACAAGAAGCATTACAAATATTCTAGTGCAAAAAACCAGAGGGTGCACTCTTTAATTGGTGTGTGTCTGCTTCCGTGGAGCATCATTTAGTTTGTTGCTCTTTTAAGTGACAACTGCAGCAAAAAGAATTTTTCCCCTTGGTTGAGATAAGGGATTTGATGAGGATTGTTGCTGTTGGAGAAGTGCATAATTAAATGACTGAAAATCTCTCCCAGTCTGATGCACCCTATTACCTAAAATCCAACCCTCAGAAAAAAACTGTATTAAAAGCTTCCAGCTAAAAGGCAGTATAGACATATGATTTCTAAGGAATATTTTCTCCAAAGATCATGTATTTGTTTGCTAAGTGACCATCTTATTCCACATATTCCCTTTTTTCCTGCTCAGATGATTGGAGCACTCTTGCCAGTTGTCCTCAGGTTTGTGTAGAACTGTCAATATCAGAAATTCATTTGTTACCCACAATTAATTAGACGTAAGGCAGTTTCATTAGAGACATAGATTTTCTCTTTCTTGGCTTTCTCAGCACAGACATGAATAAGCCAAGCTACTAACGTGGTTTGAAAATGGTTTCTTTGCATGGAATGCTGTGATATTACAGATGGTGGCATGACATGAAGTAACATAATATAACAGCCTTTTATTTTTTTAATAGAATGTTTTCCCAACTGCATTCTTTTTTGCTATACTGAATCTAGAAAGCTCCACTGTACAAACAAAATGAATTCATTGGATTTACTGTTTACTAGAACTCAAAAAAAATGAGGCAAACACTGAGAGAGATATTTTAGGATTAGCATCTGTACGTTAGATGGTCCAAATGCTAATGAGGACATTATGTTCATGCAAAATTTCACACTCAGTTATGAGACTTCTGCTTCTGCTATTTGCTAAATTGACTCACAACTCTACCTACTATACAACATCAGAATAGACTTTAACTCAAAAATTAAAGACCCATGTACAAAGACCTCATGGCTTTTGCAATACAGGGGAAATTAGTACTTTTCCTTCCTGGAAAGGCACCAGTCAACCAAAGTTGAGACAAAGTGAGGCAAAGTTATAGAAATAGATATAGTTGTTTTAATACAACACAACATTTTGCTGACTATCCTGAAAAATAGATACAAACTAAGAACCTGTGGGTTATATACTTCCACCATTACATGAACACAGCATTCAAATGGTAAAATGGAATTCCATTACACTGGAGCCAGAGAAGGATGCCACCTTGGAGAAACTCAGGCAGATTTTGAAAGACAAGAACCTTTTTCAACTAGCAATATAAATGTATAAATGCATCCCTATCATGGACATCATTACACCTGTATAAACTGGGTTTATCTTCTTTTAGTTACCATACTTATTTATCCTTCCAAATGAATAAAAAGTGTATCATGAATGCATTTTTATTCTGATATCTTTGCAGCCACACAACAACTGTGAGAGACAAAAAATTGTGCCCTTTTTGTTCTAATCATACAGTCTAACTTTGGTGCAAATACAAGTTCACTGAGGTGTTAGTTATATTATTGCTAGTGTTAATGTAAATTTTCACTGAGTAGAGTTGTCAAGATCGAAACTTTTAAGGGTGAAAGTTTCCCATGAGCTTACCCTACTAAAAACTTTCTAGGTCATGTTCACACAGAAATCAGCCTTTAGAAAAATGCCCACTTGAGCAGATGAATGAAACAATCAGTTTTCTTCAAGAGCCCCTAAATTTTGATCATCCATTCTTCTATTTGGAGCTTTTGGATGTTCAGCAGTTTGGTAATCATTTTGCTTAAGGATGAAAGTGGTGGTTTCATATTTTTAAAAGTTTAGTCCTCTGTTTTTTGTCTTAGAAGTATTACAGCTATCTAGCCAGACTCAATAAAGGTTTAATCATGAGCCCAAACAATTAAAAATTTCCATGTTTGACTTTGAAGTAATTTAGCAAACAACCTACCCAATCAAAACTGACAGAACTGGGCAGAAATGGTTCAAGGATTTTCTTTAGTTATACATGCAAAATTAATATTATCCTCATCCTCAGGGTAGAAAACTCAATTTTTCAAGACCAGCAAAGAAAGTTACTGTTTGGAAAAGAAATTAAATAAAGATCTTGCAATATGATGTATATTTACACATATATAATGAAAACTTGATGAAAATCCTAAAATTCAGCAGTATCTGAACGAGCTCAAGAGTCTCCAGGGATCAAATAGTCCTCCTCTTGGGAGAATGCAACCAAGTAGGACAAGAATGAAAGTCCTGGGGGGATTCTGTAGGTTTTATAGTCACAGACTCCTTCCACAGAGTTTTAAAAGCAAATTAATCCAGTCTTAAATAATAACTCTTTAGTTAACCTTCAGTTCAGTTGTATTGCTGGTAAATGAAAAAAGCCTCAGACCTTCATAATCTGTTCTCACTGTAGGTAGGTATCAGCAGGTTTGTCAGAGCACTCAAATTCCATGGACCTAAAGACTTCTTAACACTGTAGACACTTCAACAGATACTTTTTAGGCTTGTCTTCCTATTTTTTCTCTTCAAAGAATTTCCCTTCACCCTCAGGCTATTTTTAATACTTATTTCCTATCTCAATAACTAATGTATTTTGTATGAAGTGATCTTGCTTTCTTATCAGTTCCAGGGTCAGTGAACTTTTTCTGTAACTTGGAAAATATGAATTGTGTCTTGCAGACAGATCTTTAAGAAAAGAGTGAATGCATTTCACAAAGCTAGGCCCTTCAGCATAATCTGGAAGGCCAATTATTTTCATGTTTGATCTTCTCTGGTGATTCTCTAGATTGTCAGCTCTCTGAAGGGGCTAAAATATTTCCTTGTTATGTTATTCTTTATTTTTCATGAAGCCTGAAATGTCTATTGATGAATTACTAACATTTTTCTCCACAGCACTTGCTCAAACATGCATTTTATTTATCAAATACTACTCTGTCCTCTTAACCTTCCTTTTCTCTGGTGCCATTAATCCTGAGCATTTGTAGAAACATCTCTACATAAAGAAAAAGAAGAAAAAAGAACATGCATTGTGTGCATCAAATTATGAAGACCTGCAATGGTGGCAGAATAACTTAAGGGTAAGACATTTATTATTTGTCCGAGCAGTGAGAGAATAATCAATGTTGTCAAATAACTCTGTTAAGAGTATGTCCTAGAAAATTTATTGGTTCTAATGTTAGAAACATCTCTCTAAATGTGAACATTAACCCAAGGATTTATTAAACTAAATAAAATAGTTTCTTAGTTATTATTCTGTGTCTTCTTCTTGAACATGATCAATGGCTTATTAAGGAGTTGTGAACAGTGCTTGCACAAGCTTTGAGACAATTGCAGATAGGTTCAGTCTCAGATTTTGTAACACATGTCCTCCCACACCCCCAGAAATAAAGAATTTTCTTTGGAGATGTAAAATGATGAACCACTTCTTTAACACCAGTTCAAGTTAAGGCTGGTTTCTCTGTTGATACTAGTACTAGACTGCAAATGATTATCTAACATTGCTATTATGAACAGCGAAGTGTATACATGTGTGGAAGGTTCCGTTACTATAATAGGTACAGGGAATTGGTGCATACCCTTAGGCCTGTGTGGTTAAAGACTTTACAGACAGAGAAAACATTAATTCCTAATTTTGCTGCTTTTGTAACAGACAAAGAAGTAGGATGAGCTTGGTTCCACCTTGATCTTACAAAAAAAGCAAATAATTATGCTCAGTTTGAACATCTTCTGTGATAAGAACATGGCAATAAAGCCTGCCAGGAAATTGTACCCCAGCCAGAATCTGAGACAGACCCAGTTCACCTACATTGTTCATGCACATTGATTCCTTACTGTAACAAGCCAGAAAACAAAATTTGCTATGAAGATAATGTTATCATCAACTCAGAAGCCAACTGTTCTCAATACACAAGACCGTTATAAGGCATCATGTATTTTTCTACCATGCAAAGTCATCTTAACATCTGTTTATAAGCCTGGGGGAGAAAATAGCATTAAAAAACTATTTTAGGCCATGCCACTTCCATTTATAAGATGACTTCAAAGCTCAGTGTCAGACCTTATTGCTGAAAGTGTCACAAGTTACCCAGAATACTTAAGGACTGAATATCTTCACCTCACAATATTTCTGGTCTGTAAGAATCTAGTCATTGAATGTGGCCTTTTTTGTCCATTTGCTTGCTGCCATTTGCCATTTCTAGATAGATCTTCAAAGAGAGGACAGCCATGCAGGACATCTCTGAAGAATCTTGTACTTGGTTAGAGGATTGTAACGTATGCAGCAGAAGTTTATTTATGAGACATCTATTTGCTTAAATGAACCTTTGAGGATTTAGGTACCAATCCCAGAAGTGCTGAAAATTCTCTTCTGATATCCACCTCTTAATCCAAGCATTCAGATCCATGCTCTAAATTTTCTGTTCAGATACTTCTACTTCTGAAGTGATTTTTCAGCCTCTCCTCAAATTCCCCATAATATTTGCAGGAATATTCTGCTCGCTCTTACAGAATTTATACTGCATATCCACCTTAAATTGTTTTACCCACAGAACAGCACAAGTATGTACTGGCTTCAAACAGAATTCAGCAGGAACTGAGTAGATTATGAGCTTCATTCTGAACACTTTTACCATGGGAATTCTTGCAGATACACCTATCTCAACTCTTTTTTTTTCTTAAAACCCAATGGAATTTAGAAACCTACGTGCAAAGGTTGTGTCAGGTCAGCATAATGGCACATATGCTTATGCTACAGAGTTGATGGATTCCGCCTGTGGAGGAATGGATAAACGGAACAGATGGAATTAAAGACTATTATGAAAGGCAAAACTCGCAGTGTGCAAGTTCAAGCTGATGAAACAAAATCATCTGTCCTCTGACTGGAGATTCTTCTAATACATGGCATTCTGCAACAAAACACAAAGCAAGGGAACATAGAAATAAAATATCTGAACAATGGAAAACAGCCAACTGATGTTTCAAAGTCCACATGCAACATGATTATGGCTTGATTAAAAACCTGCTGACTATCTGTGTAGAAATATGTCAGCTTCTATCTTTGAAATGGCAACCCCCTGCACTCGCACCTGCTCAGGTTCAGTCTCTGAGGGGGTAGTTGTTTTGTTTTTTCTGAATCAGTTCACAGAAATCATTTGACTTGTATTTTTCAAGGTCTAAATTATTCATCAGTCTGTGAGCTGACAAAAAGAATTTCATTGAGACAAAAACACATGGGCTCATTTCCATCAAAGACACAAGGCTTGCTTTGTGAAGACAAGAGCGACCTGGAATTCCTATGACATATATCTATGCATAACACTTAGATGTAAGTATTGATTAATTAAAAATACCTACTTTAGCAATGTCTTCAGCTTTATGAATTTAATTTCCCCACATACTGGCATGAAAACAAAGGAATCTAAATAAGAAATTCAAAAGTTGCATCATCTGTTGTAAGTAAACAAGCACATCTCAGCTTCACTGAGTGGATTAATAACCATGGTAAATTTGCATCAAAGATTTGGTCTTTCCAGTGAGGGAAATCCTGCTTCTAATGTAGGAACATGGGTGCCTTATTGCATCAGATCAGTAGTAGTGCTTGGTCATCGTCCCATTATTTAACCATTATTGAGATCTTTAAACACAAAGGGAAAGAGAAAGAATATCATGGTACAAAATTATTGGCTGACCTGCCAAAGAACACTAATACAGTAGACAAAATTAAAACAATAAAATATACTTATTGTGTTCTGGTTAGTTAGGGTTTAATGTGTATATTAAAAAGACATTAACCTACTGACTTGAATAATATTCTGTACCAGTTGGCTTCACAGCTGAAAAGATTTTGGTTGTTTGAAGTTGTCAGTTTGCTGTGGATGCTCTCCTTCTTGCAATCTGGCAAAGGCTGATACACAAGTAATAAAAAGTTATCACCATTAGATGAGTATAGTAGTGAGTCAAGGTGTTCAAAAACGTCACACTGCAGAATCCTGACTGGATGCTGGCACTGTAGCCACAACTACCTTTGTCATTGTAGTCCTGTAATCTGGCTACATTGCATCCCTTACTTGTATTTATGCATACGCCGTATACAAATTTCATTAGGAAGCAGAAAACCAAAGCTGATGTAGATAAAACCATATTGAGAAAGCACACAGATGTAACTGCATTTGTTCTGAAACATCCAAGAGGCAGGAATGGAACACTGAGTATCTCCCAGGGAATGAATTCACACAGGGATGAATGTCACTCCAGCTGTGGGTTTTATTCCCTTCCTTTGGCAAGGGTTTCAAATACCTTCTTACTGGGCAACATATGCTCCTTTCTCTGCTGGATAGTCACCAGTTCTTTTGCATTGATAACAAATTGCTTTTAGAGTTACCAGTTACAAAGATATCATGATTCCAATATTAATTGTAGTGTCTAACCATAGCAAAGGTGTCCTTTAGAAATGGAAAAATACATCTAAGGACAGTTTAAATTATGGAGTCCATTATATTTTGATCACTGGTTGGGCTTGATAAATTACTTGTGTAAATGCTGCTCAATATATAAATAAATATGAATAATTATTTTATTGGGTTTTAACGTTGTATTTGTAAATGTGTTTCAGGAAGGATCAGCAGGTTTTCATCTCATTAAAAAAGGACTGACTAAAAAAGATATAGTATTGGAGTAAATCATTAACATCGTCTCTGACAATACCTACTCCCCAAAGTTTAAAGGAAAAGATGTAAACATCACTCAGTACCTTCGTCTCTCAAACCTTTATCACTGGTATTCTTTAGAGATGAGGCATAAAATGTCATTTCAAAGCCTCTAAAAACACTAGACATCTCTGCCTAAAATTCATTCACCTCTTGGTTATACAACATTGTCTCAAACTGAAAAAAAATTTGGGATCAAAGTCACTGAAGTTCTACATTTTCTACAACACTTTGATTTCTGAGCACTTGTTTTCCAATATGATGTTCAAGACCATAAAAACATGGATTAGACCAGACAGACACCAAGCAGGTAAAAATAGGTTAGGTAGTGCTTTTTAATTCTCAGACATACCCTTTTGTATCCTCAGATCTGAAAGTGTAACTTTATATACAGACATAAAATCAATAAAAACCAGGAGATATCCCCAAAGTAGACTTAGGAATGGAGCACAGCAACCTTTTCTCTTCACCCAATTAAATAGAAAATCCAGAAATTCCTTTTTACAGCTAATGTTTCAGTACTACACTAAAAATTTCTTCTACAAGGGATATGATTATACTTAAATTTTACTGAACAAATAATGCATTCTCTTCTTTGGTACTATTTGTTCTCTTCTTTTTGCACAAATCGTAATGCACTGTCAGCCTTCAGTACATTCCACATGGAGAAACCTTGCTCAGTACCTTAATTTGATAAGGTCTCACACTTCATTCACATTGCCAGTAATCAAATATCAAAACTTATTTTTTAAGGCCTTAACGCTGCTCCGTGTGAACTTTCCAAGAACAACTCAGACAGCTCTTCCTGCCACTTCATGCATAAATTATCCCATCAAAGAGCTGGTGTTTATTCTGAGGTCTTTGAAATTCTAATCACTTGTACACACCTCCTGAGGCCAGTCTGTGCTTTGAAATTTGGATTACTTACAATTGGGCTATTCATAATGTAAGGCTATAGAATGCAACTTGCCACCCATTTACAAGCCTCTGTACATCCAACATATTGTCAAGGATTTATAATTGACACAATTCTATTTTTTTTCCCCAATGTGAGCTTAATATCAACTATTTAAACCACAACATAGTTAAAATTTGTTTTAAAACAGTGGAAAACACATGCAAGTGTAATGTTAAGTTTGTCTTTCTGTGTATTACTGAAACTAATGCTTGCAGTATTCACTTATTTGATGTGATTTAGGTTGAGAAACTGCCATTATACCTGAGTTCTGGCAGAGAGTTGTAAGCTAATTTGTTTATTCCAAATGATATTTCATCCTATCCTGTTAAACTGTAAAATTAAGTTGTTGCCTTTAGTGATGTAAACTCAGCTAGATAAGGTTTCTCTGAGCCCTGATAGGGACATCCCAGAGCTCTCGTTAGACAATTTCCCACAGGCTGACAAAAGAATGATTTCACACTGAAGGTCAGCAGCATATCTCTAGACTTTTCCTCCACCCCTCCCCTGAGATAAAAACCAGTGAGTTCATATTGTCATCTGTATGAAGTGGTAATTTGTGACTAAAGCATTGCCAGTTCTGCTTGTCCGCACATAGTTATTCCTTATAGCCACAAACAAATCACCAAGGCTTTTATCTACACACTAAGGAAGTCAGTAGTAATCCTTCAGCATACCAGATGAAGGTTTGAGTGAACATCCAAGACCTTGGGATTCAGTTAAAATAATTTTTCCAAATACCTTTTCTGCAATCAAGTCAATCACTCTTGTAATTCCATGCTATATTGTCTCTCTTTCATTATTATGAATACAGTACAAGTAATATCACTGGAGCTTTATCTACTAGACTCTATCCAATATCCTTTAAAGGAATATAATACTTCTCAATTTGGTCTGGAATGTAGTGGAGGCAGTTTCCTACAGGTTGTCTTCTGCACTCCCAAGGTAATTTTCAGCAGTCTTCTTTTTTTATCATGGTCTGCAGATACTGGTAGTAAGGAAATGACCACATCTGTTATTGGTGAGACTATGTCGAGGCTGTGTCTTTACAAACATTTAGATCTTGGGAGTTCCTAATACTTTACTCCAGCAGGAGTTTTATCCTTTCAGTCTCTTATACATCATGTACATTTGAAGTTTAATTATCTTATGTTTAGATTTTGAGACTTGTACAAATTGAACAGGAATAGTAAATTAGAGAAAGGAGCAAAGAATGCACAGATACACATCCATTTCTATGTTTCAAATTCACACAGCTTTCCTAAGCAGATGAAGGGTGAAAACAATTTACAAGACTGTATTTTACCTTAGGAGAGTACTAAATAATGGAGTAGTATCTATAATTATCTGTCATGGTAGTGCATTCCTCTCCTCCACAAGCATGTATCAGTGAGACACATGGCAGTGGGAGTTTTAACAAAGTACCAAGGTATACAAGATTACATGAAGGGAAATAGTAAATGTACTGGCAGGAAGCCCAGTGGGTTTAACTGTATTTTCACACTTGTGTAGTATTTGTATAACCAAAAGTGGAGATAATGACAGAGAACCCCTCTTTCCCACTGTATGATTATTCACACAGCTTACAGTATTTCATTTATGGATTACGCATCTGCTATTGTGTACTGTGAAATACTGCCTTTACTCCCTGTGTCTTAAATGCAGCTCTGAACAAACTGCCAGTCCCATATGCACTCAGTGTTTGCATTGCTTACAACTTACCTAGTTCCATAAACAGTATTTAATAAATGCAATCAATAATTAGTGACAAAAACTGAGGGGAAAGTTTGGGAACAAATCTGTGGTGAATAAATACTAGATCACATATTGCAAAAGGAATCCTCATGAACGCTGTGCACTTTAATCAAAGAGCAGAACATGGAAGAGTACCCTTAAACATCACTATGAAGTATACTTTCTGAATGGAGCTAAGAAATAAGATTATGGAGTTTGGTATTTCAGTTTAGGTTTTCTTGCATTTTCTCTTTTTAATGGGATGTCAGATTTTTTCCCCCCTATATGTATTTATATCTTGTTATTCTTTTCATTTCGGTGGAGTTGGGGGAACTCTCACCAGTGCAGGATTCAATGAAAGGAGATATATATAGAGACATGTTTTTAATTATAAAAGAAGTTGAATATGATACATGTGAACTAGAGGAAACACCTGAATAGGATGGCATGATTAGAGATGTCATTAGCAAGCTTATGCTAGAACAGGTTACAGGACTATAACACAAATTGTGGCTCACTTTACAAAGCATGCACTATGTCAATCCTGTGATTGACATAGAGCTGAAAATGTGGATAAAAAGGTGCTTTTGTTGCATGGATTGAGCACCTTGTCTGAGGGGGGAAAAAAGGTGGTTTCTTTTGCCCATGTTTAAAACTTAATTCAGGTATACAACTGTGTGACCGGTTTAGGTCCTACTCCACCACAAACTGAAACTGGGAGGGATCTTTCATTTTCTGCGACATTACAACATAATATAAATCAACCTAACCAGGTTTTCATTTATTTTGCCAAGATTTACTTCTCTGTAAGTCATAAAATACACACAGATATTTACAAAGTAAGGTAGCATTATTATTTAGGCTTCCCTGCTCAAAATAAAAACCAAAACTAAACCAAACAATAACAACCTACCAAAAAAACCCAAATAATCCTGCTTATTCCTGCTCTTTCTCCAGGTATAATATGAACAGTTAAACATTAGATCTATCAAGAGATAATCTACATATCTTTCAGGCATTAGTCAGAAAACATAGAACTATGGGAAGATTAAGGACACAGTCCTGCAAAGCCTCAAATTCATAGAGAATTACACTCAGAGATAGTTTATAATACTGCCCTAGAGGGTGATTTCTTTTTGATTTCAAATCCATTATCTGACAGAACAGTTAAATAGGTCAGCTTATACCACCCATCAGGCAATGCATATTTCTGCTAGAGCTCATTATGCAGCATTTCAAGTTTACATTCATGCCTTCATTAGCTCAATGTCAAGCTTAAAATGTAAGTTTATACAAAAGATTAAACAAGGATGAACAAAGTTATCAACACTGCAAGAGCAAGCAGCTTATCAATGCCCCCACTAAGATGTTCTGATAGGAAATCACTATGCACAGCTGAACTCTGGAGCTCAGCCTAGCTAGATATTGCTCAGCAGAAAGAACAAAGGGTGGTTTTTTTTTTTTCAATTTTCCAGATGCATTTTTTTCTCCAACAAAGTCTCTACCACTTTTCTGTAGAAAAGATATTTAGGAATGTAGGTCAAGGGTTTGTCCCAAGTATTACGCCTGTACAGTATTTTCATTTGTGATTTGGGATTTTAACCTCTTGACCTACTGACAATAAAGTTATTGAGTAAGTAGCTTGTAACCCAGTTGAACTTGGAACATTCCAACTCTGTGAATACAATTCAGATACTTCAAGCAAAATACTGAAGCAGAAGATCATGCTGGAAAAGCCCAGCATCACAACAGCATTCTTAATTTCTGAAACTTACTCTACCATATGATCTGAATCTACATATTTTTAAAGAGACTGGTTAAGTGCAATAAAACCATAAGGGACATGGAATCAAACTTCCTTCAAATAAAATAAAAATATCCCCATTTAAAATTACCATTGACTTCAAAAATGATTACACTATATCATTCCTACAAAGAAAAGTAATTTCCCATCAACCAGGAGTTTGCAGAATGAGAACTGCAACAAGTGAAAGCCATGCTTTCTGCCCCTGCTGAACTTCAGTCCAAATGGATCTGCTTTCACACACGGCTGCAACAGAAAAACATTTATCAAGGGTGTCTACAGAGGAAACCAGAATTTTGAAACAGTAACAACAAAATGGAGTGCAATTAAAAGTGAATTTTTTGCTAAAATATGCAGGCCACTAGAATGAACTCGCATTAAGCATCTCTTCCTTCACTGAGGCACAAGCAGGCCTGTGTTTCCAATGAGCTTAACGAAAGCAAAATCAGAAGTCATCAGTGATTAAATGCCAAACTACCAAATCCTCTGTTTCTTCCTAATCCCATTTATGACCCCCCATCCTCTTGTATAAATTCACAACTAAAATAAAGCCTCCCTTGTAGTAGCCTACATTTTTCCATTAGCTCTTCAAGAAAGAACTCAAAGAAAAAATGTTAATAAACTTGAAGCTTGAAAACAACACCACGCACAACTCATTCAGAAAGCAAAACTAAGTTGTAAGCACATGGAGGGACACATTCCTTACAACACGTATTTATTATTAAGTTAAAGTACTCTTATTTTTACATTATTGCTTACACACCAAAGTCACAGTCTGGCAACATGTCAGTTCTACTTTTCTCAACTACTTTGTTTCCGTGGAAGAAAATGGAGAGAGGTCTTCCCCAGCGTGGCAGGAATTGTTGCACAGGTTGCTGAAATGCACTAAAGAAGAAAGATGCAGGGAAAACCTAACACTGCTTCCTCCTCCTCTCAGGGCTCAGAGACACCAACATGTACAAATTTGGTCTACATGTAGTGAAGTGAACGTGATGAACTAATACCATTTATGAACTAATCTTTTTTCCAATGAATGATTCATGCTTACACAGGTATGTGTGTATACATATATCTCTATGCACACATACTTGTAGATATGTTATAGGCTGGAGCATTTAGGTACACATTGGGCATTTCCTGCAGTAGTTTGTCTACACAAGTAAGACAATAATCTCTCTTAACAACTCCTCACCTTTGGCAGTCTCTGTCCTCATTATAGCTGAAATATTACTTTCCACTTAAGCTTTCCAGCTGCTACAGCCTCTCTGCCTCCTTTCACTTTATGGTGCTACCCTTTTTTACCACTGCCATCCCTCTAGCTTAATCAGTGACCAGAGCTATGGCGACCAGCAGGCCTGAGATCTAACCATTCCCTTCTGGAGTGTCCCTCTTGGCACATTTAGCTTTCGCTCTGTCTCTGGCCTTCAGCAGTCATTCCTGGCTCAAATCACCAGAGATTTATCTAATGAACACCACTCTCTTGAATTTCTACCAGGACTTTTCTGGGGAGTTCACTGACAACTGTCTCTAGACGACTTTCATAGGCAATGTGACTCCCTCATTGCATTCACACACCAATAGAAGCATTCTGAGTAGATACCTGAAGCAAATAGTCTAAACTGAAACAATCCCACAGATCCTCATTTCCAAAGGCCAGAGCTACAAATATCTGCCCACTGCACTCTGAATTCAGCTTACACAGAGCAACATCTTTGTTGCCATTTTCCTCCAAAAAGTCAGAATTTTTTTCTTCTAAAGAGTAAATCCAAAATGCTTGCAAAAGTGAAAGTTCAAAATTAAAACTACTTTACAGAGCAGAATCTAAAAGAAGTTTTGTTCTAAATAATCTCTTAAGAAGTTAGTATTCAAGAGTTTAGTGACTACCTTGCTGGAGAAAAAAATAATATTATTTAATCAGATTTAGCAGCCTGCCTCTGGCAATGGCCCACACTTACAATTTCTAATGATCAGGAAGGAAGAGCAGCCTATCCAAGCAGTTGCACTGAATTGCAGAACACCTTCATAATCCTAGCAAGAAATCACTTCATGCCCTGAAGCATTAGGATTGATACCCCTTCTGATTTTGAATCTTGACAGAACACTGACAAATTATATTTTTGTTCTTGTGGAGCACCAAGTATCAGGTTTAAATAAGAGTCACCCACAAAAATTTTGGTCACATTGCCCCTTCTCAGCAGTACCCTTCTTCTCTTTTAGGGGAAAAAAAATTAATCTTAATATTAGTTTGAAGAACCCTTTAAATCTAAAATTTCTACTTGTATGTGCTTGTTTTTCAAGTAGCCCATACCAGTGATTATTTTCATGAGTCCAAAGAAGAAACAAGCAAAAACTGGAAAACTGGAATATTTCAAAATCCTGCAGAACACAGACCAGTCTGTTACAACCCCATATATCCACTACCCATTCTTCATTAATCATTGGGATGTGAAGGAAGGAGATAAAGTCCTTTCCAGAGCAACACAGCAGGAAACCATGTAAGATAATACGTACTGCAGCATTTACAGATGAGAAAACTGTCACCACACTAGCTGCAAACGCAGTGCAAATTTTCTTTGTCATCCAAAGCAAAGGGAAATTTTCCCTGGTTTTAGTCACAGCCTTGGATATAAAAAGTTTGGGTTTGTTTGCATTTTTTTTTGCCCTCATGCAAACCTTCCTGACTCATTTTAACCTCAGTGCAATCCAAGGGAAAGAATTTTTCCTTTTTCTGTTTCTAAAATGGCTATACCTGGGAATGCCATCCCAGACTCTTCTTGAAATGATAGTCTTCGCTGCAGAACACCATGGTCTAAAGTACAGACTGAAAGCAGGAGCCAGTCAAGACAGACAGGGTCAGAAAAGTGAAAGACAGCAAAACAAATTGGGTTTGGCAGAAAAACCGAAGCCTCAATTTGTCATTTGCCTAAGCAATAAAGAGCAGCAGTGATAACTCATAAGGAAGGCTTGAAAGGCAGCTAAGTACTGACTGGGAATGGTGTTGCAGTGCCGGGGAGCTATGAGTCCCAGATGAATTGGGGAGTTTGCAGACCCCAAGGTGTAAGAGCGCAATTTTCTTAACCTTGATGATTTAAGATGTATTTTTGTTACTGTCTCAACTCATCTGTCTACAAATGTTCATGGTCAGCTTTATCTCCTTTCACACATAATATCCATAAGTGTGCATTTATTTGTCCTCCGCACCCAACCTCTTTCAGAGGGGACAATACATTTGCAAACCTGAGCTGTGCTACAGGTTTATCTTTCCCTCATATGAAAAAATCAGATTGGTTAAGTATTCCATAAGACTGGAAAATCATCACTTACAGGTTGTCTGCCCATTCATGGAAAGGCTCTGAGTGTGAACTTTCAACTCCAACACATTAGATCCAGAAGTGCTACATTTCCAGCTGTGTAGTGCAAGCAGCAAGCACTAAAACTGATACTGTTTTAAGAACTCCTGCTCAGCTATGAACCTCCCACAGAAAAGTTTTGGGTCCTCGCTCTGAACATAATAATTCTCAATAGACATGCTTCACCTCAGCATCCCATGATTATAAATGGAGAGAAACTGTGAAATCACAAGTAACATCTTTAGCTTCTCACAGCCTTTCAGTGTTACATCCTTTCCTTCACATCATCCCTGGCTGTGTTCGGTCTAAATTCAATTTTGACTCCAAGAACATTCACTGAAAGAAGGCTCTATTGAATGAAGCAGTCCTGGATGCAACACTTTCAGAATCAGTGTTTTTTGGTCTTAATTTTTACCCTGTGTATTCCAGATGCTAAGTAGAGAAAGGACTGTTCTGAAGCAAAGATCGTAACAGAGAAATTCAGATCTCCTAATACATTCTGGGATTCCGCATTGATTCATCCTGTTGTCTTGGCCCACAAAGAGGTATTGGTCTTGGCAGAAAGGGGCTGATGAGTAAGTCCCAAACTGTGGCCCAGCTGTAGCTGAACATAATTCAACTATTACAATTCAATGCCAAGTCAAAAGGTGAGCATTGAAAGCAGCAGCACCAAAAACAGCTGAGCATCCAAATCTGGAAACCCCTGCAGAATGCACTTCAAAGCACGTTGACATATGCGACAGGAACTTCATAGTCACCCAAATTCTAAACTTGTGTTTATCACCTTTGATGGCATGACAGCAAGTTATGCCAGTTGGGAATCTGCTCCACTGCAGCTAAGTGTTTTGCAATTGCCAAGTCAGAATCTGTGATACATTAAGGTTGTTTTGCAGAACTTATACCATACTGTTTTTTTCATGATGTATGATTTTCATTACTCTGTGCCTATGATTTCAACATATGTTTATGGGAACAGCCTGCTATTTATTACACTCAAAGCAGTGTCTCATGCTGCACTTCACTGTGACAGGTAATTAGTTCCCACCAAGGAATTAATTATTAATACAAATATTAATTTAAGAATTAATCCTAGCTAAAGTTATAGTTATTTTTTACTCCAAAAATATAAATAACACAAGCAATTACTTACTTTTTAAAGGAAAAAGATATGTATATTTATGCAGACACTCTAAAAATGGCAATGTATCAGTAATCTTATCATAGAATCAACCAGATTGGAAAAGACCTGAGCGATCATCAAGTCCAATCTATTACCTAATACTAACACCTCATGACAACTAAGCTTCAAGTGCCACATCCAATCCTTTTTTGAACACCCTCAGGAATGGTGATTCCACCATCACCCTGGGCTGCACATTCCACCAGCCAATCTCTCTTTCTGTGAAGAACTTTCTCCTCACCTCGAGCCTAAACTTCCCCTGGCACAGCTTGAGACTTTGTCCTCTTGTTCTGTCACAGGGTGACTGGGAGAAGAGACCGACCCCCACATATCTACAACCTCCTTTCAGGAAGCTGTAGAGAGCAATAGGGTTTTCCCTGAGCCACACAGCTACCAATTTCTTGTTCAGGTAGTAAAGAGAGCACATGTTTCTAAGCCTCCTCTGGGAATGAAAGAAAACAAAGACCATGGAGGAGAAAGAGTTGTGCAGGTATCTTCATGTAGAATAGTGGAAAGGGATGTATAATCCAAGAAACTTCTGCAGTCTCAAAATTATACTGAACAGCTCAGTTGCACACAAAATACTCAAGTTCATGAAACAAGATGAACTGCCAAGGGAGTCACTGATACTGTCAGGTAGATTGCAGGGTCACAGTAGGGGGATGGATCGGGACAAATCCAAGCTGTACTCCATTGAGGCAGTGGTGAAATGCTCTATCTCTCTGCAAGTGTGGCTGGAAGGTGGGAGAAAACGGCTCCTAGGCCTTGGGATAAAATTCATTTGTATGCCAAGTCTAGTAAGTGAATTTAAAACATTTTGCATTAAGGTAGGCTACAACTATAACAGATGGAAAAGAAAGTAAGGAATCAGCTGAGAATGGATGCTGAGCTGGGAGGGAGCTAAGTGTGGCTGATGACGTAACCTAGCACGTGTGGCATGGCTGACACACAGAAGGATGCAGAGTTAATTTTAACTATGTGAAACAAAAGCAACACAGTTCCAAATTGTTCCCGGGGTCAAATTACTATTGATTTACATGGGAGTAAGTGGAAGAAAAATTAGTGCAGATAACTGATCTAGGGTGCATTTTTGTTGTTGTTTTAGGGGTTTTTATGAGAAGTAGGCATTAAAAAGAAATGAAAAATGTTGATGAAATTTTCCTTCCTTCTAAATCTTTTGTTGGGTAAAGGGGAGTGGGTTATTGTCTTGTTTGGTTTGGGTTTTGGTTTTGGTTTTGTGTTTTGTTTTTTTTTTAAAGGTTTTAGGTTAACTAAAATGACATGGAGGAAAAAAAAAACAAATGAGTTTTGCTCAAACCTAGGTGCAGAACACACAAATACAATATTTGTACATCCATAACATGCAAAAAAAAAAAAAACCCCTTCCACTGCTTGGTTGCAATTTTCCTTTTCTAGCACACAAGCAAATACATTTCTTTCAAAATTTCCTACAAAACAACTGTCATTTTTAACGTCTTTGGTTAGAGGGCAATTTGTAGAGTTACAACCTTTCAAACGAGCAGATGTTCTCTTTTCCAGGGGGAAATCATATGGATATTAGAGTAGCTACACAGGGATAAACTATACAAAGGCCTGGCTTCTCTTCAGTGTTTCTGTGCCAGGCTACACTTTCAAGGGCTGAGTTGCAGTGTATGAGAAAGCAAAGATGCCAAATATACCTCCTCTTTATTGATAGCAAATAACACAAAATAGGACTGTGTAAAACAAACAGCTTCTTTTTTTTCCCTGTTAAATTGCCAACAACATTGACTGCGATTGAGCTCTAATTTGGAAAAACCACAGGATCAGCTTATTCTTGGGAAGGAGCCGCAGTGTATCTATGAAGTAGTATCACAGTATCACTAAGGTTGGAAGAGACCTCGAAGATCACCGAGTCCAGCCTGTCACCACAGACCTCATGACTAGACCATGGCACCAAGTGCCACATCCAGTCCCCTCTTGAACACCTCCAGGGATGGCGACTCAACCACCTCCCTGGGCAACCCATTCCAATGGCAAATGACTCTCTTGGTGAAGAAGAACTTTCTCCTCACCTCGAGCCTAAACTTCCCCTGGCACAGCTTGAGACTGACAGTATCACAGGAGTAGGAGCTACTCCTTCTGAACACCTTTACCTTCTTTACATGCAAACCCAAAATAAAATCAAATTAAATGGAGTCAAATACCTCCCTGCAGATGTTGTATTCTACATACTACTTCACATCTCAGTGACAAATATTCTTTGCAGTTACTATCAAACTGAGCTCTTCTGCAGAAGACAGTTCCCCCCCTGTTATGCTACAGGAATGGTACTTTAAACACCTCTAGAGCAAGTATTTACACCTCCACTGCAAATGTCTGCGTGGTTGAGACTTCATGTAGTATGGCTTAAGCACTTGTGAATAGGTGTGAAAACGTTTTGAGAATTTCTAAGTATGATTACATGAGATATCTGGCAACACATCTGGAATGATGGTCAAGTTATGCCCTCAATTTCAAGAGGCTAAGCTTAACTATATTTCAAGGTTATTCCTCTAAATGAATTGTCTAAATAGAGCAAGAGGCTGTCACTAACTAAAAGTATGGTTCTTAAGAGAAATCTTTTAAGTGGCTTATGTTTTACTGTAGCACAAAGAAAGTAATGCTGCTTCACTTCTCAACAGGCAAATCTTTCCCCTTCATACAGAAAAGGTTTGGTGCATCTTACTTAATGTACATCCTTAACATGTCTGAGCTTTTCTGAATTTTCCTATAGGGACACAAGTCAGCACCTCACTGCACCACACCATCTCACCCTTACTGAGGGGCACAGAGGAAACAAAACTGAAAATATTGCCCCCAAAAGTGTTTGTGTTTGCATGGGTATTTAAGTATACTTTTCACTCATTTTCTTCTTGCCACCACGAGTATAAAAATGTTACAGTAATATCTCCAGCTAGCTCAAAAAGCAAACTATGAGGCAAGCATCAAAGCAGAGCATAACCTGTGCAGCCGCCAGCAGCATTTGGCAATGTTCACTTCACTTGGATTAGGAAACTACCTTAACAAACTGCAGGTTTCAAATTACCTAGGAAATCTGACTCATCTTTCAGTAACTTTAGCTATCAATTATCTTTGAAAAATCACAGTTACCAGCTGCGATTAAGGTACTACTTAAATGAAAATTAAATCAATAGGGGCCAAGTGCTACTCATAGCTCATATTCGCTTATTGTTGAAAGTTCCTTTAATATTTCCTGAGTTCCTCTTTCTTCTGCTGCAGCTATGTCACAGCAATAATTCTAGCATTGTGGAAAGGTCAAGTTCATTTTAGAAAACCCAAGATGAAAGCAGCTACAGGCTCACCTGCTGCTGTGCATGCCTTTCCTCTGTTCTCCTTCAAAAAATCATACTATAAAAGTAAAATAAAATTTACAGTGACCCTACAATTACTAGCTTTGTATGATGGCATAGTGTGCATATTCTGTACCTATGGTGTGCCATAGAAGAAAAAGGATAGTGATTTACTTCAGCTCTGATGAATTTCTGCTGTCTGGAGTGTCTTTAATTCCAGGAGAGTCAATAAAGTACAACTTTTGTTATCGATTTATTTTTTTCCCAAGAGCCCTTTCACTACACAGGAAAAAAAAGATATTATGTCATATTTATTTAATATTCAACTTCCATCACTTCTGAACGTAAGAGTTACATTTTTCCCTTGTCCACAACAAACCAAGATGTTTTAAAACAACATTATAGGCATTTCAAAGAGCACAACTCTCCAAGTATTTTTTGAGCAGCTCCATTTTCATAGTCACCTTGGACAAATAATGCCAAGCCAAATGTTTTTAGTACTTTGAGTAAATTAAAAATGAATTATTTAAGAGAGTTCAGGAGAAAGGAAACAGAAATTCATTAATTAATTTTGACTTAACTGATTTGTCAGTGGTTAAATCAAATGACAGCAGCTCAGAGCCACAGGCTACCAGCTGAGCTAGATAAAACAGGAGGAAGCTGAATCAAAAACGTTGAAGCAGCAAAATAAAATACAGCCAGTGGCACTAAAGGGCAGAGTCCCTGTACATGACAAACCCTGTTTGTGACCAAACTTACAAACCAGCACTACACAGAAGACTAAATGTATGTTTGAAGGCTGCATACCAATAAATCAAATCAGGCACCAGCTAGGAGATTCCACTCCTCTACTTGTGTGCTGTGTAGGTGCTTGTGACTCCAGCAAGTTCAGTTAACAGAAGAGAGCTCTGAATGAATATACCCAAATGGGGTATTTCCTTTCTACCTTTAGAGTCTGATAATCTGCCATTTAAGTAAACAAACATTACTTTTTCAAACTTAGCAGTTTTACCAACCTCAGATCATAGAATAGTTCTTAATATGAACTCCAGAGAAAATAAATCAGAGACGTGAAACATTTAATTTTGCACACTTTTGTGGAGCCATTGTGCAACTGATTAAAGTTTAGAAATGTGGGAGCTGTGAATGCTTAATACCCTCTGTTCTCAGAGCTCAGATAGTTGGGCACTCACCTGTTCCAACCATACTCATGATTCCTGAATACCTTGGAAAGGTGCCAACAGATAACCCCAGCCCTCTCAAGGAAGAGCCAGACTCACCTGACAAGGTTAATGGCCATGGTGGAAATGTACTAGTGTCATAATGAACAAAGTCAATAATCTTGCAACCCTATAAATACTGATTATACAGTGAGGCCCATCAGAGCTCTCTAGGATCTCAGTGGGCTGAGTCTCAATATCCCGCCTTGAGCTGGGACACTTCTCAGGCTCAATTGACTATTCAAAGACAAAGCTGAAGAAGGGAAAATCCATTTGTTGCAACAAACTGTTTTTGTTTTGGGTTTTTTTTTTCTTCTTTGAATGTTGGTTAGGACTCATCAGGTCACTACTAAATACAGAGTTCATTATTTAAAGCTGCTAAATGCTGAGCTTCTTATTAGTAATGGTAAATAGAAAGGACAGGTAGGAACTTTTTGAAAGCTTTGGGAACAATATTATAAACATGATAAAGCAAGGTCAGTGGTACTTATGGGGAGAATGAAGTCTATCATTTAAATGTGTTTATAAGATGCAGACAATGTATTTAGAAAATCTTAGACTTACAGCTCTGAGAATTAGCTATGCTTTAATTGCATTCAGGGAAACAATGAGCCAATGCAGAAGCTGTCTGTTGAGTCACTGAACGTTGATGCAGTCTGAATGCATTCACAGCAATGTACCAAGCTACCAGTTGGGAATGAGTGGGAGTTCATTAACATACAGGGAAAGAAATAAGCATGCTGATGCATTGTATCATCTGTTTCACAGCTTAATATTTTACCTATAGGAATTGTGGTAAATGAATAAGTTTTAGGGGACCTTAGCAACAATCGGTAGTCACAGTCTGCCTAGAAAGAAAACAGCAAATTGGTTTAAAATCACTTCTTAGCATATGCAGTGAAAACCATTACATGCTGTCAACATGTTCAAGTCATTGTGCTAATGAGATGAGACAGGTTGTGTGACAAAAAAAAGCAGCATGTTTCTCAGTGGTGAGAAGTAATGAGTCCATTGACCAGTACAAAGAACATGAATCCTTGGCTGTCCTTAAATCAGGCACTCCACCATTTGGCAAGGCACTTATCTCTGCATTTAGGCTTTCTGTTATAGTTTAGATTTGTGGGATTTTTCTTCATCTGTGTTTTGTTGAAATTGAAGGGCATATTCCAACATTTGGGGCAGAGATCACATGCACTCATCCACACCAATGATCTAGAAATATCTAGCTAGGCTTAGGCTTTATAGCTTAGTCATCTTATACTAAAGAGTGTCAATGATAATCTTATGGCTGTTTGATCAGCCATCTTAGCTGCTATACTTTCTGCTATCAAACAGCCAGCTTTGATAAAGAAAGCAGCCAACCAAATTTTGCAGGAGAGAAAAAGAAAAAAAAAAGTAACTGTCCTTGAAGATTGTGCCCTTTTCATGCTGTGATTAATTAAGCAATTAGAAGTATGATTGGTCTTTTAAAAGGTGTCATAAGATATGGCAACTTCCCGTTATCCAGAATAAATTAAGAAAATATGTTCAGGACTAAAGCTGCAGGACAAAATGTTACATGGCATAACAATTGGAGAAGATTTCTGTTTTCAAATACCACAGAAAAGCAGAATGAGTCAGATGGACATGCCAAAGCTCTGCTCATAAATATTTTGGCTGTTTCTAATATTATCATCAACTTATTTGGCTAGATCAATAGACTATAGCACTAATGATTTTAGCCCTTCAGTATTGAGTTGTACTCCCACAAACACCAGTGTCCTCTCATCAACAAAGACTACAGGAGATTGCTCACTTGTGTAAGCATGTAACCCCAAATCTGATTAAATATTGCACTGAATTAGGCAAGGCAAGCTAAGAAACCAGTATAAAACTAAAAACCCCAACAAAAACAAACAAAAAAAGACACTTCCAATATAACAACTGTTAAACTGTTCAACTGAATGCATAGTTATACTTCACAGATATTCTCTCAGCTTTTGAAAAGATAACACTAATCTCCTGTCACTTAGCTATTAAACAAGGAGACAGCAACCTTCACCTGATGAGAGGTTTTAGGCTTACATCAGGAAAATCAAACCCTAGTACTTTGTCCCAGCTGCTCTTGAGATGTTTCAAAATCGTGACTTATTCCTCAGGCCAAGTAGAAATACAATTCTGTCAAGCTATCTTTGGCCACTGACAGATAGGCTGAAGTATTTCAGGCTTCCTAAGTCACTCTTTTCTCACCACTGTATGTTACACTGACAGTACGTCTCTGGCATATCTTTGAAAGAAGAGAACTACAATGAGAATAAGAGAACTGATGTAGTCAACAGTTAAACCAAATTTCATATCAGTCCCATTCCTGTTCCTTGTTATTTTCCTTTGTTTATTGCAACTTTGAGAAGGAAATCACTTAGTCAACAGGAAGTTCATTTTTACTGCTTCACCACTTGATTTAGTTATGTTCCACTAGAGCTTTGAAAATGCTGATTAATGAGTTTACCATGGGGGGAAAAAACAAACCACCACACACAAAAAAAACCCCAAACCACCAAAACAGCAAACCAACAACTTGCTGTGCTTATTTCTGGCTTTATACATAATTTGGCAGTAATCAGTACTTCAGATAAGGCACAACTGTCTGCAAACAGTATGATGAGGGAGGACAGACTGCAAAATATCTTCTCTATTGCTGTTTATAGTTTTATTTTGAAGCAAGTGTTAAATAGTAAATGCTTTATACACTGAAAATCAGTTATGAAGAAGCCAAAGAAAACAAACAAACGAACATGGCAGGTCATTTAGAAAACATCCCTCCCCCCAAAAAAAATCAATTACATATCTAGAATGACCACAATTAATCCATACCACCCACTTAACCCAAAAATGTCATACAACAGATTGAACACTTTGAATATAGGTGATAGCATATTACCAATATGGATGTGCCAAGTTTACTGGAAACAATTCACTTGCCTCACACAAGTGGTACTCTAGCCAGACTATCACTTAGGATGTCAAACTTCTATAACTATCTGATGCACTTCAATGGCTTTGGAAAATATACAGAGTGGAATGATCAATTTTCAGTGGCAGAGAAGCACTCACTGTGAACAGTATTTTGGAGTCCCTACTGAAATTCATAATTTTTCTATAGCTATTTGAATGGAAGAGTATTTAGAACCTTGTTTGCATGTACATAACAGGATTATCATTTAAAAGTCCGCTGGAACTCAGCATAACACGGAGAAAACCTCACAAATACCAGAGTAACAGTTTTAGCTAGCTGCATCCTTCATGCAACACATTACAAGGCCTTACAACACTGTTCCTTCAGCTTCACCTAGACCATTGCAAGTCCCTGGATTTTTTATTTTGCCAGAGTAGCAATAGCGTCTATTTCCTGGTCCTTGCACCCTTTAATAGCAAATACTCATCTTTCCTCTTAAAAACATAACACGTTTCATCTGTCCATCCTGCAGTACTTTATCACTACAAGAGACAGTTATCTGAAATTGCCACAAAATAAATGACAGCCCTCTTAGCTTTTTTGTTACTAAGTCAGAGCAGAAGACAGCCAGCCCTGTGAGTATGGCTGAAGAACATATAGTTCTGCACACAGAGCTGGGATTCAGTATGCAATTAAATCAGTCTAAGGTTTGTTGGATGGTTTCACTACAGAGCGACTGAAATACAAATACAAACCAGAAAACATTCTGCTTGGCATTTTAATGCAAGTCACAATCCAAGTTAGTTCATGAAATGCAAGATGTGAAACTTAAATCTGTAAGTCGCTAGAGAGAAGGATATAAAGAAAAGGGGTGATAAACAACTAGATTTTCTACTTTCACTCCTTGGTGCTCTCTTAGAGTAGATCTCACCATTCCTTTGGAAATTCTTTTCTTCCTAACACCTAGTCTATGGATCTTTTCCTAATCATAGATAAAAGGACAAGTTTTCATTAGGGTGCAATTAGGCTTGCAATTTTGTTATTATTAACAGTGTAATGAAGAACAAAAAGGCAGAAATAAGAACATTAACATTTTTTCAGGGTAACAGATCATTCTTAATGGAAACTGCGTGCCTTAATTCCCCATACATGGTAATAAAAACATAGCTCATTTTGCCAGTTCATGAGGAGAAAAAGGACAAGCCTAAATAAAAAAAGATACACTCCATCTCATTCTGAGCACAACTAGCCAAAACAGAAATTAAGTGCTTACCTTCTGAAAATCAGTGGGAATGTTTATTTCACTTGGGGAAAACTTCATGACTACTTATTTAATGACTTAAAGTATCTTAGGAAGTACAAATTTGTGAACAAATCTATACCATCCAGAAACACACCAGAAATGTGACAGTAAGCTTGGTCATAGCTAAAATAAGACTTGATCCAGTATCAATTGAGGAGCATGAGCATTTTTCTACTGACTTCAGGAGGGTTTGGATGGAGTCCATGCATTCTATGCTAACTACAGTGGGGTTTTTTTGCCAGAGGAAGATAAAAAATTATGTAAAATAATGGCATTTTATCATTTGAAAGCAAAAAGTCTGGTCTCCAGCTCTGGAGAAGGGAAAACTTTATTTCCTTGGTTGTAATTAAACTCGTATATATCAGAAAAAAACCTCCCCCAAACCAAGAACACCACCTAACATATCTTATTATGAAAACAGAACAGGGAAGTTATTTTCTCTATAACTGTATTTTGGTTTAGGCATTTACCATATTTCCTACTGAAAAACAAACAAACAAAACCAACCAAAAATCTACCACCAACTACTAATTCACAGCAGCTGCTATGAACCGCCAATCGACAACCTAACTAGAAAGCTTATTAGTTGCTCCTGGTGATAGACATTCATCCAACAAAATTAAACAAAGCACTGCCAAGCCAACCCTATAAGCCTTTTGTGTGTGTGTGTATGTAAACTCCAGCTGACCTAATTAAGGGCATGATATACAGAAAAAAAAAAAATGTAGGAAGACAGCATTACAGGGTACACTGGATTAGTACATCGGTCATAGCTTTAACTGAGCATCAGTCACAGAAGTCAGTAATAGAGTTTATAAAATCAGAGAAAAAGAGATAACAATAGAATCACTTACCTGCAGATAATCTCTCTTGCACGAATGAGTTGAGAGCCAGCTTGTTATTGAAAGTGAAAAGTTTAAACACTTTAGAACCACAGCCTCTTTTATAAAACAAATAATTTGCATGGCTGCCTAATTCTGTTCTCACTCTTCTTATAAGCAGCCAACCTCTTTTTTGAAGCACTTGGTTTCAATAATTGGAAGTTACCTGGGCAAAGCTTATACAGAAGCACTGGGGCCTTGTACTCCCACTGCAACAAATGCTTTCAAATCTATGCCAAAAAACCAAGAATTACACGGCTGAAGACAGTGCATGTTGTGCCACTTATTAACAATGCCTTGGGTTTTATTGTTTATTTTTGCTTTCATCTAGTTAGCTTTGGCAACATATTTTGCTACTCTTCCCTTCATTCACATGCATAACGTGCTGAATGTATTCTGAAATGTCTTAATCCTTTTTTCATGGCAAGGTATGGCAAGGTATCAACTGTTTCATTAAAAGACTTCCACTTCAGCATGAATCTTAGAAAATACTGTGGAAAATAAGTATGTGCCAATGTCAATATGATTTTTAAGGTATTCTATATCCATTTATTTTCTCCTTATGCTATCTTTTATTGCTGCCATAATGCTGAAGAATGCTAAATTGTCCTCTTGGATGCCTCTGGAATTGAGCGTCTTACTGCTTACAGCTTTTCTCTTGAGCCGCAGAGCTCTAATATGTGAAAGATGTATTCTCTGTTTTTCCATCTCTGTTGGAGACATGAGTGAGCATTTCAACCATACAGCTGTGGATCACTTTGAAAATCCTTCTGGCACAGAGACTGCAGCATTTCAACTTTTTAAATTTTCCTTACAAAACATTCCTGCTGTTTTCTATGCAGCACCGCCAGTCCTCTACTTTATCTTTACCTTTATTTTCCTTTTCAATAAAAGGTAAAAGGCAAAAGGTAAAGTCATTCATGACACAAGTTCCTTTAAAACAAAAAAAAAAGAGAACAACTCCTCCCTTGCTTCAGCTTTAGTTGAAGGAGTGCTGCATGTAAAAATCGTGCAATATTGAGGTGAGAGAACTACTGCTCTACTGTGTAAAGTGTGGTTAAGTAAAATCAATCCAGATTCACTTCTTTTAAAAAAGAATAGCTTCTTGAACTGCTGTTACTGTTATCATTTGACAGGTCTGTTTATGAGAGGATAATATTCACCTACCTGTATGAGTAGTTAGCTCAGAAGCAATGCCCCAAGTAATTTTCCCTATTTTTCTCATCTCTTTTTTTTTTTTTTTTCCTGCCAAAGTATTAGGTGTTTCAGGTCACAATAAATCATTGAGAAAAGGGAAACCTGATTCATTCACAAGGATTCAAGTCCCACTTGGACAGGCATCTCAATCTCTCTTGGCTTACAGCCGAACACAGACTGGCAGGCAGTTCTACCTGGGGTCTGGCCAAGGCCTTTATTATAGCTGGAAGAGCCACAGATGCTATAACTGCAAAACTCAGGTCTCCCCTTTCTCCAGAAGGGCAGTAAAGTGACCAGCATGAAAAAGAAAAGGCAGCTTGAATCTTGAAGACAAAATAGTAAAATTAAAACAAAAAGGCCTGGCTCCCCTGCTCTCATAAACCCAGTCAGTTTACCATTTCCTACATCCAGTCCTAAACCAGACCTCAGACTGTGCAGAGATGCTCATTAGGCTCTGCCTCCAATGGATGTTCCTGGCATGGCTAGGTATCAGAAAGAGCAGTGTACACCACATGAGATCCCAGGGTGGACAGCTGGTATTCGATGGAAAGGAGGTGGTAGAGAGCATTATTTGTTTTGTTTCAAAGTGTGTGTGTGTGTGTACATATACAGATATGAACACATGCATACAGACATGTATATCCTTTGAAATCAAAAGATTCAGTTTTACAGACTTTCTACTTGAAGTCATCACTTCTGGTGAAATCAGAAGTCTGCATTCCTCAGGATTCCTCCTGGTACATTTTTTGAAGACTGCTCTCTTTTCTCTCACCATTTTGGCTTGTCAGGATGAGCACTTTGGAATGAGAGCTTTGGAAACCTGCTCAGTCACTTCCAATTCTTTGGTTCAGGACCATTTAATTCCAGTGGCTTGTCACAATATATTAATTCTTTAAAGCCAGGCCACAAAACATTTTTCACCAACTCTGCTGGCAACACATGCTTTTTCACGGCTTCTCAGAGCTGTAGTTTAAATCATAAAGTGCCAGGTATCTCACAGACAGCCGTGGTCCCACAAACAGATGAAAATACACTTTGAGGAAGCATACAAAAAGCTAAAGACAATTTATGAGTTTTGGACACTGTACTTTCACTGTGGGTGGCCTTCTCTATGGCCTTTGGCAACAAAAAGAAATAGTACACAACATAAGTGTGTGTCTAAGCTCACTCCTGTATGACATATCCTTCTAAATTATTTAGTGCTTGCTTGGAAAACAATCTGGTTCTAAATTCTTTACAGTAAGGAGTCTGCTTGCCAAAGGGGAAAAAACATGTGCTAAGGAAAGCTGAAGAAAACACTAAGCTGTGCAATACCCTTGATGTGTTACAAAAAGTGAAAATGAGTTTTCTTAGAGACAAGTAAATCTCTTTAATTCCTTAGTAGTAGTCTCAGGCAAAGCACCAACAGCAAAGTCACACCTTCTCTTCTCTGTACAAAACCCTGAACTGTTTCTGAAATTGACCATAGAGTTGTCCCTACATTGGACACTGAGCCCTAGATCCCAGGTCTGGATGCACTGCCCATTGTCACTACAGAGCATAAACATAACAGGGTATTACACTAATACTTTGAAATGTATTCATTTGTCCTTTTACGCACAGACTTCTTGTCCTATTTGCCAAGAAATTACAGCTCTAAATCTCCACAACGCCTCATAACATTCACTTACCCTTGGTAGAATCAGACAGTCAGTCCCATTCTCCATCCTTCTCATTCTCTCCTTGGGAAAATGTGCAACTTCCATTCTCAAGCTGGTTTACTGCTTAAAACGTGCTTTATAATAAGCCTGTTACAAGCTTTGTATCATCTTCCGTTTCTCTCATCATTCACAGTTAAGTTTTGGAAAGGAAAGATGTTTCAAAGCCTGTTGCCCAGTTGAGTGGAAATGAACTATTAATCCTCACATCAAGGTGGAGACAGATGCAACACTGTGAGAAAGGATGAGAATAGTGGATTGGATTGCAAGCTGCAGCCATTTCACATACCCAGGTAGGTCTTGCCCCTTATTCTAGATCCAGTCAACGATAGAGACACGTGCTTGCACTGGGCTGCGTGAAGTGGGAAGGGCAATGGTAGGAGGAGAAATTATGGCAAAGAAAAAGCACTCACTTTCTAGGCTGCTGCTGTGTGGCACTGATCACCCATCAAGCCAACCCAACACAGAGAGACAGCAGCTCAGCAGCTGCAGCTGGCAGGTAAGATTGAAGAGCTGAAATTGCAAAATTAAGCTAGGGATGACTGTTTGGCAGCACTACATCAAGGGAGCAGAAGGATGCAGATAATGCCGAATGAAAGAATGTTTTCCCCGTCATAAATTCATTACTGAATAAAACACTGAGAAAACTGGACATACTAAAAACCAATACATCTCATATTTATCTAATTTAACATTCAAAAAAGCCCCTGATTATCATTCACTAAGATGAGGTAACCCTATGGCCACCAAAGGCTGTATTGCATTGGGCTGTAAACTACAAAAATGATCTTTATCCCAAAAGGACTCCCTGATGTGAAAGGCTGAGTAGTTTTCTATCTATCTGTCTATCTATCTGTCTATCTATCTACCTATCTGTCTATCTATCTATCTATCTATCTATCTATCTATCTATCTATCTATCTATTTATTTTCTTTGGAATGAGACATAATTTCTCTTTTAACAATCTAGTTGGAACCTTCAAGCATCTGCAGCAAAGCTCCCTGCTAACACAGATTCTGACTTGCATTCTCCAATGACAGCTGTCATGGCTTTTCCAGAAGATTAAACCTTCTGTGCTCCTTTACATGTAGAGTAGAATGCACATGTTTTAAAGTCCTGAGTGCAAATATGGTAATTTTAATATAAAAACAATTACCAATTCACCATCATGACTTAAAGAATCATTCTACTTTGTGATAACTTCAGTGAGTTTCTTATCAAACCAAGGTTTATGCAGGGCTGAAATATTTGGAACTGGTGGGCAGTTTAACCCTGGAGAGATTACTCCTGTAACAACAGGATATTTTGAGACCTAGATGATAGGTATGGATGCAGAATGCAATAATTAAGGATTTGCTTCCAGCACAACCTCCCTGGAAGAGACAATCCACTTCTGTAGTGGGAACAGCTGACCAGGTATTTAAGATTAAATCCTTCGGGTCTCCTATTCAAGAGTGTGAAGAATCTAATTATCATTTAGGCACCTCTTCAGAATATAAGATGAAAAAGACTTTATGCATAATGGATCCTGAATTGTTTTTCAAGACACAGGCAGATATGAAAACCTTTGACAGAAACACGTGAAACACAGAAACTTTAGGTGGTATATGCCTCAGATAAAATGATAGCAGAGACAAGAAACAATCTCCTGACTCTAGCTCCTGCTTCTCTGTGGATGCCTATCCTGCTCAGATAAAATCCTATCACCTCTTTCTATTTACATATGACAAACTGGGATCAATAGAAACCTTCCAGAGTACCTGGCATGCTTTGCTTTCTAGCAAGTGCCCTATTCCTGCAGGACAGCCTGTGTAATTACTGCTTAAGAGCTGCTTTTTTTGCTGAGGGCTGACATTTGCAAGAGGAAAAGCTACAGCTGCCAAAAGAAGAGTAATGATGCAGCCCTGTGGTAAACATCATGAACAATATTACCAGGGGAGAAGAGGGAGAATAGCTGCTTAAGAGCACCACTGGAGAAGCTGGTCATTGCTTCCAGATCTGCAGTTTCCCTGAGGTTCAGACAGATTACTCATTACAAATATTTACCTGGCAAGTGCTGCCATTTTTCTTTAAGATCTATATTGCTTGAGAATATTACTGACACAGAATGTATGTTTTTCAATGTAAAATATTGATTTTCAAGTAAACTTGCCAGTGTGAAGGCTAAAATGGAAACAGTGAGTTACAGACAAATCTTCTCAGGTCCTTCACTTCTCTGATATAAAATATAACACACTAAACCAATTTTTTTAGGTTAGGCTGTTCTTTCATTTTTGTCTGACTATAAATTAGATTAATTTTCTCAGTCAACAGAAAAATGGAGGAATAGTTCTACTTTTAAGAGAAAAAGAAGAAACATTTCTTTGACTCAGGTTTGTCAAGTCTTACAGACCCATACGTAATCTTCCTGGAAGGTTTGACCTACTATAATCACATGCATCTCTGAAATATGGATTTGTGCTCTTCCATTTTCTAGCATTGTTATGTTTTACTTTTTGAAACAACTTTTTGAAATTTGGCTGGATATTGGAGCACAGGAAGTAGTCTCATTGAACATTCTACTTCGCAAAGATTTTCCTGTCTGCCTGCCTTTAGGGTGGAATCCATTCCATTACACTGAGAACAGCTGAAGATAATCCACCCACCCACATTCAGTTTCCACATTTATACACAAACATTCATACATATATATATACTTTGTACATACTGAGTAGTTAATTTGCTTTCAGTGGACCTTCCCACATCATGACCTTGTCTCCCTGACTAATCAAAGAGTTTTAGATCTGTAATCAAAGCACAGCCCACTTAAAGTGCATAATTTGGTGATTTGCACATAACATAAATTATCATTCTGGATAGATTGGGAAACAGCTCTATTTGTAGGTGTAGCACATCTCTGGGACACTGTCCCAGGTAGGTCAGTCCCCAGTTTCTCTGTTGAACCAGTGCGCTTTACTATGTAACACTCAATCAAAAATATTTGAGAGACAACACAGCAGATCACTTGCTGACATTGTGCAGTTTCTCCAAAGCTAGAACCAGGACGATAGGCATTTTTTGGAGCCCAAACAGGCAACATTTTCAAAGAACACAACAAGGGCACACAGTGAAAGATAAATTTCTGCAAAAGTGAATATTTTCAAACACAGGACTTCCACAGCTGATGCTCCCTTTTCTAGTCTTGAATATACCAATGTTCAACCCCCACAGAATACAAATATGTAGCTACAATCATTCAGAGAAGATAATAGCCATGCTGCCAAGGCACTTGACAGTGAGCAGTTAGACCTACGGCTGGAGTATGTTTGAAAGTAGATAACAATAGCAGTAAGTTGCAATAAGCTCTAGCAGTAGCCTTGTTAGCCTCATGCTGTTTCCTTTTATTCTACTATATTGCTGAAATTCCCCTTCAGGAAGAATATAAACATGAAATTACTTTAAGCTGTTGCATCTTTTTCACATACAGCTAGAGAGAGCTCCCAAAGCTCAAAAGCTGTGCACAAAAAGAAGGGTGAAGAAGAGAAAAAGTTCCTATTCAATTATTGGTTTTGTTTCAAACAGAATGGAGCTCTTCTGCCAGCACGATCACTGGTGAAAACTTAATCACTCTTGATTTGATTAGCACTTTGATTTCACAATGGGTGGGACTCTTCTGTCAGCAAAGTCAACAGGAATTACCACAGTAACAATAATGGGATTTATCCTGTTCATTTGAAATAATTCTTTCAAGCTACAAGGTGCTTCGCTTTTTATTGAACAAAACTAATACTGCCTTTCCTTCCTTTCTTTCATTTTTAACAGGCATCCCACAAAATAGCTTTAGTTTCATTGATTCCAACTGCTTACTACTGATGTGTTTGCAAAAGTAGCGTGCAGCTGACAGACAGAAGCTCAGTATTTGTACTGCAGTCTTACCTCTCTTGTTTTCTCATCAGAACCATCAGTACACATGACTTGCGCTACACTGGCTAAGAAGTTGTGCCACCAGCTGCACTTTGCAGAAATAAAAGCATTTGGGTACCTTTAGAGCTGTGATAAAAGTCTGCTCTCTTGAAACACTTTTCCAAGCTGTGTAACAGTATTGCCATTTTAGAGACTGAAAGATTTACAGTTCCATGATTAAAATCCAAGGTGAAAAAGCTGCAAGGAAAAAAAAAAAAAAAAAAAAAAAATAAATTCTCCTCAGCCTGTTAGATTTGGTGTTTCAATAGCTGTCATGTAATAGCTGCTTATATTTAAAGCCTCCAGGTACCCTCTGGCCTATTAGTTTGCCTAAATAAAGGTATGGTAAGACAAAAACAAACAAACAAAAAACCAACAACCAAACAAACAAACAAAAAAAAAAAAAAAACCCAAACAGCAAAAAACAAAACCCCTACAAACCAAATATATGGTATTTCCTGAGATATGTTGTTTATCAGCCTATCAAAGGATATTTTTATTACTTTTTGAATTTCATCTGCTTTATATCATTATTGCTTGCATTAAATCTAGCATGTACTTTTACTCAAATCATCAGCCTTCATCTATATTCCATTTATGTTTTGACAAGACTAGGGATATTACTTTCTCTTACTTTTGTGCTTTCTTATTAGACTTACATGATTTACACTGATACTTATCACCAAAGTTGAAGAAGCTACTCTGCCTTTTGTTAGGCAGCTGCATTACTTTTTTTTACTGACTTATAGGTAATAGAATTACATTAAGACTACTGCACTATGTTTATTGGATTTGATCAGATTTGTTTGTAAATGGAAATATTATGTTCAAGCTATGTTAAAATAAATCATCTCTAGAGATCTGCAGATGGTGTATTACTCATGGTGAAGGCTTCTGTACATATTACTCAGTTCTTCCAGGTACTTGTTTGACTTAATACTTTCAAGGCAATACATGTAATATCTCCCATTCAACGATCTGAATGAATTAACTGTGCAGTGACCTTTTGCAGGGTTGCATTTCTGGAAAAGACAAAAATACTGCTAGTAACAGGCTCTACTTCAACTTAAATTAAAGCATAGTTTTGTTATAAAATAGCAATCAATACTAATAAAGGTAACAAAACATGAGTTAAAACGCAGCTGCATAAAATATTGCCTTCATATAGCATGACCACACACTCATTTATGCTTCAGAAACCATGAATTATTCATCTCACAGGCTGCACCATTTAATGGTTCATGAAATAAAAATGGAAAGCACAGAGGTGCAGTAAAAGAGCAATACTATATGAATATGAAAAATATGCAATGATTTGGGATAAACACTACATGATTAATGTCTTACGATGCTAATGCTGTTTTGAGTCCAGATCAGATTCACACAGAAGTCCGGGATCATCTAACATTAAAACATTCATCTTGCTGTCTGTATATCTAGTAGATTGGGAGAATAAGGTAGAATGATGTAGACTGTATTTGGAAGACATAGACTAGTAGGTGCTGCCTAAGGCTCTGGCCTTACTCTCCTGCTTATGCAGTCCTAGTTTTCTCAGAGACTGTCTACTTGGTGGAAAGTATTTTTTGTATTTACAACACTTGTAACAATCACCTACAACTGACAGCAATATTTCTCAAGTATCAGACCATTAGGTATGAGTTCATCTTCTGCACATGAATGAAATTTAGCTTACATCTAATTCTTATTATTAACTGACACCACCACTATCCCCCCAAAAGACACCTAAAGAAAGAGATTACAGAGAAGAGTTACCATTTTATATCAATAAAACCCTTTCCTTATTTCCCTTTCCAGAGTAAAGATAACTCACACTTTTTATCTTCTTCCCAAATAAACTTTAGAATAGCCACTTCAGCAGGTCGAATCAAGTGAGCAGTGGTGTTCTGCCTCCACAAAGGTAGATCAAAAACCATGAGTAATAAAAGCTGCTGTTAATGTTTCTACATGAAGTAACTACGAAGGATGAGCTGTGGCTTGGAGATGCTCTTTGCTTTCTCATTGCCTTGGAAAAATATTAATGAATTACTTTATTTTAAAAAAAGGTAAGAAAAAAACAAGTGGGTTTTTTGTTGTTGTTGTTTTGGGGTGGGTTTGGGGTTGTTTTTTTTTTCAGTCAGGGAGCAACTGTCATCATAATGTATTCTCCGCACTATGTGTAACACCTGGCAGCATCTCCTTGTGGAGCTATAAACAAGAATTGCTTGTACAACTTGGAAAGGAGGCAATTTACTGAAATTAGGTAATTCACCACTTGGGAAAAGTGCTCTGTGCTCTCCTTGGAAAGCCCCACAGTATCTCTAAGGAAAGGCAAGGGCACTCTTTCCCTTGTGTTGCTCATTAGCCAAATTGCAGACACAACTATTCGTTTGGTGGAACTTAAGAACAACTAAACTAGATCTCACAACTCTGTGCTATTTCTTCCAGTGTGCTGTTTCTGACTGTAACTAATACTAGAGGTTTCAAAGAAAGATAGGAGAGCCCCAAGTGACCATGTAGTGGATGATGTTTTAGCAGCCTGCGCATAAAGAAGGATCACCTCCAGGCTAGTAGCATGAAGAATTTACAAGAGTTATTGACAGACCTCAAACAAAATACCTTCCAAGTGGAAAAAGACTTTCTCTTATCTTCTTTTATTTTTTTTTTCTCTTTTCTTTTTTTTTTTTCTCTTCTCTTTTCTTATTTTTTTTTTTCTTTTCTTTTTTTCTCTTATCTTTTTTCTCTTCTCTTCTTTTCCTTTCTGACAGAGCTAAACCTTTTCAGGAAAATTAGCAGTTTAAAGTATCAGTGATAGACTAAGAGCTATCTGCAATAGCTTTCTTCCCAGAGATTGCTTCTAAACTCCATCTGCTTCTCTTCAAGCTTGGCTTCCTTCCAGCAGCAGAACCCCAGTACTCCAACAGAAAAGTAGAGAGGGGTCTGTGCAGACACACTCTCATTGAGCTCCTGCCTCTATGCCACACTAAAGGGTGCAGGTGGGCCCACAGCATGGGACTGTAGCCAAGGAAAACCCTTTTTTTTTTTTTTTTTGGCCTGAGGACTATGCAGTGGGAAAATGTTTCTGCAGGTTCAGAGGAGCAGTATTGCTGGGTAGCAGCCAGGAATTCTGCAAGCTGCCAGAACTATGGGGAAAAGAATAGAAGAGATTTACAGGGGAGACTTAAAACCCTCTCAGTTTTCCCAATGAAATCTAAGCTGAGTTTTGAAGCACAGCTCCAGCATTTTGTTACTGACATCAGCACTGTGTGCTCTTTTCTCACCTGAATGTTCCTAGCACTTCTCAGCTTCCTTTCAGACTCTTATTTCAAATAAGACCCTTAAATATCATGATTTATCTGACCAGGAATGTAGCCCCATTTTGGTTTTGAGAAGTCCAGCTTCCTACTTCACTTTAAGTGCAAAATTATTATTCATTCTGAAAACATTGAATGTTTTCTTTTTTAGTAGCCTATTGCATTTACACATCTTTTTTTTTTTTTTTTTTTTTTTTTTTTTTTTAATTGATGGTAACAGAAGGTATTGCAACTGCATAATCTCCCCAAGAAAAATCTGCTAAGGGCTAATCTACTGATTACCTCTCACTCACCCACCTTTACTATAGAGGCAAAGTCAACACCAGTTTTCAAGGTGATCGTTGCCTCCATGAACACTTAGGCTGCTTCTGCCAGCCTCCTCACTGAATTGAAAAGTAGTTTCAATACAGGTGAAGAGCACTGGAGAATATAATTTTCACTGCTGTAAGGAGGCTTTCAAATCTTATCAGTTTAGAATCTAAAAAAATGCAACTTGATTTGCAATGGGAGATGCATTCCTGTATGGATATTTTGCATGTATGAGAGCAAACTTTGGTTAAAAATGCATTCTGTGCTCCTTGGGTGTAGAAGACCAAAATGATCATCTGACACAGAACTGACATAAATATTTTCACTTTCTAAGTACAAATAATTTGATTTCAAAATGTCTGCCATGTAGAGCACCAGCTATCTATATGCCAAGCATGGAATCCATTCAGAATTACTATGCTTCCTATGTCATACTGAGCATTATTCCTTTTGTACCATAGTCTGAGTTTAAACCTGAATTTCTCATTTTATAACAAGAAGCAGATATATTTAACTTTACTAATTAATATTAATTAATGAATATATGCTATATCCTGTAGAATACTATTTGGCTTTTCAGTGTTAGCATGAATGACTAACCATTGGAAGATATCAAAATCTTACCTTCTTCATCACTGAAATGTTTCCAGCATTCACATACAGGTCACTTAAATTTGATAGTGCAACAGATTTTAACATGCAAACACTAGCAGCTCTCTACAAGGCAAGGAAAACCAGTATCATTTATTCCCCCTAAGAGTCCAGCAGAACCTAAACAATTAATTCCACTCAGAACAAAATGATCTGCTCTGAATTTTGAGTACTCCATTTGCTATGTTTCATGTCTGTGCAACTCAGGACTTTTGGGTAAGATTTAAACAATCCCAGGAGATTATTTCTTTTTCCTCCCAGGCACTATGAATCCTTGAATGCCTCACTACCTCTATCAGACTGGATTTACCTTTATAGTCTTCAGGGACTGGTAGATCCTACAAATCTTAAGCTCTCCATCTTTAGAGAAGCTGACTAAACCATCTCCTGTTATAACAAAGGGCAAAAAAAGTTAAAGCCTCTGAGATTAGCCAGCTTGACTTGACAATTCATATATGAGCCATTTTCCATTGAGATCCCATATTTTAAGAGCTGCCTTTATTAATGTGTCTCTTGGTATTTGACCTCCCTCTTCAGAAATAAATGGTGTTGTACATGAAGGGAGACAGGCATTCTTCTACTCAGGCTTGTTCTTTGTAAAGTTTTCAAAGCACTCAGGTCTGGAAAACTCTGTTCCAAAGTGTTTAGAGAGCTGACACCACTGCCCTTAAAATTTTGTGAAGGGTGTACACCATAAAAAGACCACAAAGGAGTAAATGTAACATCTATCTACAAAATGGGCATCTACAAAACTAGGAAGCTCTAGAACAGGTGTCTTGATGAGGCTTTGTAGTCTCCAGTTTGGAGGTTTTCAGGATTAGGTTTCTGGTCTCTACTAATATATATACACTCATGCTGAGACTTTTCCAAAAGTTGAGGTATACATGGTACCTCTCTTACATTTAGATTTTCTGATCTCTAATGCATAGTGTAATCTCACATTGCTGTATTCTGCTCAAAGACCTTCTGACAAATGGGTCTAGACCTTCTGACAAATGGGCTTTCACACTCAATTAAAATACAGAAGTCATCCTCTTTCAGTCAACTGATTTTGTATGACATGTGGTTATTTAATATCCTTAAGAGCATCCAAGAGCTTAAGTTTACCAGAAGTCTCCCAAGAGGTCAAAGAGTTATTAGAATACAGACAGCTATATTCACACTAAGGGGAACCACATGCACTTCATTTAATTACAAAGAGAAACTAAAACCTGAAGTTTTCCATATTAGGGGAAGGAATTAAGACCTGAACATATACTCAGCCACTTCTGCCTTACCCTTGCAGTCAGAAGCAACAGCCACAGATAGTGTTTCACAGTCATGATATAGCAAAAATATACATCAACTCCTTATTAAACCAAACTGCTTCTTTCTGGTAACACAACTTTTATACTTCCTTACAACTTTTTTAAAAGTCTGGACCATTTTATGTTCTAAATGAGGAAAAAAAATTTTATAAAGATTAAAGGGAAAAAAATGTGATTCAGGGTCAGTCAAAATTTCTATTATGTTTTGCTTACAAAGACACAGTATTTTGATGTGTGCTGTAATTAAAAGCATTATTGGGTAAGGAAGTCAAGATCCAGATAAAAATTAATTACATGTTATGTGCTGCAGTGGGAGTAAATAACAAAACCAAAGGCCTTCTATGTCAATGCCTCATCCATTTTCACCTCAAAGAACATGGCTTCTGAACAACCTGATGGAAATTATGGTTGATTTCACATATGGCCTCTGAAAGATGCAGAGAAATCCTTGACAACCAAGCAGGCCATGCACTGACAAGGCTAAATCCCTGCCAGTCCAGCATTAATCTCTGCAGTAGATACCAAATACGCTGGATCATGTTACTCAAACCCCTGTGGTGCTACAAGGCATAGAAACTTATCAGCTACCTAGACACTGTTCTAACTCAGACAGGCCTCATATTCTTAACCTCATTTGACTATTTGTCACAGGCTTTGAGTGACTTGTACACGCACACGGCATTTGTCTGCCATTAATACTAAACGACATTTAGAGCAATGGTGATGATAGACAGTGGTCCCTGCTTCCTTTCTTCATCTTTCTTTCAGGAAGACAAGGCAGAAGCAAAAGAAGGAAAGTTATAGCACACAAAATCCAGTTCACAGGTTCAGCTGATGGACATGGTTATTCCAAAAAGGATGACTTTTCACCTCTTGAAAAAATCAAATTGGAAAATTCAGTGTAACAGTCAAAGCAATGAATGCAATTGTGTCTGTGCTTCTGGAGCACATTTCATACAGCTTGTCACAAAACATTACTTGAATATATAAAACCAGGATGACTTGTCTTGAATGCAGCACAGATAAGGGAAGCAAACAGTGAGTAATAACAGCAGTACAGCAAGCTGGTGAGGATACTGAAGGAGAAACAATACTGCGTGGGATACTAATGAAATCTATTTGGCCACTTCATATATCCATTAAGCAGGTGTTCCACAAGTTAATTGGCACTTTGCATTCATTTTGCCTATAGAAAAATTGGACTTGGTCTCTCCAGAAATGTTTGAAGCAAATTGTTGATCAGGAAAGAAATATGGTTGAAAATCAGCATTGCTTTCAGCTTGTGAAAAGGTAAAATATAATAGAGGAAAGATTCTGCTGCTAAGCTCATCCTCCTGACATGGTTCACTTCCTTACATAATGCCAGAAGAGCCAAGAGTGGCACATTTTTTCCTTCTTTATTTTTCTTTTTTTGATTGCTTTGGTTTTGTTTTTCAATTTAACTTGCCATTGCTCCTTCCTAATAAATTGGTAAATATTATTTTACATGAAGGAAATGAGCCCCAAAGTACTTAATTTACTTAAATACATGCAGAACAAAAAGCAAGGACTGAATCTAGGTCTCTGGAGTCTCTGTACAACTTGCTGAATGCTAAAATCTTACATTGTTATGGTCACATATGTCTCTATGGATCATCCATCTGGCCTGTGACTGTAACAATATAGACAAGGAATCTAAGACCACAGGTGTGAGGAGTAACATCAGTGTTGCAGTATCAATCCCTTCTCTTCTGAGTTGTCTGAATACCAATGACACTATTTAATTTTAAGGGTGTAGTTTCAAATTAGAGAGTATTAGAGACCTCTCTTCCCTAGATGCTGAATAAAGTGACTCAGGGAGTTGGCATTAGAATGATTCCCCACAGAAATGCCTTTCCCACAATGTAGAAATTCACAGGAAAGTTCTAGCCTTACCCAAAATATTTCATTCTCTTTGGAGAAATAATTATCTAGATAGGCAGGTCACAAAATGAGGAAGGTGGGGGTTTGGCTTTTGTATGTGTATGTGTTGGTTTTTTCCACTTCCTGGAAATTCCTTTCCATAAAGCCCAGTTGAGCATTTATTTTCACGGGCTCAGCTTTGAGACAAACTTTTAGCTATCGCTCCCTTCATTCTTGCAATTTCTTTTTCTTTCTATTTCATGATCAGTGATTAACATTGCTGAAAACAGAACTCAACATCTGTCTACAGGTATGAGAAGGCTGCAGAAAATAAGAACTGCTGGCAAAACAGAACCAAGATCATGAAAGCATTAGGCAAATAATAACTCCTATTCTATTCTATTCTATTCTATTCTATTCTATTCTATTCTATTCTATTCTATTCTATTCTATTCTATTCTATTCTATTCTATTCTATTCTATTCCACTCCACTCCACTCCACTCCATTCCATTCCATGTCCCAATGGCAAAGCACAGTACAGCTATAGACTTCAAATATTGAAAATTCAATTGAACAATAACTGAGAGAACAATTTTCTGTTGACAGTGGTACAAATTTTATGTAAGATGCATATAACAAGGTAGTGTCATTGCAAATTTTTTCTCTTTCTCTAAATGATGAAAGTGGTGTGATTGTGTGGGTGTCAGCACATGCTAGTAATATTGCTTGAAGTTCTGCCTCAAAGTTGGACAGAAAGATACTGTCTTGAGAATATTAAGTTCCAAACAATATCCAAACAGAGGTGATGAGGAGAAAAAAATGGACTGAAACTCGTATCACCATAAAGGAAAGTCTGAATAATGATCTCAAGTACAATATTAAGCCCTAGGAAATAGAAGTGAAAGAGTATGAATGAAAGAAAGGCTTCAATGTTGCCAAAGCATTAGACATGAGATTATCTTTCTAGGAGATACAGAGCTACAGGACACCAGGCTCTGTTATACTGCTTACAAGACTACTTATCACATAGAAATGATCCAACTGTGCATGCTACACAAATCACACTTCAAAAGAATGTACCAAGGCTTCCAGGAAGAGCAAATACAAAGACTAGGATATGTCAACATTTTACACTTTTACACAGGACTTTGAAATCCTTATTCTAACATATTTTGAGGCTGCAATTACCCTGCTTTTGCTGTACTTGAGTTTCAGTAAATGTCATACCTTTGCATTAGTGTGCCTCACTGCACAGTGTTTGGTATGAAGAAGAAGAAGAATTGTCAGTGCTGTTTGCCATAATCAATAATGCATATCAATGTTGCATGGTTTAAATCACTAAAACAAAACAAAACAAAGCAAAAGTGATGACTGTTGCTTTCCAAAACTTCCTCATGTTGAATTAATTGAGAAAGGAATACCCCTACAGTCACATAAGCAGAACAAGGTAAACATCCAGGGAAACATTCTGCTACTCTTTAGACAAAATGCACAATAGAAATTATAGCTAATATTTTTGAGTACTTTACTGACATTTTACAGCAAGTCTAGCTGCTGATCCTGGGAGACTGACATCCACTATTCCCCAGTCACCAACCACAGCTGGGATAGGCGACAGTGCCTGAAACAGCAAGTGAGGGTCTCTATTGCAGGAAGAGAGGCAAATGAAGTGTCCAGTCAGCCTTATTTTCTTATGTAACTTTGCCAATATTCACTTTAAAAGAAGCACTGATTAAAGTTACATGAAAAAAAGTGAAATTATCATGTCAAGGCAAAAAAACAGACATAAATTAATACAGATACATAATGTGCAGTCTTATATATCTGAGTGAAAGACGTCTGTTGACATGCTCAAGATTACAATTTCCTCACCAATTTCCCCATCCAAATTCCTCACCAATAGTTTACAGAAATATTAATTGTGATGTAACAAAATATTCCTTGGAATGTCCAGCCAGGTATGCCTGGGATGCAGCATTTACTGAGAGAACCATGCAGACTGCAATTTGAAAAGACTGGGGAGTTGTTTATTTCTAAACTCAGCAATGACTGGGTCCCAGACCTGTAGTCCTTTAAAACTATTTGTAAGTTGGAAGTGAATCAGTGAATGCTTTTATCTTTACTTCAATAATTCACAAAGGTGATAAGTGGCATACCTTAGCTGTTGCACTAAAGACAAAATTATTTTGTCTTACTTCAACCTCTTTCTGAGGCTTTCCAGAGGCAAAAGATTTATAAATGAGCTCTTCATGGTATCAGAACTCTTTAACAAGCCTTCATCTGTTTCAGGCATTTCAAGCTTTGAGGTGATGATGTTTAACAATAAAGTAAATTTTTACCTCACTGTAATTCAGGCAAAATCTACATGAGACGATGTAAACATTGACCTATTTTAGGTATCTCCATCAAATTCTACAAGAAACTGGAACACAGGTATTACCACCATTTATCAGGCATGAAAGGCACTATTAAAAATGTATGAGAAATAATAGTTAAATAATCATGAAGCTCATAAATCTCAGTTGTTTGGGTTTTTTTTTCCAGAATTATGGTTGCAAGCAAAACCAGACCTTTTTCATACCAACCAAAGCACCAACTTGTCATTTGCATGGTCAAAAACCAGCAGACTGATCAAAGGGAATAAGATGGTTTAACAGGCTGTTTCAACACTGATCTCCTTCAGCACATTAACTAATTTGAACTCTTGTCCCATAATTTGGCTTTTGGCTTTTTGATGAAAATTCATTTGTAGACATCTTGTTTCTGATGCACACTTCACCAAACAACACAATTAAAAACTCTGAACTTTTCATTGCCTGTTCCTCCCAAGACACAATGGCACAAATGCTTTCATGTTGTACCTTGCTGTTTCCCTTCCCCCTGCAATGAAAAGGGACCTTATTTAAAAGCTACTGAAAACTAAATCATCACTTAATTCATATGAAAATAACATAAACCACCACATATCATTTCAGGCTACAAATTCTACATAAGTATCTACCTTAAACCAGTTGAAAGTGCTGATACACAGCTGGCATCAGAGATCTCACATTTTCACTGCAGAGATGGTGAAGGGGATCAAAGGGAAAGAGGTTGCACAAAGCTTTAGGAAAATGCACACAAAACAAAAAGCTTCTCCTTAGGATTAACTCAAGTTACAGCATAAAATATCCATTTATGTAATTTGCTTCCTGATAGAAGCTAAGTCAGAAAATGGAAGCAGTATCAATTGCATTTAGAAACACTTTACTATAAGCTTGCACTTGGCCTGCAGAGATCTAAGACCTGGTGCAAAGACAAAAGTGTAGCAATTTAAAATTCTAAAGTGAGGGTGGGTTTTTGGGAATGGCTAAAGGATATAGGAAGCCAGGCAAAAATCAAGCATTTTTTTCTTAAAATGAAATCTAGGGCAAATGAAGATATTTGCAGATAGGATGCAGACAGGATGCTAAAGGATATAGGAAGCCAAGCAAAAATCAAGCTTTTTTTCTTAAAATGAAACCTAGGGCAAATGAAGATATTTGCAGATAGGATGCAATCATTTATGAAAATTATTTCCTATGGATAATGTTATCCAAAATGCAGTGTTAACACAGAAATTTCCCATATAGAACCTTTCCAATGAAGTTACAAATCACATAATATAACTGACTGGACAGGTGAGGGGTGTAGACATTCCTCTCTTGCCAAATATAATGAAAGCCAAAGGGTAAGTGTTTTAAGACAGGGCTGCTTAACAGCATACTCTGTAGTAGGAACCTTTCAAAAATAATACAGGATTGCAGCAGGTATGCTAGAGAAATACAGGAAATGAATTAGCTATTTAAAACTCCTTTCCCAAGGGCCTGACTTGCAGAGTTGGTTTAAGAGACATCCTTCTATCCCAGAATTATAGCTAGCATCCTTTATTCATATTGATCCTAAAACACTGTGTGCTTATAAATGTTTTACAATTCACCTAATCATGCTTCTTATCAGATCATTTTTTAGAGCTGTACAAATCAAATATCCAGGATGTAATTATCTTTATTTTATTTTTTTTCACCAGGGTAGGAGTGGTGTGGTTTGGGGGTTGGGGGATAAATAAATAAATAAATAAATAAACCCACCCCTGTCTTCAGCAGGTACCTCCTGAACTGAATTAAAGATCCAAAACATCAAGGTGAAGTGAAAATGCACTTGCTGGACATGACACTGCAGAAACTCTCAAAAAGACAGAATTGAATACTGAAAGAACATTCAATAAGATAAAAGAAACTAAAATTCCTGTCAAAATGTGTGTTTCTGAAATTGTCCCAAGAGATTTTTAGATGACTGTAGCAGCTGAATGGCCTACACATCAGTGGCTAGAGTGAATGGTTGTACCCAGAAAGTGCTGGAAGCTGATTAAGCAGGTTTTAATCAGCCTTCAATAAAGAAATGGCCTCTCACTCTGAACCAAGGGAGATTTCAGAATTATGCTTTTCTATTCATGTAAGGGAATGACTCTCCTTGTTTTGTACAATGAATCAGCCTACACCCATCTCCAAAGTGTGTATCAGATAAATCTTACTAATACAGCCATGAAACTTTGTTAGCAAAAAAGGATACCTACCAGTGACCACCCTGGCTGCACACGCCCTGTGAGACGGCAGGGAGACTGCTGAAAGGGCACTTAAACGCAGTTGTAAACTAAACCAGGCTTTTTATAGAGGGGCCTGCATGGACCTGGTCTGGAAGTGAGCATGGAATAAGCATGCTTTAAAAAATGTCTGGTAGGGCACTTAAAATAGTTCTTACTGGAGATCTGAAGACGGGCAACCACTATCTACCTCCTGGCTGTGCTGCCCTCATAAAGCTCCTGTGTGCTGGCTCAGACTGCTCAGCAGGGGTTGGGCTGGCAACATCTTTCCCAGCATGGCCACAAATCTGCTTATTTCGCCTGAAATTGTACATGAGGCAGCAAGCAGCAATGCAAAGTGCCCTGACCTCTGAGAGTCAGGGTGAGGGGGCAGACAAGCAAGCTAAGCAATCTCTTCAGCATGCACAACTTCTACAAGATGCAGTAGTGGCTTCAATAAATCAGTGACAGCAAATATGAGTTTTATATAGTCTCAAACAATTATGTATGCAAATAGCATAACATTTTCTGTTATTCATCCACCACTGGTACACAGAGCAATAAAGCAACACCATTAGGCACTAGATTCAGTACTTAATAGCCTACACTAGCAAAACTGAAAGAGGTAGTGTGCCTGGTTCTAGTTCAGGTACAAACACCCTGACAAATTCATTCCAGTCATGGAAGTTCACACATAGGCTACAAGTATGACCAGCTCATTCCTCTGCTGCAATGAATAAATAATAAAGATCTTGCCTAATCATTCATATTGTATTTCCATTTAAAATGACAACAAAGTGACAAAGCTATTTTTCATCAGGAAGCTAATATCTCAGAAAAGCAGTCAGATATTATTTTATTCTTTTGAGATAATGGCAAGTTTGTATTACAAGCAATGGAATTAATCTATTACTTCTGCATCGTGTTAAGGATGTATTACAGCATGAGACATTTCTACTAGCATACTTGATTACAAACATTAAGAATTCCAATAGAGACAGGAATTTTAGCAGCTAAATCAAAAACTCAATATCTGTGTTGCTTCAAAGAAATGATGTCTTCTTGGGAAAGCTATTGAACACTGTGCTAGAAGGATTCACTTCCAGCAGGCTTCCTGCAGAGAGGATGAGAGCAGTAAAACAGTAATATAACCACAGTCCTAAATAAGAGCTTGAGAAGTTTTAAAATATCTGTGGCTAAAAGACCACCAAACTCATGTAGGGGTTTTTTGTTTGATTGATTGATTGATTGTTTGTTGGTTGTTTTTGTTTAAGGTAATGAAGATGGTTTTCTCAATTAGTAAATTAACTAAATGAACCTGTGAACCTCCCAATCTTCACTACCCTCAACTGTCTGGTAAAACCAGCCTCTACCTTGATATGACCATCTTTGTTACTACTCCTATTAAAAGCGATGTTTAATAGGCAATAGCTACCTTTCAGGAATTTCAAGTGACTGTTTTCTAGAGGGAAAACATTGCTTGTGTGAATGCTGGGTACAGATACACCAAGACAAATATGCATCAATCTGAGAAGGAGAAACACCAGTGAGTGCAGAGATGCCTGAATGCATTCACCCAGAATCAGCGCAGAATTAAGTGTGGCTCTTCCATTTTTAGCACCACAGAGACTTCTGCAGTGCTTTGGGACTGCACCAAGTGGGGTTGGTATTTCATCCTATGAGATGAGACATAGCAGCTGTCCACTGGAGATTACATGCACTGTTACTTTTAATTAAACCTTAGGTTCAGATTCCATGTTCCCTGTTAGGTACATAAAGTATGAGAAATGCATGCAGCATGCTGTGCCTTGGAATGAAGAGAAGGAAAGCAGCAGTACAGGCAGACATACTGTACTCTCACAACTAGTCTGAAAGAACACTGCAGGCAACATTAGTCAGAAAGAGGTTTCCCTCAACTGCATTTACTGCTTACATTAAGAAAATACAATCATAATTATCAGTTCCAAAATAATAACCAGCAATTCTCCCTACCATAGTTCTTATTTGATGACAGTTGGTCAAAATGTAAAATTTAACAATATCAAAATATTTACCTTAATATAGCAGTTCACTCACAGAATTAGGAACTTATGGAAGGCAATGCTGCCAAAACACTTGTGTTTGAAGCCTCTGCTGATTATGCAGACAACACAGAAATTATGATAAATGCACACAGGACATACAGGGGATAAAAGCTGGAAGAACATCAAAGAAACTCCTTAGACAACAGAATGTGCTATCACTGCCACTTGCAACTCTTGCAGAAAGTGGAGACGCTTTTTAACTAATCAATATATAATGACAGATAGAGACCATCTAAGCTGAAAGTCACGCATAAATAAGCAAGTAACATCTGCTCCACGTGAGCTATCACAGAGCTGGACAAAGGGAAATGAAACACGGCTGGACTAAAAGGCCTTCAATCCATGCAAAATTTTTATAGGCAGTAAATCCCTCAGGTCACCCAGGACAATTAGCAGCAATGAGGAGAGGATACCAGTGGTCTGCAACTACCAGTCCTTCAAAACACAACCAGTAGTAGAGCATTTGTTGGAAGCAGCAACATGTTCAACCTCTTCCCATTCCTTCCTTCAGCAGGCAGGTCCTACAGACATTTGGCACTGGACAGGGAGGCATAGAGAGCTCAGCAGGTTTTGTCCTTCTGTGCAGTTGAGTGAAAGATTTCAACTGTGTGACTCTAGTAGTTTATCCCAGAATTTGCCCAAAGTAATTCTCTTAATGTGCATATTCATGAGCACATACAATTTTCATCTCTTGGTGCTCCTCCCAAATGCTCATATTCTCTTCAGAAAGAAAACAAATCATGTTACTCTACTCAAAATAACCAAATCTCCGGAAAATATCTCCCAGGTAAGTGGGAAAAGACAGTAATAAAATTAATAGTTTCACAATTAGAAAGCATTTTTGATTCCAGAACAAGTCTTCCACTTGCTAAAGTATTGCTATGTCCAATTTATAATGCCAGCATTCCGATCATTATATGCCACCTCCAAATAATTGCTTGAGAGTAGATTTGCAAAAGGCTATTACTGAAGAAAAATTTTCCAGTGGCAAGTGTGGGTTCTGATTGCTGATCAGGATGGGTTATCACCTGCAGATGCCGTAACAGCCTTGCTGTAGAGACAGCTGAGGAAAATTGCAAAGTACAAGTGCAGTGCTTTAAGGTAAAGTAGCACTTTGAAATACCAGTCTGTAAGAACAGCTCTTTCAGAAGCACCTTCACAGTTTATGCAGTTAGGTTAAGGGCAAACTGGAAAGGACCATAAGCCCACAAGCTCCCCCAAAGGAAAATGTTTTTGTTGTGGCTCAGAGCTACAGAGCACAACGGGCTAACGGTACGTACCCAGACAATCAGTACTTACAGCAGGACAGGCAGGGAGGCAGGTGGATGGACACAGAATTAGGTCATTTCTTACAGTAGCCTCAAGGATGCTGTAACCTATACCAGAAACAGCTTTCCCCAAGTCATTTACAGCACACTCCTCACTAGTGGCTCCAGCAGAATAAAAATCTTCACAGTTAGTGCCCACCTGGGAGGTCAGTGCAGAGAAGCCAGCGTACTATAAATTCACATCCTAACCAATGGTGCAGTGACTTTCACATGTACATACTCCCAAGGGCCCCAGACTGACCTAATGGATAGAGTCCTGTACTAGGAAAAGAAGTTGCTGCTCCTCAGTTTGGGGGGGTATTTTCTCTTTCCTTTCAGTCTGTTCAAGCCTTTTCATTGTAAATTCCTTGGGGCAGAGAGAGTGTCTTACATTTAAACAGTGAGAGCCTGCCTTTGGGAGGATTTTGTAGCTGATATTGCAAGAACAGTAAGCATGAAAAGCAGAACTGGCAACAGAAAAGCTGAAGAAAAACACAATCATCACAATTTCCAATTCCAAACTATCTAAATAGGATAAGGCAGCTATTTCAAGGATTTTAGTCAAAACAGCTCTTCAAAGCCTAGAGATATGTGCTGTTTCCACTTTATAAATGCACTGAACATTTCTTTTTGTTTGCAGTTTCAAACACCCTTCTCCAGAAAAAGCCAAGGAGCTAGTGGGGACCTCCTGAATTCCAAGAATAAATTTATGAGCTTACTAGACCACATATGACGAAAAGTGTCATAGAACTAAAATATCCAAGGTAAAAATTTAGACATGAAAAACATCTATGTGTCTATACACTTGCCACAACAACCCCATGCAGAGTTACAGGCTGGGGTCGGAGTGGCTGGAGAGCTCTGAAACAGAGAGGGACCTGGGGGTGCTGATCGACAGCTGCCTGAACATGAGCCAGCAGTGTGCCCAGGTGGCCAAGAAGGCCAACGGCATCCTGGTCTGCATTAGGAATAACGTGGCCAGCAGGAGCAGGGAGGTCATTGTGCCCCTGTACTCTGCTTTGGTTAGGCCACACCTTGAGTCCTGTGTCCAGTTCTGGGACCCTCAGTTTAAGAAGGACATTGAGATACTTGAACGTGTCCAGAGAAGGGCAGCAAGGCAGGTGAGAGGCCTTGAGCACAAGCCCTATGAGGAGAGGCTGAGGGAGCTGGGATTGTTTAGCCTGGAGAAGAGGAGGCTCAGGGGAGACCTCATTGCTCTCTACAACTACCTGAAGGGTGGTTGTAGCCAGGAAGGGGTTGGTCTCTTCTCTCTAGCAACCAGCACCAGAACAAGGGGACACAGTCTCAAGCTGCAACAGGGGAAGTTTAGGCTGGAGGTGAGGAGAAAGTTCTTCACTGAGAGAGTCATTCACCATTGGAATGGGCTGCCCAGGGAGGTGGTGGAGTCACTGTCCCTGCAGGTGTTCAAGAGGGGATTGGATGTGGCAGTTGGTGCCATGGCCTAGTCATGGGGTCTGTGGTGACAGGTTGGACTCAATGATCTTTGAGGTCTCTTCCAACCTTAGTGTTACTGTGATACTGTGATGGAGTTGGGTATCATTAAAAAATATATATAAAAAAAAAAAAAAAAAAAAAAAGTTGAAAAAATTCAGACTTAGCTCTGTCAAAACAAAGAGCTAATCTAATCATCCTGGGACTGGTTTGATGAACAGACACTGATCACTCCTTATGGAAGTATGAGGTACTTCTAAAAGGTATTTCTAAATTTATGAAATGAAACCATATGTATTTTGGTGGTTTGCAAGCTGCCTGAAAGAACACAACAGAAACATTTCATAGGATCATGTCTGTTTTGATGGCAAAGTGTCAAAACACACAGTTGACAGTTCCATTTTAACTAGTTTAAGTCACTTCCCTCTGAAATGTTAGTTACACTTTATCTCAATTGGGTATAATGTCAAAAAAAAAAAAAAAAAAAAAAAGGTACTTTGTTGTACATATATATAAAAAAAACACAAACCAAAGTTTTCTTCTAACATCTTCCTGTTGTGAATAATTCAGCTTCACAACCTGATTAAATGTCAAATCAGTTTTCCAAGATTCAAGATGTTCACCTCCATAGTACCTTCACTTGAAAATTCTTGAGATGAAATCTTCAATTCCACATGTTTGGTCACATGGGCACAGAAGTCCTGGATGACCACTTCAGGATCAAAGCTTTTAAACTTTTTCTATGCTCATGGATAACCTAGAATGATTGAAATTAAGGGGCATAGCCACTGCAAATGTTGTTTTCAATCAGCATGGAAAACTCGTAACAATGAATTACCTATACTTCTGGCTTCTTTCGTATTCAGACTACTTAGCCTATACCTTGGTTTAGAATACACTAAGCATCTTCTTATGGAAAATACTGTTAGCAAAAATGTCTGGTGCATAAAGGGGGAGAAATTAATAGAAAAACTTTTGGATGGTGATAGCTATTTTTTAAGGAATCTAAAATAAAATTCTAGTTACTTTTAGGACAGAAGTTAAGTTCCTAGTATACGTCAAAGGAGAGAGCAGGCAGGTGAAGTACTTTTGACAATATTTTTCCCATGCTTTGAGCACATGCTCCTAACAACCTAATGAGGTGCCTTTGTAGTATGAACTGTAGGTCAGAAAAATCCATGATAAAAGTAATGATTCCTTTTGTGAGAATCTATGGGCCAGAGAGAATGCATGACAAGATTACATAATAAGTTTGCTCTGTAATGGTAATTTTGTCTATTTTCCTGCCTTTCCCCTTTCCAAAGTGGTACATTGTCAATCTCCTCACACATCATCTATGACAGTAATTTGCTTGCCTGCTAGCAAAGGAAAAGCTTTCTGTTAAAGGCTATGCTTAATAAAATCATCTATCTCTGCCTCTTGGGCCCATTTTTAGTGATTGAAATGTATTTATTATGCTAAAAAAGGTGGTGCCTCAAGCTGAGAGTAATTGTCACTCTCACATTCATTTGAAACCAGTGCTGACACTCTATGTCCAATGTATCTGGCAAATGTTCAGGTAAGGATACCAGCACTCAAAGGGCTTTGACCATACCAAGAACAGAACCCAAGCCAAAGCTTCCAGCCTTAGTTTGGCATCCCACCCCAAGGGCTAATATTTCTCTCTCTCTTTTTTTTTTTTTTTTTTTTTTTTTAGTTTTATTTTTCAATCAAACAGAAACTCCTATTTGAAAATTAGACAACACATTACATCCCATGCAAAATTACTATGGGAAAAGTATGTCTCTGCATTAATAATCCTGTGCAGGTTGTTTATGAGTTCTGACACAGTTAACCAAATATTTTGTAGGGTGTTGGTTGCAATGAAAAATTTACCATAGCGCTTACAAAATTTCTGTTTATTCTCTCCTACACAGAACATCTAATACCTGTAGCTAAAATAGTAAGAAAGATGATTACAGATGATAATATGCATTTCTATATCTTTACTGTGTCCCAGTCACCTGGATATATTTGCATCTATACTATTTCTGTTTGTTTGGGTTTGCTCGGGTAAGCTGAAATGTCTCACATTTCTCTTTCAGAGCAAACATAAGTGTCTGAAGTCTCAAAAATCTCAAGGGCCAAGAAAACCATTTTCTACCAGACAATGCTCTCAACTGGCTCGGGAAGAAATGTCAAAATATCAGCTGAAAAACCGCACAAAAGAGCATGCTGCTTCTCACTGACGGTATCATGAACACAACCCACAGTGCTGCTGCTCTTTAATTTACCCTTCCCCATCTATTTCCTCTACCTGTGTTCCAACCAGACAGTTGTTTCTCTGTGAATTTGGAAAGGCAAGATTAAATCAAGGCCAAATTCAGTTGTTGCATCTGACAGTTGCCCAAGAAAGCAGACTGTTTTCTTAAATTGAGCTTTGACATTGGGTTCTTATGCCAGCTGCACAAGTTGTTCTGTCCTGGTAGTTGTTGACAGTAGCTATAAAAAGCATAATATATTCATTTTTGAAACTGTAGTTATAAATCAGGCTTCCATGACAGCTGGACCAGACTTTTCCTGTCCTAATTGCAGTGTGGAGTAATAGGAGAAAGGAGAGATGAAAGAAAACATTTTGTGAAGCAGATCTACTTTTGGGTCATCTGCTCTCTAACCCTACTTCTCTTATTCCAAATTAAGTATCATAGAATCATAGAATCAGTCAGGGTTGGAAGGGACCACAAGGATCATCTAGTTCCAACCCCCTGCCATGGGCAGGGACACCCTACACTAGATCACGCTGGCCAGAGCCTTGTCCAGCCTGGTCTTAAACACCTCCAGGGACTGGGCCTCAACCACCTCCCTGGACAACCCATTCCAGGGCTTCACCACTCTCATGGTAAAGAACTTCTTCCTCACATCTAGCCTGAATCTCCCCATTTCCAGCTTCATTCCATTCCCCCTAGTCCTATCACTACCTGAGATCCTGAGAAGTCCCTCCCCAGCCTTCCTGTAGGCCCCCTTCAGATACTGGAAAGCCACAATGAGGTCACCTCGGAGCCTTCTCTTCTCCAGACTGAACAGCCCCAACTCCTTCAGTCTGTCCTCATAGGAGAGGTGCTCCAGCCCTCTGATCATCCTCGTGGCCCTTCTCTGGACATGCTCCAGCACGTCCACATCTCTCCTGTAATATGGGCTCCAGAACTGGACGCAGTACTCCAGGTGGGGTCTCACCAGAGCTGAGTAGAGGGGGAGAAGCACCTCCCTTGACCTGCTGGTCACACTTCTCCTGATGCAGCCCAGGATCTGATTGGCTTTCCGGGCTGCAAGCGCACATTGAGAGCTCATGTCGAGCTTCTCGTCCACCAGCACCCCCAAGTCTCTCTCCTCAGGGCTGCTCTCCAGCCAGTCACTGCCCAGCCTGGATTTGTGCCTGGGATTGCCTCGACCCAGATGCAGGACCCTGCACTTGGTCTTGTTGAAGCTCATGAGGTTGGCTTGTGCCCACCTCTCCAGCCTGTCCAGGTCCCTCTGGATGGCATCCCTTCCCTCCAGGGTGTCCACTGCACCACACAGCTTGGTGTCATCAGCAAACTTGCTGAGGGTGCAAGTAATAAGAGGAATGACCTGTGCAGCACCACCGATTGAAAAGATGGCCATCATCCTGAAGAAGGAGAAAGAAACTTCACAGTCTGATTTTTCCAGCTCAAAGACACCAACATTTGTCTTGTCAATGATTGGGCTGGAGCTACTTTTCTGTTAGCATTTGTAAACAAAATGGAAACATTTGGGAACTTAACAAATAGAGAAGGATTTTGATCAAACAACTGATAAGAAAGAGACTTCTCACAGACACATGATAGTTCTGATCAAGTGGGGTTTGTAGAAAAGCCTTTGTCAAAAGTCAGATTAAAAAAATAAAATAACCAACAGGCTGGTCAATGGTTCAATTACCTGTGAGAAGAGGGATCCAGATTCAAATCTCTGCTTAGTTAGAGACTGTCAATTCCTTAGCCAGGTTTTCTTCTATTTTAAAGTCTACTCTTTTCACTCACTCTCATGAAAAGTGGAGAGGATCTCAGTTTCTTCTCACTTCAGAATGGAAATGTCAACAGTCTGCAGATTGGAAAAGCAGTATCACATCTAGTTAGATCCAACATGCACTAAGAAGCTGATTAATAGATTTGGTTGGGTGGCAGAAAGCATTTCTCTCAGCCAGTAAGTAGGCCACAACAGTAGATGATTTATAATCACTTCTGTGTGACAGACATCAGCCCTTCCCTTTTCAAACTAGTCCTAAAGACAAAGCTATTGAAAAGTAACAATAGCTCCAAGAGCATGCTTGTTTCTCACTCATATCCAATAGCTCAACTTCTAACACCAACACCCTCAGGGGAGATGATGGGAAGCTCTTTATTATTCTACAGAATTCCAAGTTACCACATCTCTTTGTTCAAGATGTGCCTAAGGAGGCATTAAAAGGCTTCACAAAAAGGCAAATGGAAGAACACAGGAAACAGTGGGGATGATCTACTTTCCCTTGAGCAGTGGCCTTTTGCTCTGAGCATTAGATTCCCAGCTGCTACTGAATGATCAAGAAGGAACAGTATAGAAAGCAGCTTTCATTTTGTCTACAGGAGGTCAGGAGATTATCTGCTGTGTCTTCTGTGATCATCAGTATAATTGTGATCATGAGGTAATGCCAATACAGCAGTTCATACATGGATTTAACTAGATCCAACTTATCTGGAAACTGAAGCAACATCAGCTACTCTGTGTCTCAAGTGGCATATTTAATCACAAGCACACATCTCAGCTGGTCTGTAATTTTCCTGAGGCAATTCTTTTGTTCCAGTAGAAGCCTAATATACATGTCCTGCATTTTAAGGTGCCAAATCATGATTAAGGTAATGAGAAGAAGGTTGCAAGAAGTTAATGTTAATTTTCTCCTTGCTCAGCCATTATTATTCAAGTGGGTGTTGGATGAGCTAATTTTATATTTAAATGCCATCAAGGGTGTGCAGATCCTTATTGACCTGTGCATGTAAGTAAATAAAGCAGTGTTACCTCATCATCAACTAACTGCCCTGAAAAGATGGCTTTAAAATTTCCAGCTGTCTTAAAATGCATGCCTTCCCACAGCACAACTTCAGAGCTTGCTGGCAGGTAACCGCACAGCTGTCAGTTACCTGAGCTGCTTTTGTGCGCTGCAGAGTACTGCAGATGTTGAACTGATGTCCCAAATGCTGAATACAATGAGTAAACATAGCAGCAAGACTTAACTGCATTCCAGTCTCAAAAACTATTGTAAGACAAACAACTACTAATGCTCAGCTATATCTAAAACCAGCCACAGTAGGATAGTTTTCCTTGTTTGAGGATGGGTGAATTACAAATTGACGCACCTGGAGTCACAGGGACTTGGGTTCTAAATTAAGTTTTCAGTCTGTGTTATGGAGCAGGAACTGCAATTTAGTTAACTCAGATGTCAAAGTTGAAAAACATTCCCCTGAAAACCATTTGCATGTTGTTTGATTGCTAAATGCAACATGCTTAATGTGCTGCCACCACAGAAGCCTTTGCATATACAGGAATTATTTATTCATGTTCCAAAGCCACTAATTAATATGAGAGTTGTGATAAAAATTATAATCCCTAGAATTAATGGAATGTCTGACACTTGCAGCATCATGACAACATTAACAAATTAACCCCTACTCTCCAAAAGTACTACTCTCCAAAAACAAATGGCAGAAAAACTAAACAACAAAAAACCCAACCCAAAACCACAAAACAAAAAAAACAAAAGAAACCAGTATTTGAGTAAGACAATATTGTTAATAAGTTATTAGTAGCAGTGCACTCTTATCCAAGTATTACCAAATCACTTACATTCTAGTGGCTCAACATTTTTTTCTTACAGTATCAATTTTGTTGCATTTTTTTTGCAGCTAGTTTCCACTGACCTTGTTTATAGCAGTCACTGAAAAAGAAAATCATGATGTTAAGGCTGTTCTTGCAAGGGGAAAAAAAAACCCACCACTTAGGGTGGTTGAAGGCTCAGAAACAACAAAGATTACATTTTAAAATATGAAAATATTAGACATGAAAGATAACAAGTTAGTCATTTTTTCAAAGAAAGTCAGTAGATGAAGTCATCACAGTCTATAGTACTAACACAAGGATGGGCTCTGACAGTAGAACCCTTATTCATAGAGCCAACAAGAAAAAAGAAAAAGATAACAAGATCCAAGGAAGTTTAACTTAAAATTGCAAGTGGATGTTTATAGAAATTATCTTTCCCCCACAAAATAAGTTTATAGGACTTTTCTTACACTGAAAAAAAAAACATTTAATGGGTTTTTAGATTGTTCTAGCCATTGCTTGTTCTTGACACAGTCAAAACCAACACACTTTGACCATTTAATATCCTGGCGAAAAAGGACTTTTGGGCTGATTTGTAGTATGCAGCTAATATTCACTAAAGCTTTGAAAGAATTAACTTAAATGACTTCACCAAACTGCTAGTATTAAATATATATATAAAAACAACATTTGTTTTATTTTCAGGTTTACAATTCAAGTTGTTTACTTCAAAAGAAAGAAATAAGGAGTCAACAAAAGCTGAACTGAATGTTGTCTTTCCCTAGTTTTGAATGATTCAGCAGCAGAGGGCAGACTTTCCAGAAGTCAACAGTAGCTCAAAAATGATGAAATGCATTGGGATTTCAGTTTTAACAAGCAGGTTTTGTACCTTGGATAAATAGACCAGACTAGACTAGACTAGACTAGACTAGACTAGACTAGACTAGAATAGAATAGAATAGAATAGAATAGAATAGAATAGAATAGAATAGAATAGAATAGAGCAGAGCAGGTTGGAAGAGAACTTTGAGATCATCGCATACAACCTATCATCCAACACCATCTAATCAACTAAACCGTGCAACCAAGGACCCCATCAAGTCTCCTCCTATACATCTTCAATGATGGTGACTGCACCACCTCCACGGGCAGCACATTCCAATGGGGAACCACTCTCTCTAATAAAGAACTTCTTCCTAACATCCAGTCTAAACCTGCCCTGGCGCAGCCTGAGACTGTGTCCTCTTGTTCTGGTGCGGGTTGCTTCGGAGAAGAGGCCATCCCCCACCTGGCTACAACCTCCCTTCAGGTAGTTGTAGATAGCAATAAGGTCTCCCCTGAGCCTCCTCTTCTCCAGGCTAAGCAACCCCAGCTCCCTCAGCCTCTCCTCACAGGGCTGTGCTCCAAACCCCTCACTGACTTTGCTGCCCTTCTCTGGACACATTCCAGCAAGTCAACATCTTTCCTAAACTGAGGGGCCCAGAACTGGACACAGGACTCAAGGTATGGCCTAACCAGTGCTGAGCACAGGGCAGAATGACCTCCCTGCTCCTGCTGGCCACACTGAATTTTCTGTGGACACTAAAAATCATACTATGCTGAACAAAACCCTACAATATACCACTCCTTAGGTGTAAGAGTCTTCACCCAGTGGAGGTGACAGAGAAAAATTATTACTTGGTTGAATATCTGACAGTTTACATATGCAGCTTACCTAGGCTGCAAGCTTGACAAGTTGCCTTGTAAAATAATGTCACATTTATTAGACATTCCCATAGGTATGTGATCAGGTTATCTTTTTATAAAATAAAAAAAAAGAGGAGAAAATAAAACAAAAATAAAAGAAAAAAAAAAAGAAACTTGAATGTAGGATGTCTTGTGGGCTTAGTTTTGTTGAACAGGGTGGGAAGGAGGAGGGAGAGAGGAAGAAATCATATTCTGTAAAAGATGCCAGCCCACTCATTTCTATTTTAAGCATAACTTCTGTAAAAAGAATCATCTGAGCACTAATCCATACTTCATACAAGCCTCACGACTCAAACCCAGATTGATTAATAGATTCAAAGTACATAATTGAGTATTTTTTTTGCATTGATATATGTCTTTGCATGTAATAAGTTTGATTTTTCATAATTTTTTAAAATCACAGATCTTCCCATTGTGGTAAGTGAACAGATGCATAAAGCACTTGCCTTTCTGACCAGTTGTAAAACAGCATCAATGGAGGGTGTCAAGACCTCAGCTGAAAGGGATGTTATCTACTCTTTCTCCCAATTGCACCTCTGAATCCACGCTACAAACAACTAAATCTAAGAATAGTCATTCTAGCCATAAAGTGACAATATTCTACTTTTTGCAAAAAAAAGTATAAAAATCTAGTAATAAAACCATAACAAGCTGGGAGCTTCACCTCTTCACAGCAAAATACGTAGTCACTCCAACACACAACACAGTTGAAGTCTTACCAAATATAAACTCAGGTATCACAAACAGATATAAAGTACAGTACAAAAATAACAGGGACAACACTGCAGAGAAAGGAAGATCCTTGATGTGTGGATACAGCTCAACCAACCTGAAATTAAGAGTAATTTAGAGGACACAGTCTCAAGCTACACCAGGGGAGGTTTAAGTTGGATGTTAGGAAGAAGTTCTTCACAGAAAGAGTGATTGCCCATGGGAATGGGCTGCCCAGGGAGGTGGTGGTGTCACCATCATTGGAGGTGCTTAGGAAGAGACTGGATGGGGTGCTTGGTGCCATGGTTTAGTTGATCAGATGCTGTTGGGTAATAGGTTTGACTCGATGATCTCAAAGGTCTTTTCCAACCTAGTTAATTCCATTCTATTCTAATAATGCAAAATATAGAATGAAAATTATACATGTTGACAACATGAATAAGGCAAAGGGTTTAGAAGAATGTAGAAGACAGAATATGAGGGGCATTACTGCTAGTCAGAGGACCATAGCTGAGCTAACATCTAGATTGATTCATAAACTCTAATTATCTCTTTTCTTTTTTTTTTTTTTTTTTTTTTTTTTTTTGACAGGCTGGGGTGCAGGGAGGGAGGGCTGCAGAGCATAAATCAACCCAAGGTGATTGTTTTAATGAAGCTCAAACTTTTAAATCAATACCAGGGATCTATCATTCAAAAGTCTGAAGGATGTGAACTTTTTAATTGCTAAACTGCTTTATTCTGTTTCAAGCATTTTATTCTGTTAAAGCATTCATAAAAGAATGCTATACATAACTTTATAGTCCCCCAAAATAAAACAAAAATACATCTGTTCCTCAGGAAGATAACATTACTAATAATCCTCTCATTGAGGCTGATGAAGATGAGTTTACAAAGGATGTGACCTGAAGCTAAAATAGAGGATTAAAAATAAAATATAGAACAAGATTTATTTTTAATTAATTTGCACGCCACCCCCATTCAATTGATGTATGTAGGAGAGCTGTATTAAGCCTACAATGTTCTTACCCAGAAAAGAGTCAGACCTTAAAAAACGTTCCTTTTAAGTAGGTAGGTAGGACAGTATATTACTGACAGTTAAGAGGACCCGCTCTATTTTAGGCATACGCACAGAAAATCTCTCCCTTAAGCCAAAATAAGAACACACATACACATCACTCCCTGTTCATTTCTTTCACAGTATCACAGTATAACCAAGGTTGGAAGAGACCCCAAGGATCATCAAGTCCAACCTGTCCCAACAGACCTCACAACTAGACCATGGCACCAAGTGCCATGTCCAATCTCCCCTTGAACACCTGCAGGGACGGCGACTCCACCACCTCCCTGGGCAGCACATTCCAATGACGAATGACTCGCTCAGTGAAGAACTTTTCCTCACCTTGAGCCTAAACCTCCCCTGGCACAGCTTGAGACTGTGTCCTCTTGTTCTGCTGCTGGTTGCCTGGGAGAAGAGACCAACCCCCTCCTGTCTACAACCACCCTTCAGGTAGTTGTAGAGAGCAATGAGGTCTCCCCTGAGCCTCCTCTTCTCCAGGCTAAACAATCCCAGCTCCCTCAGCCTCTCCTCATAGGGCTTGTGCTCAAGGCCTCTCACCAGCCTTGTTGCCCTTCTCTGGACACGTTCAAGTGTCTCAATGTCCTTCTTAAACTGAGGGTCCCAGAACTGGACACAGGACTCAAGGTGTGGCCTAACCAAAGCAGAGTACAGGGGCACAATGACCTCCCTGCTCCTGCTGGCCACACTATTCCTAATACAGGCCAGGATGCCATTGGCCCTCTTGGCCATCTGGGCACACTGCTGGCTCATGTTTAGGCGGGTGTCAATCAGCACCCAGGTCCCTCTCTGTTTGGCAGCTCTCCAGCCACTCTGACCCCAGCCTGTAGCTCTGCATGGGGTTGCCGTGGCCAAAGTGCAGCACCCGGCACTTGGACTTGTTAAATGCCATGCCATTAGACTGTGCCCATCTGTCCAGTCGGTCGAGGTCCCTCTGCAGAGCCTTTCTACCCTCTAACTGACTAACATCTGTTCCCAACTTGGTGTCATCTGCAAACTTGCTGATGACTGACTCAACCCCCTCATCCATATCATCAATGAAGATGTTAAAGAGGATGGGGCCCAGCACTGATCCCTGGGGACGCCACTGGTGACTGGCCGTCAGCTGGATGTGGCACCATTCACCACCAAAACAATGGAAACAACTACAGGTAGCAATGCATGTGAAAAATTGCATTGTCATCCATACCTAGAACAGACTCACACCTACTACTCTAAATAGTTTAAGAAAATTTAGTGTGAGCCTGTACTTAAATTTAGTGTAAACTTCCACTAATTTTAGTCTCTTCTATGGAGACTGAGAATGAGTAAAATGCAAGATTAAGCTTCAGAATCCCTGCCTATATACAAAAAACCCCAAAAGTTTAAGTTTAGTTTAAACACCTTCTTAAAAATCTGGAATCAAGGGTAAAAACTCTATGTCATATGCAATTATAGCATAGATGTTATTAATTTAGAATATGGAAGAACAGAGACTTAATTGCTCTAGGGTTGTCAAGAAGACTCAACTTTATGTTCTTAACTTTTAGGATATCTCTTCTATGACCTTCTTCCATCCTTCTTCAATCTATGCAATATTTCATTCTTCACAGTGGCTGGATATGCATTAATAATTGTTTTTTCCAAAATTTCACCAGATCAGCCAGTCTTTCTAGTTCTGAAACTGACTGTACTAAATCCTGAGTGGAGCTACTCCTTCTGCAGACTAGATGGACCCACACAGAATCATAGAATTGTCAGGGTTGGAAGGGACCTCAAAGATCACCTTGTTCCACCTCCCCTTCCATGGGCAGGGACACCTCACACTAGACCAGGTTGCTCAGAGCCACATGCAGCCTGTCCTTAAACCCTTCACAGATGGGGCTTCTACCACCTCCCTGGACAACCTGTTCCAGTGTCTCACCACCCTCATGGGGAAGAACTTCTTCCTAACATCCAATCTACCCATATCTTTTTTTTTTTTTTTTCTGTTCTCCCTAGTCCTCGCATTACCTGACACCCTAAAATGACCCACAGTGATCAGGCCAGAGACACAGAGTATATAGCTTTTTGCATCTACCTTGCTTCCTTGAATCCTCTTTGGCCAGATTGACAAAGTCTTACTAAATTGCTAAGTAATTGGCTCACCAACAAAAATGGTAATGGTACTACTTGTCTGATGAAAGTGATACAGAGGCATCATGGCTTGCTTTGATTGTTAAGAGAAACAACTGGGAAAACTGATACTGGAAACAACTGTTTCCATGGGCTTTACTGGATCACTTCTGATTAGTGAAAGCTACCCAGCCAAACACACCATGTCATTACCATGTTATTTGTATGAAACCAAAAGGAAAGTTCCAGGCTAATACTAAAATATTTATGGAAGTAAGAGAAACAGGCCCTCTGACCTCACATCACTTGAATCTTAAGCTAACCACAGCATCAATCTGTCATCTTCAGATGCTTCCATTGCAATTCAGATAAGCATCTTCCATTTCTTATTAGATAAATATAATCTTTTCCCTTCGCTGATCTTCAGTAAGTATGCTTGTCAAGAGACAGTAGGCCATATCCTACCCCATTAAATTTTACAAGTTTAACCAATTTCAGGAAAAAGGAAGAGGGAGTTAGAATAAGGCATGGATACACAACTTGCCATCTGAGATCCCATTTTTTAATAGCATCTGGAGCACTGAGGCAAATCCAAACATCTCTGTATCTGAGTTGGGATTCATCGAACTAAACAAGTGTGCAGAGAGGCATGCTCTTGTAAAATTACAGATTAACACTGAAAATATTTGCAGAAGGAGAAGCAGAGGCAAATGCATGAAGAATTAGGGGAGCCAGAGCAGAAACTGGCCCCAAGCCACAGCCAAGATTTTTTTCACTTTAAAGCAGAGGAAACAAGTGGGATGATAGAAGCACGATCTGTTGCTGGCAGCAGCATCTGTGCAAACTACTGTGGGTTACACTGGTCTGCCTGGCTACCACATCTGAGTGCATGAATCAGAAGCTCTCTCTCAGGATTAAATCATTTCCAATAATGAATTCTGTTTTCTAATTTTCAAACAGTGTGATACTAGAGCTTGGGCCAACAAACCATCACAGTCACAGCATGGCCTTTGCTGCTGGCACTGCAGCAGAAAGCAATTGTGACACAAATGACATTGTCAGCAGCATTAGCAGTACAGATTTATTTCATGGAATTGGTCAGGTAATATCTGCTGTTCTAGAGTGCTAGCAGGTCTAAGATCCATGGTGTAGATGAAAATAAGTCACTTTGGGATGTGGTGAAAGTTTGCTAGTGTCCAGCAGCAACTAGATGGTAACAGTTTGTAATCGCTGCAGTAAAATCATGTTTCTCGATTCTTTTTTAATGCAAAAACCCTTCACAACTTGCTGTGGGAGAGGCAGAAGTGATCCACAGATTCTGTGTATATCATAATCAAAAATGTCTCTAACATGATAATAGGATCAATGTTGTACAAACTCCTGAAGGTTTATTAGTTCTATGTTATTTTTTGTGATTTTTGTGTGTATAAAGCATTTTCTCCCTCTGTTGTTTTTCCATAAGATTAGTAGATACCTTCAGATACACTGAGGACCTCTGGCTGAGAAACTCAGGAGATGGGTCAAGATGGATTTGGAGACTTCCTGATTGCTCCCAGTCCTACAATACATGAATTGAATGTTTCTTAACAACCCACACAGCGATTTTGATGACAAGTGGGAGAAACACTGGCCTGGTTTTCACCCAGTTTTGTACACCAAACCATTTTTCCCCCTCTGAGGGCTACAAATTGACATTTCACATCAAAAAAAATGCTTCCCACAAATCCTAACATAAGAAGATAAAAAAGTGGTCAAAAAACTTCCCTTGCTCTTGTCAGTTCCTTCAACCTTACAGATTTGGTTTACAGTTTTCTTTCTAAAAAAGAAAATGTCTTATGAGTTCTAGTGTCTAATGTTGATAGATTTGCTGGTTGGCTAGAGGTTACCTTCTAGCAGATGTCATTTTTGATGCTTCATATTGCTGGATTCTTACCCTTCGGTAGCAAGGCAACACTTACTAGAAAAATCATAACCTTTTCATCAGTCACAGTAGCACTGTAGGGCCAATATCCAGCAAATGATGGCTGTGAAAAATATACCCAGGTCTGTCAGTCTGAGAGAGATGAGCTGCAAGTCACCCACCCACAGGCATAACTTTACCCCTTTCGAAGACATTCAGCCTCAAGAAATCAAAATGCAGAGCTTGCAACAGACTGAAACGGAGACTCCAGGCTTCCCAGAGAACGGTTCCCATTTTTACAACCAAATTACATAAATCTACCCTCAAGTTGCCACTACTCAGTAATTCAGCTTGAAAAACAATGTTATTGCCACGTAGTATCTAGGAGAAAAGGTAGACAATTTGGATCAGGACTACATGCTTCCTTCCTCTAAACCCCATAATTTTCAGGTTTGATTTTTATTTGTAGGCCTATTTGTGTCACAAAAATGACTGCTAGTATGACAATGTGCTATATTTTGTGATCAAAAGCATTCTAAGAGAAGGAGAAAAGTTTCTGTGCATATATATAGGAAAGTGGTACCTGATGCTGCTGTTGGACTCCTTTATTTTAGATTAATGTGTTGATGTTAAGCTACTTCATCTAAGCCCTTTCTGGATCAGCCATCAGTTACTATTGAGTTTCAAGATAAAACTTTTTATCATTCAAAACGAACACTCAGCAGAGGACAGATTATACCTCAACACCAAACCTCTGTTATTAAAAGATCCCATTAGCACTAGCTTCTATTACTACAGTTTTCACTGATATCTGCATCGCCCCCGGATTTATGGGAAACCAGAAATGTGCAAAGCATGGATCAGAACAGGTTTGTTTAGAATTTTTATATATCCATCCCTTTTCAATTTTGGAAAACTGGAAGACATGAACTACAATGAGGAGGAAGTTCTTCACCATGAGAGTGGTGAAGCCCTGGAATGGGTTGTCCAGGGAGGTGGATGAGGCCCCATCCCTGGAGGTGTTTAAGACCAGGCTGGATGAGGATCTGGCCAGCCTGATCTAGTGTGGGGTGTCCCTGCCCATGGTAGGAGGGTTGGAACTAGATGATCCTTGTGGTCCCTTCCAACCCTGACTGATACTATGATACAATGAGGCAGTACATGGCAGAAAAGGTGATGTCTTTCAGATGTAGCTGGCATGGCAGAGAAGAACCCATTTCATCTAGCTCCATCTATCACTGGCTACACTTTCTGATCTGAGCCAGGTGATGAGTTCACTATCTGACAGCTGGTTTCACTCAACAATATGTTCCTAATTTTTGCCTAGACAAGTCTTACTGAAAGCAAATCAAATGAGTTGTAAACTCAGATCAAAGTAGGTCTACATTTACCATCGTATGGAGAGAAAAAAAGATCACAAGAAAAGACAAGGACAAAAAATGTAATCTTTGCTGATAACATAAACAAAAAGAAAGTACTCTGAGACAAATAATTTGGTTTTGACAATAACCATAACCAGCCAACTGCATGTTTTGTGTGTTTATTGTAAAACAAAGCCTAACCATTTCACATAGGTCTGATCAAGCAAGGTGACAGACCAGATATTAGCTATATATTTAGCTATGAAGTTGGTGGATATCTCTACTACATGTGTGGACATCTCTACTACATGCATGACTGTAATGATAATAAAAATAGCTGTCTTGCACGTATTCGTATCTATTATCTGGGTTTTGAAACCCTGGAGGAAAAATATGAGTTGTCATCTCCTTTTTTCTTTCCCAAGTCAAATGGCTTTGAACCAGCAGTGAATACCAGAAGTAACAGGTCTGGATTAGCCCAAAGATATGAATAAACTCAATGGTAATGTTATAAGCCACTGAATAGACACAGAAGTGCCTTAAAAGCACAAAGTGATTCTGAGGGATTTTACTAAAGAGTAGCTCCTACAGATTCCACAGAAAGAAAAAAAGCAGAAAGATCAAAGAGGTGACTTTGTATTATTCTATGAGGTTTCCAATTTTTAGCATATTATTAAAACATTAAAAAAGCACATAAAATTATTTTAACTTTTAAGATGCTATTATATTTCAAGGAACTTTATCAGTCAGCTGAGACTGTTTAAAGGGGGCACTTGTGTTCCTCAAGTTAGTTTTTTTGTAATGCCTAATGAGTGATTGCCCATTGGAATGGGCTGCATGTGGAGGTGGTGGAGTCACCATCACTGGAGGTGTTTAGGAAGAGACTGGATGGGGTGCTCGGCGCCCTGGTTTAGTTGATCAGATAGGGCTGGATAGGTTGGACTCGATGATCTCAAAGGTCTTTTCCAACCTGGTTAATGCTATTCTATTCTATTCTATTCTATTCTATTCTATTCTATTCTATTCTATTCTATTCTATTCTATTCGCATCACAGCAAATTTTAACTTATATTTGGTTTTGGTATTTTTAAGATCATTGAGCTTTTTAGTCTCTTGCAGCTAGCACGATGCAAACTACATCATATAACTTCAACACAACACCAGCTATTTTCTCCAGCATCATTGGTAAGATATAAGTTCATCTTGCCTTGTCTTAGGAAGTGCTATGGTTGAAGAAGAAACTAATTGATCCACTTTGCACACAAATTTGGGATACTTTCAAGCACACAGTTACTTAACATTCATGCACAAAGTGATGTAATAATGCAGTGCACAAGCCATAGCATACTTTGGAAGAGGTGATAGTTATGTCACCACACAACAGCAATATATTATGCAACCCATATGGCTAGAACAGTGCTAGTAAGATTATTTATTTCTGAGCAGTTCATCTTGTGGCTTTTTGCTACATAATGAGTATTAAATTCATCAATAGATTACCATATAACTATCTAATAATAAGAAGAAAAAAACCAAACAAACCCTGAACTGTTCAGAAAAGTATCACTATGACTCCTCAGCATCCTAATTCAGAGCTGTCAAGTGATGGCTTCACAAAGCACAGTGTGAAACCGGTCATCTATCCAGGGAAGAGCAACAAGTCTGGTGAGAGGCCCTAAGCACAAGCCCTACAAGGAGAGGCTGAGGGAGCTGGGATTGTTTAGCCTGGAGAAGAGGAGGCTCAGGGAGACTTTATTGCTCTCTACAACTACCTGAAAGGGGGTTGTGGCCAGGAGGGGGGTTGGTCTCTTCTCCCAGGCAACCAGCACCAGAACAAGAGGACACAGTCTCAAGCTGTCCCAGGGGAAGTTTAGGCCGGAGGTGAGGAGAAAGTTCTACACTGAGAGAGTCGTTAGCCATTGGAATGGGCTGCGCAGGGAGGTGGTGGAGTCACCACCCCTGGAGGTGTTCAAGAGGGGATTGGACGTGGCACATGGTGCCATGGTTTAGTCATGAGGTCTGTGGTGACAGGTTGGACTTGATCTTTGAGGTCTCTTCCAACCTTGGTGATTCTGTGATTTTCAAATTTATCATTCTGTATTTACTAGACTCAGGTCCAACTAGGAAATTACTTCAGAGAGTACTTAAAGAGAAACAAGATAAGCAGTTTCACAAGCAGCACAATTGATGACAACTTTTTTTTTTTTTACAGGCTCATATCTCACAGCTAGATTCTTCAGGGTCTAATATAGAGCAAGGCTGAACTGATGTTTTCTTAAATTGGGTGTTCTCTGTCTCGATTCTAGAACATAATATAATGTGAACCTATGGCTAATAAAGTTTTCCTCCTTTACCAATACACCTATATTTATCTAATCAGATTTGAAACTCTTGTCAAGTTTAACTGAAATTGTCTAACATGCTAAAAAAAATAATAAAAGAAAGTTGAAGTGACTTGATTGAGGTAGAAGGTCACCCACAGGACGTCTGCTTCATGAAGGATCTTGGGTACATCATTTGAGCCCAAATTCTCCAAGGAAACTAACCAATGACTGCAAATTAACTTCCCTGACTCCCAGGTTCCCGGCACATTGAATGTACTGTCTGTGTAATTACATCAGATACATTGAAGAAAGAGCCAATTACTACAGCAACCAATCTATCACCTCAGCACTTCACAGGCTATTTATATTAATTTAGTGGCAGGCAGACCTATCAGCCACTGCATGAGTTACAGCAGTATTAGAAGATCTGGCCTTCTGCTGCTTTCCCTTGCACTTGAGCCTCAGGAAGTTTAATTACATGGGCTTTATGCAGGTGACTTTCAAATGTGGATGTGTCAGGACCTGGTATAGATGAAATGATTGGGTTTTTTTCACCTCCACATTGAAAATTTTTTTTTTCTTAGAGACTAGTACAAAAGTTTTGGTGTAAGGAAGTAGATAAGACATATTCTTGATCTTCAAAAACCCCTGGAAATTTCCTGTAGGTTTCTATAAATATTTCAGCAAGGCACTGGCGCTTCTTGTCTTTTTACTTTTTAACCTAAGGACTTGCTCAGATGAAACACCTTGTGAAAGCCTCTTCAGTCAGTCCTGCAGGTGTTAAAAAATCTTTTAAAAAATACAAAGGCTTTAATTTTGGTTAATACAACTTTGGCAAGATGGCATTCTTGCATTTCCATGATTGACATCAGTCTTAGTCAATGATCTTAGAGACCTCTCCCAACTGAAACAGGTCTATGATTCTATGACATGGTATATTTCCTACTGCGTGATGAAGAACCATTGCCACAGGTCCTAATCTATTGACATAAATTCATATTTGAAAACTATTCTTTTAATTCAAAGCCACCATGCTTTATTTTGAAGCACAGATAGGTTCACAACTTTCCCCACCATAAAAAGAAGTCTCCTTGCTTTTCTAAAATCCTTGTGGAATATCTTCAATCTCTCTTTGTGATTTTTTTTTTTCCTTAGGAAAAAAAAAAAAAAAGCAATTGATTCAAAAAGAGCTTCTAGAATCTCTTTTAGTCCTTCAAGGAAATTAAGGAAAATGACATTTGAAGAGTGGATCTCTCCCCACCACCAGATAAAATGCTAAATTTAAGGGCATTTTTCAAGGGTTTCAAAGAGAAAGAATTAGAGAGCACCTCATGGATATTTGTCTTACAGTACATTACTTGCTAAAACAAATTCCCCTAAGTCCATATTCCAGACTTATGGAAAAATCAAAGTCACTTTGCAGTCTTATTTTTACAGTGAAAAATCTGCTGTCACTGGACACGTCTGGCATGCAGCAATTTAATCTGTTTGCTAATTGTAGTCTCATAAGTAACTCTGAGCATATGGTCAAAGATTTTAAATTAGATTCTGTATTCAACCAAAAGCCACTATGGAGCATAGAGCACAAAGGACTAAGATCATAAAGAGCTCTGTTTGCTTATCAGCTAAGCCAATGACTAACCCTGTGCTGAAGTAGCTCTCAAATACTCAGTTGTCAGACACAAGAGCCAAAATCCAAACTTGATCAAAGGCAACAGCGATTTGCTACAGACTGCAAAAGCAGGACCTGGCTTCTCTCAGAGCCTTGTGGCTTCTTCCCTACTGAACACCAATTAGAAACCCAGGGCAGCAGGAATATATGTCAGCACAGAATGCATCAGGTTGGAAGGCACCCTTGAAGGGTCATCCAGGCCAACCCCCTTGCAGTGATCAGCAACAAGGATTATTATGCCAAGGATTAATTACACAAATTTTAGGATTGTAATCAAATAATCCTATACTTTTGTACTGCCAAGTTAATATTTGACACACCACAGGAGACACCAGGATGGCCTTTGATCATTTGATAGACAGCTAGGTTAAAAAAAATAATAATAAAAATTGTAGCTCAACCTGGGTTCTAAAGGCACCAAACAGTTTTAGTATTTTGTGAATTAACAACGCTTTACACACAAACACTCTCTAATGTTATTCTACAAAATATAGGAGAATGATTAGGATAGGATAGGATAGGATAGGATAGGATAGGATAGGATAGGATAGGATAGGATAGGATAGGATAGGATAGGATAGAATTGACCAGGTTGGAAGAGACCTTCAAGATCATCATGTCCAACATATCATGCAATGCCACCTTAATCAACTAAACCATGGCACCAAGCACCCCATCAAACTCTCCTCCTAAACACCTCCAATGATGGTGACTCCACCACCTCCCCAAGCAGCCCATTCCAATGGCAAATCACTCTGTGTAGAATTTCCTCCTAACATGCACTCTGAACCTCCCCTGGTGCAGCTTGAGACTGTGTCCTCTTGTTCTGGTGTGGGTTGCCTGGGAGAAGAGACCAACCCCCACCTGGCTACAACCTCCCTTCAAGTAGTTGTAGATAGCAATAAGGTCTCCCCTGAGCCTCCTCTAGGCTAAGTAACCCCAGCTCCCTCAGCCTCTCCTCTAGGGCTTGTGCTCCAAACCCCTCACCAGCTTTGTTGCCCTTCTCTGGACACGTTCCAGCAAGTCAACATCCTTCCTGAACTTTAAAATGCTCTTTGGCATTCATTGTTCTTATGCATCTGTGACTAGGCGGATGTGCACTGAAAACCTGCACTTCAACATTGCAAGATACTCATGATGATAAGTTTGTCTTTACAGAAGGCAGTAAAATCCAGTCCCTGAACACTGTTCATCTTTGCAATATTATGGAATAAACTGCTCTCAATATAATGCTATTGTTTCTTTTTCCAGCTTCATATAAAGCTCAGTTACACAAAAGAAATATGAGCCACTTGGTAACTCCATGCAATTGTTCTGAATAAAGCTATTCCCCATTGTAAAGCATTTTTGCATGACTAGTAATGAAACAAGCATATACTGAAGAGTAACTTATACTTCTATAAGTGCCACTTACTGGTTTTCAACAGTCTTTTACAAATCCAGCCTTGAGACACGAGCAGAACAACATCTCTGTAATACAGAACGGAAGAGAAAATTCCCCTTATTCAAAGCCTAAGTAGCGCTTTTGCTCCCCTTTCTCGATTAACTAACTACAGTCTTCTCCTTCCTGTGATAACTGAAAGCTGTTCCCTTTATAAACTGACACACTTTGTTATATGATATATAGCATATTTGCCATATCTGTATATTTTGTAAAATAAACTTTATTTTCTTTATATCTGCTAATGTATATTTTAAATTAGGCATCGATTAGAGAGTTAAAATTCACTTCATACTCCGGTGAAGTCAACAGAAATACTCTCCCCAACTTCAACAGAAGCTGACTGGGATCCACACCATAAATTTGGAGTCCCAGCAGAGAAATTTATCTTCCAAAAAGCAAAAGTTGTATTCTTACACACCTACAAACAAGTTCTCCATACAGTTACTATTTTATTAGAGACAACTCTTAGACAAAGATCTAATATGACAAGTGTCGCTGTAAGAAGATACTTGTTATAGCCTCAGGATTTACCTTCCATATTTGACAAACAATATATTTAGAGAACTAGAAATAGCTTAACCTAACATAGCAATTGTTCCATGCAATGATCTATAAAGCAGACATTAAAATAGAAGCTGGCAGCTGTCATTCAGATATGGACTTGGAAGGTATGTCATTTGACAGTTTCAGATATCCCTGGCTATCACGGAGGTCAGTGAGGCTGCTTCTTGTTTAAATAACAAAAATCTCATGGAAATATATTTGCAATTTATTTTAACACTGGACAGTGTGTCTTGCTTAAAGAGCAACACCACCAAAACCCAAACAAAACAGCCTGAAATCCAGGTGACGATTCTCTACATTCTAGCATTATTTTTATGGGGTTTATTTACTTCACTTTGTATAGACTATCAGGTTTAGTCATCTCATTAATTCTTTCTTAGCAAGCATGAAATTTCAGTGATACAAATCAGTATTAATGGAGGGAAGAAAAAAAAACCACCAAGATTTTAAATGAGGGATTAGATGTTTGATTTATAGCCCACAGAAACCAAGGGAAAGACTTCTATTATTTCAGAAGAGATTGTCTATTTTTGTCAAACTGAATAAAACAACGTCACTTACAATTTACTATTCCATATTCCCACTATGTGTTTTAAAGACCTTTAGCATATATATATAGTATATATGTCAATATATATATATGTATATATAAACCACCCCAAACCAACAACAGCAAACCCATAGCTTCCATTAGAGACAAAGGGAACAGTGGGAAAAGATTCCCATTACCTTATACTTTAATTCCCTAAAACCTAGGAAAGGATTAGACTCTTTAACAAGCAATCAGAATATATTCTTAATAGAAGTGGTCATTACTCCACACCAAACTGGGGAAGAAAAGAAGGTGTATTCCACAGATGTCCTCTTTCAAAGAATCGAAGAGAAAGACTCCTGTTTCTGTCATGTACAAGGGGACTCTCTCTTTGAAACATTCAGAATATAAGGTTTAAAAACTGACCCGATACTCAAGAGTACCTACAGAACAACTCAAGGCTGGCACTTTTTCTTCAGCAAAATTACTAATCTCATTTTTTCCTTATTTCCCATGGCTCCAACCACAGAAAACTCCACAAGTAACCCACTGAATCTCATCATTGATTTCCACACAAGTTTACCTCACTAGCTGCCAAATGCCTCCAGAGAGAAATGAGACAAGGTGAGAGCAAGAAGTCTCAGCTATGGGAGTGGAGATATGTCATGTTTCTATGGAATTCCTCTGTAGCTCATGTTTGGGTGTTTGCAGAGTGACAGAGGAATGGGAATTCAATGTTTTCCCTCCAGCAAAACCATTTCTTCTGAAATGAACATACAAATCTTGACTCAGATACCTTTTCATGCCTGGGGAGGGAAAAGGAGAGTAAAGAATATTTGCAGGAAATAGATGAGATCTTTTGCAGTCAAATCTGAGTATTTATGTTACATACAGCACTGACAGCCAAGTGCATTGCAAATCTGAGAAAGTGAATCATTGTAAACATTTAGGGTTAAATCCATATATTTTGAGTCAATAGCTGACAATGGATTTCTCTGCTAGTGCTAAATCAGGTCTTATGGCACTGTGGCACTCAGGCAGAGAATTGGAGTATTAATCAAAATATTTTGCACTCTATTTCTCATTAAATTGTCTGTGGTTTTTTGAATAGCTGTTCTGGATTTACTTTTTCAAGAGAGTGAGCAGAAAATCCTTCAAAGACTTACAAGCCAGAGTGCCTGTATATCACTGGGAGGTAAGAGAAAGTGAAAATATTGAGAATAAAATCTGAAAATTTCTTATACAGTGACTATAAAGTGTATTATACTCTAGTTAAGAAAAACCTAGAAAGGTTTATTTGCCAAAAAAACTAACTGTGAAGTTAGGTTTTCCAAAACTGATAACAGCATAAGTGTTGCATCTTTCATAATTCTTTGTTCTTCTTGTTTCCCCATGTTCCCTGCAAGGAAGCCATGAGAAAAATAAACTCATGGGGTAATCTGTTTAAAATACTGTAGCTAGTCTGAAAAAGGATAAACCTTATTTTTAACAATATTTTGCATAACTAATTTGCAGCATTTGTCCAGCCCTTTTTACTGTGGCAAAAAAAAATATTTCACTCGAAATGAAAGGATGGCAGACACGAGAGGTAATCCAGAGTAAGATGAAGCTGACAGAAAGACATATTATTTATCCTCCAAAAAAAATTAAATAATGGTAATAAAGAGACTGAGCTCTAAAAATAGAGGAGCGTTAAAAAGCAATAGATTAAATATTTCTTCATCCTACTTTAAGATGACAGTTTTGCAGACTAAAAGCTGCATATCAATGTATTGCTTCCAACAGTTTGAAGCAACTATTTAACACTTGCTTACACAGTAAATGCATCTATTCAGACAGTATGTTCATGTCACTTCAAGGTTTATGTCAGAGAACACTTAACTATCATCATTTAAGACATCTATTTTCACCTTTGAAAGTATGCAATTTATATGCAGAATAATTGTCTTGATGCTTTGGTGTTTATTTCACAACTCTTTAATTTTTGTTTAGTCTACATTGTTAGCTTTACTAATACCTAGATGTACTAAAATCCTCCTCATTAGTAGGTTTGAAAGCCCCCTTAAATTGTGGAAAATATTCCGGGACTGTGGAAGTTGTACAAAACCAGAGCAAACCAGAGACGCCAGCTGCACAAATTGCTTTTAATGCAGCGCTACAAAGGTAGCTTCCAGAGTTTAACAAGAAGAGAAGGAATTTCTCTAAATTCTTTCAAGCACTCCTACAGTCATTACAATTTTCATAAAATTACCTTGTAAAAGATTCTTCTAGTAAAATTATTTTTTTTTTTTTTGCAGCAGCAAAGCCCATTAGAGACATTGATAGAATGAAAGACCTCATTTCTGAACTATTATTCGGCAATAGCTTTCCACATCTGAAGACTGGCTACAATGAAGTATCCACAGGCATTTTAAACTCAGCTCTGCACTCACAATTCAAGGTAGTCAGTTCATTTCATTCGTGAAACAGATGAAGCGAAGGTAGATGGGTATGAGTTGCAGAATAGATAACACGTTAAATTAGCATAATGATTAGTAAGATGTAAATATCTGAAGCAAATACAGCTAGCATACCACTTATGACATCAGCAGCTTTCATGAAAGAGAGATTTTCATGCATAATCCAGAGTCAAGCAATATTGACTCTCACTTATCAAAAGTCAGACCATTAATTTTCCCTCTCACCCACTGGAAAAGATAAGCATCAAAAGGCTACAAGACTACTTTCCTGCTGTCTGGATTCCAAGCACATTAGGCACATAACTAAAAGGTGAATAAAGTCTCAGTGAGTACTTCTTTACTTAAATATCCTTGTCAAAAGCCATTAGTCTCTTCCAGTGTACCATCTTTGCAAGCTGTCACTGACCCAACTCTGCCTACATAGACCAGCATCCTTAATGTTTTAGTCCTGAGATTATTCCTGAAGTACATCTTTATTTAAGCAAGAAAATTAACTAACTTTCTTTCAGACCTCCCCACCTTCCTCATACAGAATCAAGTGTGCAGTCATAAACATAGCCATTGTACAGGCTGTCTGCTACAGGCTCCTCTATTAAGGACAGACTTTAAGGATCCTGAGTATTTCTGGGTTTATTGGCTAAGCCTGTCTTCTCACACACAGTTTATCTAAGGAGAGCTATTCTGTAGCTGGAATGTTTCCTGCTCTTCAACTACAGGGACATTTTACCTTCCTGTATAGCCAAGCCATAACAGTTATGGCTTTGTTGTTGCTTCTTCTGCCCACAGAAAAAGAGGCAAAACTACCATCAAGTACTTCACAGTACCATACATTAACTCAGTTACAAAACTGCTGGTGTGCTGTCTCTCACACAGACCTAGTTTCACTGATGCTTACCTTATACATATTATAAGATATATATGAAAAACTTTTCTTTTAACTTTTTCTCTTGATCAGTCATTCTTATATAGCACTGGGCTTGGCAAATGTACATCTAGCTCCTTTAGTCACAGTTTGACAAGTTTCAGTACAAACATTCAATCCACAGTTCAGAGCATAAATTATCCTCCAGCGACAAACATTTTATGTAGAGTTTGACTGCCAGTTAAGCTCTGGTCACTAAACTTCTTGCAACTTCTGCAAATTGCCAAATGCAAGCCCCTGTGCACTAACCTACAGGGACCACTATTGTTGTTTATCTTTCTCTTCCCCCCTCAGGATAGAATATGAAACAAATGCATACGAGAGCAAATGATTCATGATAGCAAGGGAGTAATATAGATACCTCTCTTCTTTCCAGTGGCTGCTGCAGCCCTTTGCTTTATCACCAAGAAGAAGAACAGGCAAATGAGGGAAGACATGGAAGAGCCATGAAGCTGCCGATAGCATTCTGCAAGAATTCCCTCTCAAACAAGATGAACTGAAAGAAAGCAGAGACAGTATCAGGGCAATTTTTTAATGCATGGATTCCTCTATGACCATATCTGTACGTATCTGGCACTACAGCCAATATGACTCATGATTTTATGGGGACTCACAGCACCTAATTTGCCAGTTCCAAACACAAGTATCCATGATTTCCCCCCTTCTCTTTCCTCTTCAGGTTCAGGAGGGGAATCTCTGGGCAGAGGGAAACAAAGGAATCTGTTCCCAGATCTTTTGCTATCTTTGGGAAGTGACCAGACAAAACTATTTCTACTTCCTGTTTACACTGTACTGTAATGAAAACTAAAGCTCATTCCAGAGGGTAGAAGTGAAGTTACAAGAAAATGCCCAAAAAATCCACACACAGCTTTTTAATACACCTACTGCATTTCAAAAGACTAGTGCTTGGCCTATTTGTTGCAGATTATTAAAACATCTAAAGATACAGGGACCTATTCTATTTAATGTATATCCTGACAGTGTGGTAAACCATGGATTTTATATAACCTGATGAAATGAATTCAGTTGGTCTAGACTATTCCAAAACTATTTGAAATAATATTTCTATTTCTGACAGTGCAGGGGAGAAGCATGACTGATAGAGCACTTATATAAATGTGATTTTAGCTAAAAGAGATGGAGCAAACCTCAGTGGATAAAGGTAGTAATAACAAAGCAATATCATTGCCAACAGCCAAGCTCTACTTAGTTCTTTTTCTAAAGAAAAAAAACAATAATCTTTTGAATACAAAAAATGTCTCAATCCCTGAGATGAAAGAGCACTTCACCAAGCCAAAACCAATACCAGTGGCAGTAAATGTCTTACAACTATGGGTAATGTGTGTCAGCTGTTAGCTTTTTTAAATTTTGATTTAGGCATTGTAGATATTTAAAGGCAGAAATTAATAGAACATGGCTATAGGTTATTTCAAAATGCCACAGGAAAGCGAGCTCCAGAAAGAGGTAGATACACCAAGCCATGGATGTATAATAGTTCAGGCTCTTCAAGCTTCATGTAACAAGGTCACTGAATTTGCTTTTGGCCATAAATAATTAGTCAAATGACTTTCTCATGTCTCTTTCCATTAAACTAGTGAGAAAACGAAATGTTTTTGCTTATCCTCTCTTGCACAAGCTGGTGGCACACTGGCAGAACAAGTGAAGAAATGTAAGTGAGACTTTTTCCATTTTAGCTTTCTCAGGCAAGTAGAGCATTTATCTTTCTCTTCCCCCTCAGGATAGAATATGAAACAAATGCATACGAGAGCAAATGATTCATGATAGCAAGGGAGTAATATAGACACCTACCTTCTTTCCAGTGGCTGCTGCAGCCCTTTGCTTTATCACCAAGAAGAACAGGCAGATGAGGGAAGACATGGAAGAGCCATGAAGCTGCCAGTAGCATTCTGCAAGAATTCCCTCTCAAACAAGATGAACTGAAAGAAAGCAGAGACAGTATCAGGGCAATTTTTTAATGCATGGATTCCTCTATGACCATAGCTGTATAGAGGATGGCACTACAGCCAATATGACTCATGATTTTATGGGGACTCACAGCAAGAAAAAAATCTATCTCTCTTAACTTCGCATACAACCAACTGGATTCTCCACAGTTTTATCAACACCAGCAGGTGCACTTTTAATGTGAAATAAGTAAGAGCCAGAGTAAATATTAGATTCTCCAACTTACTAAAAACAAGGCATGAAATTGGAATATTTTATAGCTTTTGCATTGCAGAAATTTTACAAGAGTTCAGCATGAAGAAACAAGCAAAGAGATAACCTTGATTTATGTGTACTGGCATGTTCCCTAGTGCAATAGTAGAAGCTGAAGTTTGAACTTAAGACACAAAACTACACAAGGAGTCTCACCTGGGGGAAAGAAGGGGGGAAAGGCAAATAAAAAAGCAAACAAACAAAAAAACCCCAAAACCCAAACCACAAACAATCAAACAAAAATCCCTAACTGACAACAACAAAAACAACACCAAGAACAAAGAAAAGCAAGACAGCTCACCTTAGCAACAATAGGGGAAAATGGCTAATTTGCTTTGTCAGTGACCAAACTATAAGAAAGTCACATTCAGTGAAAGATGTTTTAGGTTTTAGGACATTAAACTACTTTAATAATAGTAGACATTTAGTTTGCCTTAAATCCCTCTGTTAAGCTCATAAGGAAAAATTCAATAAGGGAAAACGATGGTATTGATTTTTTCCCCATCTTTACAGCTAGTGGCTCTAAATATAACCCTTAAATATTTGTTGGTTGGTTTGTGGTATGCCCTTACTTTCAAAAATGAAACAATAAAAGCCTTTAGCCTCAGTATATTGGTGCTTTAAAGTGTCTAAATAATATACTATGAGTGAAGCTGATTTCCAGGTTCATACCCTGAGGATTTATACTGGAAGACGAGAAAATTTCATTATTGAGACATTGCAAGATAATATGGCACCTGCTTAATACACTGGCTTCTGGAACTAGAGCACAGTTAAGGTTATGCTTCAAAGTACAACAGAAAGATAAATTTTACCCTCTGGTTTTTAATGCAGTAAGGCTTTTTATGGAAAAGAAAAAAACCAAAACGAAACAACGACACACAAACAAAAATACACCACTGCTCCTTTTCACACTAAGATTTGAGTTTGGGGAACATGATTTCATTCAACACTGAAAAGAAAACTGAAAATCTATCCCTCTGCCAGAAATCTGCCCCTCACCAAATAGGGAATTCGTCTATGATATAGCAGGTTTAGCTCTGTGTCCCTTTTCTGGCTGAGGAATGCAGTTTGAATTTTTGCCTCCTAAATACAAGGAAAGCAAATTATTAGCTATGAGTGACTGGATGTGGTTGTCATTTCTCCTCACATAACACAATTCAAGACGCTGTTGTTATGCTTGAAACAGAGGTTGGTGGTAGTGATGGCTGATGACAGAACCAGATGCATTTCATGTAGAGACAAACAGCTTTTTCTATACAATGAATATGTTGCATCATTCTGACCATTAAAAAGAGCCAAAGAACAGTGACAGTGTACTGACAAAACTTCTGCAAGAACTAAGCACTGTATTTTTTGTTGCTGTTGTTAATGTTAAAAGTTTTCAAGTCTTGTACCACTTGTCTTAATGCAGGCCAAAACAGTCTTTTGAAGATAAAAGTATGTCAGCACCTTCCAAAACTCATAACTCAATGTACAATACACATGCCTAAAAAGAAATTGCAGTAAAATATATCAATGATCAATACTTTCCTCACTAGTGTTTCACAATTTATATATTCCTGATTGCAGTCCTGAATGAAGAGAAGAGAAGAGAAGAGAAGAGAAGAGAAGAGAAGAGAAGAGAAGAGAAGAGAGAAGAGAAGAGAAGAGAAGAGAAGAGAAGAGAAGAGAAGAGAAGAGAAGAAGAGAAGAGAAGAGAAGAGAAGAGAAGAGAAGAGAAGAGAAGAGAAGAGAAGAGAAGAGAGAAGAGAAGAGAAGAGAAGAGAAGAGAAGAGAAGAGAAGAGAAGAGAAGAGAAGAGAAGAAGAAGAGAACAAGTGGCTTAGGGGCTGGTGCAGACGAATGAATTTTGGGTTTTTCGATCTTGGGGAACTTTCTACTGCACCAGGTCAGCTGGTAACAGATGGAGTACATCTGTCCCAGAGGAGGGGAAAGGTCATAATACATGAGAATGGCCTGTCCCCCAAAGGTAAAAAGATTCTGGGAAGGGAATTAGCAAGTCTCATTGACAGGGCTTTAAACTAGCTTCGAAGGGGGAGGGTCGGAAACCAGTGCCCTTAGGCAGGAGTCTGGAGGTGATAAGCTAGAGCTAGAGGTGAAACCAGCAGCCCAGCTGCAGTGCATGTACACTAATGCACGAAGCATGGGTAACAAACAAGAGGAGCTGGAAGCCTTGTTGCAGCAAGAAAGTTATGATGTAGTTGCCATCACAGAGACGTGGTGGGACGACTCGCATGACTGGAGCGCTGCAATTGATGGCTACAGGCTCTTCAGGAGAGACAGGCAAGGAAGAAGGGGTGGAGGGGTGGCCCTGTACGTCAGGGAGGCACTGGATGCTGTTGAGATGGAGATCAGGGATGATAGGGTTGAGTGCTTGTGGGTGAGAATTAGAGGGAAGACCAACAGGGCAGACATCCTGGTTGGCGTCTGTTATAGACCACCCAACCAGGAGGAGGATGTCGATGAGGCATTCTATAGGCAGCTTAAGGCTGTCTCAAGATCACCTGACCTCGTTCTCATGGGTGACTTCAACCTGCCTGATATCTGTTGGGATCTCAACACAGCAGAGAGGAGGCAGTCTAGGAGGTTCTTAGAGTGCATGGAGGACAGCTTCTTATCCCAGGTGCTGCGTGAGCCTACCAGGGGTAAGGCTATGCTTGACCTCCTCTTCACCAACAGGGAAGGGCTGGTGGGTGATGTGGTGGTCGGAGGGTGTTTAGGCACCAGTGACCACGACATAATAGAGTTTTCAGTATGCAGCCAAGCCAAGAGGGGCAGCAAGAAGACCTCCACTCTGGACTTCCGGAGGGCAGACTTCAGGCTACTCAAGGAACTAATTCAGAAGGTTCCTTGGGAATCAGTCCTTAAAAATAAAGGGGTCCAGGAGAACTGGACCTACTTCAAGGAAGAACTATTGAAGGTGCAAGAACAGGCTGTGCCGGTGTGCCGGAAGATGAGCCGCCGGGGCAGACGGCCAGCCTGGATGGGCAATGAACTTTTAATAGAACTTAGGGAAAAAAAGAGGGTGTATCATCTTTGGAAGAAAGGGGAGGCAACCTACAGAATGTTTAGGGATGTTGCTAGGTTGTGCAGGAAGAAAATTAGGGAGGCAAAAGCCCATTTAGAACTTAGACTGGCCTCTGCTGTGAAGGACAACAAAAAGTCCTTCTATAAATACATCAATAGCAAGAAGAAGGGCAAGGACAACCTCCACTCCTTGGTTGACACGGAGGGGAACGTTGTAACAAAGAATGAGGAAAAGGCAGAGGTACTTAACACCTTCTTTGCCTCAGTCTTCACTAGCAGGGCAGAACGTCTTCCAGACAGCTGGCCTGCAGAGCTGGCAGAAGGAGCCAGAGAGCTGCATAGTTTACCACTGCTCCAAGAGGAAGTTAGAGATCTACTGAGCCGCTTGGACCCCCACAAGGCCATGGGACCGGATGGGATCCATCCTAGGGTGCTGAGATTGCTGACAGATGAGCTGTCCAAGCCACTTTCCATCATTTTTCAGCAGTCCTGGCTCACTGGAGAGGTCCCAGAAGACTGGAAGCTGGCTAACGTGGTGCCCATCCACAAGAAGGGCCGGTTGGATGAGCCAGGGAATTATAGGCCTGTCAGCCTGACCTCAGTGCCAGGCAAGATTATGGAACGGGTCATCTCGAGTGCGATCACACAGCACTTACAGGATGACCAGGGGCTCAGGCCTAGCCAGCTTGGATTTAGGAGGGGCAGGTCCTGCCTGACCAACCTGATCTCCTTCTATGATCAGGTGACCCGCCTGGTGGATGTGGGGAGGCCTGTGGATGTGGTCTACCTGGACCTCAGCAAGGCCTTTGACACCGTTCCCCACAGCAAACTCCTGGCCAAGCTGGCAGCCCGTGGCTTGGACAGGAGCACACTGCGTTGGGTTAGGAACTGGCTGGAGGGCCGAGCCCAGAGAGCAATGGTGAATGGCACCACATCCAGCTGGCGGCCTGTCACTAGTGGTGTGCCCCAGGGATCAGTACTGGGCCCCATGCTCTTCAACATCTTTATTGATGATCTGGATGAGGGCATTGAGTCCATCATCAGTAAATTTGCAGATGACACCAAGCTGGGGGCAGCAGTTGATTTGCTGGAGGGCAGAGAGGCTTTGCAGAGGGACCTCAACAGGCTGGACAGATGGGCAGAGTCCAATGGCATGAGATTGAACACATCCAAGTGCCGGATTCTGCACATTGGCCACAACAACCCCAGGCAGTGCTACAGGCTGGGGTCAGAGTGGCTGGAGAGTGGCCAGGCAGAGAGGGACCTGGGGGTACTGGTTGATTGTAGGCTGAACATGAGCCTGCAGTGTGCCCAGGCAGCCAAGAAGGCCAATGGCATCCTGGCTTGCATCAGGAACAGTGTGGCCAGCAGGAGCAGGGAGGTCATTGTGCCCCTGTACACTGCACTGGTTAGGCCGCACCTTGAGTACTGTGTCCAGTTCTGGGCCCCTCAGTTTAGGAAGGATGTTGACTTGCTGGAACGTGTCCAGAGAAGGGCAACAAAGCTGGTGAGGGTTTGGAACACAAGCCCTATGAGGAAAGGCTGAGGGAGCTGGGGTTGCTTAGCCTGGAGAAGAGGAGACTGAGGGGTGACCTTATTGCTCTCTACAACTACCTGAAGGGAGGTTGTAGCCAGGCAGAGGTTGGCCTCTTCTCCCAGGCATCCAGCACCAGAACAAGAGGACACAGTCTCAGGCTGCGCCAGGGCAGGTTTAGGCTGGATGTTAGGAAGAAGTTCTACACGGAGAGAGTGATTGCCCATTGGAATCGGCTACCCGTGGAGGTGGTGGAGTGACCTTCACAGGAGGTGTTCAGGAGAAGACTTGATGGGGTGCTTGGCTGTATGGTCTAGTTGTTGGGTGGGTTGGATTGTTTGATGGGTTGGACGCGATGATCTTGAAGGTCTCTTCCAACCTGGTGTATTGTATTGTATTGTATTGTATTGTATTGTATTGTGAAGAAGAGAAGAGAAGAGAAGAGAAGAGAAGAGAAGAGAAGAGAAGAGAAGAGAAGAGAAGAGAAGAGAAGAGAAGAGAAGAGAAGAGAAGAGAAGAGAAGAGAAGAAGAAGAGAAGAAGAAGAGAAGAGAAAGAGAAGAGAAGAGAAGAGAAGAGAAGAGAGAAGAGAAGAGACCAGGTTGGAAGAGACCTTCAAGATCATTGCGTCCAACCTATCATCCAACGCTATCTAATCAACTAAACCATGGCACCAAGCACCCCATCCAGTCTCTTCCTAAACACCTCCAGTGATGGTGACTCCACCACCTCCACGTGCAGCCCATTCCAGGGGCCAATCACTCTATGAAGAACTTCTTCCTAATATCCAGCCTAAACTTTCCCTGGTGCAGCTTGAGACTGTGTCCTCTTGTTCTGGTACTGGCTGCCTGGGAGAAGAGACCAACCCCCACCTGGCAACAACATCCCTTCAGGTAGTTGTAGACAGCAATAAGGCTAAGCAACCCCAGCTCCCTCAGTCTCTCCTCACAGGGGTTGTGCTCCAAAGCCCTCCCCAGCTTTGTTGCCCTTCTCTGGACACGTTCCAGCAAGTCAATACAATAATACAATACAATACAATACAATAAACCAGGTTGGAAGAGACCTTCAAGATCATCGCGTCCAACCTATCAACCAATCCAACCCACCTAAACAACTAGATCATGGCACCAAGCACCCCATCAAGTCTCCTCCTGAACACCTCCAATGATGACTCCACCACCTCCCCGGGCAGTCCATTCCAATGGGCAATCACTCTCTCTGTATAGAACTTCCTTCTTCAACATCTTTCCTAAACTGAGGTGCCCAGAACTGGCAAGGTACTCAAGGTGTGGCCTAACCAGTGCTGAGTACAGGGACAAAATGAACATTCTGCTCCTGCTGGCCACACTGTTCCTGATACAGGCCAGGACGCCATTGGCCTTCTTGGCCATCTGGGCACCCTGCTGGCTCATGTTCAGCTTGTTATCAACCAATACCACCAGGTCCCTTTCTGCCTGGCCGCTCTCCAGCCACTCTGACCCAGCCTGTAGCACTACATGGGGTTGTTGTGGCCAATGTGCAGAACCCGGCACTTGGATGTATGTTAGCATTTGAAATACAATATAATATGATACAATAAACCAGGTTGGAAGAGACCTTCAGGATCATCGTGTCCAACCTATCAACCAATCCAACCCACCCAAACAACTAAACCATGGCACCAAGCACCTCATCAAGTCTCCTCCTGAACACCTCCAATGATGGTGACTCCACCACCTCCCTGGGCAGACCATTCCAATGGGCAGTCATGTATGCTAGCATTTGAAAAATATGGATTAAATATTCACCTGTGGGGATTAGTGTGGCATTACATAGAGTTTATTTCATTACAGACAGAATGTAATTATGCAACCCATCCCAAAATGGTAACATTTTTCCCCATTAAAGAATCAATCAAGCATTATTAAAGTATATCTGTAACCCCTTTTCTTTCTGCCCATTCACTACCCTCAAAAGAATATAGTACAACATGAACTTGCATCTTTTAAGTAAAGAGCCACTTTGAAGATATTCAATAAACTTAGCTCCCCCAGCCTCAAACACTGCTCTTCATAGCCTGCTGAAAATGCCTTACAAGTCAAAAGGAACAGGCTTCATTTTGCAGAATAAAGCATTTCCTTCTTTCCCACTATCGTCAAGGTCAGGTGAATCTAACAAAAGGCATCTTGCAAGCAAGCATACTTATAAAAAGCAAAATATTTTCTGCCAGGAATAGCATACAGTCTGTGCATTTCTAAGTAATCCACAGCAGGCAGGAGTTGCCACTGTTCTCTTTCTGAATTCCACCCAGAACTGTTCCAGGGTGCAGTGAGGGTGCATCCCAGCAGAAGTTTCTCCTAGCAGCACAGAAGCGATGCCACCTGTTACACTGCTACATATATTAGAGTCTGCTCTGTTTTATCATAACACATGTATCGACTACAGCGCTGAATACATGGGCAGAAATCTGTGCTTCAGCCCTGCCCATGGGAGCTTTAAGAGACAAGGGCTGCTGGTTTTGAATTACTGTGGAAAAAAAAACAAAGCTTTCCAGTTCAACTTCTTGCTGCATGCATTACTATGGAAAAAAGAAAAAAAAAGAAAAGAACAGATAAAAAAATGTTTGAAGGAAGATAGGTCTCCCATACCCTTGAGAAGTAGCACACCAATTATCAGGTCTTAAAAGAAATGTAAGTAAACTCAGGTGAAAGCAGAAACAGAATATGAGTATTGCCAAAGAAGCTCTGCAGCACCACTGCAATCCTGAACCCAAAGCATTGCAGAAGTATTACAAAGCATCTGAAGACAGATCAGGTAAAAGAGCTATCATATATTTGTGCACACCACCAATTGTTACTCTTTTTATATCAACCTTCAACACTTGCAACTCAAAAAAATATATCACTAAATAATCTCCATATATGCAAGTTGTTGCTTACCTTAGCAATGCACAAGCATTCCACTATCCCTGGTTTAGAACAGAAATTAGCTTCATGTAATTAGCTTCTCAACCACAAGTTGCTAAGGATGGGAAATCAGTTTCTAAGCAAGCAGCAGCAATTACATTGGTTACACAACTCTGCAGAACGACAAATAGTATCATGAAGACTTGGCATGAATCTCTTGACAATTCATTCAACACAATTGGAGAGTGAATGTCAATATATCCCTGAAAATGCAGCGTGGTAAAATAATGGCACCCATGGCCTCACAAGCAGAGGTCAAAACCAAAGTGAACTGGGTTGCAGCAGTTAAGGAATGGAAGAGAGAAGAGGCGGAAATAACGAATCATTGCTCTCAGTTTCCTACAATCCCTCTTGCTGCTTTGCACTCTGAGATTAATCTTCAATTGTGAAATCCTGGACACTTGCCCCCTGTGGCCAGGTGAGCTGCATTTTTTATGCTGGAAACATTGCACAGGTGTTCATGGGATACTCACTACATGCAGTCTTCAGGGAAGAACTGCGGTACAGGGAGCATGGAACCTTCCCAGCAGATCCCTCTCAAAGCAGATGCAGTGCCAGGAAGACAAAATCAGACCTTCTATGATGCCAGACACTACCTCAGTGACAAGGCTATCCTTTCTTGTGACTTCAATGAGCTTCTAAAGCATTATATTTTTGACATATCTTCAGAGTTGTTGCAGTGAAATTAAATGGCAATAGAGATATTTGTATATAATTACTGAACTATTTTAAGCACCTGTCATAATTTTGTGTCTCAAAGTGCCAAAGGTGCTTTTCAGTGTAAAAACCTCAAGTAAACATGAGAAATAGCTTTCATTATTTGACTTTGTATGTCTATCAAAGTGAAATTTCACCTTTACAGAAAGTATCTATGAAATTAACTGTGACTTAGTGGCTTTTTGGCCTGCTGTACACGTAAGTCTCTAGGAGCAAGTGCACACTCAGCTGCCTGACTGCTCCTTCTAGCTACAAAAGACATGGTAAGCATACAAACTAAAACCCTGCATTTTTATTTCCTGCAGGGCTTAATAAATTTTACACAACTCTGATACAGATGATAAAGTCAGGGTTTGACATATCTAGTGTGTCAGCCCTATTGTGTGGCAGCACATATAGCTAAAACCAACGCTTATGACTGCAGAGCAAGACTGAGACTCAAAAGTTTGCTTTTAATGTCACTTTTCATCTATGAAAGTGGGAGAATTAAATGCAAAACTATTCACCAAGCAAAAAACCCCTTGGAAGGGTCAAGCCATCTGCTAAACATGAAGCTGAGCCAGGTAGCTGTGGCTATTCTCCCTCACTCAGAAGTACATTCCAATGCATTCTGCAAGAAATGATTCCCTCTGTGTTTTGAACAAAGCCTTTGTACTCTGAACTTTAAGTGCTTTATCCAAATTGTTTGGGGGTGGGATGGGGAGGGAGGAGGTGATTCTTTTTGGTTTTGTCCTACCCACAAAGAAAAGTATTCCAATTTAGATGGCACAGCTTAATGGATAAGACACATTTCAACTCTCCATTTTTTATTAAAGACAATTATCAGGCACTTGGTACAGCTAGAAGAGTGTTAACACTCTAGGGTTAGAACAGTTGGAAAGGAGAAATGATGGTATAACATGATTTTTCTCTGTTCCTCCCTTATTCTTTCACTTTACTACCAATTTACAAATCTTTATTTATAAGCATTTATCACTTTTTTATCATTCTTGACCACTCTAAGTATCTTATATGTCTTTTTAGAAAGCTTATATGTGTCCAAAGCATGATAAAGACAATGTGATCAGTGAGAAACATCACAGTAAGATCAGATTACATGATATTTGTGAATTCAGGATTCAGCATGTGAAATCACTAAAATTAAGGAGATTTGACATGCAAACGCGGGAAAGCATTTAAATACAGCACAGGTCACTGCAGGATCTACCAGAAAGAATTCTTCTCAAAATATAGGCAATGGCAAGGGCATCCATGGATTTAGATTTTTTTGTGTGTGAAAACCAGTTTCTAATAATACAGATTATAGCTTCTGCCTCTCACCTACAAAAAGTGATTCAGATTTTATTTCTGAAACTGTCAAAAATACTGCAGGCAAGCTAGTAGTGGAATCATAGGATCACAGAATCATTTTGGTTGGAAAAGACTCTTTAAAATCACCGAGTCCAAACATTGTCTAATTCTACCAAGTCTGATGCTACCTGAAAGGAAGTTGTAGTGAGGTGGGTGTCAGTCCCTTCTCCCTAGTAGCAAGTAATAGGTTGAGAGAAAATGACCTCAGGTTGCACCAGGGAGTGATACATTGGATATTAGAAGAAACTTCTTCACTGAAAGGGTTCTCAAACACTGGCATAGGCTCCCCAGGGAGGTGGTTGAATCACCCTCTCTAGTGATGTTTAAAAGACACTTAGATGTGATGCTAAGGAATATGGTACAAAAAATTCTTGCAGATACAAAAAGCTTTTTAAGAAGGAGGAAAGGTTAGTCTAAAACTCCACAGAAGATAAGAAAGTAAGTGAAATGACAAAGAATTTCTCATTGAAAAGCAAGTTGCGTACTTGACTGAAATAGTTATGTATTCAGAAAGACATTAAGGCTTAATCATATGTACTGTGTTCGTGTTCTTGTCAAATGAGACAGAAGAATTCAAGTGAATGTAGTGATTGCACATTTAAAATGTTTACTTTGACATGATGTGGAGCAGTACTCATTAGAGCATACACATGGAAACAGAACACTGAACGGAAAAGAAGCCCAGGTTGCTAAATACCAGTCAAGACAGGTGAAAGATATGACAAGCACATTTAAATCTCTAAATATGAATTACTTTTACCTTTTTCAAACTAACAAGGCATGACGGATGGTATTTCTTGTATGAAGAAGACAAGCACCCTCCTTCTTGGCTGAAATAGACCCTAAGATTAGAATACAGTTCAAAACATAAAACTGTGGTCATGATTTCTCTCATACTTTTCAGAGCTGTTTGATTTTGCATCAATATGACAAAAAGGTAATAATGAAGACATATATGCTCTGAAACATATTTAATAATGAACTAATGGGATCTGGTTTATATATGTTGACACCAAAAAAAGTAAATAAAAAATATCACACTTACTATGCAAAAGCTGCATCCTTTTCTCTAAAACTACTGATGCTCAGAAAAGCTCTTCTCAAATCAGGACCAAACTGTGTGGGGAGGGACTGTTTACAAAAGATAGGGCAATGGTTTGAAATTAGAGAAGAGCAGATAGGGATTCAATGCTAGGAACAAGTTCTTCACCCTGAGGGTGGTGGAACACTGGAACAGGCTGCCTAGGAAAGTAGTTGAGGCTCCATGCCTGGAGATATTCAAGGTCAGGCTCAACAAAGCTCTGAGCAACCTGATCTAGTAGAGGGTTGGACTAGATGACCTTTGGAGATCCCTTCCAACCCAAACTATGAATCTATGATACTATCTCTATCCTAATACATGCTTGAGATCAACTTAGACAAAGGAAACAATCTGAGTAGCTTTAGTCCCCTAAAACCTCTAACAAATAATTTTGGACCAGGGCCTCTTGTATCATCAAGCAACACCAAAAAACAAGGAATATTCATCATGACAAAACAAAGAAAAAAGACATTTTGAAATCTTGAAAAAAATTTTAGGCCTATACAAATCCTAAAAAAAGGAAAAAAAAATGAGGGAGAGAAAGAAAATAAAAGGATGGGGCAAGGGGAGAGAGAAATTTCAGCTGAAAGGGATTCTCTCCCTTTCACCTGCTTCCAAGAAAGAGACAAGCAGTTCTCATACGAATTTCATTTGAAAGTTCTTGCAAAAGTCAAGATGAAATCAAATCACGTTTATCTGTTCAGAATGAGATGACACTATGTCATATCTCAGATACACAAGCCTGAAGATCCAAAACATTGTAATGCTTTGAAAGGCTCATAGATTGCTCCATTATTCTGCTCTACATGAAATTCACTGTTTCGCAAACTAGGCGCTCGGAGAGTCGAATTTAATGTATTTTAATTACTTGCTGTAACAACTTAACAGAGCAGAACATCAGCAAGTGAAAAATATGAGGAATATTCCTCTAACAGGAATATTTGCAGACTAGGCACATTTCTGTGCTTCATAACTTGTTTTGAATGCAGGCTGCAAAAATTCTGTGTAGGAACCTTTTTGTACATGGTTTGTGCACATGATTTGTGCACACGATTTGTAAACTCAGAAGTAACCTCCATGGTGTTTAGCTCCCCTACATACACTAAGTAGCTTATTGTTGATAGTGCTTTCCCCTGGGAGTATTTTGCCATTTTCTTCTTACCTTTTTGTATGTGTAAAATGAGATTCCTTGTATTGTGTCATAATATAGAGAGTACTTAAGAAACTGTCACATACAAAGCTGATGTATCTATTTCTCTCTCTAAATATATATATACATAGAAGGCTGGGGAGGGACTTCTCAGGATCTCAGGTAGTGATAGGACTAGGGGGAATGGAATGAAGCTGGAGGTGGGGAGATTCAGGCTGGACATGAGAAGGAAGTTCTTCACCATGAGAGTGGTGAAGCCCTGGAATGGGTTGTCCAGGGAGGTGGTTGAGGCCCCATCCCTGGAGGTGTTTAAGACCAGGCTGGATGAGGATCTGGCCAGCCTGATCTAGTGTGGGGTGTTCCCTGCCCATGGCAGGGTGGTTGGAACTAGACGATCCTTGTGGTCCCTTCCAACCCTGACTGATACTATGATACATATACTTGGAATGTAATCAATAAAAGACCTTAACATTCAAAAAAAAAGCTCATTCCCACAGATATTGCCAGTTGTAGTTACATTAAGGCATTTTTATTTACATTCAAGAACAGATAGCTAAATCAACAGCACCTATATGCAGATGGATGATGTCAAGATGAAGTTAGAAAATATAAGCACAGATAAACCAGCTCTGATTTGGGTTTTGTCAGAAGTAAGGTTATCTGACACTTTCTGAAAAACAGATTAGACAGGCATATTCAGATTTCATACCCTGAAGTACAGCCAGCACAGAACAATGCATAGAATGTTGTAAACTTTGGTTTATTGTATAATTCAATTTCCCTCAATCCTGAAAACATCAACTTAGACAGGCAGAGAGAATGATGATCATGGCAAAGATTTAAGATGTATATTGATGTCAAATAAAAAGTTCTCATAACTTGCAAAGATTTGCATTCTATTTTAGAATAGTGAAGCAAATAGATCTTACCTTTTGATAGAGACAAAGTGTTCAATCTGTCAAAAAATTCAGCATTATTGCTGCAATACACACAAGGCAGCAGAATGTTATAGGACATTGTTAGGCTACTCAATCAATTTCATTGGTAAACATGGGACATGATTGTTGCTATGATAACTTCTCAGCAACATAGACACTAGAATTCAAAGTAATGAAATCTATAGGAAGAGCACAGGCTAGTACAAGGCTAGGGAGTTAAGGTGACGAAGGGAAATCTTCACCTTCCTAGCTGCCCAACCCAAGTTGGACCAGACATGACAATGGATACTCCAATGATCTGACCTGGTTGTACATCATAGTAATAAACTCCTGAAAGCAGATATCAGATGATGTTCATAATTTTTTTTTTTAAGTATGTTTATAAAGGTCTGTTGATTTCTAACTTCAGTTTGTTTTGTCTTAAACTTGTAGAAATTCTGTAGTCACATTTTTATAAAACCTTCCTCAAATGGTACTGAAAAGTGGTCTCTATCCTAAACTCAATTTCTGGGACAGGTATAAAACTCCAACATGCGACTTAAGTGAAGGGCAGCATGTTTTGATGAGAAGTGTGATCCTGTTGCTGAAGAGTTTAGGACACTGTGCTTCTATAGAATAATCTTGGTTTCAGTTTTCTGAGATCCTATATATGCAGTGAGTGTCCCCATCCTACCCTATATCCAAGAACCAGGTTTCCTTTTGTTCTTTTTGTTTGAATACTTTGAACACCCCATTATTTAGCCTAAGTTTTCCAACTACTGAATTTAATAATTTAAAACGCTGAGATAACACAGAATTCAGTGGTGTTTTCTCCCTTCAGATACCAGGACATTTCAAGTTGTTGACAATTCTTATATTAGTAGCATGGAAATAGAGGTAAAGCAGACAACTAAGCATGATTTATCCTGTATTAATTGGAAAACTTGGACAGGTAAGTTATTCCAGACCTTCCAGGTCCTTTCCAAAAATTCACACATTTTCTGGAAAAACCTGCCTCCTACTCAAACAGCCAGAAAGCCATTCAGGTAATTTCTCAGCTTGCACCATACAGCGCTCCTCTCCTTTTCTGTCATAATAGATTAATGATATTCTTCTATTGCCTTCTCCCTTCAAATCTATTCTGTACTTCCTCCCCTCTTCTGCACTGAAGTCTCCTTGATAAGACTCTGAAAAGTTTGTCCATCTCTGCCATTATTCTAACTGCCAGCTCCTTCCCCAAGGCCTTGCAGCCAAGTGTGCAGCTCCGCTCCTCAGCTGGATCAGTAGGCACTTGCTCAGCCAGCTCTATCATAGCCAAGCGTCCTGCTCTTTCCAAAGGACAAAGAAGTAAATCCAAAATTTAGAAGGCACTTCATCCTTTAATTTTTTTCCTGTTAAAATGTAGGTATTATGAATAGAGTTTGCAATTACAGTCATTGAGAAAAGTTCCCCTCAAATCCATAATTTTGCCATTTCAAGGGATGGTCAATTATAATAATTATGTCCTTAACAAACTGAAATCACAAGAGGAAATACAGAATCTTTTTTTTTTTTTTCCCTCAAGGAAAATACTTTGAGTGTTTTGAATTTCTTATCAAAAGTTGATGAAACAGTTTTACCAACACACAGTCTGATGGTTATTGAACTCCGTTATAAGGCTGCATCCATCACAATTTCAAATGTAATGGTTTGCATAAATATGGAATATGTTATTGAATGACCCACATAGAAAAGACAATCAAACATTTTGAGTTTCTGAGGAGTTTTTGTAAAAGGGAGAAGTAAAGGCAATGATCAAGTATGCCCTTTTTGTGTGCTTCTTCCAGACACAGCACACCATGTTTATCAGCCATTCAATAAACTCAAGAATGTAGGGAAATGGTGCACTATTGACTGCAGTAATAGTACAGAAAATGCCATTTGTACTAAAGTAATTCTTCTCCTATTATAACTGCATGAAACTTTGAACATGTTAGGCAGAGAAAGCAGGAAAAAAATAGTCATTTATTTACTTGGTGAATGTTATGGCATTTGCAGGAGTACATTGTCAGACACAGAAACATTTAAAAACAATTTCAATGGCACAGCAGCACAGAAAAACTTCTCATAAACAAAATGTTTCTTTGACAGGAAAATCTATCACAGATAATCCAGTGCACTGTATGTGTTGAATCATCCAGCTGAAATGCTTATCAACAGGCCATTCGAAATGGGCAGCTTACATTTTTCTCCTGATTATTAGAAATGGGATTACAAACATCCCAGTGGGCAGAAAGTGTTTGTGTGTTCCACTTATGAAGCCAAAAATCAGATAAGCTATTCAGAAGGGTACAAATTCTTAAATCCTCATAGATAGAGTTTGCATTTGGGCTCTTTCAAGCCAGATGTTTTATGAAATGTTTCAGCTTGCCAGCACTTTAAACTACTGATAAAAGCTGTAGCATTAGTAAAGAATTTGTGCATAGGTTGAAGTGTTTTATCATCTAGTAAAAGACATACATGGGCTTATTTTTGTTCACAGACTGATGTGCTTGGCTTAGTCTGAGCCATAATGGTCTCCTGAATAAGAAACACTTTCCAGTGTCATCTTACCCACTAGATTTTATTTCAGGGAACATAGGTGGACTAAAGACTTATAAAAATCTCTGACATGACAGTTCCATAATCTGGTAATAGCTTTTGATTATTCTTTAAAATTCTTCAGAAGCCTAGGAGTTAGGTGCCTGGATAGATAAAACATCTACCATTATGGCATTGTCAATTTTTCCTTAGAGATTATACCTTTGTATTTTTACATACAAAAAGAAAGGGCAGCAAGAGAAAAAGGAAGGCCTGGGCATGGTACCAACTATTTGGAAAGTATTTTTAAATCACTTTACCTGGAAAAAAATTCTTTCCTAAAGAGAACAAGTTTCATAAGATTTCAGTAAATTCCTCATGCCTCTGACTTAAATTTCCCAACACTGAAATAGTACAACAAATACATTAATAGAATTATTAACAATGTAATGTTTTAAAGTGGCTGCAAAGTTAAAGATTTAAATGTGCAACCTTCTAGTACTGCTTTATAGGTTCACCACTCTGCACATCTGCTTTGAAATGCTTAACATCATGTCCCTAGTCACCATTTCCTACCTCCACCTTCTCTCCACTTCTGATGATACTTGTGAACATGATGTAAAATGGGTACCAAAGTGATCCCTTAAAAATAATACCTCCCTGCACTTGTAGGAGAGGTCATTAAGTCCTGTGGAACAAATTTTTTTCCAGAAGATGAGAAGGAAAACACACTGCTCACAGAACACAGAAGATACATTCTTTTCTAAGCCACCTAGTAAAACACAAGCAGCACTTAACAGCAGGCTGAAGGTTCAAAGAAGATGCTCATAAGTAAGCATGTTTCACTTTGCATTAACATAGTAGAGGAACATTTATTCAGTCAAAGCACTTCTCAACATTTTGGCTAAGGTCAAGTGTAATGTAATTGCAGCACCTCAGCTAAGGAAAGAATACCAGAGGGATGGGAACTTCATAATTTATATATTACTAGAAGAAGGAAAGAAGTGTCTGTTGATGACCTCAGTAACTATTACCTTGAACACAAGAATCCTACTTGACTATCATCCATTCAGAATTCCTCAGAAATAAGTAATTGGTGGAATAATATGTTTCTGGTTTGTTTCCAATCAAGTGCAAACATCAAATACTTGTAAAAATGCTTGACAGTGATCTTGCACTTTATAAGGAAAGTCAAATGTGTCTCACTAGTATTCATCTCCCAATAAATCCTTGTAAAGCTATAAACAGCTTTCATGAACTTAATCGACCATATTGTCACCTCTAACAATAAAATGTAAGTGTTTTTTTTTTTTTTTTTGGAAAAAAGTATTAAGCACACTGCAGTGCAATCATCTGAAACATGTTCTGTGAAGACATGAAATAACTATGCAAGAAAATGAGACAAAATGTCAGAATTCTTTCATTCCAAGACCTCGTTCTATGCTGGAATAACAACAGAACTCACTGAGGCTGAACAGTAAATGCTTGATATAGATCTAGTAATACCCTTAAATAGAAAACCAACAGGAAAAAAATATTCCTAGTTACAACATGTGAAGTTAGAGTTTAACAGAACAGCATAGAGAAGCTTAATGATCTCTTTCTAAAATTCAGATTGGTAGATACAGGTTTATGGATGTTTACCATGTATCAGTATCAGAAAGTCTGGAATTCTAATGAGCATGTAACAAGGTACATAAACAGTATTATAATTTTAATATACTGAAAAGTTTCACACCAATAAGGAATCATAATTTATAAATCTAAGATTGTTCAGTGTATCTCATATTTCTGATAATTAAAGCACAATATTTCTAATAATTAAAGCACAGTTTATAGTTGCTTAATGAGTGATAAACTTAGGATAGGATAGGATAGGATAGGATAGGATAGGATAGGATAGGATAGGATAGGATAGGATAGGATAGGATAGGATAGGATGGGATGGGATGGGATGGGATGGGATGGGATGGGATGGGATGGGATGGGATGGGATGGGATGGGATGGGATGGGATAGGATAGGATAGGATAGGATAGGATAGGATGGAATGGAATGGAATGGAATGGAATGGAATGGAATGGAATGGAATGGAATGGAATGGAATGGAATGGAATAGAATAGAATAGAATAGAATAGAATAGAATAGAATAGAATAGAATAGAATAGAATAGAATAGAATAGAATAGAATAGAATCAACAAGGTTGGAAAAGACCTCAAAGATCATCAAGTCCAACCTGTCACCCAAGACCTCATGACTACTATACTAAACCATGGCACCAAGTGCCACATCCAATCCTCTCTGGAACACCTCCAGGGACAGTGACTCCACCACCTCCCCGGGCAGCCCATTCCATTGGCTAACAACTCTCTCTGTGAAGAACTTTCTCCTCATCTTGAACTTAAACTTCCCCTGGCACAGCTTGAGACTGTGTCCTCTTGTTCTGGTGCTGGTTGTCAGGGAGAAGAGACCAACCCCCTCCTGGCTACAACCTCCCTTCAGGTAGTTGTAGACAGCAATAAGGTCTCCCCTGAGCCTCCTCTTCTCCAGGCTAAGCAACCCCAGGTCCCTCAGCCTCTCCTCATAGGGCTTGTGCTTAGGGCCTCTCACCAGCCTTGTCACCCTTCTCTGTTCAAGTGCCTCAATGTCCCTCTTAAATTGAGGAGCCCAGAGCTGGACACAGTACTCCGGGTGTGGCCTAACCAGTGCTGAGTATAGGGGCATAATGACTTCCCTGCTCTTGCTGGCCATGTTCTTCTTGATGCAGGCCAGGATGCCATTGGCCCTCTTGGCTGCCTGTGCACACTGCTGGCTCATGTTCAGCCAGCTGTCAGTCAGTACCCCCAGGTCCCTTTCTGTAACTTGAAGGACAATAGACATCAGCTATTTCTAAATAAGAAATAGTCTTACATATGAAAGCAAATAATTACAATCTAGTTGCATCTACATTGCAAATGCTAGATTTTGTGAAATGTGGAAACTGCCTCAAATGAACAGTTCTCTTTTTATATCCAACACATTTTGAGTTATCTCAAGGAATTAGGAATGGGAACAAAGTAACTGAGCCTGCAGATGTTTGTCTGAGAAGTGAAAATCTAAAGCATCTTGAATCTTGAGAGAGGAATTTACTAGTAAAGTCTTGAAAATTAACAGAACTTGATTTTCCTTTGCCTTCCATATCTTGGCATCATAAAGCCACCTTAGCAGATGGCAGAATTTTCTACCTTACTCACACAAGCATAAACTGTCCCAGGTTCCCAAAAGCTTTCCAAGGCCTATATTTCCAACCTACCATCACATCTTACTGAAGTTTCTAATAACAAGAGGAAAGAAGAAAACTAATTGTGTTCAGTTTACTGCCTGGTTTATTTTTAGGCGGGATGGTTGATGATCTTTATGCAATAAGGTTTGCTAAGTGTAGTCAATATCATTGTCATTACCAACAAGATTAATTGCAGAGAACATTCGATGGTGGTCAAACCCGATGCTGCATGTGGTATTATAGCTAAGCATGTTCTGCTCAGCAAATTGTCTTTTATTGTAGCTATTACTGGATTATGAAAATCTTTTTACTAATTGATTATTAACTCAGAATAATGGAGTGTGTTTTCAAAGAATAACAAGCAGCCAGTAAATACAATATTAAATCAATAGTTATTTCTTACCTCCTATCTTCAAGTCTGACTACACTAAACACAAAAGGTTAAAAAATGTCTCTTTCTAGCAGCAGACAGAGATGGAAAACTAAATAAATCAATATAATAGTAAATAAAAATGTACTACAGAACAGAAGACTAGTCATAATTTTCAAGTAGAATGAGTGAGAGAATCAAAACATTTACAGACATTTCTTCAGCTAACCTCTGCTAAGTCTGATTTTATCCCTTTAAGCATTTTGTGTTGTTACAGAGTAGTGAAGTATGCAGCACATTGCCCTGGGGTTTTCTTGATCAATCTCTACATTTTAAGAGAAATTTTTGTGGCAAAGTTTATTTTTCCACCCTGAGTTTGAACATAGACTACTCTAAATTTAGTGTGAAATTAAAAAGCTGCAGGGATAAGGATAAGACACCTGCCAGAGACTACACTGCCTTGTATGCAGAGACACACATTACTTCAACAGAGATCTGCATAGTTTAGTTCCTTAATTTTCAGTAAGTCCTTTGAGTTTATTTGTTGTCAGGGATTGCATCTTTTTATTTTTTACACAAGTATAACATTACCTCTGATAACAGGAATGAAAGTGTGAGGGGAAGGTGTTTTAAGATTTGGGTTTAATTTTCATTATCCTATGCTGATTTCATTAGGAAAAAAAAAATAAACTAAATGTTACCAATTTGAGTCTAACTAGAAAAAAAAAAAACAACAACAAGATGGAAAACTATAGACAGATTTTGCTGACAAATGTACAAGAATAGTGTGCACTGATGCTAGTTAAGGTTGATTCAGTTAGAAATGACCAGAAGAGAATAAAGCTGTCTACTTCTGTGGCCGTTTAAGCTGGGTGCCTCCAAAAGAGAAGCCACAGAATTGAGACCTCCAGTTTCTGGAGTGTCCAGGCCAGGGGGTGGACACAGGAAATAATGTATTTCAACCCATAAATCCTGCACCTTTACAAAATCTGGCAGCAAAGTTATTGTCTTTCTCTTTCTTCCTTCTCTGCTCCCCTGGGAGAGAGATGCTTTCTTATCTGGTAGCAGTGGGGGAGTATCAGAGGCTTCTTTGGACTGAGCAGCTTTCTTATTCTCCTGTGCAATCTTGGCCTGTTTAGGCCTAATGTGGTGGGTTGAAATTTCTCTCCATCATTAACATTTTGCAAGACCAACTCAGTTAGAAGTAAATGAAGCTGTATTTACAAGTAAAAACTGCACTCTACAATGGAATGCAATGAAAATGCACAAAATATACAGTATTTACAATATTATACAGATATTTACCCTTAGCAAACAACATAAAAACTCCCGGTCAAAAAGACCAGGGAAGCTGTTCCACTGTCCCCTCTCCCCCTGTCCCAAAAGAAAGAGGAGCAAAGAGACAAGCAGCAGGTTAGACTTATCCAAGGCCAGCCAGCAGCAGATTCTCTCTCCCAAGTGAAGCAAAACAGCCAGAGATCAGAAGAGAAGATAAAAAAGAGGAATTGTTACAGTACAGCTCCTCTTATTCCAGATATTTACCCAATGAATTTTCTTAGAATAATCTTTTGTTTTCCTTTTTACACCCAATAGGAGGAGAAAGTTTTTCACAGAAAGATTTGTTGGCCATTAGAATGTGCTGCCCAGGGAGGTGGTGGAGTCACCGTCCCTGGAGGTGTTCCAGAGAGGATTGGATGTGGCACTTGAGGCCATGGTTTAGTAGTCATGAGGTCTTGGGTGACAGGTTGGACTTGATGATATTTGAGGTCTCTTCCAACCTTATTGATTCTATGATTCAATAGTGATTTACTTATATTTTTCTACTTTTCTGCTTGAAATCTGTAACTAAATTTTAAAGGCATAGCCTAAAACCACCACACCTAACGCCAGGGTAAAAAGTTCAGGCCTGGCCAGCCTGAAACCAGCCTAGCAATGGGGTGGAAGAAAGAGCCCTGGGGTTTTTGGTGACCCCCTGTGGGGAGAAGGAGAGTGTTGGGTTTTTGATCTGGTGTAAAGGAACTTGTGTGTTAAGATTAGACTGGGGATTTCTTTGAACTTGATGTGCTTTGCTATGCTCACCACTCTGCTTTTTAGTTTTTGTAGTATATTAATTGCTTTTCCATTTAAACGTTCCATGACTATCCAATCCATTTGTGTGAGAGCTATTCTTTTGCCCCTTTCGGAGCAATAGAGCAATCTGTCCCTCTCTAAGCTAGGACAACTTGAAAAGAAGCATATCCAAATTCTTGGAAAGATTAAGTCTCTTAAATTGAAACAAACCCCTTGCAAGCACAGCCTTACATACAAATGCTACATAAGTCAACTAATCCAGTAGAAATAAGTGAGGTTGAAGTTGATGCTGAATATGTTTTGCCAAATCGTAGGGAAAAAAACACCAGGTTCACAAAGGTCAAGTTTAGCCAAGAGAAATCCAGCTCTCTAGGCTCCCCTAAGGATAATTTAGAACATCTAAAGTTAGCTGCCAGCTTTGAATTGCTCTCACATTAATGAGCTAGAGAGACACAAAGGCTGAATGAGTGAGAGCCTTGAAAATTCACATGGTGTGCAGCAGTGGAATAGCCCACAGAGTTCTAAGAGACTGACATAACTTAGAGCAACCACTTTGCAAATGGATCTGCTTGCAATGTGTGCAGATGCCTAGATTAGATTCAACCTGGACAATTTGAATGTTGCTTACAAAATTGCAACAACGTAGACATGAAGAGATAGGTACAACTACAAAGCTTGATTTAAGAACCTAACCTAATTGCATAATGTGGTTTAACTCCACATCTATTTATAGTCATCTACAGATGACTGACAAGATAATCTTAGCTTGGTGAGGACTCAGAGTAGGATATCTGCATGCATGTTAAAATGCGTTTAATGGACTTAAAAATGTAAGAAGGTTGCTTAACAAATTCAAAAATGTACAGGTAACAGTAAGTGCTAAATGAAGGCCATACAGCCAAAATATCTCACTGGAGATGGCACAAAAAACAAAGCATGGAATTTAGCATTAACAGCACTAAAGCAATCACTGAAGTTCTACTCAGATAATATACAGCCTCTAAATCAGACAAGTTCTGATTTTCTTCCTGGTACCATTTATTCATCCCTAATTGAACCATTAATTCTTTTTTCCCCTTCTATCAGCAAAGAGCCATTTGTCATTAGGATGAAATTCCCATCCGAAAAGAAAACCCAACAAAACCCAAAAGACAATCTTCCTACCGGAAAACCACTTTTTTTCCTGACCTTTACAGAGGTAGCTTGAATGAAGATGAAGTAATTGCAAACCTTTCAGAAAGTAATAATAGGAACGTTTACAGCAGTCTAGTTTATTCATACAAGTCCTTCCTCTAATTGTTCTCCAGCATGGCCTTGGATTATATCCAGCTGAAAGCTGAATTAAATACATACATTATTGGCATCACTACATTACAAATAGTGTGGAAAAGATGTGCAGTTTCTGCCTTACATCCAAAACTAATGCAAGGCAATTAGAATCTTTTAATCATGGTTGAGCAAACCTGAACACACACGACTAAGCGTCATGACACAATTTGGATCCCTTCTCACCCCACCGAAGTTCATTTCAGTCTCAAAGAGATCTATTCTTCCTCATTGTCAATTTTTTATGCCTAAGTAAAGTGGTTTAAAAAAAAAACCCACACAACAACCCAGAAACTCCCAAACCCCACAGAAGGCCCTGACTATTTACAAGACAAAGTAATCATTAACGCACCAAGTGGTCTTCCTGGCCACCTTTTGTTGAGCTTTGGGGGTAGGATTAGATTCAATGAAGTAACTGAGCAAGTGCAAGCCCTAAACATAGAAACACTGCAGTAGAAGCTGCACTTCGCCTAGTCACATGTAGAAGCAAGCTGTGCCGGATTTGGTGATAGGTTTTGAGAAATTTTTTTTGTGCTTTGCCAGAACAACATTATGGCTTGATGCTAATTACTAGTAGCTGTGCAAATTAGAACCTTCATCACAAATCACAACAGGAGATCCTGTTCTTTCCATACCTATGCACACTGTTCAGAAAGGCAATTTTATTTATAGTGGTACTTTTCTCTGCAGAGCAGCAGAGGATCCAGAAGAGAGTTTTTAATGAAGCAGCAGCAGAACTGGAAGCTTTTTACTATACAGAGCAATATCTTGAAACCCATGAGAAGACAGCCTTTTGGGATGGACTCTGAAAAAAGGCAACTTTCCAACTAATAACAAATGAAAAGGAGCATAACATCATCCTTAAACAAAATTATGAGGATATGCTCAGTTATACATACCACAAATCCCTACACATAGCCCCAGATGTAATAGATATTCATAACATTATTGTATTATTTCTACCTGGGAAAAAAAAAATCTAACTTGTCTTTCAAAAATTGAAAATGGAATGGGAGCAGCTATGACTACTTCATACTGAAGGGAACTATATAATGATATTTGAGAATGATCAGAGCAATATAGATATTAAGGAAAAATATTTACAATATTAGTATAAAAGCCCTGGAATTGCATAGCAGGAATAAGCAAAACAAGGATCACATTTGATTCTTGCTCATTCCACAAACAATCAGTTGTTTCACCTAAGTGTGCTGCTGAGTAAAAATAATGCAGAAATTTGATCAAGGCCATTACATAAAATAATTAATATAAAATCTGTCTTTGGCTAAATTACTGTATAGTCTTGTAAATTTCTGCTCTGTTTTTCAAATCATTGCAGAAATTAACTTAGTCTCTTCATTTAGTCTAGCTTTTGGGCCTCAGACTACCACTTTTAGTAATCAAGAGATAGAATGAAATTTGCAGTTTACCACGTGGCTCTAAAGTGATTTCTTTTAACAATCAGGAACTCTGAAAAGTAATCAAAATCATCTAATCTCTAACATCTAATGATGCAATCTACCCTACCTGCCTTGTATCCAGAGACAATAAAATGCCCCTAAAGCCCCTAGGGAAGAGTGACAAGAAGAGCATGTCAAGGTATTTGCATACTCATGTTAGTCATGACAGCCTGCACTGCAAAACCAGTTTTTACAACTACATTTCCTTGCTAATTTGTCATATATTTCCCTGTGAATATTTTATTTCAAATACTTGATTAGACATAGATCAAAAAAATAAACTTCTTGCTTAGCAACACATAGCAAGGTTCTTTTTGCATCATTGTAGAGATAAGTAGTTCATGTCATAGGATATAATTCAAATTCATTGTCATGCATTCTCCTTGTTGGTAAGAATTAAGGACAACTGTGCTATCGTGGTTCTGGTCTGGTATGCTGCCTGCATTATTATCAGCAACTAATCTAATGTCTGACAGAATCCAATCTCTGCACAGCCACCATCAGAAATGGAGGTTTGATTTTCCAACCTTCTTCAACTTGTATCTCTACTGTCATCAGGGACTGGAAGCGCTTCTTTATGGAAGAATATGGATATTATTAGGAAGCATCATATAAAAAGACTATGAACAGTGAAGAAAGGTTTAGAGCCTGTCACTACAACGTATCATACTTGATCACAAAATAAACCTCAACAGAACATGAGCTACACTCCAGCAACTAAAAAGAGACCAGATACTTTCAGTGCTCCAGCACACATCTGATACATACAAACATGTCTGATGCAAAAGGCTTGACTCACATTACCACTGCTAATTACAGTTTAGATGAGCATTAACTTATTCAAATATTTTAGCAATTTAAAGCAAAGCAGTTGAAGTGGTCAGTGTTAACTGCTCAAGCACAACAGCAAAAAAGGAATTTTCTGACTTTTTTCCATCTACAAGAACACTAACTTGTTCCATTCTTGTATTGCCCCATCTCATCCTATCATTCCATTTGATAGGGCTTCTTTCTGGAATTGCTTTGATTCACAGTATGACATGTTGACATGAGCTTATATCTTTTTGTGCTTGAAGCAATCAAGTAGAAAATAGGACTCAAACAAGTTGTGGAGCTATGTATCAATAAAGCAGCTGCATAGTCCACTTATACCTGTATAGAGATTATCTAAATAAATTAATAAAAATCCTGTTTAATCCTCTCTAACAAGATATATGTATAAAAATAATTTCATGAAGCAACACTGTAAATCATAGACTTGTTCGGGCTGGAAGTGATCTTTACAATCCTCTAGTTTCAACCCCCTGCCATGGGACACCTTCCACTTGATCAGGCTGCTCAAAGCCTCATACATCCTGGCCTTGAACATTTCCAGGAATGAGACAGTCACTTCTCTCAGCAATCTGTTCCAGTGCCTCACCACCATCACAGTGTATTTCTTCCCAATATCTAATCTAAATCTACTCTCTTTCAATTTAAGGCCACTGACCTTTGTCCTACACAAACAAATGTTTGTTTGCGTCTCGGTTGGTTTGCTTCATTTTAAACTGTCACTGCTTTTCAGACATTTCTGCATGCCTAGTGGTTGACTATTGATTCTTCTAAGACTCTTTCTTGTCAGCCTAAAGGAATTTCTCTTCAAACACCAGGATTAGACTTCAACGTTGAGTTACACTGTTCACATTTGTCAGTATTTTATCCCTGTTTAGAAAAATTCTTCTGATCAAAAGTGGTTGCTAAAAATGAAAACTTCCTGGTCTTAGTTAGATGACATCTCTGACACAAACAAACAAAAGTCAATGTATTTTCCTCACAAGTTCCTGACAAATTCTACTCCTGATCCCAAGAAAGATAATGCATTGCTAGGAAACAGAAACAGCACCTTTCATCCTAGAGAGCTGAAGTCTCCTCACATGAGTTTGAGGATTGTCCCACCTTCAAGAAAGAACACAGTTTCTCATTAACACTGCACTGTCTATGCAAACTGGAAGTTATCTGTTTAACTAAAACACATGAGCAGCAAAACCAAAACAAACAGAACCACAAAAAAAACCCCAAAAAACCCAAACAAACCACAAGAGCAGCAAGGCAGTGAACAGAATTTCCAGAGCTGTCTCCTGCAAAGCAGCAATACAGTGACAAACTACAGACTTTGAAGCATGTTCATCAAATATTGCAGACATGTAATTCCCTGCCTAGAAAAGGTAGAGTCAGCAACAAAAGCTATTTGGAACAAAAGAGAAAGAAGAAAGCATTCTGATTAGGGGTTATATACAAACAGGAATAATCAAGAGGAGGAGGACTTGTGTGTAATGGGATCAGGATAGTACAATCAAAGACTGAAAATAGATACTTCAGAAAATGAAATCAAGAGATTTTTGCATATTATAAAAGAAAAAGTAGACAGACATTGTTACCTGATCCTGAAAGTCCTGAAATTTACTTCTGCAAGTAATTGTGACATTGAAAATGCTGATTTTATTTCAAAATCAGAACTGATGCAAACTAGAAACATCAAAATTTTCTATTTTTAGCACTAAAACCCTCACCACCTAAATGGCATATTATTTAGTGTAAAAAGAATCAATTTCCAAAGATACCACAGTCACATTCAGGTGATCTTTATGAAAAAATTCTGCAACTTCACTGACTACAAGGAATTCACATGGGAAGTACAGCTCTGATGCCCCTCAGGGAACTTCTTGCCCTTTCTAGTTTTGCATTTTAATCACTAAATCAAGTAACTAAATATTCCCCCAACTCCACTACTTAAGCTCACAATTACAGTCTCAGCTCATCTGAATGTCTAGTCAAAGACAAATTACCTTTTCCATACCATGTGTTGCAATCATTTTGCCTGCTACAAAGATCTGTGGCTTAAACAAAAATGCATCCTTTTCTCAACATTTTCAAGAGCTGCAAACAATCTCTTTAAGCTGTATCACTGCAAGACAATCTCAGAAAAATATATTGGACTTGGAAGCACTGTGATAAAAAGGTCTTTAAAACATCCTAGTGGCATGGTAACACATACCATGGGCCATTAACAATTCTACCATTACCAATCCAGGAACTATTTCTACATTATATATATATATATATGTGTGTGTGTGTTTGTGTGTGCGTGTGTGCATATATATATATATATATTTTATAGATAGATAAATTTTTTATAGATAGATACATTTTTTACATATATACACATATACTCTTTACTACTCCAGTATCTGGAGTACTGAAGAGAAAAGTTGAGGCTGCTTAACATCTCCAGTATTAATACCTTTCTATTGGAAAACAAAGAGGAATACTCCTACTTTTTGCTAGCCAGGACCCTCCCCAAACACATTGGAAAATACTTCAACACAGGGCTCCTTTGAATAATAGGAAAACTGGGGACAAAAGCTCCAGGAATGTTCCCCTACAGAATTCTCCTGAAATATTACCAAAATGTTTAGATATCTGGAAGAAATTAAAGCTTTTTGCCCTCCAGTCAGAAGCTTTCTGCTGAGAGCATTTTCACTCTCTCAGGGAAACAGCATCAACAGATAATCAGCTACAAGTTTAATCACCTGGAATGCCCAGTGTAGAACAACAAAGAAAATGAAATTCAAGTCTAGGGAATGAATTTTCTTTACTCATCAAATAAATTTTAGGCACCTTTCCACAGTAGCACTAACCCAGGGTACAGATACTTAATTCATGTAAACAGGGATTCACAAAGGCTAACTCACAGAATCACCTGTATCAGCCATCTGGGAATCAGGCAGGAGCCTGTCTGTCCTTGTTTCTGTAACTGACTCTCCATGGGATACATACTAGTTACTAGACAAGTGAGAATTATTGAATACCTTAGTGGTTAGAGCCCTTCCCAGAGAGACATTGGTTCCAGTCACATATTTGTGAAAATGCTTAAATATTTTGAAAAGAACTGTGGTATTTCCTCTCTTGGGAACAGCCTCTAATCAATAAACTAAAGGCACTCTTTCTCACTCAACCTCAACAGCAACAATTACACCAAGAAAAGGCTTCAAAAAGATGGATTTAAAGACTCCCACTGCTGAATACTTCCAGGTAAGTGGCTAGGGCATCTCCCTCTAGATTCATCTCTACCTCTACTTACAGTTCCATAACCAAGGAATGCTTTAATCCAAATAAAATGGAATTGTGATTCTTCCTTCATATTTTGTGAAGTATTAGACTCATTCAGTGGCTCTGGTCTGAGTGATCTGCAAGTTAGCTAATGCACAGCTGGCCCCTGTGCTGGCAGAAAGGCTAGGCTTAGCTAATAAATCCATCTGGAACTGAGATGAGTTTGGTATTCAGATGATAAATACCATGAAAAGGATGATATTTATATGCATACCCAACACTGGTCTTACTGAATATTTTAAGTTGGAAATCTGTCAAGGGGAAACCTAGGGGTTGGAGTCAATACATAGCATCTGAGCATAAATTCTGAAAAGATCTTCTTCCTTGGACACTATTATTCTGAAGACATTTCTGAGAGGGTTGTTTTGGGGTTTTTTTCCCCTTCTTTTTTTATCTCCTTTTAAATTCTCTCCTTCACCACAAACTCTGATCAAAAACTGCAAACCATGTACTCTGCTCAATTTTTGCAAAAAAAAAAACCCAACTCCTAAGCTATCAGCATAGACTTCCTTAGAGTTAATACAAGGACAGGAACTTCTAAGTATGATTCAGAGTATTCAGATATGCAACAGGCCAAATGAGTTGGAAGTCAAAATGTGCCTCCAGTGAAAATAAAGGAAGTCCACAGAATTATCTCAGATATAACTGCAATTGTAGTTAAATTTATCTGAAGTCAGGCACGGTGAATCCCATGACTATTGTCCCTGTCATACATTCATCTGGGAGAAGGAATCATAGCTAAATGACAGCTCAAATATATATACTTCATTAATTTTGATGGCTGTTTTCATTCCCCAGTCATTAGTCTACATTTTCAGTGAGAAAATTTAGCTACAACAGTATGCTGAATGAAGGAGCACCTGAAGCAGGATTTAAATCAGATTATGCACTAGCTTTTATGTTAAAATTCCATTATCATCCTTCCAATTCCACAAGTGTAAATAAGGCTCATTATCACAATCACACTCTGTACTCTGTAGCGTGTTATCTTCAGCTCTGACGTGCATAAATAATCATTAGAGGTACATTAGCTTCACAAAACATGACATAATAAAGTACCATAAAAGACCAATGGTTAAATCTACAAGGGGGAAATTAATTCAATGTTATATAGTTTATGTCATCCAAGACATTCAACTTCAGATGAACATTCTCTGAAAATGACAATTCAAAACAGGATCCTATTTTGAAACTGAATTACTACTTTCCATTTTCAAACAAAACCCCCAGAAAACAACCAAAACCCACAGGTCTGAAATAATTTTTTCACACATACACATCCACCCACACTCTCACCTCCCCATTCTTTACTTATTATTCTCCCATAGCGATGAAATCCCTTTTTTAGTAGAGATGAGTAAAAGTTATGAATTTTCTGTATATATAAGTTCATGGTCATGGACTCGCCTCACTAGGGATTGCTGATATCCTATTACTATGGTATTTTGAATAGAGAAAGATATATTAATTTCAGGAACCCATCTGTTTTCCTATGATAAACCTTGTTTCCTCCACGGAGCTAGAATTGGAAACTTAACTCTGGTAAATTATTTTATAAATACTGCAGTAGTAAGTGATGTGAGGGTTGCAATTCCTTCAGGCTTCATTATATATCACTCCTGCTTAACATTTTAGCTGTTTCGTTACTAAGAAAAAGAAGTGGGAAATGAAGTATATTTCCAAGTGTGAACATCTCCCAGGACTTCCTGAAACAGAATTAACACATCTGTGTATTGTTGAGTGCCATAAACACACCACAAACCAGTTACTATTCAAAAGCTGTGGGTGCAGTTTTATCTGTGCTTGAAAGAAGTATAAAGGAAGTATTCACTCAAAGGAAGAATTCTGTCAGTTAAAGCATCTTTATGAAAAAAACATCACATAGTACTTGCAGAGTTATTCTAAGCCAAATCAACCAACCTATGGCTGACTGTAGAGATACTTTTTTCAAACTGAACCAGCAGTTCTGCACTTTTTCTGTAGATAAACCCGAATCATTTCACTTACCAGGAAAATAAAGGTCCTGGGGAAGAGATGATCACATCAGAATCCTTGAAACAATATCTGAAAACTGAGGGCACCTTAGGTAGAGTTCTGCACATTGGCCACAACAACCCCAGGCAGTGCTACAGGCTGGGGTCAGAGTGGCTGGAGAGTGGCCAGGCAGAGAGGGACCTGGGGGTGCCGGTTGATTGTAGGCTGAACATGAGCCTGCAGTGTGCCCAGGCAGTCAAGAAGGCCAATGGCATCCTGGCCTGCATCAGGAACGGTGTGGCCATCAGGAGCAGGGAGGTCATTCTGCCCCTGTACACTGCACTGGTTGGGCCACACCTTGAGTATTGTGTCCAGTTCTGGGCCCCTCAGTTTAGGAAGGATGTTGTCTTGCTGGAGCATGTCCAGAGGAGGGCAACAAAGCTGGTGAGGGGTTTGGAACACAAGCCCTATGAGGAAAGGCTGAGGGAGCTGGGGTTGCTTAGCCTGGAGAAGAGGAGACTGAGGGGTGACCTTATTGCTCTCTACAACTACCTGAAGAGAGGTTGTAGCCAGGTGAAGGTTGGCCTCTTCTCCCAGGCATCCAGCACCAGAACAAGAGGACACAGTCTCAGGCTGCGCCAGGGCAGGTTTAGGCTGGATGTTAGGAAGAAGGTCTACACGGAGAGAGTGATTGGCCATTGGAATCGGCTACCCGTGGAGGTGGTGGAGTCACCTTCACTGGAGGTGTTCAGGAGAAGACTTGATGGGGTGCTTGGCTGTATGGTCTAGTTGTTGGGTGGGTTGGATTGGATGATGGGTTGGATGCGATGATCTTGAAGGTCTCTTCCAACCTGGTGTATTGTATTGTATTATTGTATTGTATTGTATTATTGTATTGTATAGAGAGGGCTGAATGGAATTATCTAAATTGAAAAATAAGTGGAGACTGAGATTTGCTTTGCTATAGCTGAAGATAAGCATATCCAGTTCTTTCAGAGTATCTAAACTCTCTCTGGTTAGTAAGTAAAATACTACTCTTCCTAACTCTTTTGTTATTTGCTATCCTCAAACAGATAGTGGGATAAGGAATTTTAGATTTATCTAGTTGTTTTACAGCTTTTGCCAATGCCATAGGTCTTTCTTCTATATCATTTATTATCAGCAAGAAATAAATTCTTCTAGTGGAAAATTTACTGGTTTGATAGATGCAGAAATGATGTGACTAGAGTCAGTAAATAAAAGTATCAATGTGTAGTTGCATGTTGTAAGTAAAATGTACCCAAAAAAGAAAAAAGAGAGACATAAAAATTGAGAAGTGGATGATTAAGCACCCACAAAAATAATATTATCCTGTAAATACTACTTCTGAATGGCAATAATTGCACTTATTGCACTTGCTGTTCATTGATGAATCTCACCTTTTACATGCACCTGCTTTGTGGGTCTTCCTAAAAGGTGTCCATGGAACTGCACAAAACTCAGAAAAAAATGAACAAATTACTTAGCAGAAGTCTTTGAATAGTGGGGCAACACCAGCACAACTACAAGATCTTGTTCCCAGGCACTCTTCAATCCAAACAGCCTTGCTAAAGCCAACTAAACCTATCTCTAGCACTGTAAATTTGCCCAGTCCATAGCAGGTTCAATATCTGTAGCTGCTGTAATATACGAACGCAGCATTCTTGTGTGACAGTACTGTAATAAGTGATAGAAATCACAAATATTTGAGGATGTTAATTGAACAGGCTTTGAGCACTCTTGTTTGGTGGATTCATGTACACAGAAAGTGAAGCATGAAGTCAGCAATGACATGTTTCTCCAAGGTGTTAGAGGTTGGTTTTGGGGGAGTAGGTTGGTTGGGCTTTGATAGGTTTGGGGATTTTTTTTGGTTGATTGGTTTTATTCTCCTCAAATGTAAGCAGCCGTCTGGATTGTGAAGATTTTCTTAGGCAGTAGCAGGATGCATTGAGCAGGGATTCTGTAAATATTTTTTGCATTCCTTCTGCTGCTCCTGTCTGTCATGTGTTATTACAAGGATTATTTAATTAGAAGTGTGTGTGGTTCAATAATTGGTTTAAGACTTTGACTTTCAAGTTTGCAGGGATTAAAGTCTCCGGCAAAGCAAACAACCTTTTCCAGTTTGTAACCATTTCCATCCATCTTGTTCATGTTGCTTTGCAAGTAATTTTAAGAAGTTATTTCTCCAGACAGGCATAATTCAGTACAACTTTCTCAGCAGGCAGCCAGAGAAATTAGGTGTCTTAGTCAAGTTCTAATGGGAAATTATATTCTATTTATTTCATGTTCCTTCTCTAGTGTACTCTACAGTATTATTCCCCTTTCCTCACGATCTCTTGTCCCACTATTTGGTGTTAAGCAGCTCTTCTTGTGTATCTAGAAAAAAATTCCTAATTTTCAGTAGAAAATATCTAGTGACAAAAGCACACGAAGTTGCACGCCCTTCTGCACTCAGCGTGATCTTTGCTTAATATCCATTTCTATCATTTGGAATGCGCAAAGTGCTACAAGGTGAAATTACCAAAAGGTAATTGCTCACTCAAAATATTTTTCACTGGTCCAAAGTCACACTTCTTTTCTCATTTTAGCAACTCAGCATGGGAATTGTTCTAAAGCAAACCAGCTTGCTTTTCTTATTGATATTTTAGATACAGATTTAGGTTCATGATTTCTGTTTCTTTCATGAACATATTTTGAATGAATGAGAATATATAGCTGTTTGACATCCCTCAAAGGCATTATTATCCATCAGCATTAAAAAAAAACCAAAGTCCCCAAACCCCAAAAACCCTGCTTCCTCATATACTTTTCGAAACACAGAAGATGCAAGTAATTTCCTGAGCAAAATTTATTTCTCCTCATTACTTGAGTACACTTCTCAAATAATTCTTCTCAGATATACCTTCTTTGACAATTTAATGTCTGGCACTTCCTTTTCTGCACTCTCTTTCAGTTTTGCCCTGAAGAGAATGTGTTTGCATAACACACCTTGGTATTAACCTCTGATGGGCAATCTATTAAATGAATTTGCTAAGAAGGTTTGCTGTGAAGGAATAATTGCAATTGTGTGTTACTGTCTGTCTCTTTTTCATATTTAGCAAGAGAAATTAGAATGAAGATCCTTAGAATATATTATTTTCTTTGTCCTGGTCAAGAGATCTTTGTCACTCTGTGCCTTCTACAAAATTTCCATCAGTATAAGTTCATTAAAGTTTATGCATATGCCTTTGCATGTAGCTTCAGTTGCAGATAAAGTTAATCAGAAAGCTATTTGAAAGCATAAATTCATTCAAATTTTATCCACTGATAAAAAAAATGGATTATAGTTCATGTCCTCTGAGCTAGTGAACAGTCTTATTTAAAAAGAAAAGTTGCCTGAAGTGAATTTTGTGGAAAGATGTCTAGAACAGGTACAGTAAATGAGGACAGACATACTTTATCACTTTGCTATTAATTAGAATTGCATTTCTCTGCTCCAATTAGAAAATAATTTGCACACTTAATTGAAGATAGTTCTACACAAGAAATCATCCACATTTTTAATCACGGGGCTACAGATGTGCAACCCCCTCGCTAACTGAGAGCTCTGCTGTGTTCATCATGCAGTGACTGTGAGGACTGTGATAATTACAGGTTACCGAAAGACAAGCTGTAGAGCTGCAGATCACTCAGTCTCATGTTTTGATTCTTTTCTTCCTCTTTGGTGTCCTTTATCCTATTGAACCTCCTGCCTCATATTAAAGGTGCACTTGCACACAAGTAGTTCTGTAGTTCTCTTTACATCCAAAAATCCCTCTCCCTCTCTGCAAAGTGTGTCAGTAGGAAAAACTGCAGTCCTTGCCAGTGCTCACACCTTAGCTTTAAGTAAAATGTCTTCTGGTAAATGACAAAATATCATAAAAAATTCTGCAGCAAAGAGAAGACAAAATACTAAATCTTTGAATTGTTGGCAACTTTATATTCTTTTTTTCAAATTCACTTTGATATTCGTAACACTACGAAGCTGTGTCAGGGGAAGTTCATACTGAACAATAGGAAAAGGCTCTTCACTGAGACATTTGGTCAGTCACTGGAACAGGCTTGGTCATGGCACTAAATCTTCCAGAGTTCAAGGAGTCAGATGGATTCTTGGTCATATGGTTTAATTTTAGCTAGTCCTGTGAGGAGCAGGGAGGTTGACTCCATGGCCCTTATGGTCAAGATTCTCAGAATAAAACCTCTTTTTTGAAGTTACACAGCCTCTTCTACTAGCATGCTTTATGAATTTGCTGAAGGGATATACAGATTTGCTCTTATTTCTTTGTTTTTCTTATTTGGCCCAGAGGCTCAATCCAATCCCTGCAAAATTGTGGCTGAACACTTGGTGTTACTCCTTGAGATCACTCTGAAGAGCATGCATACATTTTAAACTTCTTGCAAAAATATGGTAATTGATCAAAACATCTGGGCAATCCTTCACATTTTGCAGGGGTTTGTAACTTTCATTGTTCATCTGCTGCTTCTCACTGTAATTACAGTCACTTCTAATTCCTTTGCCCTGCTTTACTATGTTTGAGTACTAAGCAGAAAAAAAGTTTCTCTACCGAGAGAGATTTATCTGGTCAAACTGAGCTGTTCATGCAGTATCCATTTACCACTTTGCTATTCTTACATTTACCAACTACCTATTTGCTGCTACATGATTTATTAATATGATTTTTTTTTTGTCATATAAACAGTATGAATCACATAAAATACAGCAGACACCGCTAACAGGGAACCATCTCATTAAATGATTGTGCAAAAATGAGGGAAGCTAGGCTTCAGACAGAAAGTATCTCTAATAGCCAATCATTATCTAGCCAGACCTTGGCCATGTTTCAAAATAAAACAGCTATTGATGTTGTTTTTTTTATAAAATAAATAATATGAACTTACAGACACAAGTCGTAAACATGTATCAAGGGCTAGGGCTGGGCCAGCCACTAAATCAGTGACAGATGCTCTATTAAACCTTCCCTTCTGTGAAAAGAAGGAGAAAAAAGAATAAGGGTGAGAGAGATATAGACTGGAAAACTAAAAGAGCTTGGATGAAACAGGAGAATAAAAGAACTGACTCTTCTTATGTAATAATTAAGCATGAATTGTAGAAAGACAGTTTTCCTTTATAAATGTAGAGAAAATACATTGCTCTGTTGTACATTCCAATTTTTATTTAATAACAAATGTGAGTAAGAAATAAAAATACCATAATCATAAAGCTTAGGTTTGTTGGTTTTGCCTCTACATCCAACGAGACAGCTGCAACAGATGCTTACTCTCCTATCATTTCTGGTATCATTTCAGTGTGACTGAAACAGACACAATGAGGTAGTATCTGTATTATGAAACAATTCTGGAGCAAGAAACAGATGTAGTTTTACTGCTAGTCTTATGCAATAAGAACTTAATTCTACTAGAAGAAAGAAACACATGCAAAGAACTTGTAATCATGTTAGTTTTACTGCACTGAAGAACTTCAGGAAATACTTTTTCGTTCCTCTACAATTTTAATAATCTACATACTGGATTCTAGTTTTATCTTGTTTAAAAAAAAATCATTTCATTTACAAATGGAAATAACCCCCCAAGGACTCAGATTGATTAAATCTCACCAGAAGTTCCTGTAAATATCATTTTTGGATGAAAGTTAATTTAAATGTAACCTAATTTGTTTAATTTTTAATTTCTGTGTCTTCACTGAGCACCTTAAAAAATATCCTTCAGGATATAAAAACTATGTCAATTGGTATAAAATTTCTCTATTCTACATTTTTCAGTTGTCTCTTTTTTTCATTTTACATAATAATCTTGAACATCTTTAAAAAAAAATATGCTTAATGTTGTCCTTTGAAGACAAGTTTTTTTCACTTGGCCAAAAAACATTCTTTGGGTGACTCCAGTTCTATTTCCACAGTGCCAACAGCCAGCGTACTCCCAGTGCAATTGGAAAATAGGATCTGGCTCCCCAGGGTTCTGAAAACCCCAGATAATCTTTAACTCAAAATTGCATCCAGAACACTTGGGCAGTTCTGCTCTTACGCTGATACTTTCACTGCACTAATGATGGCTGGAAAGTTTAATCAGGAAAATATAAGTACAGAATCTATAACAGCAGAACTTCATGTGCATAACTAAAATCATAGCCAAGACCAGGACACCATAATACAAACCCAAGATAAGATCTCAACAGGATTTAATGAAGGCATGTCTCCATGTTGATAAAAAAGGCTGAGATTCAGATTGCAATATAGTTTGTGAAATATGTGGGGAACCCTTAAAAAATGACAGGAATTACTTCAGTGTCTGATGGTACTATTCTCTTGGCTAATGCCTTCAAATCCTGATACTGAAAAATAAATAGTAAACATGCCTCGCTGTTATCTTGTCTCTGAGTAGAGCAATGCTCATTAGCTATTAAAAGGGTTTGGAATCAGCATTCTAACAGCCTTGATTTATCTAACCACTCTGAAAGTGAATAGCATCAGGCTAAGCATGGTGGCAATTAAATTACTGCCAGTGTAGTAAAGCAAGAGTTGACAATGTAATATGTCACCTGCAGAAACATCAAGCAAATGGCAGCTGATATCTTTTCCTCTCCAAAAAATAACCTACTAGCAGAGTACACCAGAAACTGATAAATAAGAGCATTCACATGAATCATGATGTGTTAAAGTTTTTTGAATAAAACAAGATATTCCTTTAGAACAAAAGAGACAAAAAATTTCAGGCTTAACTATTGAACTATTCTAAATTAGGAGTTCAGTTATTCACGACTGTTCACACACAAAAAAGAGAAACCTAATGCCAAAGATGCCAAAAATTAAAGTTGTATCCTGTCTTCAGTGTTTATTGCAGAGCACAACAGTTGCAATTAAGAACAAATAATTCAAAATTAATTGCAGTGTATCATGTTTACTAAAGAGAAATTCTAGGAAATCAGTGTGTTTTATCAGTTATCTCTCAGTTTAAGTCCTGCAGCAAGGGAGCACTGTATAAGCAGTATTGAAACACATGCATAAGTAAAAGAAATTAGTCAAGGGCAAAGAATATATTAGAACAATTGCACAGGATTCTGACATCTGGATCTTCAGCAGTAAGAAGTTTCTGCTTGGCCTAGGCACCTGCATTCCAGAGCAGAAATGAGTTCAGATATATACTCTGCTTAGTACTTCCTACAGGCTGGTTCCAGAAGGCTCCATTTCATATGAATCCATGCTTGCAATATACGAATTACCTGACTTGAAAATTGAGTACTTCAGTGCTGATGCTGGCTTCTCTCTGTGGTAAGACATAAAAATTAACCTGTAGCACTTTCCCATCAGGGAATATAGAATATTATCCACTTTTCATATAGAATAGAGAATCAATCCTTTGATTAGCATGATCTTAAGCACCAGAGGCTAGAGGACTTTAAATTACCAATTTAATTCTCTGTAACTGCAAATTCAGCTGACACTCCCAGGATTGAAACAGGAACCATCTGAGCAAAAAATGTGAACTTTGTAGAAAACAAATGAATAAATTAGGCTAAATATCTAGGGCTGTGATAGACACATTCTATACAGGACCACCTCTCTGGCACAGAAGAGAGGATGCTCCCTCCATATTCTGCCATTCTCATATCAAACTTTCTCAGTCAAGGACAACAACTGATAGCCAAAATTATTCATGGTGGCTCTTTCTTACTGCCTCAAGATGCCTTCATTTTTCATGAGTACACTCACATATTCTCCTCTACACCACTGGCTTTAGTCCTACAGCCTGTATTAGCTGGTCTGTTCCACCACTGCTTTGTATGCACTGCGTCCCGTTTCCATTGTACTTTCTTGTACTTTCATGTCTTCAATGCATTTTCATCTGCTGTTCTTCAAAGCCATTAGGAACAGATGGCATCCCTATACAAATGTTCTTTCAATCTGCCATGATGGTGTCTGCTTAGTACTGGACAAATTGTTTTGATAGAAAAGTTTTTGGTTTGACATTGGCAGTCACATTAATTTGGGTGCCAAGCTTTCACAATGCATTTTGTTAATGCCTTACATCAAGAAGATTTTTTCCAATATTGCTAAATAGTTCTGCATTCCAGGGATTATAAATACCCCTGAAACTTTATCTTGTCAGTCAGGACTTCCTATTGCTCTGCTCTACATACAGTAATGATGGGCAAACAAACAAAAGTTTCTAGAATGCTGAGAATCATTTGTTGATTAAACAATAAACAAAGAAAACCAACCAAACAACAGACAGAATGAAGATCTAGCTTTCTGTCAATGATTTAGCTCCTTTGGAACCAGGAGTCAGAATTATGAACCAAATTTTTCCAAAGCTAAATAATGTTACTTACTCTAAGCAAAAGGATCACACCACCCAGTAAACACAAGCCAAAGTCAATTTCCCATATTTCTGCAACTGACCCAAGATATCTCCTAAGTCATTAAAACTAGGATTTCTTTATAAATCACAGGTAGATTCAAAGGGACAAGTACTTCTTTGGCCAGCATTTCAATGACTACAGGGTTCTCCTGGTTGGCCCTCAGAACTCACAGAATCATAGAATAGAATCATAGAATCAAAGGGGGGATAGTCTCAAGCTGTGCCAGGGGAAGTTTAGGCTCGAGATGAGGAGAAAGTTCTTCACCGAGAGAGTCATTCGCCATTGGAATGTGCTGCCCAGGGAGGTGGTGGAGTCACCGTCCCTGGAGGTGTTCAAGATGGGATTGGACGTGGCACTTGGTGCCATGGTCTAGTCGTGAGGTCTGTGGTGACAGGCTGGACTCGACGATCTTCGAGGTCTCTTCCAACCTTAGCAATACTGTGACACTATGATAATAGGGTTGGAAGAGACCTCAAAGATCATCAAGTCCGACCTGTCACCCAAGACCTCATGACTACTAGACTATGGCACCAAGTGCCACACAGTACTCAAAGTGTGGCTTAACAAGTGCTGAATACAGGGGTACAACGGCTTCCCTGCTCCTGCTGGCCACACTATTCTTGATGCAGGCCAGGATGCCATTGGCCTTCTTGGCCACCTGGGCACACTGCTGGCAGGTAATACCCTGTAGCAGATGCCAGACTCAGGGACATGGAGTTTAGATTTGATGATTCTGGATATGTTTTGGTTTACTTCTGGGTTTTATTGGTTGGATTGTTGTTTTGTCTGATTGTTGGGTTTGTTGCTTTGTGATTTTTTTTTAATTTGGCTGTATTTATACCATATAAATAAATAAATAACTGCAATGACCCTTGACAAATACTGCATCACTCAGTATCTTATTAAAATGAGCCCTCTATAGTTGTATACTGCAAATGAGAAAAGATGCAGAGAATCCTTTCTCCATAACATGCTGTAGAAGCACTGTGTGCACCTAATGATATTGTACACTTCTTAAAATTGAAAATTGCATTGATGTTATACAACTGAAATGAAATATTCTGCACAGTTGCAAACCTGAGCTTTACTAGTGCTGATCTGTCCAGATTTCTTGAAGCCCCTCTGACAAAAATGCAACATTAAATGATTTCAAAGGAGCAATCTTCATGCAGTAATTTCATCCATTCTTGTTTGGGAAACTGAAAAACTTGGAAAAGCTAGAGACCACTTGAGACATATTTGCTTTCCCCCCTGCATTTTAGTTCAAGGATATGGCCTTCATTGACTTGTAATTTTAACTCATTTTCATTCAGTACTGCTAAACTTTGGCACCCTTCCCATATTTGCTTTTTCAGAGACAAAGTTAACACATGGAATATTATTCATTTTCCAATTTTTTATTTTTTTTTTTAGAAGGATAGATCAGATGTGAAGTTTTGGGAAGGTAAAACATAAAAACATTAATTTTAAAAACTCCTAGAAATATTACTTTAATGGGTTCTCAGAGAGTGATGTCACGGAAGTCAGAAATGAAACCATTCTCGTGCTACTCAAAAAACACTTGATAAGATCACAACCTAAATACTGTAGGTGGTTCTATTCCTCTTCTTTCCTTTAAAGAAGGAAAACATTGCAACAGGAAAAAAAAATGCTACAGGATCAAAGTTACAGAACATCTCCCACACAAAAAGAAAATAAATAGATCAGACTGAGGCCTGGAAAATGGTCCAATCAGGACTCTCTGAGCTTCCACAATTCTCTGATGTAATGGAAAAACAGACTGACAAATACTGGGCAGAGAAGTACAGCTACTGACAGAGAAGTCCTCTGAAACTTCCAAAATCTACTGCAGCCTAATTAAATGTGGTTACAGAATATGAGATAAGCCTTGGGTCAAAACTAAATTTGAGACTAGCAGAGTTATAATTATCTCATTCCTATAATAACACAGAGTTAAGAAGCAATCAGCTTTATGTTGATAAAAATTGTGCAGCAACAAGGAACCAAATAAAGGGAAGTTGTACTATGCTACAATTAATATATTGCTCAACATATTCAGATCTTTTTTACTGGCAGAAAAGCAAAGTAACCATCAAAGTACAGTAGCATCTGGCCACTGTACATGCCAATATCTACCTTCTCTAAGGAAAAACGTTGCAGCTGACACAAGTCTGGCTCCCTGTGTTTCCTTATGAACTATTCCAACTTTTTACAAAATAAATAACAATATTGTAACACGGGGGAGTAACAGGGATAAATAAAGCAGATGTTACGAGTCAGATGCTCAGTTTGAATGAATCAACACGTGTAATAAAGCCAAGAAGTAATTTGTACCATTTAATAATCATGTCTGCATATGAAAAGTATTCCTCCGTGAACTCCAACAAGTACAGAGCACTAAGCAAAGAGACATCCAAGTGAGTACCGGCCAAAATCCTTTAAGGCAGCATAGTCTCTGCTCAGTGCAACACGTCACAAATTGAGCTCAGAAGCCCTTCTTATGGCATTGCTTGAGAGATCTCTGCCTCTACCTCACAAAGGCTGTATTTGCAGAAGACCAGGCCAGGACTTCTCCTGCAGGTAGACTCCAGTGTTGTATCACAATGATAGGATTTGAGCATCTGGGTGGTTTGAACCTTCTGAGATACTTTAGAGGACCTTTGCAGCTACATATATAATTAAACTCTCCTGAAAAATGCAGTGTTTTCAGCCTTCCTGTCACCCCTTCCCTATTTGCCTATAGCCAAAGGGACAGAAAAAGAGCAAATATTTTTCTTGCTCTTGGACTTGGAAGATCTTTCTGTGATTCAGTCTTTTAATTCATTTGCAGTAGCCTTCATGATTCATTTGTGAGACTGGGAAGATTCCTTTCTGGAATGCTTCAGTATTGTTTTTGCAAATAGGATCATTAGCTTCAGAAAATTAACTTCAGAAAATGCACCTCAATGTGAGATGCAAGGGCGCAGGTTCTCATGCAAACTGTCTACAGATGTTCCTGATTACCAATGTCATAAATGTTTATATGTTTTTCACATGGAGAAACTATAGGAAAAGAAATTTTTCATCAACTGTACCATTTTTGTCTGACAGTTGGTGTATTTATTTAAACTGTCAAATTACGCTATCTGTCAAAACATATCGCCTCCTTTCTATCACCATATGCCTAGATAAGTCTCCACATTCTCACTTGGCTGTCATGACTGCTTCAGCATTTTGTATTGCATATTCTCCCAAGTGCAGAACAACCTTTGAAGTAAGTACTTTACTAATGCAGTAACAAGAAACAAAGTATCTGTCGTTAACATGAATTTCCACATCGACAGTGCTGTGACATCATGACTATGGCAGGAAGTGGTCTGTTTGCCTGTAATTGAATGTCATAGATATATCTATATCTGAAATAAATGTTAAGTATGACATTTAGAGAGTCTAAGAGGGTGAAGAGCCACCTAATTACGTAGGAAATTTAAGTACTGTTTTAAAAATTTGATGGAAGAGTATGGAAGACCATGACTTATCACTTCATAGGATAGGATAGGATAGGATAGGATAGGATAGGATAGGATAGGATAGGATAGGATAGGATAGGATAGGATAGGATAGGATAGGATAGACCAGACCAGGTTAGAAGAGACCTTTGAGATCATTGAGTCCAACCTATCATCCAGCACTATCTAATCAACTAAACCATGGCAACCAAGCACCCCATCCAGTCTCTTCCTAAACACCTCCAGGGATGGTGACTCCACCACCTCCCCAGGCAGCCCAGTACAATGGGCAATCACTCTTTCTGTGAAGAACTTCTTCCTAACATCTAGCCTAAACCTCTGCTGGCACAGCTTGAGACTGTGTCCTCTTGTTCTGGTGCTGGCTGCCTGGGAGAAGAGGCCAGCCCCCACCTGGCTACAACCTCCCTTCAGGTAGTTGTAGACAGCAATAAGGTCTCCCCTGAGCCTCCTCTTCTCCAGGGTAAGCAACCCCAGCTCCCTCAGCCTCTCCTCACAGGGCTGTGCTCCAAACCCCTCATCATCTTTGTTACCATGCTCTGGACACGTTCCAGCAAGTCAACATCCTTCCTAAACTGTGGGGCCCAGAACTGGACACAGTACTCAAGGTGTGGCCTAACCAGTGCTGAGTACAGGGACAGAATGAACATTCTGTTTCAAAAACTGTGATTTATGTGAAAACTGTTTGTCTGTCATTAATTTTAAATACAAAGTTGATGCCTAACTGCAGTTTTCAGCATTGAAAACTGTTCTTGAACCTGGTGCTTTTAAAAGCCTGATGCATTGCTTTTAAAAAGCCTGATGCAGCTGTGTGTGCTCATAGCTCTTGGAAGAGTTCAACGTAGAATTTCAAAATGAAGAAGAAAATACAGCTTGTTATCAATATGGATTTTTTTTGGGGGGGGGAAATTAAAATCTAAGTGTCTTTTTTCTTTTTTTATTGCTTCCTCAAGCTCAGAGGTGATCAGGAGCTGTGTGACAAGAAACAGTTTTCATCAATTTCCAACAGTTCCAGCACATTCTCTCTGTTGCTGCAGATTAAAAGAATCAGAAAAAAGAAGACAATTCCAGCACAACACCTAAGTCAGCTGTCCATAACAGCCTTGCAAAGTGTTTAATTTTGACTTAGAATATCACTTCTTTAAAATTCTAAAAGATTATCCTCTCATATGCAGAATATCATGAAATTGAGGTTATTTATAGAAGAATGTTGCAAATACTCAAGTCTTATTCAGAGAAAATGAAAAGGCTTTGTACAGAAAAAGTGAAAATAAACCATCTTAAAGAGTGTTTTTCAATATAAAAGACTTTAGTCATAAAAAAATAGTTCCCTACAAAACACTTGAGAAGCTTTAAATAGAGGGAGGCTTATTTATTTAATTGCAGACACAAGATTGTATCTGATTATAACTGTTTACCTGTGTGAAAGATAAGCAGCAGAAAAATAAAGCAGGAGCAGAAACAGAAGGCATCAAGGAAGCAATGGCATGGCCAAAACACACACAGTTTGTCCCTCACAGAATTCAAGTAAAAAGCTGTTTGGAAAGAGGTTTAAGGTTGCAAGCTGTTTCCCGTTAGAATCTGCTTCAGTCTGAATCTTTCATATTCAAAGAAGCGAGACTATGCACCTTCCAACTGAGCCAGCTTTCAAAACACTGTTTACCGCTAATAAATAACATGCAAAACAACCCCAAAAGAAACAACAGTTTAGCAAGCCACTTAGGTGAGAGGGCAAGGCAAAAACTCGTCAAGAAAATACTGCAGGCATCAATTTTCATCAGTGCTGCCATAATCTTAGATTCCAGTTCAAGGAATAAGGAGCATACACTCAGCCCAGATCTTCAAAAGTCTGAATCACATGAAAAACTTTTGGGAAGCAAAAGGCTCATGCTCCCTTCACAGACTGTGGTTGCACCCCCTCATTCTGGTCAAAAGCATTGTCTTATTTTCAAGGAATATGCAAGGATTGGAATATCCAATCCAATCCAAGGAATTGAAAGCAAACTCACCTACTCCAAGTCACCAGTGTCACTTTCTGGAGACAGACCAGTGGCTTGAAGAATCTTCAATGTCTCTACACACCAAACCATGGTCCCTGAAAGGCAAACTTGGAGGTAAAATCTGAAATCGCTTCTCTCATCACACATAGCTTCTGGATTTTTCACAGCTCTGAGCAGTCCACTTATTCTACGGATGGAGAAATAATGATCCCTCTCATACAGAAATATTGAGATATTTGAAAATGTTCAGTTGCAGCACAGGGTATTTTAGAGATTTACTCTCGTGGTTCTTTCCCAGACTTATTAATAATTAACTTTCATTATATTACAAAGCCTCTGCACTTAATAGTACTATCACCCATCACTGCAGGGTAATTTTCAGCACAATGATACTGTAATAGACAGGGTATCTTCTTTTTTATGATCCAAGAAAACAAGCAGTGATTTGGAGAACAAGACAGCACTGGCAAACGGAGAGATTAGAGGGATAGTATTGTTTTCATCATGAATCTACTACAATGAAACTCTAAACAGTGCCATGTAATTCCAAGATTGCTTTCTGAGTATCAACACATCCTGATATACACATATAATTCTGAAGAACCTCCTTTGTTCCAATGCCCCATTCCAGCATATCTTTCTGGTATCTCTTCCTTTTGCTTCTGCTTATCAAAGTACTTGTGAAGGAGTTGAGGCTTCATGAACTGCAACGGAAATTTATAAGCTTGTGAAATTCAAATCCACAGGAACCACTAGAACCCTCAGAATTAATTCTATAAAATTACAAGTTTAACTACCTCTTTATTCAGCCTGATTGCTTAACTTTGGTTAAGACTATCTTCCCAAAAGATGGTTAGTTTTGTCTTGCATATCACAAGGAATTAAGAATCTATTTTGTTCATTTGTTTGCTTTAGTCCAAATGGTCATCATCCTCAAAGCTAGTTGAAAAAGTCATATTTCCCATTTGAATGCACCTTTCCTTGCAGAATTACAGAGTATTTTAGAGCTAGGCATTTTTTTCATCAAGTTTCTCCTGCACCATAATAAAGTTATAGTATAGTATAGTATAGTATAGTATAATATAGTATAGTATAGTATAGTATAGTATAGTATAGTATCACACAGTATCACAGTATTGCTAAGGTTGGAAGAGACCTTCAAGATCATCGCGTCCAACCTATCAACCAATCCAACCCACCTAAACAACTAAACAATGGCACCAAGCACCCCATCAAGTCTCCCCCTGAACACCTCCAATGGTGGCGACTCCACCACCTCCCCAGGCAGCCCATCCCAATGGGCAATCACACGGGTCACCTGATCATAGAAGGAGATCAGGTTGGTCAGGCAGGACCTGTCCTTCCTAAATCCATCACGCTACACTTGCCACACAATCAATTCTTTGCATACTATGAATATGAATTACTTTGCAGATGCATCAGTTTTGGGAATAATCTATTCCAAAACATACAGTATTCCTGCATTTCTAGATCCACAGATCTAAAAAGCTTTCTATGTAATTCAGAAAACTGCATCACTGTAATGTAACCAATATAATTTTAATTCCTGCCATCTGTAAACAACAAACTCAACAAGAAGTCGTTCTCTACTTATTCAAAAATCATTTATGAGGAAATAAAAGCCCAGAACTTCGTACAAATATCTTCAGAAACACACCAGAATGTGAGCAATTCTAATTTTCCTTAAACTACTCTTTACACAAAAGTAGTTGATTTATACATTTTGAATTCTTCTAAGGAAATGGTCAATTGACTGTGTCATAGAATTCTTATTCATATTTATGAAATCAATTCATTGCATTTACCAGCACATTAACCATATTTATATCACTTCTTTTTTTAATTAAGCCCCTTTTTTAAATCACAATTTATGTTTATAAAATATCTTGTACTTACCCAAGTAGAAAACCAGCCTATCTATGTAAAAGTTGCATAGGAATGTACAGGGGAAGTAGAGCTTTTAGTTGTCTTTGCGGTCTGGGAATCTGAGTCTAGGACAATACAGAAGAAGAAAGATCTGGGGAGGAAGAAAAGGCAGAAGTCATGACTCAGATCTGCTTTACAATACTCTGCCTCCCATAACCAGAAAGAATAAAAGTTGCTCTTTATTACAGTGATGTGAAAAGACCTGTTAATAAACTTCATATTGTACCAACACATAAGTGATTTGTTGAATGTACTTGGGGACTCATTTCTTTCAGTAGGCTATGCAGATAGTAAGCTCCTATTTGGGAAGAGCAGAGAATCTTGCTTAGCATGGAATAACTTCCAAAAAACCCCAAAATAAACTCACTATAGTCTTCATTTGTTTCTAGTAACTATTTGAATGTTTTAGCAAATTAATTTAATGTCATTTGATGACTGTACATCTGGTTTCCAAAGTTATTAAATTATAGCACTAAGTGGCTCATATCTCTTTTTAAATACAACTGTATAATGGATTACATCAAAAAGAATGCCTTACAATTACTGTGATATTCAGAAAGACACAAGTATGAAAACAATCATTTCCCTCTAGAGTGGATAATGCTTCTAGTTTAACAGTCACTAGCAAAGTAATTTGTGAAGTTTATTAAGATTATGGCTTTACAGGCTCTAATTTATTGAGACAAAGCCTCATTTATGCATAAACACTAGGACATACTACTGACTCCTTTTATATCAAATATTCTTCCTGGAACAAATTTTTCACATAATTACTTCAAATAAATGAGATGTTTATACTCAATGAACCAATTCCCTTTAATCTGTTTCTGAAACAATGCATAGAAACTTATAGAAAAACAGCAGTAAGTTTTTTCAAACTAGAAAAGAACTTGAGAGTGAAACAGATCAAGAAGTCAGTATTTCTAAAGAAATCCTTTTACTTGACTAACCATAGCCCCACAGAATTTAAACAATTCCTGTGATAAGTACATTATGTCTAGGTCTCAAATTCTAGCTTATTTCTCATATTCCTACATTGACAACAAGTATTATCAGATCAAATTCCGGGGTTGTTGAGAAGCTGGTTTTGTACCAGACCTACTGTGGAGTAACAGTGCAACACTCAAACCCACACATAAATGAAAGACCAACAACTGAGACCAGTGAATATTATCATGATCTGCAACATTCACACATCTGCTCTTATTTATTTAAATTAAGAGAGCCTTGAATAAATCTTGCCATGGAGATACACTAAGCACAGTCTCCTTAGCCCTGCTATGAGGCCTGGTTAATCAATGGTCAGATAATGCTATAGGCCTCTAGTGATAAACTGACTGCATGGTTCCTGAGTCAGGTTGTATGATTTCATCCTGCCTACACATCATACTACTGCACAGCACAGAAGTAAAGCTCCCTGCACAAGCGAGGCAGAAGAGTATCAGACAAGTTGCCACTGGACCATTCTCTCATTGATACGGTACTTTATTCTTTGGATTTTAACTGCATTGTTTTGCTTTAAGTAATCATCCTCAGTAAAAAAAAAAAATGTATACTTCATGTTACTGTGTTTCAGTTTGTGCTCTTGTCCTGACACTGGGAAGGACTAAAAAATGTCCAATCTATTTTCTTTAAACCCTCCCATCAGATATTTCCATATATTCTATTCTATTCATGAGTTTCCCCCTGAGCCTTCTCTTTTCCAGCATGAATAGTCTCAGCTCTTTCAGCCTCTCCTCACATGTGAGGTGTTCCCATGCCTCAATCATTTTGCCAAATAGCCTAAGAAAACAAAAATCTTCTTTGTAGCTAACGGTAGATTAAGACCCCACCTCAGCTGAGATGTGGCTGCTTCAGTGTTCCAATTACTGCCTTTCTAAACAGATAGTCCTGTATAGAGCAAGCTGGTATCTCATGATTGCAAGAAATTCTTCTGTAATCACTAGAAGATTTATAAAGGCAAACAGAGTGAAATGTCAGACTGAGTTCAACTGGTAGGACTCTGCTAATCTTCAGTATACAACTCTGTAACCAAAACCCATTTCTGCATCTACTGACTGCAGATGTGTTCATAATACCTAGCACCCTGGAAGATTTACTGTATTGTTATGTTAATCCAGTAAATGGATAACATACATGATTTACATAAAGACTACCAATGTAATTCCAAAATCTCTGCAAAACTATCTTTCATTCTAAAGAGATAGGTTGCTGGGGGGTTGTATTGTTTGGTTTGGGGTTTTTTCTTTCTTTTTTTTCCCCTTTAATTTAAAACAACTCTTAAGAAATGCATTTTACTAGAGATGAGAACAGGAAAATGAACGAAACAAACCAGAAGTGTGACAAACTTTGGTAAGTTCAGTAAAAAGAATCACAATTATAATACTCTCTGGTTTCTGTTCTACTACTGACTCACATTGCGTCTTTTTAACAGAGTATTAACTGACTCCTGCTGTTCTGCAAATGCATATATGTTGCTCTCTTTGGAAGTCAGTATTCAAGAACCTAATCAAGAATCTAATGGAAGCTTTTCCATCCCCCCTGCTTCAACAAGACAAATAACTTCTTGTGGGAGCAAAGACCTAGGAGTTTATCGTTGTGGAGGTAAGTCTTCCTCTCACCATTCACACACACATGGAACGAGGCATTCCTCGAGATTTACTACAACAGAAGCAAAATGATTGTCAGAGTGCCTCTGCTTCCCAGTGGAAGAAAATTTAATACAAATATTATTTCAAAGGATATTAGAGCTGGTTAGAGAAATTGTTCTTTGGCAGACAAACTGCTAAATGTTCCAACTGTTTCCAAAAAGATATAAAGCAGCATTTTTCTCAATTACAAGTGACATAAACCTGTGGATTCTTATCATCACAATGACTTTGGATTTCTTCCCTTATTTCAAACCAGGAAACCTATACAGCTTTCTGCTCACTCCCATATATGATTTGATATGATACAATACTTCACTAAGAAATACAGGTGCCAATTGTGGAAACTGTCCGTATTTTGTATGTTCAGACCCAACCTTCAGCAAGCTCAAAATACACAATCACTTTCTAATTTATATATAATATACCTACTTCCAAGCCTAGAAAACAAGAGCATTTCAAAATGCTATTTGTCCTATATATAGCAGCAACTGTGTTAAAAAAACAACATGCATTGTCAAGTCTTAAAGTGAAGCACAGGAACATTTGTAGCACAGCCAGCATGTCACATAATAAATGGCATGAGTCTGTTGCCTTTCTTCTGTGTGAGAACCCTTTTCTTTTAATGGATAGCTGATCCATGTCCTTTCTTACGGAACCCAAATAATGATCACGTAAAGACAAGCATAGATTGTTGATATTGGGGTGGGGTTTTTTTTATACTGGTTAATTTAAAAGCATCTTCATAAGAAATGGGATGAACAAAGCTATATTGGTCCAGCAGATGGTAAAGATCAAAGGTGAAATAAATCAAAGAGCATGTGCAACAGTTACTGGTGCTATTATGTCAACTCATGATGTGATAGTTAAGGTTTTAACTATCAGTTTTGTTAGATGCTACCATTCCTCAGGGTAGACAACTTTGAAGTGAAAACTCCCTTGATGTACAGCCCTGGAATTAAGAGTTCTCAGCTAAAAGAAAACACCTTCTCCCATCAATCCTTTGCTTTTGGTTACACTTATCCCTTAAAAAGACATAGTTTAAAAAAAAAAAAAAAAAAACAGATAAAAATATCACAGTTTGTCATTAGTGTGCTTGCTTCTAACAAGTTGGCAAACAGTCTTCATTTCTTGTCCTTGCTCACCATTACCTATAGAAAACTCTTCACAGGCAACTATTTTTAATAGGGGGCATCATTTATTTTACACAGAAAAAGTACAGATTACTTTACTCCCCCCCCCAAAAAAAGGGGGAAAAAAATAAAAGCAAGCATGCTGTGCCTTTGTATCCTTTCACATTTCTTTTACAGAAGTTGCATACCTGAAATCCACTACCAATTAAAATAATGCAATAGACTTCATAGGATTATACCTCTTAGAGCAAGAAATCACATTTGGTGAATCATATTTATTTCCTAGGGAGGAATTAAGCAGCTTTTTATTAACTACCACACAAGCTTAAGGAATTAAATTCAGGAATCTTGTTGCTCCTGTAAGCAACTGGGAGGAACAAATTAAGATCCTATTCTGAATCACCTACTGGAGCAGCTTCTTTGTATGCACCAGTGGCAGAATACACTTTGTCTAAGCAAGTATCACTAACATTATTCATTCAACTATGAATGAAGATCCCACTGTCTGTAATGTGGAAGAGGAGTTGTTTACAGCGTTCCCACAGTCCTGGCCTTTGGAGATACACTGCATACCCTCCATGGCACATCAGGAACACAACAGGGGCCAGAGTGGGAGAAGACATACCATGCCACACAAACCTCACTTCTGCTTCCCAGCTCAAAAATGTTCACCCATGGCTACTGCCCTGATCATCACAAAGAGGAAAGGTTCCTTCTCACCAAGAGCAGGAAGTATGGAATCATGGTAATACAGCTTTTTGTCAAGACCCAGCTTGACTAAATGGCTGGGAATTAGATGCTCTAAGAGAGGAGGCAATTTTTTTCCTAGCTGATATCAAATGTTAAAGCAGAAAAGTATTGACCTCTTTGTTCTTCTCAGGATAATAGAATTATCCAGAAAATTCAAAGCAGTTTCTAAAATTACATTTCAGTTCCATGTAATCTTAAGATTAACTAACTTATGTGTTCTTTCATTGCTCCTCTGTGTATAATACTGTTTTATTGACATGTAAGTCAGGAGGGAGAGGGCATGGGTGGAGAGGAAATCCTCAGATGTTCAATATCTTTTGCAGGAGAACATGAAACATAAAGAAGTCACACAGTAATTCAATGCATGAAAGTCACTAACAACTAATACATTCTCCACACACTTTCCCAAGACTCTGCTTAAGTGACTGCTACACACATAAGAAACACAAGCAAATGAATGTCTGTCAGAAACTGCTTTTTCCTATACCTCATCTTCAGAAATGCAAATAATTTCTAATGATATTTGACCTTTCTCATTTGAAAAATCAATCTGCAGGCAAAACTAAGAAGTCTTGTACCATCTCCCTCCCACCCAGAAAATGGTAATAATTTTGGTTCAAATGAAAACGAATCATATTAACCTGCAAAGTTTTCTTCTTTTCCCAGCACCTACATGTACAGTTCTCCATTAATCATAGTGCTACTATCTAGCTGCTTGTGTTGCTATAGTTAGTTATAATCCCATCAACAGTGCAGAACTTCATCAATGCTGCAGACTCCGTTGCTTATTAGTGATTTATTTTTCTGTAAACTATCAGAGTATTTCTACCTTACTGGTTTCTACCAGCCAATTTCTATCACCTGTGAGGAAGAAAAATAAATAAATAAAAGTAGTTGAAAAAAACAACAAACAACAACTGTATGCTAAAAATACCAACGCTGATGGCAATCACAAACCATGTTGTGCTTCATTTCTGACCTTATTTTGTGAGTACATGAAATTAACTGTATACTAAAATTTTATTTGAACACAAAAGTCATATGACTAAGACAGGCATCAGTAAACTGTGTTTAAAATTCAGTCAGACCAAGCTAGTAATCCCTTTGTTTCCTTGTTTCCTATATCAGGTTTATTAGTTTAGCATGTTTCTACCAGTAGCCACAGAGGTTTGGCTCAAACCCCTAAAAATACAGAAACAAGCCATAAAAAGAGGTACCATATGGTAGAGATTATGCAGAGTAGATTTAAGCATCTTAAAACCTTTCTGCATTACACATTTTAAATAGGAAACTAAAACAAGCATATGCCATCCTAGTCTATATATGTACATATGATGGTACTGCAAATACTCTCCTCAGTGAAATGCTGTGACCCTACACTGGGAAATTATTAACACCAGTGCTTTTTCAAACTTCATTAGCTATGAATGTCTCACCAGCACCTCATAACAAGAGGTGCTCAGACACACACACAAATCATGATTCATGTTTCAGCCAGATGAGAGGATGATGTGCTCTGCAAGGCTCATTGACACTAAAGGCCTGTATGCTCCTGCAGAGTTCAAACCTGCAATGTGCTGTCATCTCTGCAGTGGCTATCCTTACAGTGTCTTTCAACCACAGCCTCCTTCACTTGAATGTAGTTACTGCTGACCTTCAGAGTGATGTGAAAATATAATATCTATCTAAAATATACTATCTATCCTCTTTGCACTAGATACGTTCAGTGCTAGAAGGTATTTTTTTCACTGCTGAATCCGTGAAATCTGTGAAAAATCAACTTTTAAAATAAGATACTTCCAGTTTTAATTTGCAAGAACATTTGTTATGAAAAGAATGAGTCAATGTCTCCAAAATCCATCCAACAAAAATATTAATCACAGTATACTAAATTTACAAAACCAAGATGAGAGCACTTAGCCTGTGAAAGGACAAAGCTATAATGAGGTCTTTTCTTCTACACACAGCAAACCATTTCATTCAAACAGAAAAATCCAAGTATTGTGCTTTTGCATGAAATTGTGTTAGCACTCCCTTTGCAAATCTGTAGATAATAAGATTTCAAACTGCTTTTATTGTTATGTTGCTCAAAGCATGAAGCATGCACTTCATTGTCTTCTAGAAGGAAAGAAGGTTTTCCTTAAGTTCAAGTTATGCCTTCTGTGTTCTAGTTTGTGCTCATTAGCCCTTGTCCTGTCACTGCTCACCACTGAAAAGAGCCCAGTCCCATCCTCATAATCTCCACACTTTAGAAGTTAATATGCATTTATAATATGTAAGAATTTAGCATGTACTGGGAATTTGATCAGAAGACCTTGCTCTCAGAGGTGGTAAATTCAAGGTATTCACTTTCAGCACAGGTACAATCCAGATTTTTTAACTTTTAAAAATCTTTCTTTTAAAATATGAGAAGCAGTTTAGTCTTATTGCTATGGAGCCCTTCCACATTCTCATTTAGTAAAGAGTACCTTAAATGTGGTCTAGCCTGCAGACACAGTCATGATCTCATGATGGTCTCATTTGCATTTGTGATTAATTCTGATGGCTTGAGAATGTACCAGTTACACTGCTGTCAATTTATTCTTCCTACTTGGTTGAATCATAGATCAACATCACTGGTGTCCTGCCAGACAGGAGAGCAACAGTATCTGGCAGCTGAAGAGATTTAAAGTAATTGGTGGAAAAACACCCAGTCCAAAATGACTGAAGGTCTGGCTCCTGTTCAATTGTCAAATGAACTGTTATCTTAATTACAAGGTTTAGGCTTTTCTCTGAGCATAGTAGTTTGTGGAAGTTGGTGGGGTTTTTTTCCTCTGCTTTTTCTGTACAGCTACTGATTCCCAACTGTTACATGATTACCTTTTCATATCTTAATACTCCAGGCAACATAGTCACAGAGAAGCTGCCTCTTGAGAGAAAGGAATACAGAAAGGACGACTGCCAGAGGTAAACAACATAATGAGCTCCAATTCTGCAACTAATGCAGAGAATGCTTCCACAGTGTGACACCAGTGTTCTCTTCTCTGTATGCATCAGTTTTGTTTATATAATTGCTAAAATTATTAGTTAAAAGCAGCCCTTAAAACTACAAAAGTGAAAAGATTGTAGTGTTTGATGAATCAAATAGGACACTGTACTGACCCATGTATTTAATTCTTCTTTTCCCCATCTTAGTCTGTTGCATCAGTTTTTGTATCACTGCCATCTTGCCAGTACTGACAGACTCACTAGGGATTCCCACCAGCATGCACAGCACAGTCAGAATACATGAAAGGGAGAAAATTTTAAAATGGTGATACACAGATGTAAAGATTTCAAACAGCCCTTCTGTGCTTACTTATACATATTTTCCTGCAACTTAGACTGGAAGGAATTCACTGAGGAAACATATGCCCTCCACTCAGCTTCGTGTCCTCTGTGAAAATTCCTACTTCCTGTTATCTGGAGCAGCAGAGCTCTGTGATTTCAAAGATATTCCAGCATCTTTCTTCAGTTAATTTGAAGGCACAGTTTTGTGCAGTCCGTTGGGATAGCAGCAGTAACTCAAAATCCTTCTTAGCAGTGTGAAATACATTACCACATGCAAGGTACTTTGATCTCCTGTGCTAATGTCATAAAACACCCAATATAACTAAACTATGTTCTCTAAAGCAGTTTCATTGAGGAGAGGGTGGGACAAAAAGAAAAACTGAAGTTAGTAAATCAGATTTCTCAATTCAGAAGGAAGTTACACTCACAGTGATTTAGCCAAAATCACAGAAGAAAATAACCCTAATAAAACCTCACATTCTATTATTTTATTCCATAAATTATGGACACTCAGCATAACCACAAATCCCAAAAAAAACACTGACACAATGTGCAACATGGTGAACCAACTTTGCATAAAGAACAAAACAACTTTTAATTCCTGAATAAAAATGGAAAAAGTACAAGGAAAAGAAAAAATACAAGCTGTTAGACCAAACAGCACTGCTGCAGCATAATACAAACAAGAGATTTATGGATGAACTATGAGCTCTGTTTTAGAAAGATCACCCTAATCTGAGGTGATACAGAACCTTGCCAAACTGTTCATATGGTCGCTGTTAAATATATGGATCCTATTTCTTACTTGAATTTGTCCAGCCTTCGACTATTTTATTGGTTTTACTAGATACAGGCATCCCAAATGAATTTCCTTGATTTGAGAAAACTGGAAATCACTGGAAAACAATGAGCAGTCTATCTCAGCTTAGCTTTCTTTTCGAGCAGAACACATAGTACAGAAACATAGAAAATATTTATCCTTCCCTTGGAGCGCAAATTAATTTGATCAGCAAAAGAGATGAGTGGTCAATAAGTTCCTATGTGCTATACAGCACCACTGATTTTTAATTCATAATGAATTGCTCATTCACCCTAAACACCTGTTCTACAGAAAAATCTGAGTAATAACTGCTAATGCCCACATCACACCATTTGGACAATCCACATCTTTTCTTCACAGTCCACTTCTTTCCAGTAAAATTAGTGAAATGACTGCTTCTTGGTTCTGTGTCCATGAATTGCACAATATTCATGCTATTCATGGTTACAGCTACTAGATTTATGATACAAATCGTATCCAGCCTGGAACAATTCACAAAAGCTGAAACACAAGCAGTTGAAAAGAAGCAACAGTAAGCAGAAGCAATAAAGTGAGCTCCTTGTACACTGCAGGCTTTCCATTTTACAGCTTCCTCTGAACACTATTCTCTGTTATCTTGGCCCTGCTGCATCTCAGACAAAGTACACCTAAAACTTAGCTTTAAAACAACCCCCAAAACATAGTCCTTTGATTAAAATAGCTACAGGTTCGATAGAGGAGGGCTTGTCCCTCATCTCAGAGCCACTGACACATTATTATGCAGTGCTGATCTTCCATTGAGCTCTATAAAGTTATGCCATATCACCTAAAATTATTTCACCAAGCTACAAGGCATATCATCTGTAATGTGCTATGCTATCTTCCTGTAAAATGCTATATTTTTAATATGTCCATAGGCACAAAGAAAGCAAATTATTTTACCTGAGGGACAGTAGGCTCTGCGCTCCACTGCCAGAATTGTAAGCAGTCATGCACACTTATGAAATATGTTTTTCCTGTTTCTCTCTTCTGGGGGGTAAAAACCAAAAATTAATAAAAAATGCCAGGTTTTACAGCCTGCAAAAATTTCTTTTTCAAACTTCAATTCATGTTAGCTTTTCAGTTCTTGAAGTCAGGATTCCCTATCACACAGGGCTAAGTACTGTCCAAGTACATCACATTGCATTATAGTGTGCAACCCAAAGTCAAGAAACACAAAGTAAATGTTATGTCATACCACTGACTTAAAAAACTAGTTTCTTTCAGGTGGGAAGTCCAGCCTATGAATTTAACAGCCTGATTCATAAAATCAGAGGCATGCTTTATACCTTCAGTACCTGAAAGTTCTGTAAGACTATAATCCCCCTAAGGACAAAGTCTCTGTTATGTACAACCACCACTACATAGTGACACTTCTTTGCAGCCCTTCTCCTCCCTCCATACATATGCCACAACTCATGCTAAAGCATTAGAAGGCAGATGTGGTAAATAGGCTGTCTTATGCCTTAGATTATAAGGGACAGGAATCCTCACAGAACAGACCTGCAGGAATGAACAAGTACCAAGTCATGCAAAATTGACATCAAGGAATCTTGCCTCACTGACGAGTATTCCTTGTGGCAATACAGAACACATCTGCTACCTCCACAATTCAGGTTAATCTCTAAGCCTTTAAACTTTATTTATACAAATTTCACATTAAACATACAGAAATGGAAGGGGAAAAGCACACAGATATACTAAGGGCCTCCCCAGCAAATTTACTATGATTTCTTCCTCTTCTGGTTATGCAACATTTTCCATGATCTAATGTATGAGAAAAGGAACACTACAAAAAAGGAAAAAAAACCAATGTCTTCAACACAGTGCAGAAGTTTACCATGTGGAAATATATTGTACTAGGTTCTACATTGTATTTGGACTCAAATCTGAAATTATTTTAAGACAACTGCATTACAGCCCCTTCAGTACACCTTTTACCAAAGAGTAATGTCTCCTTCCAAGATTCAAGACTCCATGTAGAATTTGCAGATTATTTGTTTAATACTGCAATCAAAAAATAATCTGTCTTCAAGCTGAGATTTTCTGAAACAGAAAATAAGATACTTTCTATCACAGTATCACAGTATCACCAAGGTTGGAAGAGACCTCAAAGATCATCCAGTCCAACCTGTCACCACAGACCCCATGACTAGACCATAGCACGAAGTCCAGTCCCCTCTTGAGGAGGGAGGACATTGCTGCCCAGAACTCTCCTGCCCACTGCAGGCTTGAACTCATGACCTTCCCAGTAAGAGTCTTACGTGCTACCAACTTAGCCACATGGTCCCCCAAAATAAACACTGAGCCACTGACTGCACCTCTTTGAGTGCAGCCATCCAGCTAATTCCTAATTCCTAATTCCTATGGAACACCTTTCACTAGTTAACTTTAATGAAAAACAAACACATATCCAGTCTAGTTTAGACAAACCCAGCAGGACCTGGACAGAATGTGGTTAAACATAGCAAAACATAACTTGGAGGCATGACGATTAAAGAATTGAGGAAATACCACTAAATAGCCCTCTGCAGTAAAACGTGGCCAGAATTCATTCATTGACTATGTACCTATTCTGACCCCCACAGAGGAAAATCTGGTACACATGAGGTCAATAAAGGACTTTGCTCAAGTAAAAATTATTTCTGTAGATCAGAAGTGGCAAGAAGAAAGAATGGCTTACTAAAGAAAAAGGTGCATAATGTTCCAAAAATGCTCCTTTTACCCTTAACTTCAGCTGAGATGCATTGTGCATCCTCCTTACATACTTGGAAGGCACTCCAAATGCTTTGAAGTTCATCAGCTTAATGAGGAAGTCCATATAGCTCAGGCAACTGCTGCATACTTAGCAGCTCTTAAAAAGGAGAACCATTTATAAACCTAAAGGGGTAGTTACCCAGCTACAAATAGAAATTCACTTACTAGCTCTGCTGCTGACATGACTCATTGGACTATAAGTGCAAGATTTAAATATAACATGCAAAGGTACTACAGAAGTCTGTTTTGATTCACTGCAGCAATGAATGTGAGACATCTACAGCAAAAACAAAGCTATAGAGTTTCCCAAAGTTTTGTAAACTTGGCATCAGGTTCATGCAATTACTGCACTATCCAAATGCTTTGAAGATTTGCACATGACTCTAGCAGCATGAATAAAGGAGTGTGCTTTTTCACCAGCCTACCAGTGTTTTAACAGAAAATAGGCCATGCTTACTGTATTATACTTCTAGTCTTATAAAGGATTTTTATATTCTGTTGCCTGCCATAGGCTTAAAAAAAAAGTTCCATGAAAAATGAGTAAAAGTAGAGTTCTCTAATGATACTGAAACACACTGTAGAAAATATCTGTGTCTAGAAAGGATTACTTATGACCTGTGAACTGGTCACTCCCTTTAACTCTGAATTTCATTTTCTAATCTGAAAGTACACTTTTTACACCATTGAGCTGTCCTATTAAATTCATGTACTTGAATCACATGAGGGGAAAGTATAACACTTTTGTGATGCATACCTTCATTAAGAACTTTTGCTGCCTGCTTATCTTCCAACACTTGCATTTTCCTTGCTTGTATTTTTTTCTGCACTCCTAATTACATTGTAGCTAAATTTCTTAAAAGAATCTGGAAGAAACGGGCTTCTGGGAGACAAGGGCAGCAATTAAGCTGGAAATGTCTCCTTTTTCCTTAGCATAAAATGAAGCATAATTATGCAAGTGATGTTTCGACTCCATCAGTTCATTATCTGTGTGCCAACATAGAGTTCCTGTTGGACAGCCTAGTCAATCTAGGCTGTGCCAGCATGGAAGATCTGAAGTTGCCCAGTTTTCCATTCTAAGTACCCCAAAACTCATTTGCAAGATGGAACTTCTTTTTGGTAACTTTAGAGTGTGTTGTCTTTCTGCTTCCTACGGTGCACATAAAACTAAAATCTGAAGTTTGCAGACCATCACCAAGGAATGCTAAAATAAGGCACTGAAATGGAAATAGTAAGAATGGGTTAGACCATCACACCAATTGGCCCACTGAGGTCAAGTCTTTTAGCTAAATTCAGAGTAGCTACACAGCATGCCATGGGATACAGAACGCAGTTAAGCACCAATAATAAGATGCACAGAAGCCACTGCCAATCATACTGTATTATTCAGGAACACTTCAAGTCATGTGTTTAGGTTATATTTATATGTGTATATTGCACTTGATATGTCTATGGATGTGTGTGAATCGGTAAATTAATTGATACACCAAAATAGTCTTGATGAAATGTGGTTGATGCTGTCTTTATATTGCAGAGAGGTGACCTGGGATTAAATGTGGCACTGAAGAGGAGTAGAAACTTTCTGTTCTCAGAGATATCAGAGTTTGGTTAGAATAGAATAGAATAGAATAGAATAGAATAGAATAGAATAGAATAGAATAGACCAGACCAGACCAGACCAGACCAGACCAGATTGGAAGAGACCTTCGAGATCATTGAGTCCAACCTATCATCCAGCACTATCTAATCAACTAAACCATGGCACCAAGCATCCCATCAAGTCTCCTTCTAAACACCTCCAGTGATAGCGACTCTACCACCTCCCTGGGCAGCACATTCCAATGGCCAGTCTGTCTTTCTATGAGGAACTTCTTCCTAACATCCAGCCTAAACCTACCCTGGTACAGCTTGAGAGAAATGAGTAGATTGCCAGAGAGCTCTGAGGAATTTTTAACTAAATATGTAGGATTTTGGGTTTAAGTTTGTCTTGGCTTTTTGCTGCCTACCCTTGAGCTTATCTCATCAATTTTGATGTTAAACATGTAATTAAAATCACAACATTCCACAGATGCCACCATGTAAAACATCTAGAGGAAATAAAAGGGGAGGAGAGAACAAGGAAATTTAATTTTACATAGACAAATAAATAGATGGCAAACATGGCCATGAAAGCAGATAAACAGCAAAAGCATGGGGAATCAAAAGCAAAGAACACCATCTGGGTACCCAGGACAGCAGGAATATTCTGTCCCCATTGTCCAGCTGGCAAGTGGCTGGGACATGGTACAGCTAACACTCTTAATGTATTTGAGTTTAGCCAGCTCTGTGCTGCCCAGCAATCTGTGTGTCTGGCTGCAGAAGGAATGAGAGCATTGACACTTTATGTGCTAAAAATGCAGTTTCTGTGAATCAAGATCACTTTCCTCTCGAGCTCAATAGGCATGAGCTCAAGCCCTGAAGTTAACTGGCTGAGTATCTTCCATCATTTTGAATTAACTTCTCTTTGCATTGGTCACTTCCTTTAAGGACTACCTTCACAAAGGGGAAGATTGAAGGAAAACACATGAATAACTACCCTTATTTGCTACAGCAAAGAAAAAGCCAAAATGCTGTTCTGTGTCCATTAAGTACTGAGTGGCTGTATGGGGATTAAAGTACAGCAAGGGGAAATTATATTGGATTTTGTCACATTTTCCACCAATTAGGGCAATGAATATTCATATGAATCAGCCTAGGGACACCACATGATACTCACCATTGCATGATTCCAAGAACAGGTTAGAGAACTTTTGAGAGAATGCTTTAAATAGAGTTGTTTCTGATTCAAGAAAAAGAATGATGGAATGGTTGGAATAAGACAAGCTCTCAGAATCTCTCCTGAACGAAATTCTGGGGTAAAAACACGTGATGGTTAGGTGACTAAATTTTCTATATAAGACAAGACAAAACCAATATAGCCACATATGGCTACAAGTTTTAGCATTTTTGCTTTAAGTTATAATTCAGTTTAATCCTATAGTAATATTTTTCCATTCTGCTTTTTAATTATCTCTTAGATTAATTACCATGTCATGGCTGGCAGTCTTTCCTCAGATGTAATCACTGCTAATTTGTCTGCAAAAAAAGACAATAAGTTCAAATTCTGCATGAATATGAGAACTATGATGACTGCCTCCAGACAAAACAGAAGCACAGGACATGGAAGTATTTTCTCTGAAGTGATTCTTAAACTTCAAACTTGTCACCATTAAATTGTTCACATGCTAAATACAATATGCTCCTAGACAGACAGCTGTAAGGGTTGAAGTAAAAGCCATACTGTATTCAAAGAAACTGCTCTGCATTTATCTTTCTGTACTTTCTACACACCCACAAACTACACCCCACTATTTACCATAGCCACATCCCAAAGAACTAGACAGGACAGCATCCCTTTGTTCTTAAACTGTGCTGACCAAGCTCAGTTGGAGTGGCTGGAGAGCTGCCAAACAGAAAGGGACCTGGGGGTACTGATTGGCAGCTGGCTGAACATGAGCCAGCAGTGTGCCCAGGTGGCCAAGAAGGCCAATGGCATCCTGGCCTGCATCAGAAACAGTGTGGCCAGCAGGAGCAGGGAAGTCATTCTGCCCCTGTACACAGCACTGGTTAGGCCACACCCTGAGTCCTGTGTCCAGTTCTGGGCCCCTCAATTTAAGAAGGACATTGAGACTCCTGAACGTGTCCAGAGAAGGGCAAAGAGGCTGGGGAGAGGCCTTGAGCACAAGCTCTATGAGGAGAGGCTGAAGTAGCTGGGACTGTTTAGCCTGGAGTAGAGGAGGCTCAGGGGAGACCTTATTGCTGTCTACAACTACCTGAAGGGAGGTTGTGGCCAGGTGGGGGTTGGTCTCTTCTCCCAGGCACCCTGTGACACAACAAGAGGACACAGTCTCAAGCTGCGCCAGGGGAAGTTTACGCTGGAGGTGAGGAGAAAGTTCTTCACAGAGAGAGTTGTTAGCCATTGGAATGTGCTGCCCAGGGAGGTGGTGGAGTCACCGTCCCTGGAGATGTTCAAGAGGGGATTGGACGTGGCACGTAGTGCCATGGTTAAGTAGTCACGAGGTGACAGGTTGGACTTGATGATCTTTGAGGTCTTTTCCAACCTTGTTGATTCTATGATTCTATACAGCAGAGGAAATATTTCCTTCCTGCTGTAGTACACAACAGTTCACAGTACGCAGGTGTTAGTCAAGAAGAAAAAGCTTACTCTCTAACACGTATTATAGAAATGGTACTATTCTGTCCATCACATTTTGTTGTGCTCAGCTGTAGCCCCATAAAATGAGTGTGAGAGCTGAATATGCCAAAAGATTATTTCTGAGAAGTGTGACTTCATTCAATATTCCTGAAGTGTAATGTGCAGGTATAATTGAATCCTTAGCTTTTTTCAGAAAGAATTCAAGAAACATTGCCAAGTGATAAGCTGACTGATACGATTAGGAACAAAATTCCAATTATAACGGCACACAACTGTCACCATTAGAGAGTTATTCGGTGCCAAATGCTATTGAAATGCTTTTTAAAAAGTCAGCTTAACACAGATGTTAATATGCAAGGTATGTTGGCACCCTTTAACAAACTTCCAGTTTGAGGTTGTCAGTGTGAAAGATCAAACAGAGGTTTGTGCAAATTTCAGGCTGTCAAGGTATATCTGACAAAGAATAAAGACCAAAAGTCTGCATCTCATTTTAATTTGACATTAATGAGGACTTTTGCCTTAGAAAGGGCCAAAAAACCTTTGCAAGATTTGTGCTGGGAGGTGCAACAGTAAAGCATTTAAGACTAGATTCAGAAAATATAGTAGGTATTTAGGTATTGTGCTACCAACTGGTATTTACAGTCGTAAACGATGTAATGGTGAACCACACGACACCGTATAACAAGAAATGGACACAATCTTCCAGATGTGGCCTCACCAGGGCAGAGTAGAGGGAAAGGACAACCTCTGTTGACCTACTAACCACAAGCCTTCTAATACAACATCCTAGAATGGTATTGGCCTTCTTGGCTACAACAGCACATTGCTGGCTCATGGTCAACCTTCACAGTATCACAGCGTCGCTAAGGTTGGAAGAAACCTCGAAGATCATTGAGTCCAACCTGTCACCACAGACCTCACGACTAGACCATGGCACCAAGTGCCACATCCAGTCCCCTCTTGAACACCTCCAGGGATGGTGACTCCACCACCTCCCCGGGCAGCCCATTCCAATGGCGAATCACTCTCTCGGTGAAGAACTTTCTCCTCACCTCGAGCCTAAACTTCCCCTGGTGCAGCTTGAGACTGTGTCCCCTTGTTCTGGTGCTGGTTGCTAGGGAGTAGAGGCCAACCCCTTCCTGGCTACAACCACCCTTCAGATAGTTGTAGAGAGCAATGAGGTCACCCCTGAGCCTCCTCTTCTCCAGGCTAAACAACCCCAGCTCCCTCAGCCTCTCCTCATAGGGCTTGTGCTCGAGGCCTCTCACCAGCCTTGTTGCCCTTCCATCCATTAGGAACCCCAGGTCCTTTCCCCCTTCACCGCTCACCAACAGGTCAGCCCCCAACCTATATTGGTCCATGGGGGTTGTTCTTTCCCAGGTGGGAGACTCTACACTTGCCCTTGTTGAATTTCATTAAGCTCCTTTCCCAACTCTGCCACCTGTCTAAGTCTCACTGGATTTGACATCATGTTCTAGCAATATAATGTCTAAATTACTTTTCAGCAGAAATGTGCTACCTTCTAAATGCCTCAATTTGACATTTCCAAAGTATTTAAAAAATATGAAAATAAAAAATTTGCTTAACACTTGCCCTTAGCAGGAACATCTTTCATAGAGAATTCTTTCTTTTCTAGAACTATAATATGGCAACTTATTTTTAGCATATATATTATCCTTAAGATAAATCATTGAGCTTGTCAGCAAGGGTTTTTATTTCTGTGGATTGCATTAAGAGGCCAGTGTATGCTCATGGACAGGTGCCCATCACATGGATTTTAGTTGAGTCCAGCTGCCAGAAATAGCTTTAGCTGAGATAAATAGCAATTCTGGAGTCCAGCTAATTAATGCCTAATTTGTCAAACTCTGCACCTCTGACATTTAATGGAGATCTTGTCACGCATGCAGGATGAGATTTCTATGAGAATAAGTCTGCACACTGCAAATGAAGCCCACATAATCCCAGGATTCAAAAGCAAAGCTAGACTCTACATACCTCTTTGGGATGGTTCCACAGACTTATGGTGAACACAAACTAGAAATTCATATGGTCTGGTTTGAATTTTTGAGAAAAAAGGTGCCTTAAATAAACGTCCTTTGATTTGCCATCACCACCGGTTAACAACTGGAATGAGATAAGTGTTGCTCCAAGTTTTATTTGTAATAGAATAGAATTAACCAGGTAGGAAATGACCTTCAAGATCGTCGAGTCCAACCTATCACCCAACACTATCTAATCAACCAAACCATAGCAGCAAGCACCCCATCCAGTCTCTTCCTAAACACCTCCTGTGATGGTGACTCCACCACCTCCCTGGGCAGCCCATTCCAATGTCCAACCACTCTTTCTGTGAAGAATTTCTTCCTAACATCCAGCCTAAACCTCACCTGATGCAGCTTGAGACTGTGTCCTCTTGTTCTGGTGCTTCTAGTTTTAAAAGTCTCTCTTCCTTTCCTAATAAATGTTTATCTTGCACTTGTAACTTTCAGGATCCATTATCAGTTGCCCATTACCTGGGCCTAATTGATACCCTAACTGATAAATACTGCATGCAAAATAATGTAGTTACAATGGTATCAATTTTACTTTCCATAAATAAATTGTTTCTGTAACTCCCAACTACATATTAACCCATAACCAACAATCCCCAAACCTTCTCTACTGGATAGGATCATTAATTCTATTCCAAAATAAAGTCACCTAGAGAAGATGGAATTGAACTCAGAGAAGACATGTTCTAAGTGTATGCAACTGGGTCTTGATCATTCAGCTCATCCTCTCATTATGTTAGCTCAGAAAAGCAGGCAATATTACCATCTTCTTTTAACAAGAACATTAATACAATACAATACATCAGGTTGAAAGAGACCTTCAAGATCATCACGTCCAACCCATCAACCAATCCAACCCACCTAAACAACTAAACCATGCAACCAAACACTCCATCAAGTCTCCACCTGAACACCTCCAACGAAGGTGACTCCACCACCTCCACGGGTAGCCCATTCCAATGGGCAATCACTCTCTCTGTATAGAGCTTCTTCCTAACATCCAGCCCAAACCTGCCCTGGTGCAGCCTGAGACTGTGTCCTCTTGTTCTGGTACTGGCTGCCTGGGAGAAGAGACCAACCTCTGCCTATCTACAACCTCCCTTCAGGTAGTTGTAGAGAGCAATAAGGTCACCCCTGAGTCTCCTCCAGGCTAAGCAACCCCAGCTCCCTCAGCCATTCCTCATAGGGCTTGTGTTCCAAACCCCTCCCCAACTTCGTTGCCATTCTCTGGACACGTTCCAGCAAGACAACATCCTTCCTAAACTGAGGGGCCCAGAACTGGACACAGGACTCAAGGTGCGGCCTAACCAGTGCAGCGTACAGGGGCAGAATGACCTCCCTGCTTCTGCTGGCCACACTGTTCCTGATGCCATCGGCCTTCTTGGCTGCCTGGGCACTAACATGTCTTCCCTTTATTTTGCTTATAAATAGCAAGAACTTCATGCAGTTGATTTTTATTGTAGATTTTTTTTTTTTTCCTTTTAAGCTTAAAAAGTGTTTCTGATTGTTACTTTAAGACAGTAGAGTCAGCTCAAGATGTCGCTGGCACCGTGCCAATTAGAGGTATTCAAACCTCCCCTGAGCTACTTTGGCACACGTACAGCATGCAGTGTTTTTATTCGATAACTTCTTCTTAGCTCAAAAAAACCCCCAACCATAATATTAAAATGAGGTGCTTTAGAGTATTATGATTTACAAAAAGGTTCTAAGCAGCTAATCCAAATAACTTCAGGATTATAAAATTTATCTCTCCCAATGACGAAGGGGTAAAACGAGCAATAGCTCATAAAGTAGTAGCAGTGTCGGAATCCATTCATTCTCTGATGACCTTCTACTGGCATTGAACTTCACTTGGCGCTGAAATGCAGAAGTGTACCAACAGCGCTTACTGATGAAATACATAATGAATGCAATCTGCTTTTTGGAATATTTTGTACCTTGCACAAATGTTCTGATAGCTCAGGAATTCTTCTGTTCCTTCTCTGCTTGTGAAAAAAAAAACCCACAACACAAAAGTCTGTTAATAATTTGAGCAGCTTTTTGTATGGCCTTAAAACTCTTTTTCAAAGCTTGCTTAGAACTTTAAAAAATGATCATGATCCCGATAGAAATTCCACAGCCATTAATCTGTTCATATCCAAAAAAACCAAACCCTAATTTAAAACTACAGAACTCATTTTGACCTGCTACACATTAAAAGCTATTATAACAGATAACAAATTATGTCTTGCAGAACTTAATCTATTTTGTAGCCTATTGTAACTGGAAAGTCTTATATTAAAAGGAAAAAAAAAACCAGCACACAACCTCATTCAAAATAAAATTTAAGTAGTCCATGTTCAATTACTGCCTAGCATAATTACTTTTTTTTTTTTGAGTTCTATTACCTTTTTCAGAATAATGTTTGTTTTCTTTCACTAATATAATGAAATGGGAATAAAGATCATTTAACATTCTAGCCAGAGGGCTCTTTTAATGCTTATAAGATGAAAAGAATGCAGATAACAAACAAAACAACAACAACCAAAAACGTGAGGCAGAAAAGATAGCCTTTTGTACTGCCACAAAATATACCAAATATGTGACTAAGAATATGTTAAAAAAAAAATAGGAAAAAAAGAAAAAGAAAGGGCAAAGACAGATTGGTAAAATGAACTGAGTTTGAAGCTGTGCGAGTGTGTTTTCCACTAGGAACATCCTTGGTGTTTTCAGGAATAGAAACAATATGAGCTTTGAAAATGAAGGGAAAAAACAGTATTAAACAAGAAGATAGTCTTTATCTCTAAAGGCTTTAATCAGTATCCAATAACTCAACAGGGTTTACCAGGCACTGTTTCCAGATACTGAGCCAAATCTCATTCACAATACAGTTCATTGTACCCAAGAGAATCACAGAAGGGATTAATTTTGCTTGTCAATTTTATTCTTTGGATAACACACTTGTAGTGAATCAGTTTACTAATTTGCAATGTTACATCACTGGGTTTGTAACTTTACCACAAAGAACTCTGTGTAAAAGTAAGAGATACTCCAAACTTTTCACTGGTTACTCGGGCACTTCATGAATAGCAAAACATATCTTCGGAACCCTGTACTAATCTGTAAAACTAAGCTTGTGAATTTATCCTTGTCCTAAATTCAGGAGGTATAAAGCAACATGAAGTAAATTTTTAGCAATTTGCCAAAAAAAAAAAAAAAAAAAGTTAAAGATATCCTCACATACCTCGTGGCACAAGAGAGGACCCAACTGAAACCCAACCATTTTCTTTCAGGCAAGTATATTCCTAGACCCTAATGTGGTTCTTTATAGAACAGAGGTCTTTCTAAAGCCATTTATTCTATTCGATGGGTTACAACAATGAAGTTCCTGGCTGTAAAAGAAGCAGTAATTTTTGCAGACCTGTTGAGTAGGAGCAAGCTTGTCAAAACTGACATCTGATCTTGCATCTGTAGTTAATTTGACAGAGCTGCCAGTGTAAAAGCCAAACTGACAAACTGCTGCCTAGTGAAATTAATCACCACTGGTCAAGTTTTTGCATATCTGGACAAAGTATCCCAAGAACTCCACTTTTTGAAGTTGTAACAAAATGTTGGAAATTAAAAGCTAGGTTAAGCCGAACTGATGACTGCACAAGCTCAACATTCTACTACTATCATAGAATTGTCAGGGTCACAGGGCACCTCAAGGAGCATCTAGCTCCAATGTCCCTGCCATAGGCAGGGACACCTCACACTAGATCAGGTTGCTCAGAGCCCCATCCAGCCTGGCCTTAAAAACCTCCAAACTAAAGATAAAATCTAGTAGTGGCATAATATTACCCAAACCATTTCCATTACTCTTGCAATAGTTAATGTTTCATTTAAATCCTGAGTCCATTTGAAAAGCTGGGAATAGCATGATTTTAAAATGTTTGTGTTAATGTAGTCTGCCTGGTAACCCTGTTTATCATTGTCTACAGTTCAGCAGCATCATTAGCAGTAAAGTAGATAAACATCATAAACTGACAATAAGACTTGAGTGCTTTAGCACAGATAAGAATACGGCTTCACACTGCGTTGAATTTATTTTAAAAACCCTCAATGATTTCAAGAAGAGTGCACATATACACAATTAGAAAAGGCAGAATAAGCCCTAAATTAGCTCTATGAATTCTAGGTGCCTTACTCCTCATAATGTGCTACACCAATAAACTGTTAGAATAATCACACCGGTGCCAAAACTCCCATTGTCTTTAATAAGTTCTGCCATTTGCAAAGCAAGTGCAGCCTCATGCAGGCAGCAAGAAGCTAAAAACAGAATACTGAATGGAAAGTGTTAGTTCTGATATATCAAAGCTACTCCTGGATCCAGAGGAGAAACCAGTACTGTAATGGCCAAAACATGATAATTTGTATGCTCATCTAAAAGCTAACTGCTAGGAAAAGTTCAATAAGCTTTATTTTCTAATAAAAACCTCATTACTTGACTTGGTTTCTATTGCCAATGTTATTTTCACAAGGCCTATCTTAGCAAGTCTTTGATCTTACTGTCTTCTTTGGGTTACTTTCTACATTACAGTTCCACTGTGAGATTGCAAGGAAGACCTTGCACTTCAGGGAGAGTGCATAAGCTTTTTCTAATAATTCAAGTCTTTATTTGATTAAATTATTACACCATTTGTACCTAACATTTGAGATATTCACAAAGAACATCAGCATTGTTTGTTCACAAACTAGAATGGCTGATTGTCATTATCAGTGGTTTTGGGGTACTTACAGTGCTGTGTCAAAAACCTGCTATCAACATTTATCAAAGTCTGGTTCACCAGTTTTGCAAAGAAAAAAATACTTGTGCCAGAAAGTGCTTGTGTATTTAATCCAAAGTTCAGAATATGTCTGCTAAACTGTAGGTTTGAAAAACAAATTTGGGTATGTATGCTGATCTTACACGGCCAGCTTTCAGTAGCAGAAGGGCTACAAGGGTGACTTCCATGAGAAGCTGATAGAAGATTCCCCCATGTCTAAAAAGAGCCAGTTCCAGACATTTTAAAACAGTCTTGCTGCTGGGAAGGCCAAGCCCATCAGTAACAGGGGTAATGCCTCTGGGATAACATGTTTAAGACAGCAGTAAAACCACTGCACAACAGCAGCTGGAAAGAGGAGTGAGAATGTGAAACAACTCCACTGACATTGCTGTCAGTGAAGGAGGAGGATAGAAAACACTCTAGGTGCCAGAACAGAGATTCCCCTGCAGCTTATAATGAAGGCCATGGTGAGGCAGATTGTCCCCCCTGCAGCTCATGGAGGTGCACAGTGGAACAGATCGATGTGCCCCAAAGAGGCTGTGACTTTGTGGGAAATATGCACTGCAGCAGGCTCCCAGCAGGACCTGTGGGTCAGGATGTGGGAAGAGGAATGGAAGACCACATTGGTGACACCTGGCAGCTAGCCAAGGTCAACCCACTACAGTATGATTCAATCTCTTTCATCTTTCCCTTCTTTATGTGAACTAATTAAACTAAATTAACCTTCCCATATTCACTACAACAGAAATAAGATTTAATTCTGCAACTGAATATAACATTCCCACCTAAACAATGGAGATTTTGAGCAAGGAATTAAGAGGAAAAAATAAAGATATCAGGTGATATATGACTGGCATTAACGTCCTACTGTTGGTAGAGACATTCTCACTGTATTAAGTTATAACCCAGAGTCTAATTCTTGTTTGGAGAACCATTATCTGGGGCTCTCCATAGCAGAACACAAATTCATTCAGCATGAGAATAAGGTCATTGTCACGCCAGACCCATTCTTAGCTATGTGCCACATTTTCGTCATCATCATAACTCCTGCCCAGTGAAAGATAAAAGAATTACTTCAGTAGCTGTCTCCTGAAGAGCAGCTTAACTCTTTTCAGAATTAAAAGCCAATCAGCTAACACCTACACCAGAGATTATTTTGGAGGGTAAATAAATAAATAAAATCAATTAATACAGTCAAACATCTAAGTCGAGAATTTGATGATCAGAAACTTGCCATGAGTCAGAAGGAAATTGCTACTGACAAAACAGAGAAGGTACTTCTGTTACACACTGACAAATTTTAATGGGCTTTTCCCCATTGTTTCTTAGTTTCTGTGTTTCTGATTTAGAAATGTTACAGCTAGAAATGCACAGAAAAAAATATAATCAAATCTACAGATTGCTTTAAGAATTTTTTTTAATGATACAAATGAAATTAAGAATACTTTAAAAGCCTATTTGGTTTTTTTTAGTATTATAATACTCTACCAAGTCTGCACAACTGATACTTCTATTGGAATAATAAACCTGTAACAGTGAGTTAAATGAGAGAAGTTGATATTAGGGAATATTTATTATGGCAAAACCACTTAAAAATAATGGTTGTGACAAAGTAGGTATAACTAATTAGACATTCTGTCTCCTCTGACTTGAGATACAATTGAACTCCATCCAGAGAGGTTTAAGTAGACTTATAAGAGCCAGCAAGGTACACTGGTCTTCCTCAAAGCTACCCAACCATTCACAGTACCCTTACATTCTCCCACATCATGGGAAACCTGATGGATATTCTGGAGGAGGTTTTCTTTTCCACTTATCAAATTTGATTAGGGATTTTTGCTCTTAAGCACTTTTATTTTGCCTTTCAAAACACTGTAAAAGAACTTAAGAATGTGCAAGCTCTACTGCAAGCATTATAAAACTTTATCAGAACTTGTTTTCCTCTTGTTAAAAGACAGAAAACACACAAAAATACAGGCAATAAATTACAGTTGTAATTGAGGTTCATATTTTTTTCCCCATCATTTTTTAGATTGCATTGACAGTGATACTTCTTTTCTTCCAAGAACTAAGATGCTTATCCTTTATAAGTGGATTCAGTGTTCCAAGGTGGCAGTCCTGGAAACTGAAAGCACACAGACAAGCTGTGAGCAGTAGAAACATCAAGTGTCTTTATAACTGGACTACAACTAAGCATAAGTCGTCCAGAGCATCTAGTTGATAACACTGCCAATTACACACGCTTAAGATGCTAACTTTCTAGAAATCATGTTACAGTCACACACACACATTTCATACAATCATAACTCATTGATAAGCTGAATTGTACAGAAATCCAAGAACCAATTTCAGAAAAGGGAAAAAAAAAAAAAAAATGGCAAGGGGACATAAGGAAGCCCTTCTAATATCCACATTATTTTACTGTTCAACATTCCCCAAACCATTCCTTGCAATAAAAAGCTATTGTGGTTTTAGGAATATTGAATCATTTCTATTACTAACTGTGGACCAATTAGCAAGTCGTTTTCCCCTTGGCAGACTTGAAATTTCATGCCTCTGTCTTTAGTTCTATATTAAGCTGATTAACACTAAGAAGAGATGATCAAACTGGTATCATATATCACAATTATATTTCCAAGATTTCCTTTAACAGCTATAAGGCACTATTCCAGTGCAGTCTCATGCTTGTATTCTTTATAAACCACATGGCATTTTCAATACATCACATATATGCTGTGTATATACTGTACAATCTGCCTGGATTTAAATCATAGCCTTTGTCCCTATGAGTTGTATACATAAATGCAAGCACCTAAGGAGAAGTGAGGAAACAGAGCTGGTTCAATCCAGCCTCAAACAAGCAATCACCAGGGCAACAGCATCTGCTTACATCCCTCACTGTAGCAGTTTCTCTGGAATGAAGGGATACAGCATAATTTATCTGACTCATATGTATTTACATCTGCTCATTACCCACAAAAGTCTACATCCTGCTTTCACTATAGAAAATAATGGAGGGTAAAACACAGTCATTGATGAGGAATAAAATTGCAAATGTTGGTTTTGCTTTAATAAAATACCAAAGAAGAAAGTGAGATACGTGAAAGAAACTCTTTCTAGTCTTCAGAAACAGCATTTCATATTTTACATGACAATTTATGCTCCAAATGTCTTAGTGTGCTTTTATCTGTTCCTACAAACTCCTAAGATGAACAAAAATACTGATCTGTAATTGCCAGTAGGCAGTTAATGATTTCTGAAAATTTACTTTAATTGACTTCATCAACTTTCAAACTCTTCAGTTCACATTTGAGCAAAATTAATCTTTAAACTACAGTCTGTGAGCTGATGTTTGTCTTCTGCTCTTAATTACACTGCATCATCATTTTTGTCAGTTCTATACACAGCTCAGACACGAATCCATCCTTCATTTTCCTTAGACATGCAGTTACCCACTTTCCACTTTTGCTTTATTTTTGCTGTATGCAACCATTTTTCTTGACAATTATTTCCAGGGTGGCTATTTTATTTCTAATGCCTTTTATTTTTAATTACTTTTTTTCCCCAACAATCTCCTAATTTCTTTTGTATATAACCAATTTTTTTCTGAAATATTAACTTTCTAGTTACTTTCAGTACTCCTTAAGACCATTCCTTCCCACTAAGGTCATCCCACTGCTGCTCTCTGCTGTCTGTAAGAAGAATTCACATGAAATTATTACTGAACTGGCTTTCATCTTAGGGTCTGTAGCAGAGAGAGGTTCACTTTGACTTTTCACATTTATAATTTTGACTTCTCATAAGAATTCATTCTAATTTCAGCTGGCAAGAAAATCCATGCAATTGCACATACCATAAGGTAATGAACACGAGGAGATTTGGAGCACTTTGCAAAGCAGTTGCACTCTCATGTTTGGATTACACAGTTCAAGCGGACTATTATGCACACCTTTGTGTGGTTTCCCTTCTAGCTCCTAATTCTTTATTTCTGTTTTACAAATGTAAAATGACTTTTACAGGAAGGACATAGACATGATGGAGGAGGGCCACAAAGATGATCAGGGGCTGGAGCACCTCTGTTATGAGGATAGACTGAGGGAGGTGGTGGTGTTCATCCTGGAGAAGAGGCGGCTCCAGGGAGACCTAATAGCAGCCTTGCAGGATAGGATGAGGGAGGTGGTGTTGTTCAGCCTGGAGAAGAGAAGGCTCCAGGGAGACCTAATTGCAGCCTTGCAGTACCTGAAGGGGGCCTACAAGAAGGCAGCAGAAGGACTGTTTCCAAAGGCCTGCAGTGATAGGATGTGGGGCAATGGTTTGGGGTTGGGGAAGGGCAGAATTAGACTGGATGCTAGGAACAAGTTCTTTGCCATGAGGGTGGTTGAGCACTGGAGCAGGTTGCTCAAGGAGGCAGTTGAGGCCCCATCCCTAGAGATGTTCAGGGTGAGGCTTGATGGGGCTCTGGGCTACCTGATCTGGTGAAGAATGTCTCTGTTCTCTGCGGTGGGGTTGGACTAGATGACCTTTGAAGGTCCCTTCCAATCTGGGTGATTCTATTCTATGAGTCTAACCCACTATACTAGCCTGTATGTAAGAATCCAGAATTAATTCCAAATGATATCTACACAGGCTGACCACCAAAACCAAAAATAATTTTAAAAATAAATAAATCACCATTTAATGTAAGTTTGCATATTTTCCATCATGAAAAGATAAGCAAATATTTCTCTTGGACAAAGAGCAGAAATCTTTCAAGAACAGGGAATGCCTAGACAGATCAAAGCTGTAGCAATAGAAAACTTTAAATGTTACTGTTCTTGCATGATTTTTAAAATGAAGCATTTGAAGTCATTAGAGTGTACTCTCTCCAAGGGAAATAGTTTTCCTAAAGGGAGAAATTTTTCCACACTAAGGCTTTATGCCTGCCTAAGTGCTCCTACTTACATTTTAAGAACATATGCTATACAAGAAACAAAAACCAATTCTTGTCAACTGATGCCACAATCTGTGATTCATCCAGGTTTTTTTATATGTATATATATGTCAGGTACAGGTCCAAAACATTTTCAATACAGCAACATTCAAGTGACAACTTAGACTTTAGGCTTAGCTGGTGTTAACAAAGACAATACATCTGGAAATTAAACTTTACCAAAGATGCAGTTAGATATTCCCCATTCTAATGGCTTTATTTTCCTCAGAATCAATTTATGCTGACTCTTCTTCTCTCCTCACCATTTATCATCTTTCTGCTATGGTACTACCTATGGCCTTCTGAGTAGCACACTTCACAACCCTGAAAATCTGACAATGATGCCTAATTATATGTGCAACACAGAACAGATGCACAGCTACAAAAAATGTTGTGAATCTATTTTTGCATGGGTAAATCAAAGATGCTCTCTGTTTTACAGTTTGGATGGAAACACAGCTAGCCTATTTAGATTTTGTCCTCCTGCTGCAAAGTCTCTTCATCTATTTTGTTTAGGATGCTGCTTCTCTTCCAGTTCCTGGATTGATAGAAGAAAAGGCTCTCTATAAATTCCTTAAAAATTACCAATGAAAACAACTCAAACAAATTCTGCATTGTGAGTCAACAATAGCAGCTGGATTGTTCCCAGCACATGGATGGGATTAGTCAGTCTTCCAGGTGCTCATGGCTACAAGCAATAAGCAGAACAGTCTTAATTACAATTTGACACAAATTAGGATTAGCATACACAGAAAAGCTTAGTCAGTTATCAGCAGAATGCATTTTACCTAAACCAGCACTTTGTGTACTCATATAGTCAGTGCATTTTTCCCCTCACGTAGGTTGACATTTACACAAATGCATTTCATGATAGCTAAGGCAGGATTTATCAAACTCTGTACATTATCTACACCTAAAAGTATTACTAGTCAGGAAGGCAGGTGCTTTGTCCAGCACATGGGAAAAGATCAAAGGTTGCAGCTTCAGGGCAACCAAAGATATGTTGCTTAATAGTAAGATATGTAACTTGAAATTATCATAACTCTCCATGCCCTTAAGAACTTTTGCTCTGTAACACCAGCAAGGGAGTTGCTAAACATCCTTCTTAAGCTCCAAACAGTGCAACAAAGGTATGCACTACTTCACATAAGGGGGGGGGGGGGGGGAAGGGAAGAAAAAAAATTGGGTTTATTCCTCTGAGAACTACTAAAATGTTAAAATTTGTTCTGTTTGTATTTACAGGAACCTTCAGAGATTCATGAATCAAATCTTAACTTCAGTTTAAAAAGATGGCATCAATTTCAAAGTGACTTTGGTTTGAGCATTAAATAATATCAGTGAACTTAACTACAAAATTATTACTGAACATGATTGCAGTTTTCCTCTGATTTCTACTTCTTTATTCTACTCAAATGGCTGCACACTGTACTGGTCTCCTAGCTTTCCCTAGACAAAAGATTAACTTTTCTCTAAGACATCTCATGAAGTTTACCAGCACTTTTTGCTGAAAGCAAGAAGTAAGATACTGAGAAACCTAAGAGATTATTTGCGGTGACAAGTCTGGATTAGGTTCACCATTTCCACAAAATTCTTTGCTTCTCAAGTAAAGAACAGAGTTCTGGAACACTCTTCACAATACCAACATAAAACACTGAACTGGTAGTACTCCCTGGATGATTCAGTTCAATCATTTGTTATGCAAACTCAAAGAATCATGGAATCATAGAATCAATAAGGTTGGAAAAGACCTCAGAGATCATCAAGTCCAACGTGTCACCCAAGACCTCATGACTACTAAACCATGGTACCAAGTGCCACATACAATCCCCTCTTGAATAGAGCCATAGAATCAGTAAGGTTGGAAAAGACCTCAGAGATCGTCAAGTAATAGCCCTTATGAAGAAATTGTGATCTATCATTAAAAACAAAAATAAAATTAGTTTTTGCACTCTTTGCTCCCTCTAAAGTCTCAGTCTTCAGGTGGCTCAAAACTGTTCTGTTGTTTCTTTTCTCTCCAATCCACTGAAAGGTTACTGCATGCTGTAGTAATGACTTGCTGTAATAGAAACTGGAGAACAGCATTACAAAATTAAGATCTATCCATTTTCTTCCTACTCTGTCTAGGCCCCTTTGTTTAGCATTACTCAGCTCTTTGTAAATAAGGAGCTTCCTCTGGCCTTTACTTCCTGCTACATTCTCTCAGCAATATCATAAATCCAAGGTCTGTGACAATAGCAATCAAGCTACAGAAGAGTGTGTGATAATAAAAGTGGTACTGCAGATATCTTCACACCAGATAGAGAAACTATTGTCCTGACTGACAATCAACACCCACATGTTCCCAAATGAGTTATCTTTATCAAACCTTGTCACCCTGTCAAGATTTTTATTATTGGAAACGTATTTTAAAGAAAACAATCAAGCTCTATCTGGAATTTCTGAAGGTGCTGAAGTGCTTGAACGCTGATGAAGTCAGGACTATGAAAGATGTGGGGGGAAAAGTGAGAAAGGTAAGTTTTAGAACTTGAGAGGAAAACCTTGTGTATAATACCTGAAGGAGGAAAGTATTTTGAACAAGAGAAGGCAAGGGTTTTTTAAAGTTTTAGATAATACAGATCAAGGTATAAACTACTTTTTTTAGAGGAAGCTGTTGGGTGAGGAAAAAGAATTGTGTAAATGGGATTTTCTTTTCTTTCCTGTAACAAGAAAAATTATGTTTGACATTAAAAACAATTTGTCTTTGATGCTGTGGTGATGAAGATTTTAATAACTGTAATTATCTTATTTGCATGACGGTAGTACAAAGCAGTCTTAATTAAGAATTATTTTACAAACTGCAAAACAAGGAGTGTCCTTCCCTGATGCTTTAATAGTTTAACCTCTAGATCTCATCAGATTGACTCAACAAGGAAAGTTACGCTAGGACACATTTAGAGGTCAGCACATTTCTTCAGCAAAGCATCAAAACAATGCAATGTGGGTAAAATGTTAATTCCACGGGAGACTGGGGGGATTTGCATACCAAGGAATTGAGCAGTAAACAATTGTCAATCATTAAAAAGAAAAACTAAGCATTTGTACTTTTCAAGACCTGCTTGGCCAGAAATAACCAATTATCAGACTGCTAAGGTATGTATACAACACTTGAGAATGCCATACATATACATAAGAACACGTAGAGAATATATGGGATAGAAAGGGTCAGGTTATTAAGTTTTACTGTTTCTGGCAAGCAGAGAGAAAATACCAGGAAAGTGGTACTGAAAAGTAGCAAAGTGTCCAAAAGAGCTCTGAAGTTCAATTTAACAAAGCAGAATTTATGTCTAGCTATTATCTCATCCATTACATCTTTTCTTTGACAATATGTTATTTCCAACCAAAAAAAATTATGTACAAATACCAGCCATAAAACACTGCTATTGATGAAACCATCAGCTAAAAAAAATGCATTCCACCCACTAACCATAATTAAAAACTAGTTTCCATTTAATAAGTGTGGACAACTAAATCCATCCTGGAGAAAAAAAAAAAAAAAAGACATTTTGTTTAATGAAATGAGAGATTTAATTTTATTTATTTATTGCTGCTAAGAAATCAAATGCATTCTGGAACTATTACAAACCTTACTCGGTATAGTCTTCTGCCTCAGAGAATGAATCAAAAGTTGGATTGTACAAACAGCTATAATTCAGCATGGCTCTTACCTAAGTAATCCAATGCTAAGGAAATTACAGCTCTAATTAACACTTATTGGTAGAGGTAGAATAACATTTGTATTGAGGGAGCTGGGTTTGCTTAGCCTGGAGAAGATGCTCAGGGCAAACCTTACCGCTGTCTACAACTACCTGAAGGGAGTTTGTAGCCAGGTGGGGGCTGGTCTCTTCTCCCAGGCAGCCAGCACCAGAACAAGAGGTCTCAAGCTGTGCCAGGGGAGGCTTAGGCTGGATGTGAGGAAGAAGTTCTTCATAGAAAGAGTGATTTGCCATTGGAATGGGCTGCCCAGGGAGGTGGTGGAGTCACCATCAGTGGAGGTGTTTAGGAGGAGGCTGGATGGGGTGCTTGTTACCATGGTTTAGTTGATCAGATAGTGTTGGATGATAGGTTGGACTCAATGATCTCAAAGATCTCTTTCAACCTGGTTAATTCTATTCTATTCTATATTATGTATTTCCATTGCCACAGCCAGTAAAAAATGAGATTTTACTAGGTAACAGACAGAATAGAGCTTATAAACTCTGAGACAGCCATCCAAGCAGAAAGCTTGAAAAAAATAGCTTAAAACCATAAGTGTTTCATTAACTTATCCTGGGACCAAATCACATCAGCAAAAAGGTGAGGCTGTGGAAGAGAGAATCAAAACCACAACAATGTCTAAAGAAAGGAAACCTATGGACTGTATTGCTGAGCATCACAACAAAAACTCAGCCTACTAAAAATGCTATTTGAGTGGAATGCACTAAACAGGATAAACTGTAAATTGTTACATTTTTTTAAATGAGAGTTGGTTTACTTTTATCAGAGATAATTCTCTATTTCCTCAGGTTTCAAGAGGAATTAACACTCTGTAGCTGGTATTGCTGAACTAAAATGGAGACTGTTGTAATTGCTGTTATTTCTAATCAAAATTTAATTTGCACCTTCCTCCATGTGTTACAAGCCCATGATTAAGGGAATTTTAGAATCATCTTTGTCTTATCTAGAAGCATCCACATTTTGTTATCTTACACTGTTGGCACTTAAAATTAATGGATTTTATCTAATAGATACAGCAGTCATAATAAATGTTTAAGATAACTATTTAAATTTTGACTGTATTAACATTACAATGTAAAGAATCCTAATTTTATTGGCCTTTATAAATCTCAGATTAAACTCATTATCTTGCTTGCCCTTACCCAGTTAAATAAATTCACATTGAATATACTGAATTATGTTTCTCCATTTTGTTAGCTTTGTTCATTTCCATATATTTAATTTGGAAACACAATTAGTTCTAGTACTTACTGGAATGCTGATAATGAAACTACTGAATGAATTTTTCTGGCTCTACGGTTAAAAATAGTTTGAACTCATTCAGAGGGGTTAGAATCTTAGTTTTGCATAAATGAAGTCCTGCCTCAATTTCTGTTCATTGCTATGGCAGCCCTGTAGGAATCATCATGGACACTCATTACAAACTAGGGGTCAGAAATTTACAACTTCCTACAGATTCTCAGTAAGGATCCCTTAAAGCACCATTCTTAGGATTTATTGAAGTATAATTCAATGCTCAACCTCATGATGATATTTTGCAAGATTCTTTCCAGTTCCTTTTCGGTTCAATAATAATTATTTTGCTCACACAAATACTATTTTTAGGGCACAATTTCTGTCACATGGACAGTCTCTGTAGAGTCATCATAAGTGTTTCAGGATGGAGAATATATATTTGGAGGTGGCACAAATTGGGGCATTTCATTGGAACTCCACTGTGTTTGCAAGCAGAGAGCCATGCCAGTTTGACCAGGAACACAGTGTACAGGACAGCACAACACAACAATATCCTAGAGTATCATAGTACTTTGTACAGAGGTTTTATTTTTTCCTTTAGCAGGTACAATGGGCAGAGAGAATGGTTAATAAAGCAACATTGGAGGGAATAAAAATTTGCTGATTCTGCTAACATAGATTAAGTAATAGCATGTTAGTTTATTCCTCAGCACGTTTCCAAACTACACATCACATCCCAGCTTCTGGGAGGTATGACAGAATAGATTAAGACTGGTTCAACAGCAAGTTGAAAACACCTTATTGCTCACTACTACTACATTCGAGAACCGTTCACAGTACATTCTAGTCTTGTCTCTGCAGTAATGGAAAGCAAACCTCTTGATTGCCCAAAACTAACATCCTGCATGGCCACACTTTTCAGGTTATCTTTTTAAAGGAAAACTGACACAGAAAGAGCATCTAATCTCTTTCCTTATTAAATCACCGCAATCAAAGCTAGCGAACATCAATCATCTAACACTTCTACTGAAGTTACACATAATGAAATTCTTCTTTAGACTGCCCCGCTCTACTCTTAGACAAAAACTTCCTCTTTGCCAAATCCAATTAAAAAAGTGGGTGGAAAGTGCTTTGGAGCTAACATTTCCCCTTGGGTATGTTTCAGTGGCACAGTAATAAATTGGAGCCTTGCTGTGCTGGACTCCCAGTTCTGACATTCTGCAGGCTTTGCATGCAGCCCCTGCTTCTTCCAGCTCAAACCACATCCACATCTAAGGCACAACCAAGATTTAAGTGCAGTAATGAACATAACCTTAGCTTTTCCTCAACTACAAAAGCATTATGAAATTCTGTAGAAACTTTCAGCATTTATTTGCAACATAAAAAAATTAAATTGTTCTAGATTTTAACCTAGGGGGTTTGCTCAAAATTGCTGCTAAACTTGAGAGTAATTAAACATGACACAAGGTGTTGTCAGGTTAGATTAGCGTTAACAAGCTACACTCTTAGGGAGTTTCTCTGTTCATGTTGAGAGCAACACTTAGCATTGATTCTGTGGCCCAAGAATTTACATGAACGGACTTGAAGTGATACAAGCAAACCCCACACATAATGTTATTCACCAAGTTTTATCAGGTATGATTTCACCTACTATAAAAAAGCCATATATTATCTATAAAATACATATATTAACATTTGCTATCTCCCCCACCCCCTGCCTTATTGCTTTTTATTTGACAAACTAATTTAAAAGGAAAATGAGGAAAAGATTAAATTTTCTAACCATAAATTGTCCTTCTCATTTTCAGTGATAGCTGAAGCAGGAAGAAGCACCACCTCCACAGCTCTGAGTTTCTCTGTGTCCAAGAAATATTAAAAGGGACTTAAAAGGGACTTGAAGAAGTTTACTTCTATGTTACCAAACTACGGAAGCAAAAATGCTACCACAAAAGAAACTTCCACGAAGCAAATACTACAATATGGTATATCAAAGCTAGGTAACATTCACGTTCACTTTCACAAATTTCCTAGAAACCAGTGTGACATATGGCAATTCTGCCTTTAATTTGATTTATTTTATCTGCACATTACATGAAGATATCCTGTAAGAATTGCTTAGCAAAAATAAATATCCCTGTTCCTTGCCTTACTGTAGTCAGTATTGCCTATTTCCTTCTAATTAAATTCTCATTTATTTGGTGATTAATTTTCACTGAAACACAAAGCATATTTGTCTCTGCAGAGACTCAGGCCAGGTATTAGGAGATTAAGGAGAACAGTTTGAGAAAATCATCTTTAATTTTGAAGATCTGTTACATCTATGAAACTGGCACCTATCAATGTAGAGTAAACCTAAAGCAATTGATCAACATTCTGATCAGCTATAAAGTGGCTGTTCAGTGAATAAGCAACTATTTAAAGAGTAACATTTGAAAATGTGCCAGAGCAAAAGATTTATTGATTTATAGCAATAAAAAGGCCATATTTAGAGAACTCATAGAGCCAAAACCCTCTAAAGTCATAAAAAGTATTCTGCTTGGCTTCAGTGGTTGCTGCTTAAGGACATAGTTAAATATAACACAAGGTTATTCCTTGCAGGACTGTGTAAGACCTAGAAGTTGGTGCATTTGAAGAAGACAGATGTGCCACAGCTAACATTGACTTTTCTACCCTGCATGTTGAGGGAAAGATTAATGTAATCTGCCATTTGTTTTGATACTGAAATCAGAGACATTATGAGTGAGCATTTTGTCTTGAAATCAAATAAGATAGACGTGGAAGATAAATCTCTTCAAAGATACTCAGGCTTTTCATCTACACTCTCACATCTTAACGAAAGTAAATAGAATCTTCCTCACCCAACAGAAAAGATGCTTATCTGACTTGAGCCTAAGAAGTTATACATATCAATTTGTAGTTAAGATCAGGAATTTATTACTTCAGGTTCTGCAAAATCTCATTCTGAGAGGCACTCCATGCCAAACGTTTAGAACACAAGTAGACAAGACAAGCCCGTTTGGCAGGGAGAACAGCTAAACAACTCACTCAGTGTCACACAGCAGGATAGGGACAAAGGACTTATGAGACTTAATTCCTAGGATATTCAAAATATTTTATTCACTGATTGCTGACTTAAGTGGATGACTTGAGCAAGCACTGCATGTATATACATGCAGTTTCAAAAAAGGACTACTAGACTGGAAAAATGTCATTTCTTGTTCTTGCGTTGTAACAAGCTAATCTAACAAGCTAATTTTACAATCACCCAAAACTTATGAATTTCACCTGTGCATTTACTTGACACCCAGTTCACTTTATTCTCCTTAGGAGACTTAACTCATGCACAGGTTTGCACTGACATTGCTCTAGTGCTTCTCAAATGTTTGAGATGTTAGGTCCCCAGATGTTTGATTCAGAGCTGATGTTTCTGCATGTAGACCTACCAGTGCATCCAGAAAAGTAAACCAACTTCAGTAGGTTCACATATCAGATCAGTAACAGAAACAGGAATACAATTCAGCACTCCAAGGTCCAAAATAACATTTCACTCTGTGAACTACATAGGTAGCAAACCAGAAGGAAGTTGCAAACAACCAAATACCCTGGTTGAGCCAAGGATTCGGAATGCTTCATAGATAAAGACAACAATATGGATCTATAAGTGGTTTCAATTAATTAGCTACCATAAGACTTGGATTTTTATCCACATACAAGCAATATGTGGTGGATTTCCCACGCTTTCTGCTTATTTCCAACACCACCACTGCAGCAGAGAGTGTTTTTCACAGAAATACACTTTAAAAAGCAAAGAAAGAAGAAGAAGAAGAAAAAAAAAAGGTAGAAAATCCCCCATCACCTACTCAGGATTACAAGGGAAAACAAATACAGAGTCCAATACAACTGCTGCACTTAACCAGTGCTAAAGCTTAGAAGACAAGAATCTTCTTAAATTACAGAAATTATTTATTATCCAAGCACTCACAGAAGCATGTGAAATAAAACTGAGTCAGTGGGAATCATTAGCTTTGCTATCCTTTTGATGAGGAACTTCACAGTATGATTTGTGAATCTAGTTCACCCCACTTCCATAAAACTCATGTTTGGATATGCTGGGGCATATTTAATAGTTCCACAATAGCCAGCTTTACTGACAGCACCTTAAGGAAAAGTCACACAATTAGATCTACTTTCATTGACGTCTTGCAGTTAAAAAGGCACAAGAATCAAAATGAAAGAAATTAAAATTAAACATTATTAAAATTGAACAAAATCACTGCTAAAAATTAGCTGCCACCTTGGACTATTGCAGTAATTTATATTTTCCTCCATTTTCTCTTTAAAAGCTACAAGTTATTCTATTAGATTTTTATTGATGTTCAATCAATGCTGCAATAATTTGAGTACATCTGGGTTTTTATTTTATTTCTGCCCTAGAGCTTGAGTCATACAGAATTTCTCAGAAACAATAAATATGCATTTCCAAGTTAACCCAGGACTCAGATCTCAAGGGCATGCGGAGAGAGGGTTTGTTCTGCGATGTTTCCCCCAGTTTGCAGCTAGAAGGAAAAGCAGCACCATTTCACTTTTTGAGGTGAATAAGGTCTTGGTGCTGACACAAAACGCTGATAGAACTGAGACACGGTAGAAATATAGATCTGTATGGAAAGAAACCAAGTACAGCAGTACAAAAGGACACTTGAGTTACCTGGCAAATGTGAAAGCACCTGAAATCCTCTGCAGTGCAGTTTAAAGCTGCTTTCCTAGGGGTCCATAAGCGTTACTTCTGGTTGATTATCATCCAAGAACACAGCCAAACTGCATAACAGATGTGAGAAAAGGTTTATAAATAATTGTGCCATATTAAAACTATGTTAATTGAATGATTACAGCAGCATTTTCTTGCTGTGGTTACTTTTTCTCTTATTACCTCAGAAAATTCTGATCATAAGGCCAAAGAAGGAAGGTTGCTAATTACTTCTACTTTCCCATCTGTGTTCTTTGAAAATTATACTAATTTAGTAGTAGAGTGGGAAGGTTTGAAAGTTCTGTAACATGATCTGGGAACTGAAGATTTACAAAGAATTGCTGGCTAAAGTGGAAAAGATAATCATTGTTCTTATGTGTTAGTGCTTTTCTATTTCAAAACAAAGCCTAAGCCACAGAATGGCTTAATGACAAACACAGTGGTGCTAACACTCAGGTATGAGTGCACTATCACTAATTGCAGCAAACTAGTTCACTGAGTGCTAAATTTTTCCATCTTTTTAATTTTTATTAGGTTCACAGAGCCATTTCATGCATGCTTTTAGCTGATCTCAACTATTTTCACTGCTGAAACACTCATGAGCAATGAAAATCAGAGATCTCAAGGCTATCAGAGATCTCGGGGCTAATTCTACGAGGTCTTATAAAAGCTTTAATCAGAGATACTCTGCCCATGAGTGATAAGACTCAGAATTACATAAAGATTAAACACTCTGCTTTGTAAGTTACATCCTATGACTTATTACCTATGAAGCAAGAATGTTAAAAAACAAAATAGCCCAGAGTAACATATTGCTACACTTTGTGGGCAACCAGCTGTAAGCCCTCTATCCAGAAGCACGGTTTATTTAAATGGGCTAGAATCTCAGCCTCTGACTCTCCATTCACTTTCAGTAATTTCACTCTGATGCAGACAATGAATTTGCAAGATGTCACCACTAATTTACTCATCATCAGAAATATTTGATCATTTTAGAGTGAACCAGTAGTGAAAAGAAAACCAATAGGCCCAGGCAGCACAAGGATGAACATCTGAAAACGGAACACGCTGTAAAAAATGTAAGAGAGTGCCATGAAGAGTGAAATCCAAAAGCACATCTATGAAATCAAAAGCAACCCAACAATTAGAAAAATACATCAAAGCCCAGCAGGAAATTCAAAATACAATCATAATCAAGGCAGTATGGCTATGTAGGGTAACTGGTTTATCCAGACTTAGAAAACCTTTAACATGCATTTGCATGGTCAGGACATTGCATAGAGTTCAGACGTGCATGGAGTGAATTCGAACTCAAAAATGTCAAAATAATCCATTTTATATTGCAGGGAATATTAAGTCTGATTGAAAAGGCTTATCAAAAAAAAAAGGAAAAAAGTAATGTCCATTTCTAGCAAGGTATCATGATTACAAAATTAACCAAAAAAAACCAAAGAAAAGGAAAAAAAAAATCACACCTCAAAGAAGCTGCTGTCATCCATTGAAAAACAAAACAGTTTTCAATATTGGCTTACTCATCAAAAGTTCAAATAAAGTCTTTAAAGTCTTTGAGGCTAACTATCCTGTTTTCCCAAGAAAGGTTGTACTTTCTCCTTTTTGCCATCTATAAAAATTGATTAGCAACTCAGAAAGCTAAACCATGTCAACGATAAATAAAACAAAACGCCAAACACTTGCATCTGACTTTCCTTTATAATCACTTGTGGACATTAATTACATTGCCTGTGACATAGGATGCAAGCCAGATGAGACAGACATAAAAAAAATAGAAGGGTATAAACAAGGTCTAACTCAAAAATATGCCCTTCCTCAGTTTCATCCAGATAGAAGTGTTCTTTACTGAGAATCTCTCCCATACTGGAAGCTTTGGTGTTAAATACTTGGATTCAGCCTCTTTTCCAATGAAGTTCAAATTAAACCACTTTGTTCAAATAACAGCTTCAGTCAAGCAGATCAAGAAACATTTCTTAGGTCAGATTTCTCATCTAGTGCTGCAGCAAGCTCATTCCTGTTTTACCCTGGCATCATGCAAGCAGAATCAGGCAAACGGACTTCTGTAGCTTAAAGATAGATCTTATGTTTTGCTGTCTTTCCAGTAGCAATTTACAAAACAAGTGAGGAAACTAGAAGGAAATATCCCTACCTGCCCCATAAAATACTCCTTGAAGATGCCATTCTTATTCACAGTATCACAGTATCGCTAAGGTTGGAAGAGACCTTGAAGATCACCGAGTCCAACCTGTCACCACAGACCCCACGACTAGACCATGGCACCAAGTGCCATGTCCAGTCCCCTCTTGAACACCTCCAGGGATGGCGACTCCACCGCCTCCCCGGGCAGCCCATTCCAATGGCGAATCACTCTCTCGGTGAAGAACTTTCTCCTCACCTCAAGCCTTAACTTCCCCTGGCGCAGCTTGAAACTGTGTCCCCTTGTTCTGGTGCTGGTTGCTAGGGAGAAGAGACCAACCCCCTCCTGGTTGTAACCACCCTTCAGGTAGTTGTAGAGAGCAATGAGGTCACCCCTGAGCCTCCTCTTCTCCAGGCTAAACAACCCCAGCTCCCTCAGCCTCGCCTCATAGGGCTTGTGCTCAAGGTCTCTCACCAGCCTTGTTGCCCTTCTCTGGACACGTTCAAGTGTCTCGATGTCCTTCTTAAACTGAGGGGCCCAGAACTGGACACAGTACTCAAGGTTCATTCCTAATGACCTACTAATGCAGCACTGACAAGACTCAAATGCAGTTAACTTTTCTTCTCAGCTCCTGACCTTCTTATGACCATCCTGCATCTGGGAACCTTGTGTACTTTGTCCATTTCAGACATAACTCTTCATCTATCATATTTCCTATCATTATCACAGCCTATTCCAACTTTATTTTTTCTCCCCCTTGTTTGCACAAATACGATATTCAGCTCTTGTTACACAAGGTGTCGCTTGCGCTTTTACACTTTCACTACTCATGTTGCATGGAGCAAAACTTAATGTTGCTTTTAAATTGTGCAAACTGCTATTGAATCAATGGGGTTTTGCAGGTTAGGTAGAGGTTATTCATTCCACTTATGCATGCATCTCTAGCCTTTCAGTATGCAACATCTAGCATCCATTGTATTTTTGTGAGGAGTAATTCTTTTCAATATGCTTCTTCAGGAGTGTATTTGTGTGTGTGCATGTAATACTGAATGTACATGTGAAGTAGAACTGAAATTTTTTCCTTGGAAGAAGCAATTTTTTGAAACTTTAAAGTTATCATACCATGTGTGAATGAAAATCAGGTACAATACCAGCTGATACTTCAGTTTTAAGAGAATACTCAGATCTGGTAGGTATAGTAGACTGCTATGACGCTTCTATTTCTGTTGATCTCCCCAAAAACATAATTAAGCCTCATTGTTTCCTTCTAAATGGACTGTCACATACTCTGAGCAATAATAGTATTTGCTCTTCTGATCCATTTCAATGACTTGTGGATGGATATGACATAGGAAATTCTAAGAATGCTTACAACTCAGCAAAAATCACATTGTGGTTACATTAAGAAAAATTACAAAATAGCTAAATATCATCACAAGAAGTGTGGGAAGAGATTGTTTTCAGATAGCTTTGGAAGGCTATAGGGAAGATTTGCCTTTGCTCAAATTAGAGAAAGCTATGTTTTGTCTTTGACTCTGAGGGGAATGTAAACACCTTGTAACCGAAGGAGAGAAACTAGGCAGAAGTTGGTTGGATGTGTTAAAATATTGTTTTGTTATTTTGACCTATTGTATGCCTTAAACACATTCCAGTAGAAAATGACCAATTAAGATGTGACACATGTGCCTTCTGCCTTCTGGTAGGCTATATAACTTTGCTGTACAATGTAATAAACATCTTCGCCTGCTTACATCTTGTCCTGGAAGGGCTGGTCAAGGCAAATCTACAATCAATATATAAATCCATATTATAACAAATAAGGAAGGCATCATTATAAAACCCCATCAATCAGGTATTCTGCCTTTGCACTCACATCAAGCAGAAGTCAAACTGCTTTTGTGCAATAAAATACAAAAGAAAAATTCCTCTAAGCTAGTGTTAAACATTGCTGATGGTTTTGGCTGGGAAGAAAGTAGTTGCCCGCCACCTTGTTATCAGACAATTCGAAAACTTGATATAACCAGCTCACATTCAGACTTCTGAGAAGTTCCCAGTATGAGGAGTATGTGCAGTTCTTCCAGATTTCAGTCAAGAATACCTGCAGTTAGCATAGGCTGCCAAGAGCAATTTGAACACTGCTTTCACAACAATGCACTTTCAAGAGACAACACAGGACCTACTTAAAACTCACTAAGCTAAGACAGAAAAGAGATGATCCCTGGGCTGCAAGGCTGTTATAAAATGTTTCAGGTGGTTAAAACACATGCAGGCTTTACAGATATGTGAATTTACATCTGGTGTTTTCAGAGTCATACCAGCATCCTAAAGACAGTCAGTTTTCCAGCTGATGACTGTTTGGCATCTTTCTTATGCATCAGACGACTTCCCAGTTACAGACTCCTTTAGAGAAATATTTCCATTTATATACCACAAAAATCTACTGCTTGATGCCTTTTGCTACTAAATCCACACCACACCCCCACAAAGCACTCTCTTCAGCACTTGCAAAATACTACTTTAGAACAGAAAATTATGTGCAGAAAATACATGAGAGCAGCTGCAACGACTGCTGGAACAGAGCACTTCACTAGACCACATGCACAGTACGTACGAGACCAGTGGGTAATTAAGAATAAACATCCAACACCTTAACCACTAAAATGCAGTTCCAAAGCAGGCTTTATGCTATTTCTTCATTCAATCTTTTTAATATTTCATTTCCCAGTTTGTTCCAGCAGGTAGGTGACCTCCTACCTGTTGTACAATTTAAAGTAGGCCAGAAACATGAGCCACTTTCAACTAGAGAGAATTTATATAGGTCTGTGTGCAACATTTTATGCAGTCTGGAAGCAGTTCAAATGGCATAAGGATGAAAATAAAAAAAGCAGCCCTTGATGTCTCACTGCACAAGTTGCAGGTATTTTGTACTCTAACCTTTTAATTCAACTTGAGTATGCTGAAAGGCCCTTGGATATGATGGGCTCTGTCTTACAAACATTGATTAGAAGACTAAATATGCAAACTGAACCAGTTAAGATGTGTTAAACAGCACTGGGATGTCCACAGGTGGAAAAGAAATTGTTGTATGCAGCATCACAAAGCAGGGAAAAGTGGATGGCATGCCAAATGCAGATTTTTGTAATTATTGAAGGCCAGTATTTACAAGCACAAAAGTGATACAGGAGATTCCTGGACATTGGTAGCCTTTCTGATATGACTCTAATGGGAAAACCACACAAAGTTGTGGTGGATTTCTTAATGAGTAGGAACATTCAGACTTTTCCAACACCATCTTCAGCCTTGATTTCTCTGAATTTTCAACATCTGAATTAGTTCTTACTAGCCAAAGCGTGGGACAAGTATTCATCTGCACCACCTTTGAGGCAGGTCAGCTGTCTCCAGCATCATAGTTAACCATTTAAACTGGCTCTAGATATTATAATAGTACAAACCCAAAGTTTCTTATCAGGCCTAAGGCTCTACTTCTGATGTAAGCTATTCTGCTTTGATAAGATATTGGTTGATTCGATAACTGATTCAAGGGCACTTCATTTCACACAATGCAATACTGCATTTTGCACTGAAGTCACTGACATTTCTGCATGGTGACAGATCCTGGAATTGAAGCTGAAAACCTTTTGAAGTTTTTTTGGTAGCTTCTGATTTTGACATGGAAGCACCAATGTTTAAAGGTACAAGCCTTCTCTTTTGTCACTACCCATCCAGAGACAGACAGGAGCACAATAATTCTGCACCAGCAGAAACAACTAAATACTTCAAATCAGAAACCTTCCTGGAACAAATTAAGTGACATTTCCTGCGTGTTACCTTCTGCAACTACAAACAACCACACTGCCTTTAGAGCTGCTTCTCAATGTGAGATCCCTTTCCACCAGCTGATAAGCACAATTCTATTTTACAGGGAAATGTAAACAATTATAATATTGTGACATCTACATCCATTAATCAGCAAGTGCAATGAAAAGTGTTCAGCTTTTCCAAGATTAAATTTGCTGTCCTCTGTAGTTCACTAGCTCTATAAAAGTACTCTGAAAGAATTTGCATGCTACTGCACTTGCACTGTATTAATTATAAATCAAAGCACTTCCATAGTATCTTCCACATTAGAAGCTCATGTTTTACTAGCAGTGGTTTCACTGTATGCATGATATTCTGGGAACAAGAGCTATCAAATTTCAGATACTTCAGCTGGTGGAACAAAGGTTATTTTTACCTGCTTTCATTGCTTTTCTGTAACCACTTTCTAATGATTTAAAAATCTTCTATATTTGACAGAAATGCAAAGCTGCTGCTACATTTGATCACCAGTTTTTCTCTGGCAGGAATCCAATAAATGGTTTCATTACAAGTCCTGGTAAAATTCTGTTTGCTTTTATCACTAATGAAAACATGAAAAAAGTTTCTAAACTAGGGCAACTTAGTGCTAATTTGTTTAAAGCTTTGTCTCCGGTTCCTTAGGCCCTTAAACCAATGATGCAAAAAGATCAGCGTTAACCTCACACTAAGCTCATTTCAGAGACTGAAAATGTCATAAACTCCTTTTCAGTTCTCTTCATCACTTGCCTGCACATTACATACCTGCTTACATTTAGACATAATGGTTGTTGAACTCCACAGTTCTGCATGCTCAGAGCAATAACGTTCCTTAATTTCACACTTGTGATAATATACAGTTGGTACTTCTTTTATCTTTCCTGTGTATGTGTGGATCTTCAAAACATTAAGAGCTTTAATTGCACATTCTCCCAAAGTCCTAACCAGCTACAAATCTATCATTAACACAGAATTATGCCAAATACTTCAAATATAATGAGGCATGATTCTGTAACAGAATTTTTTTCTGGACATTAACTGGCTTGTAGATTATAACCTGAATCATAATACTTGGTAATTTAGTTCTATACACCCAAGTCAAAATGTTATCTTTCTTTTTTTAATGTTAACAATACTGAATGTCAATGAATTGCAAGAATTAAGTTTGCACTAAAATTAGTTTTTGATGCTTTCTTTCCCATATTGGGAGGAAAAGTATTTTTGTTTGCTCATTGAATTATAACTGTAGGTGATCATGACTTCAATGCAGTGAATTCCCCACTTCAAACTTAAATTCCAGATGGACAGACTTTCCCATTATTCAACATGGTTCTGATCTAGATTTCACTTATTCTCATTTCCAAAAGAAAATTTAGCAAAACCTGTCAAACTAGTTGTATCTAATTTTAGGAAAGCTCTTTCCATGGTGAGAATGGGAAAGCTTAAATGCAGAGTAAAAGTAATAAACAAAAAACTTTGTAACCTGGGGGAGCTCAATGACACAGTAAGAACAAGTAAAGGCAAGAAACAACTGCTTTAATTAGAGAGTACTTACTGAAGAGATAATGACTTCTCACCCATTCTGTGCAAGTTACTGTGTATCTGAACATAAAAGGCACATGTGCAAAGCTAAATGTATTTTGAGCAGAAAACCCTTCAGCTATATTTGGGCTGAATCAGGTACTTGTTATGATAAGTGTCTAAAAATGTGTGGTAGAGCTGAGTAGTCTGTAGAGAAGTAGATAATGAGATGGTGACAGGCATCATTCATTAGGATTTTAAAAAAATTATTGCTAAAACATCTCTGAAGCACTAACTCAGTGATTACAAACAATGGAGAGAGATTAAGAAGTAGCTTATTAAGATTAAAATGTAAGCTTAAATGCAACACCACAATTACTGGACATGTAGGGTGTAGGGCATTTAATAGTCAATAATTCTGGTCCTTTTCTAAATGTGTACTTTGGCCATTTATGGGATGATGCAAAGGGTATCCAGGGTACCAGGATCCTGATCTTCTTGGGCTTCTCACAACACAACACAACACAATACAATACAATACAATACAATACAATACAATACAATACACCAGGTTGGAAGAGATCCTCAAGATCATCGTGTTCAACCCATCAACCAATCCAACCCACCTAAACAACTAAACCATGGCACTAAGCACCCCATCAAGTCTCCTCCTGAACACCTCCAATGAAGGTGACTCCACCACCTCCACGGGCAGCCAATTCCAATGGGCAACCACTCTCTCTGTATAGAACTTCTTCCTAACATCCAGCCTAAACCTGCCCTGGCGCAGGTCAACTGTCAACTGTCAGAGGACTGCAAAACAGGTAAAAACCTATGTAAGCCCAAAATAGATGCAGTAAAATAACCATCCCTGACAGCCAAATTGTCATAATCAACTTTCAAAACTAATATTCCACTGGCAGATCAGAATAAATCTTGAACTTGCTTTCTGAAAGTATGAATAGGGTATAAAACACAGTTTTGAGCAACAATTCTGGCTGTATAGAAATGGTATTTGGTTGCACTGTATCAGTTTTGTGGTGTTAGTATATTATAGTTCACCTACAGAAAAATATCACATTTGGCCAAACAAAACTGTTGCCAGAAAAGGAAAACATCTATTTGTTTAAGTAGTTATAGGCAATATCTAAAATTTGTTCTAGCATCTTGTATTAATATTGCAAACACTTTAATACCTAAAAGTAAAAGCTTCCATTTGTACTTCCAGGTACACCACACAAGGAGATCCCCAGAAAGAATGTAAGGATTCTTCTGTTCTCCTTCAATCTACCCAACATGTTCCACAGCTTTCTGAAAGCTCTTTACGAGTTCACGTCTAAGATATCTGTTAATTTAGCTATTGAAAGGATTCCCACTGTGGAGATTTAGACTAGAAATAAAAAGCTCATTACGGCAAGGAACAGAATACATCTTGTCTGTAGAAACAATGCAGTCATAATATAATGCAGCACTGGTAATAATGCCTGTTTCTGAAGAGTGGAGTGCCACATGCAGGCAGCAGCACTCCTGCTTTATTTTCTGTGTAACCTTGTTCAGTACAAGTCTGCAATCTGATTAGCTCACAAGTATAGGGAGCTGTAATATTGCACCTCAAAGTGACAACATGATGGGTTCATGTGAGACCAGTTCACATGCTGTGGCTTTAGGCCTTTGATTTCCTTTCACTGCTTTGTAATAATTTCTGACTTTAACCTTCATTACAAAGATTTGTGGGTGATTAAAGGGATTACCACATTTTGGTTTTGAAAACTCTGTGGCTAATTTTAAGACAAATATGACCTTTCTATCTTTACCTTAGCATTTGGTTGCAACTGAAGTGCAATCTCAACCTCAATAACCATAACCATAAGACTATAAGCAGTTAAAAATCAGGTGAGTTACAACAAAAAAAACCCCCATAATTCAAAGAAGATTCATCGTGTGGTTTACTAGGAATGGAAATTGATATCCAAATGCTTACAGTGGAATACAGGGCTCTAGGTTCTAAATTCGCTTCTCCTTAAGACACCTAATTTTCCTACAGATAATACTGCTGCTAGGTAAGTTTATTCTGATTAAATAGTTAAGTCCTGCAGTTTGGAATAGGAGGTTACAAGCTTGAACAAGCTGGCTGATACAGGTAAATTTTGCCCTAACATAAACATACTCTTACTATTCTGTCTATTAATTGCCATTAGATATGCTTCCCTAATGATTCACCAAAACAAATTCTTGGGGTTTTTTTTCCCTCTTTATTGAAGATAAAGAGAGCAGATCTCTGCCACAATTCTCTGAAGCAATAAATTTACATATGTAGCAACTCTCATTAATTTCCATTTTTTATGACTCCAGACAAACTGACATTTTCCTCTTCACTAGTTAATTCTTTACACAGTATTTCAAAGACTGTTTTTAGCCCATGTTTTTATCAGCACATGAAAGGTTTCCTAGTGTTTGAGGCTGACAAGTATTAGTATCTAGACATTTACATTACAATCAAACCATTCATAATAAAAAGTTTCAAAAATAAACTCAGAAGCAATAGCTGTGTAATTTTTATCACCAAGGCAGATTAACACAATCAGATTTCAAGGCCTGCTGTAACCAAGGTCCCACTGACTCAGCAGACCTCTGCCATCTACATCTAGCATCAAACAGGACACTCAATGCATCCCCCATAATGGAGTCTTTTAATGTACTAAGTACTTTGGGGGGGGGGGGGGGAAAAGATCATGTCTTTATTGTTCCTACAGCTTCTCTGTACTCTATTTCCCTCTGTAGTCAGACATCTATAGAAACCTCACATTTCTACAATATATTTTAAAAGTACTGTTGGCCACAGTTTGTTAGGCTGATAGTTCTTTTAAATCAAAAGGCCATTGTCTGAGTGAAATATGAATAGGAAAGTATTCCCTGTCACACCCTCTCATAAAAAAAATAAAACCACAAAACCAACCAAACAAAACCCCAAACAAACAAACCCCAATAAAAAACTACAACAAATACCTTAAAACCAGCCTCTTTTCCTGATTTCTCCTGGGATTTAAGGCAGACTGTGTATTCCAGCTGCTCTAATTAGCACAGCAAAGTGGAGTTTTGCTTGTAAGAAGGAACAAATTAAAACTTCGTTCTTCTGTTTCTCAGTAAACTATATTCCCTAAATAAAATACATTCTCAGAAGCGTAAAGGTAGAATACATTTCACATAATGTAAGTTTGAGAAAGGGAAAAGGCTTCCAATGTTTTTTAATACACAGGCTTTATTCTTCACTGACATTGGTTTTCTGATAATTTTAATGAGACACACATGCAAACACATGACAAATTGTACCCATAATTGGAAGTTCTAAAACAGTATCACAGTATCACCAAGGTTGGAAGAGACCTCAAAGATCATCGAGTCCAACCTGTCACCACAGACCTCATGACTAGACCATGGCACCAAGTGCCACGTCCAATCCCCTCTTGAACACCTCCAGGGATGGTGACTCCACCACCTCCCTGGGCAGCACATTCCAATGATGAACGACTCTCTCCGTGAAGAACTTCCTCCTCACCTCGAGCCTAAACTTCCCCTGGCACAGCTTGAGACTGTGTCCTCTTGTTCTGGTGCTGGTTGCTAGAGAGAAGAGACCAACCTCTTCCTGGCCACAACCACCTTTCAGGTAGTTGTAGAGAGCAATGAGGTCACCCCTGAGCCTCCTCTTCTCCAGGCTAAACAACCCCAGCTCCCTCAGCCTCTCCTCATAGGGCTTGTGCTCAAGGCCTCTCACCAACTTCGTTGCCCTTCTCTGGACACGTTCAAGTGTCTCAATGTCCTTCTTAAACTGAGGGGCCCAGAACTGGACACAGGACTCAAGGTGTGGCCTAACCAAAGCAGAGTACAGGGGCACAATGACTTCCCTGCTCCTGCTGGCCAGGAAACAAACAGGTCACTGAGAATAGAGGAGAAAAGAAGTGATCAGTATCATTTAGGTCTTTACATATGTACAAAGCTTAGAGAATATAAATGAGGCATCAGCACCCCCGATGAACTGAGGTCCACTATCTCTCCAGACTTCACAAGAATCATGCTGACATTAAAGCAGCTATAGCTGCTTTCCCACCAGTAAAAAATATTTCTCTTTAAAAAAAAAGCCATACATGCAAACAAACAAAATCATGAATAAAAAAAAGCCCACCAAGAATAACCATCTATTACTTACTTAAAGATCACCCAACTCCTGGCACACTTTGGTGTGTTGCTTAAGAAAACCGAATCTTGATATGTGTCAACTGCTTTAAGGAACATAAATTTAGAAACGCACATCATAACACTAGGGTTTAAAACTGTTTTTAAAATGACACTATAACTTATTTTGTACCAGCCAGTTTCTATTTAGCCAATTCAAAGTCAAATGGTTTCAATTCTGAAATACAAAACAAATATGTTGCTGTTCACATAGCTTTTTACATACAGTCTTTTATTCACATCTCCATGTACATTTCTGATGTGATATTCAGAAGGGATGAACTTTTGACACACTCGAGGACACATTCACATGGTGGTGGTGTATTACAACCACCATGAAAAGAGGACTAAAGGACTCATTTTTCTGCAGTACTGGAACAGTAGTGGCTAGCAAGAATGCTCTCAACTCTGTGAGGGAATACATATATAGGCACACAAATATACACAAAAATACATACATAGACAATGAGGTGTGGTGGGAGTATTATTTTCCATTCTCATTTTCAAGGTGAAAGCAATTGAACAATATAATTTGAAAACAAACACCATGATTTTCAAATCAAATGCAAGTGAAATACCTTCTCTTCAGTCATTTAGAAATAGCTGTTAAATAAAGCCTGCAAGGGAAAGACACATTAAACATGCAGCTAAATGTCAAGTCATGCCCTGACAAAACTAAGAGAGTCAAAGTAAACATATAGATCCAACCTTACATTCTTTCTTCAAAAGAAAATATCAGCTTTTGATTGTGTATCAGAAATACCAAATAAAATCTGTCAATACAACAGAAAAGGAAAAGAAATCTGACTATTCTAGGTATCAAACAAGATGTCTAACAGGCTTCTTGACAGTACCTAGTGGGTAGAGATGCTCAGATGCCACTTGTCACCCGCATCAACTCCTTTCCTCCTTTCTCTGTTGTACCTGTATGTCTTTACTTTCTTATACTGAATGTAAAAGCTGAATGCAATAAAGGATTTAGGGTCTTAAAAGTTAAGTTCTCTAATACCTAGTATTTTAGTCCCAGAGTACCCAAAAGAGAAGGCAAAACTCTGAGCTGGGTGCTTCCATGCCATCCTGGAAAGCACCTGCAGTGTGTGAACTTGGCCCAGCTAGGAAGATGGGCAGGTGGCCGCTGCAGAGTCACCTGCCTACAGCATGCATATGACCAGATCCAGAGTCAAAAAGTGAGGTGTGTTTGAAATTTGCATCTTCACACACCTCACACAGCACTCTTTCAGATCAGCAGACCTAAGCTCTCTTGGAGCACTACCAAGAGGCCCAAGTAAACTCATGGATTGATTCTGTGCTGCTGCTGACACCCCAAGCACCAAAATCCTCACACATCCTCTAGTTTCTCATCTGGCAGTAGCCAGCTGGCCTCAGCAGGAAGGAAATGTCTATGTAAGGAAAAGCAACAGGCATTAAAGTGGCAATTATTCCCTAAATTCCATCCGTATGATAAAGTCTAACATAATAAAAATAAAATCAAAGGTATAAAAATGTGATTCTCCTCACCTGACTCCTTTTTTAACAATTTTAATATATTTTAGAATAGAATTAACCAGGTTGGAAGAGACCTTCGAGATTACCGTGTCCAGCCTATCATCCAACACTATCTAATCAAATAAATCATAGCAACCAAGCACCCCATCAAGTCTCCTCCTAAACACCTCCAGTGATGGCAACTCTACCACCTCCCTGGGCAGCCCATTCCAGTGGGCAATCACTCTTTCTATGAAAAATTTCTTCCTGACATCCAGCCTAAACCTCCCCTGGTGCAGCTTGAGACTGTGTCCTCTTGTTTTGATGCTGGTTGCCTGGGAGAAGAAACCAACACCCAGCTGGCTGCAACCTCCCTTCAGGTAGCTGTAAACAGCAAGAAGGTCTGCCCTGAGCCTCCTCTTCTCCAGGCTAAGCAACCCCAGCTCCCTCAGCCTCTCCTCATAGGGCTGTGCTCCAAACCCCTCCCCAGCTTTGTTGCCCTTCTCTGGACACGTTCCAGCAACTCAACATTTTCCTAAACTAAGGGGCCCAGAACTGGACACAGTACTCAAGGTGTGGTCTAATCAGTGCCTAGCAGGGGCAGAATGACCTCCCTGCTCCTGCTGGCCACACTCTTCCTCATACAGATTCTTCTAATGAAATGGATGCTTTCAATGAGTGAAATAAAACCACTTCTTTTATTTTTTATTACATCAGTCCTTCTGTTCATCCTTCAGTGTTACACCAAATTAAAGCAGCACACCAGAAATTCCAGAGTTCATTGCATCTCTTCAAAAAAATAGCTTTCCTCTGTTCACTCTCTTGCATAGGAAAATTAATGAGAAAATACAGCTTACACCACCATTTATTTTCATCTGATTAAATTCCCATCCTTTTGGTCACTAAAGCCTGCCCTAAACCCCACCAAAATCAATAGCAATCTGTTCAGTCACATGCACTGGAGCTTAAGGTATCAACTGTTTCATTCACCAATGCTTAAGCTGTTGATATTTGAGATATCAACTGGGAAACTGCAGACATAATTAGTGATTTCTGATTTCTGTTTTCACACGCAGTTGTTCTGCTGGTAAAATTTATTTGATGAAATCTTATTACACAGAAGCTAGTAGATACTAGAAATGGCAACTTTCTTATTCCCTTACTGATTTTGTTTGGTTGGTTGTTTTGTTTTTTTTCCTTTGTGCTCTGAAGCAAATGCTTTGAAGTTGGTGGATTTCCATATTTGGGACACCAATTACCATCTACATGTTCTTTCTGTTAAAGCAGTAGCAGTGGGGAAGGTGGGGGAAAGCAAAACAATTGTGTTGCTTTCCTTTCTTATGCAACCATCATAAAAGTGTTAGCCAGCATCAGCAAGGATATGATCAAAATCTGAACTCAGTTTCAAATTGTTTAGGCAGAGCATACTGTATGTACTGCCTGCATCAGGAACAGTGTGGCCAGCAGGAGCAGGGAGGTCATTCTGCCCTTGTACACTGCACTGGTTAGGCCACACCTTGAGTCCTGTGTCCAGTTCTGGGCCCCTCAGTTTAGGAAGGATGTTGACTTGCTGGAACGTGTCCAGAGAAGGGCAACGAAGTTGGTGAGGGGTTTGGAACACAAGCCCTATGAGGAGAGGCTGAGGGAGCTGGGGTTGCTTAGCCTGGAGAAGAGGAGACTCAGGGGTGACCTTATTGCTCTCTACAACTACCTGAAGGGAGGTTGTAGACAGGTGGAGGTTGGTCTCTTCTCCCAGGCAGCCAGCACCAGAACAAGGGGACACAGTCTCAAGCTGCGCCAGGGGAAGTTTAGGCTCGAGGTGAGGATCTTCACAGAGAGTGATTCGCCATTGGAATGGGCTGCCTGGGAAGGTGGTGGAGTCACCATCATTGGAGGTGTTCAGGAGGAGACTTGATGGGGTGCTTCGTTGCATGGTTTAGTTGTTTAGGTGGGTTGGATTGGTTGATAGGTTGGACGCGATGATCTTGAGGGTCTCTTCCAACCTGGTTTATTGTATTGTATTGTACTTCATTTACTTCATACAAATCAAGACTCAGTCAAAGCACTGGTATCCAACAGCATGCTACACTAGTACTATACAGTTTGCAAATACTGCCACTATAGAGGTAAAAACAAGTGATCAGCAGAAATTGTTCTAGAACATCTATTTTTCCCTTTTAGCTCCTGCCCCTACACACTCCTATAATTCTCTTGGAAATCTGTGTTCACTGCTCAGTTTAAAAAACAAGAATGCCAAGGCAAACATAACTCAAGGAGCTATTAATCTAAATGCTAGCATTAAGTGTTTTATCAACTGTAATAAATAATTTTAACAGCAGGAATAGATTCTTTAAAGAGCCCTGGAAATTAGACAAAACAACATATTTTATGTGTAGCTAAAAGCAAGTTTAACTCATATGGCAAAAATTTGAGATACAAATAAATGCATTATATATTTTTACTCATACAGCCCAGGAAACTATTTCTCATTCTATCAGGAAAAACAAAACAAACAAAGAACTTGGCCAACACCAAAGAAAAAACTATCTTACAAACAGTCTATATTTTTCCCTGTATAATTAAATTGTTGCATTCATTAATAAAAACACTCATGTCTCAAACTAAACTTATATCAGAGCAAAGAAAATTATCTGTATTTTGCCCCCAAGCTGGTGGTCAGGTGTTGATCTCTTAGAGGTTAGGAAAGCTCTGCAGAGGGACCTTGACAGGCTGAACAGATGGGCAGAGTCCAGCAGCATGAGATTGAACGCATCCAAGTGCCGGGTTCTGCACATTGGCCACAACAACCCCACGCAGTGCTACAGGCTGGGGTCAGAGTGGCTGGAGAGCAGCCAGGCAGAGAGGGACCTGGGGGTACTGGTTGACAGTATGCTGAACATGAGCCAGTAGTGTGCCCAGGTGGCTAAGAATGCCAATGGCATCCTGGCCTGCATCAGGAACAGTGAGGCCAGCAGGAGCAGGGAAGTCATTGTGCCCTGTGCTTAGCACTGGTTAGGCCACACCCTGAGTCCTGTGTCCAGTTCTGGGCCCATCAGTTTAGGAAAGAAGTTGACACGCTGGAACATGTCTACAGAAAGATTGTAATATTGCTGTATATAGCCAGAAGCCGCCCGCGTTCCGCCGAGTCGCCTTCTAGTGGCCAAGCGGCGGAACTGCACCCTTCATTATATAAAATATAGAAATAGTCTGTAGACAGATTAATTAAGTTCTAATCATAATACTAAGCCACTTATGGAATGTATTTCACGAACGTGCACTTGAACATGTATATAAGTTGTTGATTCATTGGTTATTAATAATTTGATAATTAATAAAACTAATATTGTCATAATTCATATTTCATAGTCATAAATTTAATAACCTGTTCACAAACAATACTATAATGGCTTTTCTGTTTGCAAGCAGAAAGCACTTACTGTGGCCCACAAAATTTTGTCAAGGGCTGAGAAGGTTCTTGATTAAAGTTTTTCTGATCACATCCTCTGCATAGGTAGTACCTCAAACAATGCAGCTTCCCCCACCGCCCACATTCCGCCCCCGCCCCCCCCCCCCCCCGGATTTGAGCTGGTTTGGGTTTTATTCAGACTGAGAGGAGATCTTATAAATGCATATAAATATCTAAAGGACGGAAGTCATAAAGATGAGGCTGGGCTCTTCTCAGTGGTGATCAGCCATAGGACAGAGAACAATTGGTATAGACTAGCACACAAGAGGTTTCACTTAAACTTTAAGGAGAAACTTCTTTACTTTGAGGGTAACGAAGCACTAGAACAGGCTGCCCAGAGAGGTTGCCAAGTCTCCTTCAAAGCTCACCTAGACATGTTCCTGTGCAACCTGACCTAGGCACGCCTGCATTAACAGGGAGGGGTTGGACTAGACAATGTCCAGAGGTCCCTTCCAACCTCTATCATTCTATGCTTCTATGGCTAGCCTATGAAATATTTTTGCAGTCTTATGCCCAGACTGGAAAAGGTAGGGTGTCCAAAGTACCCCCAAAAGTGCATCATTCTTATACAGGTGTCAAGCAAGCTACAGACTACCCATTTTGAAGCTTTGGCTGACAGAAACTAAGCTGTGTTTACATAGTATGAAAAGCACATCATCTATCATTTATCACAGTATTTACAAAGGATTTCACAACACAGTGCTCTTTTCCTCCCTCCAGAAAACAGATGCTGCGGCTTGAAAGATGATTTGGAATAGGGAGATATGGGGAGGGTAACAACAATAAAAAACCCCACCAAAACAACACCCAAGCAATTTGGCACACAGATTGTAAAGATAATGTGGTCTGCTCAGCTTCTTTGCAACAATCACTGTCTCTTGAACGCCAAAGATTATTTCTAACCTTCGATGAAAAGCTTTTTTTGAGACAGCAAGATCGCACTGTTGCTTCTTATGGGCAGCTGATACAAATTTTCATCAAGTAACACTTTAAATGGCCTTGCATCTCTTCCTATATTGAAAAACATGACCTCTGATGACAAGTAACTGTAATTGCATTTGTTAACTTGACTTCAGAACTGAACAAGAGAGGTATTTATGATAAATTCTGCACTGCCAAACACGCTATACAATGTGTCATTAGTGAAAGGAAAACTGGGGTGGTTCAAATGGTGTAAACTCTTTGGGAAGAGTGCTGAGCTTTCCAAATGGTGGCAGCTTGTGTCCTTTGTGCTGTGTATCTCATCAGTAATTTGTGAGCTTGGTATTTTCCTGGCAGCTGGTATATGTATGCAAGATCAAAAACTGGAGATGTAAACAACACAAGATTTGTTAGCTATAAGACTCCAGCAAAACTACCTCTGCAAAAGGAAAACTAAAAGCTTGTATTGCAGTTTTTGTTTGGAAGGTAAATTGTGACAAATCTGCAGGAATATTGGTTTATCCCTCTGTAAGCATTCTTGACATATTTCCAAATTAACACCACTTTCAAGTGTACAAAAAAACCAATCCCAACCTCTTGTCAAACAAGACAACAAAATTCTTTTTATGTTCCTTTTATATTCCTTTTATTGCAGTTCCAAACTAAGCCTTTTGCTTTCAGTGCTGTTTTGGTCAGTCTTTACATTGAAAAAAAAAAAATAATTGAGAGAAAAGGAATACAGGGAGACCCTGACAGAAAAAAAAATGAGAAAGAAAAAACCCAACACAAAGAAGAGGAAAATAATATACCCAAGGCCTGAATATGGTTACAGGAAGCATGGAACCCAATACAGCAGTCACAGAAGCAAGCAATAATGCTATCCTGACTGTAGGATCTCTAGGAAATATTTTGAAAGAGATGCATATCTTAGGCTCAGTAAATGGGATTTTGTGGTTTTTCTTGACTTAGTAGATGCCAATTTTAGAAGTCAAGGGAAAATGAGAAGGTTTAAATCACTTTGATGAGTCTCCTGACTGCAAAAGTGTCAGCAGAGCCACTTTTAACCAAATATCTAGCAATGTACTCCTACCTGAGCTCATGGATTGCAGCCCATTAAGTACAGCAAATCCATCCTAGTGCGTTTTCAGTTCTCCTCTTGTTTCTGTAAGAGCACTTTGTTTCAGTACTCCAGAAAGAACGTTGAGGAGTTGCCCCCAACCTTCTGAACTGATATCAAGAAAGAGTTCATTTATCACCTTTTTTTCCTTAATTCCAGCAGTTAAACAAGCATTTTGAGACCACTTAAATTCTAAGAATTTTGAAACAATTTAATCTTAATTCCTTATGTTTTCTCATCTCACAGCTCTACACTGTCATATAGTAATAGACTTCTAATTCTACTGAAAACAAAACAACAAAAAACAAGCAACAACAAAAAATAAACAACCCAAGTTTCTGAAACACCAGGAGACTGTTTCTGCTCATTTAACACTGCCCAAGTTTTCATCCTATGCATGTAGACAAAGACAGCTAAGAATAACTGGCAAGCCAGACAGGCAGACAGCTGATGTAATGCTGAGTGCAACAGAACTGTTCAGCAGTTATATATAACCACAGGGCCTTGCCTAACAATGAACTTTGCTTAACTTTCCTGCATAACACAAGTGTTCAAATAGTTTGTTTTTATTTCATCAGCTTAAGACTTCAAGAATGCAAGCAATCCTAACTCTCCAGCAGGCTCATATGGACTACAAAAAAAGATTCTTCACACCACAATATGGCCATTCACTGAACGTGAACATGCATGAGCAGGCTTGTACTACTCAGAAACATTACAGAGATGCTGTTGGTAATGCAACAGGTTTTTCAGTCTTGCCATATGCTTTCTGAAAAACACTTAGTAGTAACTCACTAAAACAAAGGGGTTTGTATCTATTATGCTGATTTACAATTTGGATTATAACCTAAGACATTCACTATCTTGGTATCCCCTTGCTATGTCTTATGGAAGAAAATAATGTATAAGATGATATTGAGTTTTGTGCCAGGCACTATAAGTCTTACAGGAAAATAATTTATTTTACCAAACAAAACCAGCTAACATATTATTATTATTATTATTATTATTAAGCTTCAATCATGGCAGTGAAAATGAATGATTGCAACTGCAATACAGATTTTGACCTGCTGTTGTTAGATATTGGTACAATTACATGATGAATCCATGTTTTCTCTAAAAAGCAAATTATAATGAGGTTTCTGAAGTTCCTGGACTTGTGTGAAGCATTTGACACCGTTCTGTACAACATCTGTGCCTGTAAATTGGAGAGAGACATCTTTGATGTGTATCTTATAATGAAACACTGGAAAAGGGCCCTGAAAAGAGTTCCCAGAAATTTGAGAGGCACATGGAGATCAGCACTTTTACTCTGAACTTCTCCATTCTAAATGATCCTTTCTTTTTTGATACTTTTCCAAAACTACTTTGGACATTTGGTCAGCAAATGCCTAAAGAAAGCTTTTGGTTTTACTACATCCATCAAATACCTAGCTAGAGACAATACCATTTAAGAGACAATACATTTAAATGACTGCCACACTGCTAATTACTAGAAGGAGCGGAAGAAAGGAAGAATACGTTAGACAAATACATCAGAAACGACTAAAGCAGAAGTGACAAAGCCATAATTTATTCTGCCTCAAAATCTGTAATTCCATAACATTTTTTCATGCTAGAGAAAGAGTTCTCCTTTTACAGAAATGCTTCCACACGGTGCATATTCATGCATGGAACCTATTGCTGTGGGCCCCAGAATCAAAAGACTCTTCTTAGGCTTAAAGAAGTTAGTCTAATGCTGCTACTTGCAATGAAAACAACTCCATCCAATGAGTAATATCCAAGTTCTAGTCCACTCTTAGGCATTATGAGAACTAACCAGGGTCTTCAATGAATCCTTGGATGAATAAGCTACTAAGGATTTATAGCAGACAGCTATATATCCAGCCAAAACCATTCTATGATTCTATGAACAGGTAATCAGCAAATTGTTCTGCAATGCCTTAGAAAGTAATTATGACATTTTCTTTGACTTAAAGCCATCAGTAATTTTTACTGAAATACAAAAAATTTGATTTAGATTTGTGGTGGTTTTAGGCTATGCCTTTAAAATTTAGTTACAGATTTCGAGCAGAAAAGTAGAAAAAAAAATATAAATAAATCACTATAGGGTGGTGCAAAAAGGAAAACAAAAGATTATTCTAAACGAATTCATTGGATAAAATATCTAGAATAAGGTCAGCTGTACCATAACAATTCATTCCCTTTTCTCTTCTCTTTTTTGATCTCTGGCCGGTTTTGCTTTGCTTGGGACAGATAACCTGCTATATCAGCTGGCTTTGGCTAAGTCTAACTTCTTTGCTCCTTTCTCTTGTCCCTTTTGTACAGAATAGAATAGAATAAACCAGGTTGGAAGAGACCTTCAAGATCATCAAGTCCAACCTATCATCCAACACTATCTAATCAATTAAACCATGACACCAAGCATCCCATCAAGTCTCCTCCTAGACACCTCCAGTGATGGCGACTCCACCACCTCCCCAGGCAGCCCATTCCAATGGGTAATCACTCTTTCTATGAAGCATTTCTTCCTAACGTCCAGCCTAAACCCCCCCGGCACAGCTTGAGACTGTGTCCTCTTGTGCTGGTGCTGGTTGCCTGGGAGAAGAGACCAGCCCCCACCTGGATACAACCTTCCTTCAGGTAGTTGTACAGAGCAGTATGGTCTCCCCTGAGCCTCCTCTTCTCCAGGCTGAGCAACCCCAGGTCCCTCAGCCTTTCCTCACAAGGCTTGTGCTCCAAACCCCTCACCAGCTTTGTTGCCCTACAGGGGTGTAAGGGAGGCAGGAGGAGAGAATCTAGTAACTTCCCCTGGTCCTTGCACTGTTTAGTAATTGTAAATCTGTATATATTATATTGTAAATACTCTATATTTTGTACATATTCGTTGCACTCCGTTGTAGAGTGTAGCCTTTGCTTGTAAATACGGTTTCATTTGCTTCTAACTGACTTGGTAGGGCATAATGTTAATGTTGGGGGGAAAATTCAACCCAACACAAGGCTTTGGCTAAACATGTAACTACAGAGCTCTGAAATACCCAGTCTTCAAAAAAAAAAAACAATAAAAAAATGACTACACACCATTAAGGAAAATGAAGAAATCAAGTAGAAGAGTAAAGAATAGTTTTCACTTACAAACAGTTACAAGGAAAATGGTGCAAGCTTTCCTCTATTTTTCTAGAGTTATTTGGCTAAGGAAAATTAATACAGCTACACTCCTGAAAATTATAAATTAATGCTAACATCATCTTCGGAAGGTCTAAATAATGTGTCTTTATCTATAGAAACGTGGCTGCCATCTCCCCCTTTTTTAGACGCTCAGTGGCTATGACATAACTCTGAGTATTTACTTTGATGGTGGATAATAGTGTGTCAATCAATACTCAATCGATACTCCTGCTTGAGAAAATAAAACCCAAGAAATATCCTGCGGCGTCCTTCATTAAGGCATATATTATACACTTCATTTTTAACTAAGGGTATGTATTCTAAAATAAACTTCTACATATGACATGCTGAAGTCACAGACACTATGATTCACGTTTCTTTTGAGTTTAAAGAAGCGTACATTTCACTAAGGAATACACAAATTGGTTTTATCCCAACTCAATTCCCTGTAGGCTGTCAATCAATCTCATCTATCCTTCAGCAGGTACATTTAATATCTGAAGCTAAGAGCTTGTCTCTGTGAAGTTCTTCAGGATATTATAATTCAATAATATACAATTTCACCTGTATAATTTTATATAATTAGATTTCTGACAACTCCTTTATGTGATAATATGGTCCCCACACTGCACAATCAATGCAGCTCACAAATCTTCACAATGCCTCAAAGCACTATCTGCAGGAGAAACTGAAGGAAAGGCACTTAAATTACTTGCTGCAGCAGCACAGGAAGTCTGTAACTGATCCACACATGTATCAAGAATCTTGACTTATTGTCCAGTCTTCCATTAAGTATTTCTTTCCCCCTCAGTAAAACAGAAGGCAGTTTCTCCCCCAGAACCCACTTTGCTCTGAATCAAACAGCTGAAATGTATTATGATCTAGCTTCTCTTCAGTAGGACAATTCCTACAAGTTTACATCCCAGTAATTTTGCCTTACTCTATGTAGCAAACAAAAGCAGCACAACAGAAAAAGAGGAGCAATTAGTTTGGGCAGTTGCAATGTGTGAAAGCTTTGCAGCTTTAAAGATTCAGAGAGATTTTTGTAATGATCCAAATGAGTTGTTATAGATGTTAGCCAAATTTTGCCCCTCCAATTACCTCTGGTTT